>CM061921.1:193590869-194043776 GCA_031002005.1 Vandiemenella viatica
GACTAAATTTTCCCACACAGATAATTACAGTAGACGTAATCATCATTTGCCGTAACCATTGGACCAATATTCCATGAATGCCAATAAAAGAAGAATCGCCCCCTCTGCGGTATTAAACGATCTTACATACTGATTATTTCCGCAGTCAATGTTGTAAGGACCCAAGTACTGAAGAGAAAAGGAATCTTATCTCTCTACCCCAACAACAATTCTGAAGGTTTTCTATAAATACAACTAGCCGTGACAATCTTTATCTGATGGCTTAATAGTCGTACCTTTTCTCTTAAATCAGACGCAATGAATAGCGTATACAATCATTTCTAAATGTTGTCATTGAGATATCTTCTTACTGAGTCTTACTGACGACTCGGGATTACCTTGACAATTTTTTTATTACTATTATTAGTATTAGGAGCTGAACTTACAGCAATTATATGTCTGTAAGCAACTACTCGTTAAACTCGCCATTCACCGAGTAACGTTTGATCGTACTTGCGTACTATTATCACTTTGGTAGCACGACTTTGGTGTTAACGTTTCCTTTTTTTATACAATTAATCTCAATGCTATGCTATTATGGTAGACCTTTTTTCTGACGAATTTACCACAAACATATGTTTCTTAATTCATTTTAATCTATGCTGCAATATTTTCCTAAGTCATTTATAATCTCCCCATCTATTGTGTGGAATATGACTTTTACTTCTATATTTAGCTAGGTTTTTACTTTCAGCTAAATTTCATTTTACCTAGGCTAGGATTTAGTTTTAACCGCGCACAAATATAGCACATTATCCTTCTATTAAAACTGTATCTGCTTTGTTCTTTCTTTACAGTCCCATGATTTATTACAAATCACCATGTTACCTTTATGCTTCTAAATTTTTATCAGAGCAGTTGTAACATCAAAACATATGTTTGTTATGTGAGTCCGCTGACAATTTCACATACCAGCCTCTGCTCGTTAGCGGAAATGTCCCGCTGTGTTAGCCGTCTCTACCTGGGGTGGCTTGAGCCTATCAGCAATGGCCTTACTGGATTAGCGGTCTCCGAATGCCTGACGGTGTTATAAAAAAACACGTCGACACATTCAGGGTATTCGCGTTTATCATTTTCAAACTTATCCACAGTTTTTATATGACATGATTTCTGATTAGCAATTTATTTCCTTATTAAATAAATTTTACTTAAATCTGTATTTACGTTCCAGACTTCAAACAAATTGCCATTTCCAATTTTATTGCGGGCTTGACGAAGAGTGGACAGTTTCTCGGTGCGTGTCTACACTCACAGCATTATTCTGTACACGCGCCTGTTTATTTTCGAATCGATGGTGATTCTTGTTGCTCGAATACCATCGTCTGTTTTGACCCTGTTTGTGGTGCAAATGTCGGTGGTGATTTATTTGATCAGTCTCTAAAAGACAGTCCTGATTTACGCCAATCTGATCTAAGTATCTTAATGTGTCTAGAAACTGTTTGTGTGTGGTGATGACCTCAGGGTTCAGTTGTAATTGGATTTCCGTAGGAAAATGCGTAATGAGTGCGGCATTTAGTTCCATGTCATTCAAAGGTCGGTTTAAGAACCCCAACAGGTCAGATAATCTTAATGCATATCCAAACATCGAACCGCCCTTGCTAGCATCATATTTACCGCAATGAATGCTATGTCTGGCTTGCCTTTGGGAAGTTTCAGACCAGAACGTACGTAAAAATGAAGACTTAAATTCTGGGTACGTGCAATCAACTGGACAGAAAACCCTAAACCATCCCTTTACCTGAGGTTCAAGTGCTAGTCTTGCGACACGTGTCTTTAGTGCTTCTGGTGTGTTCTGGATTACAAAATAATTTTCGTAACTCATTTATGAACTCCATTGGACTATGTCCCCGACGAAGTCCGAATTTTGGCAACGCCAATCTCCCCTGATTATACGCAGTGACCTCAGGACATGCTGATGATTTTCTAGGGTCTACGCTTTCTCTAGTACTAGCCATGGTTGCTTCAATTGCCACATATTTTGCAAAAATGTCAGCCTGGAAGGTATTTTGAATATGACTCAGTTCTTTATATCTTTCCGTCACTAATATCACTGCTTTATCAACTTCTCCCATCCTTTCACTGACTGTAGGGAGTATTTGACAAATTTTATTCCCCAACTCTGAAATTACCCGTTCAGTACTTAAAATACATGTCTTGTGTTTTGCCTGTACCTCTTGCAGTTCGTCACATTTCGTAACCAGTTTATTTGATGTATTCTGAATCACCGAAATCTCCTTTCGCATGTTTGTTCAAAAATCCTCATGTTTCTTGTTAGTTTCTGTACAAAAATTTGTGAATTTGGTTTCTAATTGGCGGCTAAATGTACTAAACCTCTCATTAATCTGTGAAATTTGCTCCTGCATTTTAGCTTGTTGAGTACAAATCTTAGACTGAATCTGTTCCGTTTGTTGTGTTAGTATTTTTGCAACGCTAAAAGCGCTTACTCCTGTAATACATGTTCCCTCGCAACGTTTTGTGCATGTTTATAGTATCTAATGTCACATTCCGGAGTGCTTATGTCTATTTTGCCTGACTGACTCGATGAAGTTGTTGTGCTACCATTTTGCACATCGAAATATTCTCCTGTGTCATTTGTCACGGTCTTACAATTACCACTGTATTCATGTACGTGTTTAGTTTCTGTTCTGTTCTCTACTGATTTCAAACTATTTGGCCCATGACTTAATTTTATCACAAAGTGAGATGCAGTGCAATCAACACTTAAACTAAATCCCTTTTTATATAAATAACCGACTACAGCAGTAAAGAAAACAACCAAAATGCTATATGGCCTAACTGGGATTTCGTCTGGAACACCAGAAATAAATAAAATTGCAAGAAGCAGACAAACGAAACCCTCCATTTTGTATTTTTAGATTACCTCTGGATCTCAAAGCATAGGATTACTGTATGGCACAGGAAATTATAGTCACGACAAAGATTTTAACAAGTGATATCAACAATTACAAACAGCGCGATCTTTAACATCGATTAAAATTTTAGAATTTACACACTTCATAGGCACAAATTCCATCAAGAGAAAAATTTAGCGACATACCATCCAAAATACAACACCAAATTAAAACGCTGATCCATGCAACAACCAACAACCCGCATGAGCAGAACACTCGCAAATAAATTTTTAATTGCTAACATGTTAAATAGACGATACACTCGCTCTACATTTTATGGTTTCAAAATGAACTTTGCATGTTGAGAAAAAGAGCAAAACATTAATTTCCAATTAAATGTCTGACACAGATTTATCATGAAACATATTGAATTGATTTATCATTTGCAAAAGAATTAAATCACACACATTAAATTGAATTTTAGACAAGCCATGATAAAGTATAACTTTTACTTTGTATACTAGAAAAATAAATGCCATAGGTCATGAACTTGGTTCGCTTTTGAGACTTTTTTATTTTGGTAATTAATTAATTAATTCCCCAAATTGATTAATTAAATGTCGTCCCCACGTTGTACGCGCCATTGTAATGAGATGCTCTATATAGGGGGGGAGGGAGATTTTATAATTTAATTTTTAAAGAATTTAATTTTGGGTTGGCAAGAATCTTAACACTGCCAGATCGCAAGGAAACTGACATTGATATATATTTTTTTTCATTTGGCTTTTACACCACTAGGCATATTTAAATTTATTATTAACATAAAATCACTGGAATATCAAACAAGCCTAGACGTTACAATTGGCCGATTTATCCAAGCAAACAATTGAATGAATTTACGTTAATCGGAAATTATCTAATGAAGTTAAATTATTAAAAGATGACAAATATGCAGCGATACAGCGACCAGACGAGGATCACCAGCCTGTGACCATAGGATGGTTACTGTCCAACGCACCTAGGGTCGAACCGTCTCGGACAGTTGCCAAGCCAGAAGTGTCTCGCTCTTGGGAAAGATGGCCTCCTCCTGTCGGCGAAGAAACATGCCGGGGCAGAAAGAATAAGCCCTGATTTAACTTATGAAAACCCTGAGTCCACGTTTCATTGGCGCGTTAGACTTTCTAGAAATCACGTGATGTCGCAGCACACGGAGATTCTCGGCAATTTTGCGAGCGTTCTCCCGCGCGTCAGTTTGGATGGGGGTTGTGACCTTCACAGCCTCGCGTCCCAAGAACGGGGCGATGCACTCAACTATGGAAGGATCTTAATGGGACAGGGTAGCCTTTGTGACTTGTGCTGTCCGGCGTCATTCTGGTGGGGGAGCGGGACCGGCGGTATGCCTCCAGTGTTCGCCAAATGGCATCCAAACCCTTGCATATTAATTTAATCACATACAATTTGGGCTTCCCGAGATCAGTTTAATTAATCTAATCTAGGTCCTGAATAAAATTCATATTAAAATAATTTGAAATATATAAATTGTAGTGTGGCGTAGTAACGTCCTGGTACAACCCTTCCTACAGATACAAAGTATTTCCTTGACAAATTCCATCAAAATCAGTATAGCCATTTAGTCGTCAAAACGTAACAAAAACACAGAGACTTACTTCCGCGTTTATAGTATTGTTAGTGCAGATCAGGAAAACACTGACTGGAAGAGTACAACCCCTGAGGGATCAAATTAACGCAAAAAAGTGTACACCTACAACATTGCAAGACTACCGACGATTTGCCTCGCATTTCACCAATGAAATTTGTGAAATCTACAGTTTAACATTCAATCCGAACAACCGACGGTCCAGGCGTGACTCATACGATCAAAAACAATTTTTTAAAATATTTGCCTCCACGGAGATTTGAACTTAAGACCGCATTCCCACACATCAGTATGCAAGCGCTTTAACCACTAAGCTACCAGATCGCTGTATGGAAACGTAGTACAGATACATACACATCCTAAGCGTCTGTCTATCGCCATTCAGTAATTTTTCAAAATTAAAAGACAACATGTACTATTTTTACAACCATATGGAGACAGTATATTTTCCATGTTTCAAAGGATAAGAGTGCAAAGTTTCATCGAGATCGCATGAAAACTGTGGATTTTTATAAAGAACAAACAAACATACATACATTCATCTATATATATATATATATAGATTTAAATACACATGTTCGTGCGGTACGTGTTTCCACGATATTCCAGAGATATTAGGTCTATGGCTGAGTGACAATTATTCACTATTCTAGTTGGAAACTTAACTGCCTGAGTTAAATTGAATGAACTGACTAATGATACCAACATGACTTAACAAGGCAAGTTACTTTAAAAAAATCTACATTAAAATCACCACAAATGACTATGGTAACTTCTTTCCTGCTCAAAAATGTTATTAAGGGATCAAATTGGTTCAGACAAATAGAAAAGTTTCTTTAGTGGATATATTTTAATTCTTTTAGATTCTTGTATTTTACTTCACCAAGTCTGAGCCGGTGGCGTAAGTGCAAGAAAATGTTGGTTTCATCTAACGGAAACTGCCGGCGTCCGCTCAGCAGAAATACCCCGCGCTTGGCGGAAATCGCATACGCGGCTATGATCACCTTGCAGCGAACTACCTGTAATTTTTCCCACTCGTATCTGATGTTCTGAAGCGCCATTCATTGCCTCGGATCGTCTACTAATAGGCCACTAGTATCGGCCAATTCTCGTTCACTATCTGTCGTAGAATAAGTTCTATTACATAAACCTAGCCTTGCTCACATTAAGGTGCGTGGAGTTCGCAGATGTATTTCACTTGTAACAGAATCGTTAAGTAAGTTGCAATAAATATTGAGCATACCGACTTCAGTATTTCATTCGACTAGAGTATAAAACCCATATCAATCTCAAATCCCATTGAAGCCCACAAACAATTTATTTAGGTGTCAGATATTGAAGAAGACTCAATGTGTGGCAGAAGAAGAGATACGTGATAAGTCTTAGTAAACACGAAGAAACAAATTTAGCCAAGTAAAGACTATACACAACGACCATCCAACAAAAAACGATCGTCACAGTAAAATATTAAACGATTTCTACTCTATTGAAGAATTAATTTCTAAGGTATCTACAAAATAATTGCCAGTAATTTGTGTAAATGAAGTTTACATAATTAATGTACCATGTATCCTGTAACCGTATGTCTTCTGGTGTATTGGTCGACTATGTTATGCAACTGTTCGTGTGAAAATGGATAATTTTACAGCATATAAAAGAATCTGACTCTTATATAGGGATCTATGGAAAATGAATGTATTGTACAACACACTCAAATGCCTGAGAAAAGTCTAAGAAAATCCTGCAGGCATTAGATTATCATTTATTCCTTCTAAAATATTGTCAGTGAATACATATATAGCTTATTCTATTGAATTGTCCTTTTGAAAACTAAATTGTGATTTAGTTAGAATATTATTATTGTAGGGTTAAGGTTTTAGCACTGCAAGATGTATAACCTCTTTTAAATCTACGCTGCTGATTTGCAAATCACTTTTTTCCCTCATTGATTTAGCTTCAAGTTCGTCAAAAAAACCTCTAGTTGGTTTGTACCCAAACCCTAAATAGTCCAAGTTGGTTTAGCAATCATGCTTAAAATACCATTACAATCATTTCTTTCTGCAACAAATAAACGACTTAAGGGTTACACGAAAATTGATATTTTCACATTGACTCATGTTGATAACTATCCCGGGACGTTGTATCTTAGTTATATAACTTACAAAAACTGTGCAATTTTCATTGTTTGATAGGAGCACGTAACTAGCCTGATAATTAAAATCCAATATAGTTTTGAATCATTTTTGTCAGTTCTCAAATAATTTCCAATAAAAAACATATAATTTTTTAATTTAATTTCGATGTAGCATGCATTCCTGTAGCAATTTCCCTGCACACCCATTTTCCCTCCTTTCCTGTACCCACTTACTTTGGCCATCTACAAATATCAGCTTTAAATTCTTTCAACGTTTTTCGTAAATTATTCATCATTTCTCTTGTTAACTTATTCCAATTCCTTAACCCTTTACCGACTAAAGAAAGTCTTCCCACACCCATGTGACTGAAATGCCAGCTTGTTGTCATGGTCATCAAATTGGACTTAGACTATCAGTATTTTATTCTCGTGTGAATACGTTGAATAAACAAACTATAGAGAAATTGGTCCCTTTCTGCACAATAATAATGACTTAAAAGATTGGTAAATTTTATGCTTTATATTTTATAATTTTTATATTATCTTTACTTAATTCAATTATAAGTTTGACTTGTTCAAGATTTTTTCTAGACTACTAAACGTGATGTTTATAATAAATTGAAAGTGTAATTTTTCCTGCATTTTTGAATGTTCTTCTGCACTACGGCCATGGTTTATTTTCAGTGGATAATTCTCAAATCAAGTTATACAAGTTGGTATTACGTTTGTTTCTATCACAAGTCTTGCTTCTATATGGAACAATTAGTTATATCCGATTACTGTTTTGCCGTTAATTTTAGTATTGCATATCCGTAAGGCCGGCATTACACTGTAAAAGATCTTTGTCGAATATCATTTATAAAACATTTTATCATATTTAATTTATCAAAGATATTTTATGATACTTTTTCAGTCCCATTACACTAGAGGTGGGCAAAGTGATTCACTAAAAAGAGCGATGTTCATTTGATCACTCTACGAAAAGGACTAGTTCTTTTGAACGGTTCACTAGCTCACTTGCTCAGTAATATTTGAGACCTTTTTTTTTATGTCCCACCCTTCAGAATCCCCTTACACCCCCACTTTTCGATGAAAATACCCCCCTTAAATACAATTAGTAGACCTTTTTTTTTTAGCTCAACAGTCCACAAAGCCCACGTGACAAGCTCTTCTTGATCTTCAGAATTAGCCGACTCACCTAGAAGAACTACCGTTCACTTTTTAGTGAGCGACTGCTCACTCGCTCTTTTAAAAGAATTGCTCAAAAGAACTGATTCACTCGCGAACGACCCATCTCTACATTACACTATATAAAATTTTCGTCATAGTTCCTCGAAATGAATGAAGTAAACTTGTATGCTTTTGCAGATGCCGTTAGTGAAGCTGTCACAATATGTATTTTATTGATGATAAAGAAGAGAAGTAAACATATTTAGGTTAGACCGTGGATTACGAGACTTGATATGACATGAGTTCATCAAAGTTTAGTGAAAGAGTTGCAATGTGCGGATATGGCAAATTATAAAAATATGGTCGATGCTGAAGTATAGGTCCAATAAATTCGTACCACAATATTTTCATAAATTTCTACATCACAATTAATTCCCCATATATTCGATTGGGTGTTTATTCTTATGGTGCATGTGCATGTTGAACTCGATTGCTGGTGGCGGATCTACACTATTCTGCAATACAGCACACGCATTGGTCTACTCATTCCGTCTGCTATTATTCCAGAAACCTGTCAAATCCTAGTTTCTTAAGACATTAATTTTCTTTTTTACGTTTTCGACAGCACTGATTAACTTTGCGAAAGTGTTCACCTTTTTATTCCTAATCTTATAGTCTACATGTTTCTGACTTTACAACATTTACTTCTGTTCACACTCAGAAATAAAGATTTTCGTCGATACCGCAGTCATAACCAACTTCGGTAACGTCCCTTGCGCCATTTTCTTTGTTTACGTTTTCAGGGTGGTGAAATCTTTTATAAAATGTAATGCCAACGTGTTACATTTTATAAAAGAAGTTTTATAAAATAAATCTTTTATAAAATATGCCCCATTACACTGTAAAATATTCTATAAAATATCTATTATCAAAGTTATTTGACAAAGATCTTTTACAGTGTAATGCCGGCCTTAGTTTCATGAGATAAGCGATGTTTGGCGTTAATTACTTCATATTATCTTTGGATATTAACAGAACTCTGTAGAGCAAAGAGACTCACCCGCCGTATAGATGGGCAAAACCATGGAGGAAGGAATATATGGAGACGACGCAAGGGACCTTCGCCACATACTGGAGTGAAACCGGGTGGAGACAAGTGGGGAGGGGAGGCCGCCATATTGCTTGACCAGAGAAACACGGAAATATGCACAAAAATCTCAAGGGAATCTTAAGACAACCGTGGCACCGCAATTTGATGATGGATTATTACGTAACTCGACGAGACACATCAAAAATGAAGAATAAATTTTTTTGATATCGTGCTTAGTTCTCGAGATATACTGTCTGAAAAGAGTGGAGTTTCTGGTTGAAATTCAGAAGAAACGTGTCCCCAAAGTCAAATTTGGTGATAGATTCTTATGTAATACGACGATACAAATCGAAAATAAAGAATAAAATTTCTCGATATCTCGCTTAGTTCGCGAGATATACTGTCTCAAAAGTGAGGTTGTTAGGTTATGAGGGGATTCAACGATAACCGTGGCGCCGCAATTTGATGACGAATTCTTATGTAACTCGATGAGGGAAACTTAAAGTAAAGAATAAATTTTTTTGATATCTCGCTTAGTTCTCGAGATATTGTACCTTAAAATTGACGTGGTTAGGTTGAAATGCGGCCTGGACCAGAAAAAAACTATCGCCATATCCATATTTGATGATGAATTCGGACGTAACTTAATGAGCAGGTAATTCTTTTTAACTGAATAACAAACTGTTTATTTCTACAGTTCTTAAATTTTAGTTCAAATAGGTTATATCTTCACATTCTATTTCAGTAATTGACAAGAAAGATTTCAAAATCTAGAAATATACTTGTAGACATATTTACAAACAGAAACAAGTCATATCTGAAATTTAAAAAATAGCATAAGTCAATGTTTAGAACTTTAAAAAAAATTAATACTTCATAAAACCTCATAGTTTCTGAGATTACTTAGAAGATATTGTACTGTTAGTGGCCTATATAATTTTGCTAGAAAAATCAGTACATTCAAAAATCAGAAGCTAACAGCTAATAATTAATAAATTGTGTGTTCTCTTCTGGTACACACCGCATTTCAACCTGCCAATATTTCCATTAATATTGCCGCTACAAAACCAAACTATGTAGACACATCTAAACACAAGAAATGCATCGCGAACTACATTTCCGACAACAAAGTTTATTTCATCACGTTTAGTAGTTGGCACAGCACAGATTATCACAATTAATTTTATCGTGCAATTTCAGTGTAAACTTAAACGTGAGTAATGCATGCAGAATACCATATTCACTGTGTCGCGATGTAAACATGACCCGCTTAAATTAAATTTCCAACATTTGTCTACAATAAGGCTAGCTTTTCAGGTGCAAAATAGTAACATATGCTAATTGTCTACACTACACCAACAAAAATTTGAGAATGATATGATCCTATTGAGAGCAATGAATAAATTTATAGCGAATGGCACTAATGTTGCGGTTGCCTGTCAGATACTTCAAGAACGTTAATTACAATGTGACTTACTTATGAAACGCTATTCCAGGTTTTTTCCTATCTCGTCTGTTTGTGCAACTATATGCATCACAACTTGGCATTGTAGAAAACTTTAGAATATTAAAAAATGAAATATTCTTAGCAGCTGACACAGTGCAAACAGCCCAATGTTTTGGTGCTCCTCCGATATCCGCCGCACAAGCGCAGTTTTTTCACGAGGTTTCACGGATTTAGCGGTATCTCGTCTCCAAATATTCCTTCCTCCATGGGCAAAACAGCTTCTTTCCAGTAATACGTTATTCAGTCATTGCTTCTTTTTTCTAACCGCTTTTTTTAACCGTTAGAAATAACGTGTTGTTATTTTGTTCCGAAGTAATATCTGTGGAGACACTACTAAAATCTCTGCTCAGAAACGCTCTTCTCTTGTTGAAAAAGCCAGACAAATGTCAAATAACTGGATGTGACGAAACTAGCGGCCACGCCCACAAATAATAGCGAAATAGCCCTGACGTCACGAAAAGCCGTTTATTAGCGTTATTTAGCATTTAACGATACGTCACCAATAGCGGCTTTCAAGTAAGTGGCTTCCTAATAAGCGGCTTCCATAGTAACTGTCAGAGACATTATATACGCCTCCTTCTTGTGTTTATGTATTTGTTTAAAAAGTGGCAGTGATGCCTTGGTAAATTAATATAGAATTTTAACACTAACAGCTTTAGCGGTTTGTGTATAACGTGATCAAACAGGAGGAAATGAAGTATAAGTGATTTAGGGACGTACGATATATAAAAAAAATCCGGAGTGGGCAGTTTTGATTACGTGTTAATACATTTTTCTATTTGAAACTAATGAATTTGTGGTAGGAGTTTTTATGAATATATGCAACAAATACAGCATTACACATTGCGTATTGGTAAAGAACAGAAGATTAACTTTGCTGAAAGTAAACAATTTTTTCAGTCTGGCCATTAATTCACATTAAGTTTTGTGTGGCTATAGTTATATGTATAGTATATTTTACATATGTTGTAAATATGTCCCAATAACAGACCAGCTGCAATTTAAATATATTGTTCAGACGTACATAAAAGTAATTTGAAATGTAAATATGATTTGCTGTTTGAAACTAATTGACTTGTGGGAATAGTGAAACAAATATCGTAATGTTATCTATTCTTTAAGAATCTGTAAATGAACCGATCGGAAATCAAACAATGTGAGATGAATTTTTGTGTAAACATTTATTTCGACCTGGAAGAAAATGTAATGATGTTTGTCGCATATTTTCCTCATAGAGTGAATATGCTTTCCATCCACCATGAAGTTTTACCTGAACTTGAATAACTGATTCCAGAAGGTTTATTTAACCAATTTGTATGCTGTTTTATCGCACCCTTTCCTCATCAATCAGTTGCAGTTTCACTTTCAGAATAACAAATTTGTTATATATGTGTGTGGGCAGTTTTTCTCTTAATTTGAAGCGTGGAAATTAGTTTATGACACGTGTTTCCAACATAATGACCTTAAGAATGTTATACTTTCACAATACTGCTTCTTGTGCATATTATGGATGGAGCATACAAATGTGGCACCTACATCAATATGTTTTGGTTTATGTATCACCTGAGCTAGTTTTCTGTAGCAGTATAATTTGTCCAATTTCACTTCAGTACTGCAGTTTTTCATGTTATATCTTTTCTTTATACTTACTTTAACAAACAGCCTTTATTATTTCAGTGTAGTATATCATAAACTTCAGTAGAACCTCTTAAATACTATTAGTTATTTAGTTTGTGTAGCCTTACTGAAATAAATAAATATTAACCTTCTGCCTCCCTCTACAAGTTCAGAATTAAATTTATCAAATGCTCCATTTGCCAACAATTCATAAATTGTGTATAAGTAGAAAGCATTTCAGTCATTCATTCAGCATACCTTACCTTGCACCACAAATCTGGAATACATTTAAATCTAATTAGGTTTTGATTTTTGATTGTGGAAAGTTTTCTTTAAGACCTCTACTATTCAGAAGAAATATTTATCTGTCCAAAGGAAAATTTTAGACCTTATGTGCTACACAGAGACACTAGCAATAGAAAATTGATAAAAAGTAACTAATGATCCCAAGACTGATGTGTTGTGCAATCTTCCAAAAGTCTAACATTATGTAATTTTTTTAAAGGAGATGTTCACACGGAAAAAATATTTTCCAGATAGTTCTTTTATAGCCACTTCTATCAGCATGCTACAAACACAAGTTGACAGTATTATTTCTTTGTGGTGGAAACATGATTTATTAATAATGTCATCACTTTCAACCAAACATGAAAACTCATCCTATTGTCTCTTCATACCTAGTCTGAATGTAAACTAATACATTGTGAGTGAATTTAATTGAAATTTTAAAGGCTTTTGGCATCTTCTAGAAGTTTTATTTGTCAAATATTAAAGTATTACAACCTGCGAAACAGTAACTGATACTTTGAATTATTTTAACTTATTTAACCATCAGAGGAAGTCTTGGCTTGCTAGATAGGAGTTAGGAACAGGATTAATTTTAAAACAAGACAAAGGTATATGTTACATTCCACTTTCAAACTAGCGCTTTTCTATGGTTTCTCCATCTGATGGTCGCTATTGCAGTTAATAACGGTGAAAGGTAATAAAAAGCGGTTTACATAGGTGGTGTCCGCTAGTGATCGCTATCGAAGTTAATAACGCCTTCAACTGGCAAAGACGCTATAACACGGTTAAACAGCTGTAACAAAAAGCATAATAAAGTGGTTTACTATGAAAGGATGGATGCTGAAAAACGGTTTAATGGTCACTAAGTTGTAGAGAGATGATAAATTTTGAACCCTATCGCAAATAACACCTGCAAAGTAGTATTTAACGTCGTCAGTAGTAGCGACATCTGTTGGTTGCTATCGCAGTTAATAACGGTCAAAGGTAGTAAAAAGCGGTTTACACAGGTCGTGTCCTCTAGTGATCGCTATCGAAATTAATAACGCCTTCAACGGGCAAAGACGCTACCACACGGGTAAACAGCTGTAACAAAAAGCATAATCAAGTCGTTTACGATGGAAGGATGGATGGTGAAAATCGATTTAATGGTCACTAAGTTGTAGAAATATGTTAAATTTTGGACCCCATCGCAAATAATATCTGCATAGTAGTATTTGACGTCGTCAGTAGTAGCGACATCTGTTGGTCGCTATCGCGGTTAATAACGGTCAAAGGTAGTAAAAAGCGCTTTATAGATGGAGGAAGGAATATATGGAGACGACGCAAGGGACCTTCGCCACATACTGGAGTGAAACCGGGTGGAGACAAGTGGGGAGGGGAGGCCGCCATATTGCTTGGCCGGAGAAACACGGGAAATAGGCACATAAACCTCAAGGGAATCATAAGACAACCGTGGCACCGCAATTTGATGATGGATTATTATGTAACTCGACGAGACACATCAAAAATGAAGAATAAAATTTTTTGATATCGTGCTTAGTTCTCGAGATATACTTTCTCAAAAGAGTGGAGTTTCTGGTTGAAATTCAGAAGAAACGTGTCCCCAAAGTCGAATTCGGTGATAGATTCTTATGTAACACGACGATACAAATCGAAAATAAAGAATAAAATTTTTCGATATCTCAATTAGTTCGCGAGATATACTGTCTCAAAAGTGAAGTTAGGTTATGAGGGGATTCAACGATAACCGTGGTGCCGCAATTTGATGACGAATTCTAATGTAACTCGATGAGAGAAACGGAAGGTAAAGAATAAACTTTTTTGATATCTCGCTTAGTTCTCGAGATATTGTACCTTAAAATTGACGTGGTTAGGTTGAAATGCGGCCTGGACCAGAAAAAAACTATCGCCATATCCATATTTGATGATGAATTCGGACGTAACTTAATGAGCAGGTAATTCTTTTTAACATGAATAAAAAACTGTTTATTTCTACAGTTCTTAAATTTTAGTTCAAATAGGTTATATCTTCACATTCTATTTCAGTAATTGACAAGAAAGATTTCAAAATCTAGAAATATACTTGTAGACATATTTACAAACAGAAACAAATCATATCTGAAATTTAAAAAATAGCATAAGTCAATGTTTAGAACTTTAAAAAAAATTAATACTTCATAAAACCTCATAGTTTCTGAGATTATTTAGAAGATATTGTACTGTTAGTGGCCTATATAATTTTGCTAGAAAAATCAGTACATTCAAAAATCAGAAGCTAACAGCTAATAATAAATAAATTGTGTGTTCTCTTCTGGTACACACCGCATTTCAACCTGCCAATATTTCCATTAATATTGCCGCTACAAAACCAAACTATGTAGACACATCTAAACACAAGAAATGCATCGCGAACTACATTTCCGACAACAAAGTTTATTTCATCACGTTTAGTAGTTGGCACAGCACAGATTATCACAATTAATTTTATCGTGCACTTTCAGTGTAAACTTAAACGTGAGTAATGCATGCAGAATACCATATTCACTGTGTCGCGATGTAAACATGACCCGCTTAAATTAAATTTCCAACATTTGTCTACAATAAGGCTAGCTTTTCAGGTGCAAAATAGTAACATATGCTGATTGTCTACACTACACCAACAAAAATTTGAGAATGATATGATCCTATTGAGAGCAATGAATAAATTTATAGCGAATGGCACAAATGTTGCGGTTGCCTGTCAGATACTTCAAGAACGTTAATTACAATGTGACTTACTTATGAAACGCTATTCCAGGTTTTTTCCTATCTCGTCTGTTTGTGCAACTATATGCATCACAACTTGGCATTGTAGAAAACTTTAGAATATTAAAAAATGAAATATTCTTAGCAGCTGACACAGTGCAAACAGCCCAATGTTTTGGTGCTCCTCCGATATCCGCCGCACAAGCGCAGTTTTTTCACGAGGTTTCACTGATTTAGCGTTATCTCGTCTCCATATATTCCTTCCTCAATGGGTTTACATATGTGATGTCTTCTAGTGGTTGCTATCTTAGTTAATAACTATTATTTAGCGATGGTAGTGTCATCTAGTGGTATCTATTGCAATTAATAACGGTGAGAGAAGCAATAAGCGGTGACTGATGCACAGGCCCGCCGTAAGCGGGCGTGCAAGGCGTGCACCGCACGCGGGCGGCACATCTAGGGGGGCGGCAAAACGAGTGATCGACAGTCGCCGCCCCGCGCGATAGTTGCCACTGCATTGTCGCCGCTACGAAATTTGCAGCGCATTATGTAGCAGGCGACCTTTTTTTTAATTATTATTTCAACAGCTGCTTCGGGTGGTCGGCGACACTCGGGATGGCAAAAATGGGGGCGGCAAATAATGTTCGAAGGGGCGGCAAACTCACAGTTTTTTTACCCGGTTCGGAAATTTCCTACATGCATCACAGGCTGTAGTTAGAGAGGGGGCGGCATAATCGGGATTGCACGCGGGCGCTCTAACAGCTAGCGGCGGGCCTGCTGATGCACTCGTAGCAGGCGGTCGACGAACAATTACAGTGCTGTCAGAGAGGGAAGTGCTGACAGTTATTTGAATAACTCCAGTTATCGTTTTGGCCAAGGGCGTAGCCAGGTACGGGCAGGGGGGGGCAGCTGCCCCCCCCTTGCTGGACGCGGGTTTGCGCTCGATCAGGGTTCTGCCGAACCGAAGAGTAAACAATGTTAAGTAACTTTCAAAAATTAATTCGTTCGATTTAAACCTGCTTTCTACTGCTATTTGCGGGAAAACAGACGTTAGCGAGGGCGAGGCAGAACAACGGGCCACGTACGGCACTGCTGACGACTCTTAGATCGGTTACACACTGGGCGGTTTCGGCCGCGACGGAAAGTTTTCCGTCGCCGTCGTTCCAGTAGTGCCGCGAGGGATCAAATGGGCAGCTTACACACTGGGCTTACACCCACGACAGAGCTGCCGTCGACGGCAGGTATGCAGCCGTGCGCTGCCACTGCATTCGACGATAATTTCACCGCCCCATCCAGACAGTGGCCCATGTGGTCAAATAGGCGCTTGCACACTCGGCGATTTTTTAACCACTTGTGCGCTTTCAGTCTGTTAAAGTTAACATTTTTTGAATTTAAAAATCGTAATGTATGTTAAGTGATGATGGATACTGATCTTCTCATTTCGTTAGCAGTTTTAAGAGATAAAACTATAGATTCTTTTAAAGATCGGAACGCTACCAGGAACGCTTGGAAAGAAGTGTGCCATGAAATTAGGAATGATTTTAACGAAATGAAAAATGAGGAAAAATACCTTTGGATAGTAAACTTTTGATCACGTATTTAAATAAATTTTTAGAGCTTCAACTAGAAGTTGAAAAATGTTGAATCACATTTTATAGAAAGATTTTGATGTTTAATACTATATAACTATGTCCTCATATCTTAGACATTTGCCATGGAAAACTTTCAACATTCGAAATTCTGTGGATCGACATTTTTTCCTCTTTTTTTTTTTTTCTTCTTCACCTTCTTCTTTTCTTCTAACACAGCAGTGACGAATACAGTGACACAAGGTGTTCAGTAACTTCGGCATCATCTTCGCCATTTATTTTCGATTTTTCTTTGTAAAGTAATAGTTATTAAAACACTTAACAGATTACAATTTAATCACAAAAGTTTAACTAGTCGATTGTGCTTGTAAGTATAAAAGCATCACTCAACACTGAGATTTGATTACACAGTGAAGTATATGTATTAGTTACAAATAAATGTAAGTCTTAGCCATTATATGGCATAGTGTATTTTTCAAACTTTTCTTGTACATCTATACATATTCACCTCCGTCCTCGAGAAGTTTTCACCGTAATTAACATAAAATAAATATAGCGGATTGGAATTATATGAAATTAAATGTTTATTTATAGTAGGCCCATGAGAAATCTGCTTACTTCAAGGAGATTGCCATCATTTCCACACGTTAAATACAATTCATCAACTGGGTATTCCTCCTTTGAATGCCGTACTTAAGTTTCGCAAGCAACTGTTGAAATAAACATCCCAAAATAATTGAAAAACTTGGTGTCGTCGTTCCTCAAATATTCTGTTTTCCTTTGGCTTTTTCTTTTCCTATTCTATGACTATGGAACCTTCAAAATAACAATTTTAAAACTTAACTACGAAGTAATAAACACCAAATTAATTAAATTAACAAAATGAAACTCAGTTCATCAAAAGAAAGGTACTGACGTCCGACCACGTCATCTTTTGCCAGCTTCATAGCAGCGAAAATTTTACCGCTGTAATAGCAGCAACAGTTCTACCGCCGAATATGTAAACACCTCAAATTCTGTAGGCGGCGACGGTTAAGTTTCTACTGCGGTGAAAACCGCACAGTGTGAACCGGCCTTAAGGGGTTGTGCATAAACTACGTGGCTCGGTCTAGAGGGGGAGGGGTTTCTAGTAATTGGAGACTCGTGTACTAACCTGCATTACCTTTTTCGAGAGTCAAAACAATCATTTATTTGAACAGATGTTTCTGGCGCACTATGCGAAGCTCTGAAAGAATGGTCAAAGATAAGGTAATAGCAACCGTTTAATACTAATTTTTTTTATTGCTATTCAATTTTCTGTTGCCATTCTTAACGAGAACTTACCCCTTACTTAGGTAAAAGGTATTATGTTGATTCTGTCATTTGGCGATTCTATAGATTCGTTGATTGGAGTTTCAAGTGACGGTTGTGGTAGTGATGGAGGTGATACCATCTGAGTGTGATTAGGCTGCACATTTGCTATTACACAAAAAAAATTGTCACCGTACAATTGTATTAAAAGGCGGCCGTTTTTGTTATCCATGGCAACAAACTGTCGCTGTGCCGCGCGAGCCAACTCGAACAAAGACATCCCGTCTTAACTGCGATTAAATATCGATAGATTTCAGGCTGACTCGACCCGCTCACAACGCATCCGATCGTTTATACTGTGATATAACCAGAGAGCGCGCTAATAATCTGTTCTTTAAAGTAATTAATTTGTATTTTCCGTAAGGCTAACGATGGCTTTTAATATAGTATTACATACAGTATATACAAAAAGTACGACTTTTATTTAATAACTATAATTATCTGCATTCGTATGTATTTTATTTATGTTTATTACTATCAAGCGATTGTGAAAAAGTCGATATGTAAGAGCTAATTTGTGACAAAATATTTATTACTCTTGACTTTACAGTACTATTTGTCCTAGGTGCTCGGATATGAGTTGGGTCGGTACAACGGTCAAGTTGTTTCTCATTCTGTGGTCGTACCTATACTGCTACATACTGTGTTACAGCCCAGTTGCTGGGTACCTTCCTGAAAATAAATTTTCTGTAGATGCCAAAGCCACTAATTTGAAATTAAAATTTAATCATTGTTGCTTGCAGACTTACTTGCCTCTGCTAGTATAGTCTAATTAATTTGTTACTCGAACTTTCTGTCACTTTAAAAATATCCAATTATCACTTTATTTGCAAAGAATTTCATATATAGCCAGCAGCCGAGAAAGCCCTTTCCGCCTCCTCATTCGTTGGTTTGATTGAAATGGTCATAAATAAAAAAAAAAATTTGAAAAACTTAGCAAACTTTCTGCACTTTTTTGAGATCATCATATCTGGGAACACCTATGTGGAATATCCAGTGCTACGATCACGCTTTTTGCTTCAATTGTGGCGTCCATGTCTTTGTGGTCTACGTCCGAGTGAAAGTTTTTTCTATGCTCTCAATTTCTTTCAGTGGTTTTTTTTTGGGGGGGGAAGGGTATAAAATATCGACAACTGCCAATTGTGTGCTGTGTGAAAAGTACAATTGCAGGTACGAAGGCAGAACGTTTTCCATGACGCTTGTTCCATTAAATCTTTTGCCGATAACAGCAATTTCAACAGCAACACCAAAGCCTGTCAATCGTTCCTTGACCAAACTGATGCAAGGCTCCGTGGTGCACGAACCCTGTATTCTAAGCAAGCTGATATTAAAATGTGTTTCTTTGCGGTGAACATAACCCCGGGTCCACACGCTTGGCACTTGCCGAAAACTCCAAACCTTTACAAACGCTTGGTTAATTGTGGGGAGCCGAACATTGACAGCCACACGCTTGCGAATGCGCTGGTATGTTTTGGAGAAGAAAGCGTGAGGGACTTCGATGTTGTGTTGGATATAAATTTTTGTTTAACCTATATTTATCATAAAAATTTAAACGAAAATGAAAATATAACGAGAAAGGCTGGCGAAGAAGATGGTGGATGTTAAAAATCCATAGAAACCGTTCCAGGTATAATTTCATTCATTTAACTATGTTTAGTATGTGGTTTCATGTATGTATTTCATTTAATATAATTAGGGGCCTATATGAAATTATTGTTTTATAATTGAAATAGTATAATAATTATTGTATTTACAGTATTATAACGTCTATATCAATTATTTTTTGACTGCAGAAAATTTATGGAAAATAACTTTAATGAGCTACTTTATGACTTTTTATTTTGCTTATGGCTTTACGCCTTGTCAGCAACGAGGTCATTAGAGGCGGGAAAGGACATGGGGCAAGGAATGGGAAAGAATTCGGATTTGGCCTTTTTCTGAAGGAAGCATCCCGGCATTCGTCTAGAGTGATTTGGAGAAACAATGGAAACTGCAAATCTCAATGCCCGGATGAGGATTCGATCCGGCGTCCTGCCGAATGCGAGGCCAGAGCGTTAATTGCTCACCCACTACGCTCGGTGTCCACGCTTCTTTATGAGCCATCTTGATAACTTCTGCCGGAAGAGATATGCTGATTTTGAATATTAGCATTCAAGGAATGTGAAATATCGTTGTTGAACCAAATACTCATTTTTCCTGCGGCACTTCTATCACAACAAACAGGAACGCATGTCTGTCCGCCGTCAGTGCACAAAGTGTATCAAGTCCGCAGAAACGAGTAGGCACTTTACAAGCAATTGCCGCAAACTTTCTTAGATTTGTGCCAAAAAACAGACACTCGATTGGATCAGCCACAAGTGCCAGCCTACACAAGTCAAGTTAAACGCTCTATCAACACGTTTCAATTTGTGACGGCTTGACGAGGTTTAGCAAGCGTGTGGTCCCGCCTTAAATATAGGTGATTTTTTTTTTTTTTTTTTGACGTCTACTCATCAAACATTCGACGAAAATATTCGCAATTGTTTCTTGAAATATTCAAACTGAGCAATTATGTCATTTGAAAACTTTGTCATCATAGATCTTATAGAATTAGCAGAATTAGGAAATAGAAATCCACTTTTTGAAAAGAAATAACTGAAATACAATGAAGTTCAGTTTATGAGAAAAACATTTTAACACATCATATATGCACTAGATTAAGAAATATCTGTCAATAGCTGTAACCTTCTTTTTGTATTGTTTTTACTTACTCCTCAGAAACATCTCTAGTTGTATCTTTTCTGTGTGTACGATCTGGGAGCTAGTTTTGCCATAGGACGACATAACTCAAATTACAGTACTGCACACAACACAAACACACAACACACATTTGTTGCCGTGAGTCAAATGTCAACTTGAAGGATACAGTTAAACGGGGCGATACAACCGGTAAAGAACGAGTCGGACCGGAAAGTGACGACAGGGAGACACGGTGACGAAGACTGAAACATGTTTTCACCCCATTTTACGGATTGCGGATCCGCTTAGTTAGGTGCTGGATCCGCCAGAATGCCAAATGATGCCGGATCCCGCATTGCTGGATTGCAGTCCCTAGCTACATCCCAGCTAAAGTTTAAGTAAGTCATTGGTTGATTTAAAAAAAAAAAAAACACGATTTTTTCAGCCAATGCTACAAGTTAAAATTGTTTGATTATGAAGTCGCACTATGGTATAAACTATGGAGACAAGGGTATGACAATGGAAAATTTTAAAGAACTAGACCTTATGAAAGAGTTAAATAAGATGGAAATATTCTAGAGATCCAACTGACCTGCTTGGTGTACACAGAAAACTTTTACAAGAAAATTGTGATAAATTGCAGATGAAGTAGCTCGAAAATTATTATTGGTATAATTATATATACTAATTAATTAAAATATAATAACATTAATTAATTATTCAATTAATACAATATATATATATTACATTAATAAACGTTTTTTTAGCATACATATTATCAGTTTTCTCTTGCCTGCCCCCCCCTAAACAAAATCCTGGCTACGCCCTTGGTTTTGGCCGCACTTGCTTAACGGCGTTTTTAAAATAACGGTTATGTGTAGCCGTTTAGTTATTTGTAACCCATCTCTTAAGAGAGTATAAGATGTGGTACGTCTTCAGAGACGATATAGAGTATAGACACATTGGTGAGATTATTAAACACTAAACAGTCGTGTTAGTTTTTAGAAAATGGAGTGCGATTCTAGTGATTCGGAATGCGAATTTGATACGTGTCGTTTGTGTATGCTTGAATCTAATGAATTTTTCGATATATTCGAGGTAGGGTCTGATGGTAGTAGCTTTCAAACAAAAATTAAAGATGCTGTTGACGTTGATGTAAGTAGATTTTTTTTTTTTTTAAATCCGTTTGTTACATTTAATTTGTTACAATACAATACATTCATTATCCATTGATCCCAATATAAGAAACTGGCTGTGGGGGATGTGGAAAGTTGTCAATTTATAGATAAACAATGATAAAGTAATACATACACCAGAAGATGTACAGTTACGGCATACATTAAGCAATTGCATTACAAAATACCAGACGATGTACAGTAATAGCAAACATGTTACATTAATTATGTCAATTACATTTACACAAACCACTGACAGTTTATTTTATAGATACCTTACAAATAAATTCTTTGACAGAGTAGAAGGAGTTGTCAAAAATTCTTTCAATTTTTTTCCTGAATTTATTCTTATCATCTGATAGACATTTAATGTGTGTTGGAAGCTTATTAATAATATGTATCTCTGAATATCAGACCCCTTCTTGAACAAATGACAACAACTTGTAATTCTTGTGAAGATCATTTTTACTTCTAGTGCCATAATTGTGTATTTTACTATTTGTTTCAAACAAAGTATAATTTGTTACAACAAAGGACATTAATATGTATATATACTTAACCACCAATGTTAAAATCCCTAACTTCTTGAACAGCTCTCTACATGAAGTTATATTGCTAACTGCACACATAATTCTTATTACTCGCTTTTTGCCTCTGAACACTTTGTCTCTATGGATAGAATTGCCCCAGAATATTGTTCCATTAAGGAATGAAAGTAAGCAAAATAATCTAGCTGCCTTACACGGAGATCAACTATAGCTGAAATTGTACGAATTGCAAATGTGACTGCACCAAATCACTTCAGTAATTCAGAAACGTGTACCTTCCAATTTAAATTATGATCAAAACGCAAACCTAGAAATTTCACACACTCTACCTAGCTTGCAAATTTTATGTCTATATCTGGTGGTAATCTGTGTGATATACTGAATTGCATACCTATATGGAGTTTTATCAATGTTTAAAGACAATCCATTTGCTGCAAACCATTTATTAATAAGGTCAAAGACATAATTTGGAATATATTCTGTAGATAAATCTGGATTATTTTTAATTCCTATGTTTGTGTCATCTGCAATTTGGACAGATTTTAAGTTTTTAGATGAAACACATGGTAGATCATTTATATATATTAAAAACAAAAGTGGCCCCAATATAGAACCCTTAGGTACTCCACATCTGATTAATTTCCACTCAGAAAACAGTAGACCAGTTAAGGCAGCCTTAAAATTCTCCATTGATACTTTCTGTTTTTTTATTTAGAAGGTAAGAACTAAGCCATTTATTAACAATGCCATCTATACCATAATACTTTACTTTGTGTATCAGAATTTTATGATTTACACAGTCAAATGCCTTAGATAAGTCACAAAAAATTCCCACAGGAATTAATTTATCATTTATTCCTCCTAAAATATTGTCAGTGAATGCAAATATAGCTTGTTTTATTGAATGACCCTTTTGAAAACTAAATTGTCATTTAGTTAGAATATTAATATTTTTAAGGTGGTCATAAACTATTGTACGTTGCTTTCTCGAAAACTTTGGAGTTGGCTGTTAGTAATGAAATAGGATGGGAATTCTATATGGCTGACTTAATAGAGTGGTTTAACTACAGCACACTTAAGCCTTCTGGAAAAGTACCCTGAAGTAAAGATATATCAAACAGGTAGCTTAGTATATTGCATAATTCTGTGGAGCACAGTTTGATTAATCTACTGGAAATCCCATCATAACCACTTGAGTATTTGCTCTTAAGGGACCTGATAATTTCTGGACTAGCTAAATTTACAGACATAGTGTTAAATTTTTCTTGGAAGCCTGTTTTGACAAAATCCATACTGTGTGTCACTGAGCTATTGGCAGTCAGTTTATCAGCAATTGAAAAATAGATTCTACTGAATTTGCTTCGATAAAAATGTCTTTATTTGTTTGATTTTTTTTTTCCTATTTCCTTTTTTTTACTATTTCCCAGATTTGTTATCTTGGTAGTTGGGTTGAACCGCAAAATGATGGCCAAAATGTTAGGTTTTCATAAATTGACGCGGTTCAACCTGGACAGCCAAGATAACATCGACAATGACCACGGAAGTCTGCCCACCCAATGTCCCAGATTATTTTAATTTTATTTTCACAATCATGAATTTTATGTTTGTAGTACACACTTTTAGATTCTTTAATAACTTTTTTCAATGGTTTGCAGTGCTTTTTGTAATGTGCTTTAACATTAACACTCTGACTGTTCCTAGAGGCAATATATAACTTCCTTTTACAAATACATTATGTTCTAATGCCCAGTTATCCATGGTTTTTGTTCCGTTCGAGAAACACGACACTTTTCAAGGGGAAGCAACTTTAAAAGTAATTTCATACGATGCTACTAAAAATGTTGTATTTTTCATTCATACCTTGTGCACTGTAAATATGTTCCCAGTTTGTGGTATTGAGGCACTTTCTAAAACAAGTTATTTAATGTAATATTATATATAATAGATAAAATTGTGATGGTGCGCCCGCTCCGGTGGCAAACTCCATTCACTACCCCCATTCTCATTTCCTCTTCCAACCTACTTTTGCCCTCTAGTAATTTTTACTTTAAATTCCTTCAGTGTTTCTGGTAAATTATTCATTACTTCTCTTGGCAATTTATTGCAGTCCCTCACACCCTTTCCTACAAAAGAAAATTTTCCCACACCCTTATGCCTTAAATCAAGTGCCAGCTTGTAGTCATGGTCAACCTTACCCTTCCAAGCACCTCTCTTAATTTTCCCATCAATATTATTCCATGCTTTATCACCAGTATAGGCCTTGTACACTTTCATCATTCTCTTCATCCTCCTACTATTCTCCAATGAATCCCACTCCAGCTCCTTTATCATATTAGTTACCGATTGTGTTGTGTGCTAATTTCCAAAGACAAATCTAGCAGCCCTCCTCTGCACCCCCTCCAACTCCTATATTTGATTCCCAACATGTGGGTCCCAAACTACACCACCATATTCCAGCAGGGATTTGACGAAATTTTTGTACCCAAATTCCCCTACTTCTCTAGTGCATCTCCTCATCACTCTTTCCAACAGGTGAAGGATTTTGAACTCTTTCCCTACTACCTGTCCAATGTGTCCTGCCCAGTTAAGACTGCTATCAAATGTTATGCCAAGGTATTTACATTTTGAGTCTTCAATAAGCAGCTTCTTCCCCAGTTTATAATCATAATCAACTTTTAGCTTTTTCATCTGTGTACCTAATAAGCTGGCTCTTCTTTGCATTTATCTTCATATTTTTGGTAACTCAAAGATTTACCTTGTGCTGTTATTAATATCACAAGGTAGGTACTGTTTATTAAAGGTGTATTTTGGATCAGAGTTGAAGGCAATTTGAATTTTGCTCATTATGCAGCATTCAGTATGTATTTAAAAGTCTTGCAAACATTGCTTCAGCAAATATTGTTAGATAAGCGAATCGAAGGGTAATGAATGGTATGAAGGGAGACTGTTTTTGTAATTTGAAACCTTTATTTTAAATTTATGATTGATTACACTCCTCATTCATTGCCATCAGTAGCGGAAGAAACAATTGTATAGCAGTTCGTTATGTAAGAAATTGTTTCACAAATATAATTGTAAAATATTTTATATTGTGGAGTTTATCAGATTGTTTCACACTGTTATTGCAGTCTTACCATGATATTTTGTCTGTAGTTACCCAGCAACGTTACATATTGTCTTTTGGGAGTCCTTACTTGACCTAGGAGAATTAGGAATTCTGATTCTTTTTAAGTTAAGAGTATTGGGGTAAAACTTTGTTCCTTATTTCATTTGTCATATTTACTGGTGCACTGTATGATCAAACAACAGATACGTTGATATGGTTCCCACACCAATAACATTCATACCGTACTATGTGGTGATAACAATAATAGGGTTGTAATATCTTACTGTCATTTTGTTTGACTAACACATGGATTTCTAGTGATGTTTGGTTCAGATAAAAGCAATTGTATAGGTGGTCAGTAGTCCCACATTTCCACAGTTATATTGAGGGTTTTATAGTACTATATTTGTCACATTAAAGTAGTGGTTAGTTTAAATTCAAATTTTGCTTCAGTCTGTGTATCAGTCATCTTGATTCTGGTTAATTGGCAGCCATAGTTAGTACTTGTAAACGAGTACTGTTGGAACTGAAGCTAAGATAATATTTGTAATTGCACAGGTGGCTAATCTTATTGTTCAAGAGAAACTATAAACAAAACTTTACCTCTACAAATTACAGTATAAATGTTACATAATTGGATGTTTTCTCAGTGAATCTGCTGCTTCAAGCTGTACAAAGGTTATTGGTCAAGGGATTATACAAATTTATTCTGCGCACAATTAAATAATGGCAGCTTCTTAATACAGTACAATACATTTATTTTTCATTGATCATAGTGTGAGAGACTGATTCTGTGGGATGTGGAAAGTTTACAGATAAACAATTGCATAACAAAACAGATGTATACATCAGAAGATGCACTGTTACAGAATAATATTTATACTAATTACATCAACTACATTTACACAAACTACTGGCAATTATTTTGTGCATACCTTATAAATAAATTCTTCAATGGAGTAGAAGGAGTTGCCAGTTAAATATTCTTTTAATTTCTTCCTGAATTTAATCTTATTCCCTGTTTAAGATATGATTGGAGCTTACTGAAGATAAGATATGTATCTCTGAATATTCGACCCCTTTTTGAACAGTTGATGACTTGTAATCCTTATGAAGATAATTTTACTTTGGGTGCCAAAACTGTGTATTTTACCATTTGTTTCAGTTAGAGCATAATTGATGACTACATATGACATTAATATGTGTATATACTTGACCATCAATGTTAAAATTCCTAGCTTCTTGAACAGCTTTCTGCATGTAGTTCTACTGCTCAGCTATTACTGAAATTGTACAAATTGCTAATTTGGCTACACCCAGTCTTTATAGTAAGGCAGACACACGCACCCTCCAAATTAAATTATGATCAATATATAAACTTAGAAATTTCTCACTCCCTCTTGATAGGTTTTTAAGAACCTATATATTGCAAGAGCATGTTATGCTAAATAAACCTTTAAATAAATAAATATTAATCAAATTTTTCCTTCTGGTCCAGGCATCATTTACATTTAACAACGATTGCTTGCAGTTTTAAGAAATGTGCACATATTTATGTTCTTAGTAATTCTGTTTGTTGCCTTCAGTCCTCTCCCAGCTCTTAAGACCTAGAGTCGATAAGCATAATGCAATAGTAACATTTGTATCCTTTCTGTGGCACAAATTACCTTAAGTTATTTTAAATTTTGGCAGGGCATTGAATGTTGGCTAAAGAAAGGAAAGTAACTATTATTTAGAACATAATGTCATTGCTTGAAGCTTGTTGTCTAATTTCTGACCTGATCCAAGTATATCTTCTATTTGATTTGATTTATGTTGCAATATATTTGGCTATATATGGCTTTTTAAAGACAACCCTATACATTTAAAAAAAAAATGAATTGAAAAGATGTTGAATGTATATGACTGATTTTAATTATCTTTTAAACTGTTAACGCATCTTTTTATTTGCTTGACAATTTTACTTTAAAAAAAAAAAAAGATTTTTTTAATTGGACCGGGCAACGAGAATAAATATTACGTACAGCAACTCGGAACACATATACTCATTATGGTCTTTAGTCACAGAATGACAGTCTGGTGCAAGCGTATTCAATTGGTTGCAATCTAAATAAATAGTGTCAACATCTGCACAGAACCAATTCATATTTTGTAAAATACTACTGTTGTACCATTACTATTTGTATACTTTACAGACCATATTTATATGTAGTAATATTTTTAATTGATTAGATATTATTAATCTTAATTTGTTAACTTTTATAAAAGAAAAATTAAAAAGTATCATCTTTTTAACTTGCTTATAAGATACATCTTTAAAAGCATGAGCAGGTTATAAGTTTCTATAATTGTGTTATACTTATTGCTTTACTCTTTCTTCAGGTTAGTGCTAATATTTATTTTCATGGAAGTTTAAATATTAGCATACTTGTATTATTCATTTGAATACAGGGAATTGATAAAAAAAAAACAATCTTCAGATTTAAATTATTTTAAAAATCAACCCATTATTATCCCAAATTTATATTTTGCCAGGTGATTCAGACCAATACTAATTGTTCATGAAATTTATTTTTTAGATTTTGACAGCAAAAATTGTTTTTGTTAGCCTGTAGTATGTTGTACCATAGAAAATGCATGAAAAATGATTTAAAATGATGCATCTCCCAGCTCTGTAGCTAAATTAGGAGAGCTTCTAGAGCAATTCTAGCAATCTCCTTTTGTGGTTTTTGGGTTGTAATTAAAAAATGGGTTGATATACATATGAGGCAGCTAGTTTATTTTGCTTATTTTCACTCCTTGATGTCATATGGAATAATATTTGTGGAACTTCGTGTAGAGAGCTGTTGAAGAAGTTAGGGTTTTTAACATTGGTAGCCGAGTATATATACACATTGTAATCACAAATTATACTTTGTTTGAAACAAATAGTAAAATACACAATTATGGTACTAGAAGTAAAATTGATATTCACAAGGATTACAAATCGTTGTCGTTTGTTCAAAAAGGGGTTCGATATTCAGGGATACATATCTTCAATAAGCTCCCAACACATATTAAATGTCTATCAGGTGATACGAATAAATTGTGGAAAAAAAATTGAAAGAATTTTTAATTGACAACTCCATCGAAGAATTTATTTTGAAGATATCTACAAAATAAACTACCAGTGGTTTGTGTAAATGTAGTTGACATAATTAATATACCATGTATGCTATTACTCTACATCATATGGTGTACGTATTATTTTGTTTGCAATTGTTTAATGTACCATGTATGCTATGACTGTACATCTTATGGTGTATGTATTGCTTTGTTATGCAATTGTTTATCTGTAGATTGACAACTTTCCACATCCAACAGAGCCAGTCTCTTATATTGGGATCAATGGAAAATGAATTTAATTATGAAATTTGGTATTTTTCTGAATCTATATATTGTACACCTGTGCCAAATTTCATGAAAATCTACAGTTGTGAGATAAATTTTGTTTCAACATTGTCTTAATTTGATCTGGAATGACCCAGTAGGACACTAAAATATCATTTGTAATTCAGATCCAAATACGTAATTAAGTTGCAGATCATTTTTAGTTTTGATTATGTATCAAGTGTGCTTATTAATATAACTTTAAAAGTCTTAAAAATAATAACACTCTGATTTATTAGGTATTATAGGAAAGGAACTTGTACTGAGTATCCTTACTGTAGTAACATATCAATAAGCTTGCTAGAATCTCTTCTAGTTCATCTTTGTTTGATGATATTTTGTTGGGAGATAATCTTAGGTTTATTTGAGTTTAAATCTTGACATCTGCTCAGTTAGTTCATTTCATCAAGTAGTGCTCAATCTGTTTTTCTTTTTATATAATGAAGCAAAATTAAAAGCATTAAATATTGGGTCATATGTACCATGTCAGTCAAAAGTTTTCTGTGTTTATCAGTACACCATCAACTTAAGAATTTATGAAATATTGAAACATATAGGTTTTTTATAAACTTTATTGATTTATTGTTGCTTTTGGAAGGTCAGGTGGTAGTTACAATTTGTATTAAATTTGTGTATGCAGATTTTTGTTGATACAGGTTGAACACTTAAATGTATGTTTTTTATTATAAACTTATTTAGACAACTGTATTCCATTTCTATTCTATATTCTGTGCACTAAAATATTGTTGGTACATATTATACTCGACTCCTTATCTGTTCTTAACTTGGATATTTTGTTCAGTATTCTCAACTGCTAATGATGCTTGGAGTTTGCTGCAGGAGAAATATTACTGATCATTAAAATTTAAATTGTCAGTAAAAATTGTTTGCTAGTAATAGTAGAATTTAAACAGCTCTTATTAATGTTTTAATGTGATCCAAAAAGGGGACTATTAATACTTGTGTAGCTTATATAATACTGATGAATTTATGCATTTAGTATTTGATTTTTAAATCCCACAAAGTGGAACCTTGTGCCTGCTCATTGCTGGTCACTCACTGCCGTTACTTTTATTAGGATGCTGTGTGTGGATTGGTATTTTGATTACTATGAACAAAAGTACAATATTTTTACTAATATATATTAAATTAATTAAGTATCTTCTTCCACTGGAATTACTGTTGACTTTTTAAACAAGCAAGACATAAACCACATACAACCATGTGCATTAAAATGTCATGCATATTTAAAAGAAAATATTGTATATCTCTAATAGATTTATGTAAATATTAAAGCAGTATTTCAAAATCTTATAAAATCATGAAAGGATCTAAACATATATATATCATGAACAAAACACTCACAAATATAGAACTAAACTTAAAACATCGGTGATACCATGTTGAAGGAGACCAGAATACATCAATTTGTGATATAAGTATTAATCTACCTGTTCCATGTATCTGTACTTAAAGAGTTTCTCCAATTTGGTAAGATATGCAACTAGTCAGACTAAAAAAGAAAGAAAATTTAGTTGAATCAAAGTATTGTTACATTTTGTTAAAAACAGCATTATGTGGGTCTAATATTTCTGAGAAAGTCAGTGTACTATAGAGTTTAATCAGTGTCCAATAGTGTCACATTCTAGACAAATCTCAGTTTGGTTTTCAGTAGAGACATTCCACAGAACAAGATTAGTGTTTATTCATGGCACCTTTGAAACAGTTTAATAAAATATAATTACCTTTAGCATTATTTAGTAATTTGTATAAGGCTTTTGTTTGTGTTGATCAAGATATTTTCATACAGAAATTAATGTCCTATAGTATAGGCCTTTATACTACCATTAATCTTAATAGCAGATGGAAAATTAGAAAATGTTGATAAAAATCTAGAGAGGTCACAGTTTTCTAAATTGGGATCCATTAGATGTGCAAAATCATTAGTATCACTCTTGTTTTTCACTTGTATAAATAATTTCCCGTGTTTCTGTTAAAAATTCGATATTTTGTCTTTTTGCAAATGTGACAAGTAAAGGAACTAAGCATTGTGTGGATTGCTTTACCAAACAAAAACAAATTATATATTTTGGTACATTACTAACTACTTCAATGATACTGGATTATCATATATATTTCAACACTGAACATAAATATCAAGAGTTCAAGGAAATTAGTAAGTTCACAAGCTTATTATTATTTACACTGTAGTGTAATTGCCATTAATTTGATGATGCATCAACATTTGCAGTTAGGACATCTATAGTTTTTCTCTGTATGCAGAAACTTGTTGATATTGATTATTTTTATTGCTTAATGTTATGTTTAAATACTATTATTTTGCATAATTCAACTTAAAGATATATGATGATCAAGTAACTATGTGTAGAGTTGGCATCGTGTGTATAATTACTCGAGAAATTAGGAGTTTAAACAACTGTGGTAGAATGTCCACTGTTACTAATTCTACTCTATTTGGGGGGAAAATGTAAAATAACATGATTATGTCATTGGGAATAACAGTGAAATGCTATTTACATTTGTCCAATAGGGCATTAGATGATCAGGAAAGCATTTTTAAAAAAAAAAAAAAACTGTCAAGCTATCTGGAAAATGTGATGGGAGATGAGATTAATTTCAGGAAGAAAAATAAAAGAATATTTCTTGTTAGCTCCATCAACTCCATAAAAAAACTTTTATTCAGAGTCCAGGTAAATGGCAATTGTGTTTTGTAGAAATACTACAATGTGATTATCTATTTTATGTGTTTTGAATGGAATATTTGATGTGTGTACATTTATTTATTTAGATAACTAACGGACTTCACATCCTGCAGAGTCCTTCTATTTGAAGAGATCTGTGGGAAATGAATCTGTGGATAGAAACTAATAATTGTTTAGAAGTAGAAAAAATAACAAGATGCTGTTTTATATGGCTCTGCATTTTGTGTTTATGGTTATGGTCAATATTTAGCTTAAAGTTTAAAAATTTTCATTTTTATTCTATTGCAATTCCAACTGTGGAGTGATTATCTTTTTAGATATTGGATTAGTTACTAAAAATCAGTTGGATCAATTGCCACAACAGTTTTTCAGTTAAGAGATGGGCAATATCCTTATTAATGACTCTGTTGATGATAAAGTTGCGCATTAATCTTCATCACTTTTGTTCATTATTCTGATTGTTTAATTTTTTTCTTTGTTTTAGTCAAGATTAAATTAATCCCAGGTTTCTTCAATTTTTCTGTTCATTCAACTATTTCCTCATTAATTTATCTTTCTCTCGGCTACTCAGTTAATATTATAGATATGTGTCTCAATTTATAACCGTGCTTTTCTGCCCTTTCCTTTGATTACTGATTTTTATAATTTTCTATTGAACAGTATATTCTATTTGTTACCAACTTAAATATTTTTGTGCTTGCTATGCAAGGTTATTATTATTTTTATCTGGCAGACAATATGCTTTTATTTTTTTTAAAAAACTTCTTTACTGGTTTAAATTAAGGATTGATTATTAGCTTAGGGGAAATTCTCATCAGTGTTATTAATTTTGTGAACTGTTTGTTATAGTTTCCTACTTAATTCTTAAGGATATTATTAGCTTTGCTTATATACTGGAATTTTGTTATTTTTATTATATTCTTTCATGATAACCATTTCTAAGGTAGCAACTGGGATACAGAAATTGATTATTTTGCTTTTAGCTATCTTACTTTCTATCTGCTGTTTTATACTCTTTAATGAATGTTACATCATCGTCTTATTTTGATATTGGTTGGGTATTTTGGAAAATTTAACTTGTAAGCCATTTTAATTGGACATTTTTGTATTTAGTAAAATGTTTAGGTTATTACCATATTATTATATTTTGGAATATAAAATTTTGTACCAAAGAAACACCTGCAAGTTTTTAAACTTCACCTGATGCGAATCAACATTGGGTTGATGCATTATAATCGTAGTGTGAACTAGTATATTTTACAAACACACAGTTATGGAAGTATATAGTGTTTTCTCTTCAAATGTATTGCTGCATCTTATAAAGGTGTCTTTATTGTCATGTTAGATGTAATTAAATGTTATATACAGAATAGAAAGAATTGCCAATAATATATTTTTTCAGTTTTTGTTTAAATGTGTGTTTAGCTTTCTGGAATTTAACTAAAGCAAATGAGAATTTTTAATAATGAAACACCTAATTATCTTATTTAGATTTTCAGAGCATCAGTGTATTTCATCCTGAAGACTTGTCTTATCTTGTTTAGTTTTGTTTTTGGAACTTCATTCTACTGTGCCCTGAAAATTTCCATTGTCTTCAACTTTTTTCCAAAATTTTGCTTCAGAGGAGTCAGAAACCATAAAAATTTAACCAGTGCCACCATTTCCTAGTCCCTCCATTTTGTGAATTTGTTTGTTTTATAACAAGGGAGTTACAAGGGCTAGCCACAAAATGCCTTTCACCAATAAATTCTTGAAAAGCAGTAATCTATCTTGCGATGAGAAAAAAAATCATGTCTGCCTATTTATATTAAGATCATATAAGTATTTACTATATTCAGTATTGTAATGGAAAAATATAAATTTTGAGAAGGAAAAAAATCTTTTCTTTCTAAGTGGTTCAACTCACCTGTATGTTGCTAATATGATGTCTGTTGGCTGTTGACTGCCTCTGCATAATCTCGCAGCTCACTGTGGTTGCCTTCTATAAGTTATTGGGTGTTGGCTTGGCCTGCACTTGTTTAGTTGCTTGGCTCAGCTGGAGTTTTTATGGCGATGCTACATACTTCATTGCATCCCACTGTTGAAAATGACGTGGCACTGCTTATCTTTTCAACACTCCAACTCTCTTAAAAAGATATGTGATACAGTTGTACTTATTAGACACATGCACTTTTCACAGCAGAAACTCCTAGTTTTATGTGTGTTCATTATTTGTGATTTAACTTTTAAATATTCTGTCCTGTCACGGTCACCGCATAACTTTATTTGCATCTGTTATAGCTAGTTACTGTTGGTCATTATGCATTCATAACTTTTAACCACATACATAGTTAATTATGGCTACCATGAATTCATTTTGTTTAATAGCATGAATGGTGACTGGAATTATTTTTAAAAAAGTTTTTTATAAATAGCCAAATTTATTAAAAATCCAAGTGTGATTACTATAGATTTTCAAGTGCTTTCCCAGAAGTTCAAATCTTACACAAAATTTGGATTGTCTCACAGAAAAGTTCAGAGTTGTGTTTAAATTGTTTTTTCCTTTTCAGATACAGAATTCTCACGTATAAGTTATTCCATCTATGCCAATATTGACAGCAATTGTACTACTCACATCCAATTACTCATTCCAACTCCTAATTGCAGGGCGTGAATTATTTGCCTGGGCTGCTCTGCTTTCTCTGTATGGAGAGTGGAGATAATGCAATGCTAATGCAAACTTGTATGACACCCTCTTACATCATAGAATTCAATACCTCACATTCTATGACAGTACTGTTATAGGTTCCCTTATTTGTGTGCTTGGAGCAGTCTGGTGGCTCAGTAGTTAAGGCGTTTGACTAGAGATTGGAGGTCACTACTTCAAATCTTCGTGACAGCTGGGATTTTCAAAGGCTTTTAACCCCACCTTCTTCTCTGACACAGCTTGCTGGGTAATTTGGAAAATTCTAGAACGTTTCAGCAGTTTGGATTCCATGTTAAACTGTGGGTCCCCTGTACTGGATTAGGTTAAGGTGGTTATGATACTGGCAGATTGTGCAACCAGTAAAAAACATTTCACCTGGTCATTACACAGCCACATGAGCCTTTACCTGTTATTTATGTGGCTGAGACAGTTGCCATGGTACTTTGTAATAATTTGCTAAATAAAACAACTTTAACTGAAATTTTTTTTGTTAGGATTGACATTGGGAATCTGCAGAATATTGCAGTAATGACCTATTCTTTGCTGTACTCTGTTTTTATATTTTTTTTATAGTACTTGATACTTCACTACTCGATTGAATATTATTTCCAGCAAAAATGACAGTTCCCTATGATGCAAGTTACACTGGTGTGACTGTTAGGTAATGTGCAAGTTCAGCTCATCCGCCTACATTATGTGTATTAAACATTCCACAATTTCCTGTTAATGTGTATATTTACCACCCATAATCAACATAGTGCACTATTAATTCCAAAAAAGTTCTAGGTTTTAAGCAAATATTTCCAATAATTGGATACCTTTATTAATATTATGTTCTTATTTAATGGAGAAAACTATAAATGTGAAAGTGACATTCATAATTGCACCATAATGGTAAATGTATGGCACCATAAATAAAAAAATCTAATTTTATTTCTTTTTTAATTTATCCACCACTGGGAGACTTTTTTACTTATGGTTTTATGCCTCATCGACGTCGAGGTCATTAGAGACGGGATGGGACTGGGGACAAGGAACGGGTAGGAAGTTGGCCATGGCCTTTTGAAGGAAGCATCTCGGCATTCACCTGGAGGGATTTGTGGAAACCATGGAAAACCCAAATCTAGATGCCCGGACGGGGATTCGAACCGCCGCCCTCCTGAATGCGAGATCAGAGCGCTAACCACTCACCCACCACACTCGGTACCACTGGGAGAGTAAAAAAAAAAACATTTTCACTTGTACACATGGCATTATAAAATATGTCCTTCACTAAGTTTTCTGAACAAATTATTTCGCTTGAGCTCCCATAATGACAAGCATTCCAAATCTTCACTGTTGTAGCAAACTTACTTCTGGATTTTTTTCTAAAATTATTGAACCTGTCAGCCATCTAATTTTTTGATCATTACATCAACGTGCTGGTGATGATAATCCTGTCACATATAAACACACCAGTGTCTTTGAAAACAAACTCTATTTCTTTTATTCTAAATCCCTGCATGCTGAGGGGATAGTTATCATGATAACAAATGGAAAATGGTAGTGTTGCATTTTTTGTTTTATCTTGTGCCCAACATTTGTCAGGGATATGTATTTCACAACATGATCAGGGGGTGTTAGACAGTATTCCAATGTGATAGCGGGGAAATTCTCACTGCTTTCAGATTCCATACAAATATCTACAGTCCCCACCTCAAATGACACATTTTGTCATAAACAGTCAATTATGGCCTTAGGTACAAATGCTACAAATTCTTTATGCTTTGATAATGGTGAAGAATGCTGTCATTTGCAGTAAGATAGTAGAAATCTCATATACGCCGTACAAAACTAATGTACTGATTTTTGAAAAGTCTCGATTCAAGTTTTCATATGGGAATGTTTCATTAGAATTCTGGTTCATCATCATATAATCCGAACCCAGTGCTTCTATGAGACTATAATTATAATCATCTGTGAACAATAGGCCACAAATTAAAATTAAAGTACTTAAAATAGTTTTAAATACCTGTAGACCCATCTTATTTCAAATCTGACAGGGTGTGTTAGTTGACCAACTGCTATTTAAAAAATAAAATTAGATAATCATATTAGAAATTTGGCAAAATATCCATACATTTTTAAAATCATGCAATACTCAAAGTGTTTACTTGCATATAACTCAAAAACTATAACTGATAGAGAGTTGAAATTACTTTCATATTGAAGCTATGGAAATGGAATATTCAAGAATTAAGCTTAAATTAATTAAGAATAAGCCAAAAAATACAGATTTAATGGGGAAAATTATAATTTGTTTTTTAATTTTAGGAATTTTTTCACATACAAAAAGAAGTTGCACCATTTTTTTAACTAGGGAAGTTTATACCACTCGTAGGGTATGACTACTCCTAAAATTATTCTTATCCCAAGATGCGTCTGGTTCACACAGCAGCTCATTAAAATATCCCAATTCCAAATTTTCACATTTTTTTGCAGCCATTACTTAAAACATTTTTTAAAAATCTGGCTAAATAAAGTCCTAGCAGCATGTTTTTTAGTCATAGAGCTAGATTGATGGATTTTTTCTTTGTATAGTTATTGCAATTTTTAAAAAATAAAGAAAATATTTTGTATATAAAAGTTTTATTGCATTTAAAATATTAAAAAAAAGATACTTTTAAATGGCCACAGTGACTTAAATATACAAGAGTAGCTCAATATGTTTAAAATCATCTTCTTCAAAGACTTGTAGTTGTACAGATAGTCCACATCTTTTTTTCACCAGAATATTTTGGTCATTGAAATCTTTTCTGTGGCTCATGAAGGTGCACAAATGATACTGTGATATCATCAACTGTTCAAGAAATACTTACAATGCATCCAATCCACCAGTTATCATCATTTATGCATCCTACAAATTCACCTACATAGTGGCCTTGTGGTTAAGTGACTGCGTTTGGTGTTTTGACCATTAACTGGGGAAGTGGCTTAACATGTGACTGACCTTAGCGTTTACTTCCTCTTCTGTTCTTCTTCCGGAAACCATCTTGACTTCTTGCAAGTTAACTAGTTAATTTAATCAGGATTGTCTGACACCCAATGTAGGTCACAGCCATTTTATTGTGGGAATACTGTATATTAAAATGATTAACACAAAGTGTGGACGAACTGTTTAATGAAATCAAGCTGGCGATAGTACATTTGATGATACCGAGAAGTACAGTCCACACTCTTCCTACTGAATGCTAATCTGAGTGTAGAAGATACTAGATGAACGTAGGTTAATTATTACTGGGTGGAACTTAAGATCGCTACGATGTCTGAGGCAGGGCGGCTAAGCTTTAAGCTAGTGGTTTGCTACCTGATGTTGCGCCTAAGCTCGCTGGTAGGAATGGAATGACTTGTGGGTTGTACAGGGCCCACTTCGACTCTGTTTTGCATTACGGGTATTGCTGACATTTCATTCAGCATTCCTTAACTGGGCAACGACTTTGCCTATATTTACATGGCGTGGGTGCAACTTTTCACTTGAACTTCACCAATCTATCTAACATTTATAATATCACTCTTAAATAATGATAAGGCCCAAAATGACCTTTACAATATCTCCCCTCTTCAAAAAAGATACATCTTGTAACTTCAATTTCAAGACTTTGAGTATGAATCTGAATATAACGTGGTGTGGGCTTGACTAAGAGATTATTTTTACACTGGAAACTTTGATACTGGGATGGATGCAAGTTTATTCCATAAATGTGTGGAATTGATGGTTGATATGTGTGGTAGCCACTAAGGACTCAGTGGGAAGCATGTGGGAGCATGGTTATAAAGAGCAAGCCTTGTTCAAACATTTTATTGCAAGAATTATGGTCAACGATTGAACTTATAGGAAATATCACAAATAATATAATACACAAGAAAACTTCGATCTTGCAGATTATGATCTTAATGAATCCTGTAATCACAAATAATATAATACATAACAAGACTTCGATCTTGCAGATTATGATCTTAATGAATCCTGAAATCACAAATAATATAATACAATATAATACATAATTTAATGCAATAACAACCAGGTTAAGCCATGAGAATATCCCTCATCACAATATCTCCACTTGTATTAAACATCCAAACAGAAAATCCTTACGCACTTGGAAACGTAATATAACAGGGCAGGCTCTCACCAATTTACCATCATGTAACAAATCTACAACTAGTAGCAAACACAATTTGTACAGAGGAGGCAAATACACCAATTATTTCAAACGAAGAGGAATCAGTTTACCTCAGCATCCTTCAATTTAATTAAGAATCAAGTTCTTACCAAGGTTCTGACACACTATAGTGTGTGCACACCGGCGCATAAGTCGTTACCACCCACACCCACTGATAAGGTGGCGGGAACGATCTGCACCAAATATCAGTGGAATTTTGTCCATTCCCGTAACACAATTAACAAGAATGCAGTAAGCGACACACTTTGTAGTTGGAGTTATCAGGTATTCTATCTCAAATACCCAACAGGCCTAGAAAATGGCAACTTATAGCCTCGAAGTCACCACCAGCCCCGACGACCAGCGTACTCCCGCATCGGCGGAAAATCGCTCACGAACATGGGGCGCAGCAGAGGAATTCCTTCGATTAAAGTGAGCGAGGAACAGTCTCGGTGGAATCACACATCCACCCCAAGTAGTACTTCTGGACTGCCTGGGCAAATTACAAGAGCTCGCTATACCAGCGGGTCTCTAACGTCGCACTCCTTTGAGGAAGTATTAGGCCCAATGAACCAAGCCGCTGCTGCCGACCGACTCTCTTTCCTGGACTCGTGTCCCCGATTATATCAACTCATTCAGCCATTAGAGGGCACCACAGGGCCACAGCGCTCTCTCACGGGCGGAACTAGCACGCGGGCTCAGCATCAGAGGACGATCGCGGGCGGGGAAAATAAACAATGCGAGCCGAGCACGACTCAACCTCCCCCACCAAAGCCACAACCAGCAAGATCGAGATGTCAAGGCTTAGTCTTACATTTAACCTGAGATAGATGCACCCTCATAAGTTTTTTGGAATTGGGATTTTGGACCAACAAATTAACTGGCGATAGTATTTTACGTATAATACAAGGTCCCATAAACCTATAGGCTAATTTACCAGATTGTCCGCCCTCAGCACCACCTTGAGGATTCAAATTACGAACGAAAATCTCGTCCCCGACCTTGTGGTTAAAGGGGACTCTGCCACTATTATACCTTTTGCGTAAGCGCTCGTGGGCTAACTTAATGTTCTTACGAGCTCTATTCCAATTCTCCTTGATGGTACGAGAACTAACTTTATCAGGCAAGAGTTCCTTAATGTCCCACAAATTGGATAACGGTGAATTCAATCGGTAGGAAAGCATCAGACTAGCTGGTGAGGCCTTCAAAACTTCATGATGAGCGGCATTAAAAACTAAATTAATCCATGAAAGAGATTCATCCCATTTGGTACGCGAATTAGCGTGATAGGCAATCAATGCGGCCTTTAAATTATGGTTTACTCATTCCACAAATGAAGTTTCGGGATGATAGGGGGTAGTGGTCACATGTTTGATGCCCTGAGAAAAACAAAACCTTTTAAGCTGATGAGAAAGAAATGTCGAAGCATTGTCACTAACAATAACCTTAGGAGGTCCAAACAAAGCAAATATCTTTTGGAGATGCCCTACAGTACTCGGGGCGGAGGTAGTACGAACAGGAACAGGCCAACAAAAGCGAGTAAAAGCATCCACGGCAACTAGGATGTACCTATTTCCTAGCTTTGTACGGGGAAGGGGACCGACATGATCAACGAAAAGTTTATCCATGGGGTTCTGTTCCCGAAGGGAGCACAAATAACCTTTCTTGGGCCAGTATCAGGTTTAGACATGTTACAAATACGACACTCCCCCACCATTTTGTGGACATCCTTTACTAACCCAGGCCATGTGATACATTCCTTAATTTTGTGTATGGTTTTATGAACACCTAAATGGCCCCCAGCGAAAGAATGATGAAAGTAATAAAAGAAGAAATTAATTCACTTGGAAGACATATTCTAAGTTGTTTTCTCCTTCCTACCTCACGACACAGTATACCTTTATGCAATGCGAACCCCGGAGACGGTTCACCATTGCAAAGTTGTTGATAGATGGGACGCAGCAAGGGATCAGACCTCTGTTTAGCCCTGAGATCAGTAAACAATAGGGGAACTTCAGTTAAAATACCCCCCCGCCAGGCCAAAACCCTGATCGCTACCTTCCGAGGTCTCTCCCGGATCCTCAAACATGCGACTAAGCACATCAGCAACATTGTTATCAGATCCCCGAATAGTGTCGTACCGAAAAGCGGAAGGCCGGAGATTCGGACGGCCCACCTGGCTATGCGCCCTGTTTTACGGGGGCGCGCCAGAACCCAGCTTAAAGCTTGATTATCAGTTTCGAGAACCAACTCACGGTGCTCCAGATAAAAACAAAATTTCTCTAGAGCAAAGAGAACCGCAAGAGCCTCACACTCGTAAACCGAGTATTTACATTCGGGGCCAGCCAACCTCCTGGAGATGTAAGCCAAGGGACATCTTCCCCGATCACCTTCTTGCAAGAGAACGGCCGCAATACCAGCACTAGATGCATCCGTTTGTACCACAAATGGTTTATTAAAATCAGGAATGGCTAAAACGGGGATTTGTAAGCGCAGATTTCAGCGCGTCAAAGGCAGCTTGTTGGCTAGGCCACCATACAAATTTGCACCCTTTCTTACGAAGATCATTCAAAGGGGCGGCAATATGAGCAAAGTTAGGCACAAAACGGCGAAAATAATTGGCCATACCAATAAACCGAGCAACCCCTTTTGCATTAGTAGGGGGTGGAAACTTTCGAAGATCTTTAGTACGCTCAGGATCTACCCTAACACCATCACCTGACACAAGGTGCCCAAGAAAGGAAACCTGTTGACAGGCCAAGGTAATTTTTGAAGGCTTAACTGTCAGGCCAGCTTCCCTAAATCTGGTTAGAGCTTGACCAAGATGATGCAGATGTTGCTCAAAGGACTCGCTATAGACCACCACGTCGTCCAGATAATTATACACAAAGCAAAACTTAAGATCCCCCAGCACTCTATCAAGAAGGCGGGATAACACCGTGGCCCCAGTAGATAAACCAAATGGAACACGATTAAACTCAAACACATTCCAATCCGTGCAAAATGCCATAACCGCCTTAGAATCCTCAGTCAGGGGAATTTGGTGATACACCTGATTAAGGTCCAACACAGTAAAATATTTGGCACCGGCAAACCAAGTAAAAGCATTGTGAAGATCAGGAAGAGGAACTGATTCTAATACGACCTTTTTATTTAATGCCCTGTAATCAACTACAGGTCTGTATTCTCCTCTCTCAGGTTTAGGAACTAAAAATATTGGAGAAGCGTAAGGTGAAGTGGAGGGCCTAATAACTCCATCCTTAAGCATCTGATCGATTTTTTTATGAAGAAAGTTCATCTTCGGTGGGGACAAACGGTAGGGACCCTGCCTCACCGGAATATCATCAGACAGACGAATTTTATATTCAATAAGATGAGTTACTCCCAATTTATCCACCAAAACATCTTTAAACTGCTCCAACATTTCCAGAAGTTGAAGAGCTTGACTCTGAGACAGATGACCCATCTTATAATCACCCACTTGTGTAAGGACCGCGTTTACTCGCGATGAGATGCGACAAGAGCAAAGGGCAATTTGATTCTGAGAATCAAACTTAAAATAGAAGGTGCTCGAACTTGCTTGAACTATAGTCTATGACCAGTCCAGTACCTGTGATAAAATCTATACCCAATATAACGGGTATTGATAATCCTTTAGCGACGACCAGATTAAGAGGCCAGGTATAATTACACACTCTCACCCAAACTCGACACACTCCCACGAGAGGCAACTTCTGACCATCAACAGTACGACATCCCTGCGCGGGGGGTTTGAGTACGGGCAAGCGACAGATGTTACGAAACTCCAAATATCAGTTATAATCGACAAGGGAGAGAGAACTCCCCGAGTCAATGAGGGCACAAACAGGCTCATGATTGATGTTGGCACAAAGAAAGGACAGATGAGAAGTCTTAGGAATCAAAATACGGTTACGAAAACCTTTAGGTAGCAAACGCCTCGTTTCTCGACAAGACAAACGGTTGCCAGGTTGACGCTTGGCCAACGGACATCTCTTGACCAAATTAAGATGAGAACCACAACAGAAACACCGCTTAACAACCCTACCTGCAAGAACACTACTACACCAATAAATATTACCAGCGGAGCTTGCCCGCTGAAACCCGCGGCGTCAGCTATCAGATCGTTGCGCACGAGGCGCTCGGCACTGTTTAACGAAATGGTCACCAGCGCCACAACGAAAACACTTGCCTCTAACATAGTAATTATTAGCACGTGAATAATCAGACTTCCCCTCATCTTTCTTAGTGACTTGTGCCCTACCTTCTGTTCTCTGCTGATCAACAAGTTGCAAGGCCTCAATAGAAGTAATTAACTTATTAAGCTGAACAAAAGATACTGGTCTTATATTAAACACGGCCCTAGCCCTATCCTCCGGACGAAGACCTTCGACAATATTGGCAACTATATCCTTGTCAGAAATATCCATTTGTAACGCTGCTACAGCCATACGAACCCCCTCCACAAATTCCCCCAACGATTCCGTCGTAGATTGTACTCTCCAAAAATGAACTCTTTCTAACTCCCTCAATACACGTATTGATATTTTCTCTCGAATCACCTTTTGTCTTAACTCTTTTAAGGTCCCCCTTGCCTGCATAATCTCCGCAAGATAATCTGCCAAACAACCCTTAGCTAAAGAATATAACAAAGTTGAGGAACCTGAAGCGCATCTGCATGTTGTTCAAAACGAACGGTGAGCCACAACAAATGTTCAATTTGTCTCATATCTCCCACTGAAAGTTCCTTGACATCCCTTAACAACACACCCAAAGGATTAGGTAATTTGGCAAACTGATTTGAAATGGCCTGATACTCGGGAACTACTTGGTGCATCTGATGATGATCAGTTCTTACCGTTACCCCTTCTACTGACTCACTACAAGGAATTAACCAGCAATAACAAGGTCTGTAATTCAGCTCTCAACTGGTCTACAGAGGAAAGTTGATCTTTATCCAAGTTCAAGGTTTTCAGATCGGTAAGACGATCATTAAAATGGTTAAGCTGAGCCTGAATCCTATGAATCTGATGCCTAGTTGGCCTGCTTTCCTTCAAGAAGGCAATATTTCTCCCGAGCTCCTGCAATCCCACTGCACAAGCGGAAATAGCCTCACCTACCTCCCAAATCCGCTCCGGTGGGACGGCAACCGGCAGCACGCAAACGTTCAGTGAGGTCAGACACACTACCATCATCCGACGCTCCCCTAATTCTGAGTTCGTACTGCAGCTGCTCTTTCTTAAGATAATCTCCACCCTACAAAGCGCGTGCCTTCCATAATGAATCCGTAAATACAATATATGAGTGTCTGACAACAACAAAGAACCAACAACAAGGCCTGATACAGTATAACCACGCTCTGCTACCATTTGATATGTGTGGTAGCCACTAAGGACTCAGTGGGAAGCATGTGGGAGCATGGTTATAAAGAGCAAGCCTTGTTCAAACATTTTATTGCAAGAATCATGGTCAACAATTAAACTTATAGAAAATATCACAAATAATATAATACAATATAATACACAAGAAAACTTCAATCTTGCAGATTATGATCTTAATGAATCCTGTAATCACAAATAATATAATACATAACAAGACTTCGATCTTGCAGATTATGATCTTAATGAATCCTGTAATCACAAATAATATAATACAATATAATACATAAGTTAATGCAATAACAACCAGGTTAAGCCATGAGAATGGTATGCTTCCAAATTAAATGTTTAGGTTTGGCAAAGTGATTATGTTTATTCTGGATACGTTGATACTAGGTTGGATGTAAGTTTTATCCCAGAAAGGTCTGGATTGGACGGTAGGCTTCCGAATCCGTATAGCGTCGTGAGGAAAGCTTCATTACTTCTTTCCCCCTGACTGAAATCGTGGTTTGCCTTAATAACGACTATTGGGTACACATGTGAATGTTGCCCTGAAAATTATAGTTCGCCAATTTTACAACGCTGTCTGGATTATTTTTACATCAGACATGTGACGTGTCAGAGAGTTTTGACTCCCTACCTTAACTGAGTACGTATTTTTACTGTAGACACATGAAAGACATGCCACTGAGGCTATATGTCTCTAACACAAAACTGCAAAATATTCATAATACTCCCCAATATTCATAATATTTCCCAATCCTGTATGTTGATTTCCTTCTCAATATTACTGTAGTGTCTCTTTGATGTATTTGTACTGACTGCAATAATAGAACTCATAAGTGAACACAACACTTGTTGGAAGATTTTGGTAACACAGTGTATAATCCGAAAGATTCCTTTGTTGAACTGGTTTACATAATCCTCTCCTTACCTATATTTTAATGTACAATAAACTGAGAAATATACTTAGAATACCTTATACTTGGTGTGTAAATTTTACTCTGATTAAACTGAGCATGATGGGTGAACGGTTAATGTTCTAGCCTCGTATTCGGGAGGACGTGGGTTCGAATCCCTGTCCGGGCATCCAGATTTGGGTTTTCCATTGTTTCCCCAAATCACTCCAGGCGAATGCTGGGATGCTTCCTTCAAAAAGACCATGGCCGAATTCCTTCCCATTCCTTGTCCCCAGTTCCATCCCACCTCTAATGACCTTAGCCGTTGATGAGGCGTCAAGCCGTAAGTAAAAAAAAAAAAAAAAAAAAAAAAAAACAACTCTGATTAAAATAATTAGTTTGGATTTGTCTTCCCTGTGGTTAATAACAAACAATTACATACCGTTTTGCCTTTTGCCATGCAAAATTTGAAGGCATTTTTGTTGCTGAGCGCCAAGCAGCAAGGGGTCATGACGTTGTCACTCTTTTTGTGATAAGCAGGCGTCCTTGCTAATCTGAGCACACTTCTGCCAAACAACTGCATAAGCATTCCCTCCTGTGCAATCTCATGTGCAGTGTTTCTACTCTGCTCACCTACTTATGGAAAAGATTATATCTCATCAAAAAATCTAATCAAGAATTGTCAAATGACTCCCAGCAAACTTAATAAAAGTTTTGTACAAATACTATCACTAAATAATTCCAGTTAGGTAACGCAAATGCAGACAACTGGCTAAAACAGTATAAAACAGTGTTCGATGCTCTCCTTCATCTTATTTATAATAAATTCCTCCCCTTTAGCTCTTTATATATCCAAATACCCTTAATATCCCAATTTCTATATTCCTTATACTCTCAACTTTAAACTCCATTTCTCTGCAACTTGCAAATAGACCTTATTGACCAAGTCAACTTATTGAAGTGGCTCATGTTTTTATTCACTATCTCATTACTCATCATATAATCGTAGCTACTTTATTTTTTCATAATACTTATTCCCCATAAACGTTGCAACCTATATCTATATAATCTCCATTAATCATCATTTCACTCAAATCACCCTGTTTCATCATTACTCCATAATCTCAATATACTCCAATAACTCATTATTTCATCATAACTCTATACATAATTCTACCGAAAGTTTCATTGTATGATGGCCCATTTTGGTGGTTTTTACTTTGGTAAAATACTTCCCCATACTTCCATTTCAATACCTTAAATCTATTCACATCACAGAACAAATTACAACACTGATATGCTATGAACAGCTGATGAAAACAATTATAAACTCAAATTTGAACTTATATTCTACGAAATTATTACTGCACTTTTGAATGAATAGCATTGTTTAAACAAATTTATAATTAACTGCCAGCTGTAAGTTAAAAGTTCACACACGATAATATGCGGAATTCAAAACCCAAAAAATCAAAATGACCAAAATTAGTCGATAGTTGAACATTATAGTGATTGATCACAAGGCCATAAAAAAAAAGATCAACTAGCTCGGAGATCTGTGGTCACTAAAGCGTCACATGCAAGAAACATGATACTGGATATGTTAATCTTACAAATTTTGAAAGAATGATCCATTTACTCCCCAAATATTCCCTACCACTACATACCTAAATGCTACTAAAAAATTTCCATTCTTATGACTACATAAAGATTTCAACAATTTAATCCCTCTGTATCTGATACAACAATTATTCTCACTAAACTGTTTCATTCCTTCAAAATAACAAAATTCTTCACTTATTCCCTTGTATCAATTAATATCTTCCCATAACTCCATTTGCAATCATTATGTTACGTGCACAACTTCTTTTACAACTCCACACTTATTTCGTGAACAACATAAAATTGCACGTTATGCTTCACTCAGTACTTCTTTAACCTTAATACTAATTAACTCAATTACACATACTTGTACTTATACCACTGTACAGATTTTAACAATTGTTTTTGATTCCCACAAAATTTACAGATTCCCTACTTCCATGATCAAAACTTCTGCAAATGAATTTAGTGTTTTATTAACTGCATAGAAATAATGGTTTGATTACTTTTTGTCATGACTTTCAATTACTTCAAAATTTTAATGTATACTGCACTTGCAGTTTCCTTCCTTATGAAACTGAACTAACTTCATTTCAGTGCTCTTACCTTTACGCATTTTTATTAGATTTCAGCACAAATGAACTCAATTTTTACTATTTGCATTTTTTTTTACAGCAATTAAACAAATTTGCGCTCAAATATCAGCTAAATTTTTGAATTTTTTTTAGTTACACTCCCCCGAAATTGTAAACAAGGACAAGAATCAAAGCTTACCTTTTTTCTGCTGAAAAGCTGTGTCGTGATGAGAACTGTCGATGTTTCAATGGCTGCGCGGGACTGGTTGCACTTGCTGTTATGTGTGTCATATAGAACTGCTGACTGTAGCCGGAAGCCTGCTATGTTGCATTGCCCCACCCGAGGTCGCCTTCTCCCATGCTGTGTGTTGGCCCGCCAAATGCCGCTCCTGGTTCTCCGGAGTCTCGGACCAATGACCCCCTGGTTCCACAGTTTCTGCTGGTTCTTCGCATTTCTCTCACTCTCCGCCACTTCCTGCATCTACCGTTAGCTAATCTGCACCTGCTCTTGTATTATAACGTCTACATTTATTTCGTAAAGCCATAATTTTTGGTAGTTTTTCCCATCAAGGGTCCGGTGATTGTATCCCAACTTCTGATACCACTGCAACGGCTGGCCTTGTGGTTAGGTGACTACGTTGGGCGTTTTGACCATTAACTGGGGCTGTGGCTTAACACGTGACTGACCTTAACATTTACTTCCTCTTCTGTTCTTCTTCCAGAAACCCTCTTGGCTTCTTGCAAGTTAACTAGTTAATTTAATCAGGATTGTCTGTACCACGTGTAGGTCACGATCCTTTTGTTGTAGGAATGCTATAAACTGAAATGGTTAACACAAAGTGTGGATGACTGGTTTAATGAAATAAATCTGGCGTTAGTACATTTGACAATGATACCGAGAAGTACAGTTCACATTCTTCCTACTGAATACTAATCTGAGTGTAGAAGATACTAGATGAAAGTTGGTCAATTATTACTGATTGGAACTTAAGATCGCTACAAAGTTCGAGGCTGGGCGGCTAAGCTTTAAGCTAGCGGTTTGCTATCCGATGTTGCTCTTAAGCTCGCTGGTAGTGAATAGAATAATTTGTGGGTTGTACAGGGCCCACTTGGGCTCTGTTTTGCTCTACAGAGAGGTTTTCTGACATCCCATTCAGCATTCCTGAACTGGGCAACAACTTTGCATGCATTTACACCATGTGACCACAACTTTTCACTCTAACTTCGCCAATCTCTCCAACATTAATAATATCACTCATACATAATAATGAGGCTCAAAACAACCTTTATAGTAGAAATCACTAACAGAATTTTTTGCTTTAAAGTCTGCATTACTGATTGCAATTTCTAGACATTGTGTACAACTTTTCTTGTCATATAAGCTTCATTTCTCTGAACCAACCAATAATGCAGTGATCCGTATATCAATTACAGGTTTTATATCAGCCCATACCTTTTGTTTACTGGATCAGAAAGCTGGAACATTTTGTGTTTTAAGTAGTAATAGTGTTGTAGTTTGTAATATATTACTGACTGTATCAACAAATGAAGCTACGTTTCTAATAGCTAGTACTGGTTTTGATTAAAGGTTGAATTTTGTGGCATAATGCCTGAATTATCCACCCACATCAACAGATGCATTCTTCCCATGTCTAGTTGCCATGTAAATCCATTTTGTTGAAATATTTTGATTACCTTTAGAAAACTCTCGACATTCACAATTGTTTTTGAAGTGGCTTACAGCATCATCTGAAATGTATATCACTTCTTTGAAAATTTTCATTTGGCAAATACTTCATATTTCATTTTTACAAAAAATGTGATGTCTTGTGTTTAATGTCATCTGAAACAACAGCAAAACTTTTCTTTTGTAGACAATACATGTAAACAATGAGATTTGTTCATTTTGCCAGTGGTAGTTCTGAGTTTCATGTGGAAAAATAACACACCAATTCTCTGCAAAATCAAAGACCAAAAGTAGTCTGTGATTTACAGTCTAGCATAAATATTATTGAATTATTATTAAATTATTGCATAATACTAAATTATAACATTAAAATTCTACTGATTTTGCTTATTACTATCTGTAGATAAATAAAATATTGCTGCTGTGAAAATAGTACTCTAAAGCTGAAGATTGCTTCTTTTAAGCTATTGAAGTTTAAGGGATTTTATTTTACTTATTAACTTTGATAATTTTACACTCCATAAAATATGGAAAATACTTTTAACAACATATTATAGTTAGTATGACAAATAGTGGCTGTTTAAAGAAATATTTTCTTTTAAAAATAATTAAAATCTATAACATCTTTGTGCAATAAAACCTTTATTTACAAAATATTTTTTCAAATTTAAAAAATTTTAGTAGCTATACAAGGCAAAAATCTACCAGTCTGGCTCCATGACTTAACTACATGATATTATGACATTATTTGGCCAGATTTAAAAATGGCTGTTTTGAGTTATGGCTCCTCGAAAACATGAAATTTTGGCATGTTGGGATATTTTAATGAGCTGCTGTATGAACCAAATTCATCATGGGTTAGAGATTTATGAGTAGTCCTACCCTGTGAGGGGTATAAATTGCCATAGTCAACACAATGATCCAACTTCTTTATGTTTGAGGAAAAAATTCTTCAAATTTCAAAAAATCACAATTAAGTATGTATTTTTTTGTTTTGTTTATTTTTAGTTAATTTGTGCTTAATTCTTGAATGTTATCTTAAAGCCTATTTCTAGAGCTTCAAAACAAAAGCAATGTCGATTCTCTTTTATAATTTTTGAGTTATATGCAATTAAATACATTAAGTATTGCATGACTTTCAAAATGTATGGATTTTTAGCCAAATTTTGGAGGGCTGCAACTCCACCAATTTTTTTTTCTTTTTCTTTTCTCAAAATCCTTTTGGGATATTTCATAACCTCATCATGATTGTCTACTGTAATTTTTTTTCTTTTTCAAAAAATCGCAGGTGTTCAACTGACACATTTGGGTAGAAGCTGTCTGATTTGAGATGGAATGGGTCTGTAGTTTTTTTACTAAGTATTGTAACTTCACCCAACATCAGCCAGATCAAGCATTGAATTAAATTAACTGCAATTTTCCTAATCATCTAATCACATGTTTCTTAGTATTTTTTTTTATTATGTTATATACTTTCAGTGTTACATTCCTCCACTACCTTCACGATTTATGGATTTTACCTATAAATTCCTTCTTCATTTTGGGTAAATTATTCATCATTTTCCTGGTAACTTATTCCAGTCCCTGACATTGTTACCCACAAAAGAAACTTTTACCACTCACTTATGCATAGAATCGAGTGCCAGCTTGTGCCTATGGTCACCTTTTCCTTTCCAAGCACTACTCCTATTTCTCTGACCAAATAACCTTCCAAGCCCCATCACCCACATATGCCTTGTGCACTCCCAGTACTCTTTCCCCCTCCCCCCCCCCCATCCTATCTTCGAATGACTCCGAATCCAGCTCCTTTATCGTATCAGTTACCAGGTGGGTCCTGCAGTAATTTGCACAATTAAATCTAGATCCTCTCCTTTGCACACCTTCCAACTCCTTATTTGATTACCAAAATGTGGGTCCCAAACAACACTACAATATTCAAGCAATGGTCTAATCAAAGTTTTGTAACCCTTTCCTTAAGACTCGTTTGCAAGGCTACCCTCGCAATTTTTGAAGAATCACCATCGGGGTCACTTGAACAAACCTGTCTTGCACATCTCGTAGTACTGGCAACACCTGATAAACACAGAGTACCAGCAGCTTTAAGAGTAAGTGCCGTGAGGTCTGCCAAGGGATTGTCCCGAATTCTAGGACCCGGCACACCTGGCATGTTCTGACACCTCCACTTTTTTATCACTCCCTCTAAGCATTAGGTGTATTCGTAGGTGGAGATAATTACCCTTGCTCTTTCTATTGATACTAAAGCAGACAGGACCAGCCAAGATGTGCTTGTAGTAGCATCTTTTGAAAATCACTTCTATTTTGCTTCTTGGTGGCATTACAGTGACCAAGCATGGTGGGTGAGCGGTACGTCCTCTCATCACTCTCTCCAGAAAATGAAGGATTTTGTAACCTTTTCCTACCACCTGCCCAATGTGCTCTGCCTATTTGAGTTTATCAAACCCTATGCCACATTTATGCTTCAAGTCTTCAACAAGCAATTCTGTTCCCACCCTATAATTGTAAACAACCTTTAGTTTTTTTTATCTGTGTACCTAATAATCTGAATCTTCTCAACATTTATCTTCATTCTATGATGACCTTCCCAGTTAGACAGTCACATTCTATCCAGATCTTGCAGTTGTTCTGTCTTCTCTCATTTTTGATCCTATTATATACTATTATATCATCTGCAAACACCTAAATTCTGACTATAAATCAACACAATCATTCATTAGAATGATGAATAGCAGTTGTCCCAATTCACTACCCTGTGGCACTTCCATATTTACTTCTACCTCTTTTGATAATGTATTTCCTACTCAAAACTTTGCCTTTTGACTTTTAAGTAACTTTTTCATCCAATCCAATAGATTTCAGTTAATTTAAAACCATTTTATGGGTCACTCTGTCAAATGCCTTAGATGAAGATCTAGTACCACACTATCAACTTTGCCTCTCTTGTCCAATTCATCTGAAATATCTCACACATAGCCCACAATCTGAAATTCACACAGATATCCCTGCATAAAGCCATATTGTCCATTTGCAACCTAGTTTCTTTCCTCACAGACATTTCTGATGTGATTGTATTCATCAGTTTACCTATTACTGATGTCAAACTAATTGGCCTGTAGTTTTCAACCCTAACTGTCACCCCTCCTTTATGAACTGGTACTGCTATCACTCTTTTCCAGTGTGCTGGTAAGCAGCAAAACTTCAGACTCATTTTAAATAAACTTTCAAGGTAACGTACAATGTCGTGTCACACTATCTTTAATTCGTCTGTAGTAATATTATCTACAGCATCCCCTTTGTGCTTTTATAGCTTTCCGAATTCCTTCATAATTTCCTGGGGATCTATTTTGAAATGGCTGCAGACTAAAAAAAAAAATTCGCCGGTTCAGTCGACTTGGTGAATAAGACGAATGTATATGTTTCAGCTTTTTATATAAGCTTATAGGGAGTGCTGCAGCTGCACAAGATCACTTGCATAGTAAACTTTAGTTGCGTCAGCTGGCTGCGTGCAGGGTGCAAAGAAACGATTGCAGCTGCACTGAAACCACAAATTACCTAAATTAATCTGACCAAACATATCCAGAAACCCATATGTAATACAGAATTGAACGCAAGATGTCATGACAGGTGGACCTGCGAGCCTGAAAGGTGGCGGGGAGATTTGTGTTGTCACTAGAGAAGGAGTAATATTAAAATGAGCTGATCAGGTGAGCTCAGTGACTTTTGGGCTAGTCATTGGATAACGGGGACATTTCAACCCTTCTAAAGCTGCAAAACTCGGCTGTTGGTGAATTGACTGTGATGTGGAAATGCGAAGAAACAACCACAACTAAAACAAGACCAGGCAGACCTCATTTAATGACAGTGACTGTTGATCATTGCAGAGGATTGTTGTAAAAAGTTGCAAGAAATCAGTGGAAGGAATCGCTCAGTGAGTTCTAATGTTTTGCCAGCTGTTCGGCCAGTCAATGATTGTGTGCCAGGAGTTAAAACAATGGGGTGCATGTGTTGAGCTGCTGCTTATAAACCAAAATATTTCTGTATTCTGTGCTAAGCAGTGCTTGAGGTGATATAAAGAGCGACATCTTCAGACAGTTGATGACTGGAAACGAGCAACTGAGAATGGTGGCTAAGTGGTTAACACAATGGCCTCACATTTGGGAGGATGCCATTCGAATCTGCGTCCAGGAGTCCAGATTTGGGTTTTCCATGGTTTCCCGAAATCACTCCAGACTGAATGCCGGTATGCTTCCTTCAAAAGGCCACGGCCGAATTCCTACCCACTTCCAATTTAAAAAAAAAGGTGGAAACGAGTGTTGTCACACAAAACCCTGTAGCAGTCCGATGGAAGGGCTTTGGTTTAGTGAATGCCTGAAGAACATTACCTGCCATCATGTGAAGTGTTAACACTAAAATACGGATGAGGCGGTGTTATGGTATGACGTTGGTTTTTGTGGTTATGGAGTGGTTCCCTTGTTCCACACAAGAATATTGAAGGTGGTGTTATGGTATGATGTTGGTTTTTGTGGTTAGGGTGTGGTTTCCTTGTTGCATTCAAGAATACTGTAAATATGGAAGGGTTTGATTTAGTAGCGTGTAAATTGCCATTTACTTATGCTCGAACTCACTTGGTTATTCCTGTGATCGGTCCTCTCTACTGTGATCAGTGGAACTTCCCCAGGGTTGGTAGTGCAGGAATAGTGCATAGTGTCTTCCAAGGATGGAATATCATAGAAAACTCGACAAGATTGTACAGCAGGGGCATTCTCGAATCAACAGTACATCGGTGAGTACTACCAACATTTTGTGGAAGTTCTATCAATTAAATCATCATAGACAAAAAGTGAAGTTTGATAAACATATGTAATGGAATTATTACAAACCGTGAGACCAGAACACGGTGCATCAAAAACTGTAACATAAATAAGTTATCTAATATAGTTACTGACATACATAAAGTATACCCTGAATTCACATTTATGGAAGCTTCAAATATATGTGACATCTTTTAAGCATTTGTACCTATTAAGGCATGACATTGAACTCACTTTAATGACTTAACTCGTATCACTCTCATTCGTATGTTCAGGAGAAAAATTGTTTCACTTTTATGAAATGTTGGAACATATCCCACAGAAATGTTTAAATGTGGTGCAATCTGCCAATTTTTACTTTTTCACTAACGTAGAGTTGTGCCCGGTCTTTAAGTATCTGAATATATAGTCTTACAGAATGACACAACAGCACGTAGGAAACAACAAGAAGATATAAACTCTGCAAACTTTACTTTTTCAGTTAACTCATCCTTCGATTTAGTGATTTAAAGACTGTGATGCAGCTCGTGGCTGTTCATATTGTACCGGTCGAGTATCAACGTGGCTTCGTCCCCACGCAACACGTGAATAACAGAGCGAGCCTACTGCCAGGCTCAAGCTCACATCCAGGCTTGGTGCTGTGCACCGTACTTCCGGCATTTGGCTGACAGAGGTCATGCTAGTAGTGACAAACTGAGCAAGCCTAGGCAGCGTTTTTATGAATCTAGTCCATTGTGTACTGTGTATGGTAGAGGACCAGTTAAAAGACTGACTGTACAGCATGACAATGCAGCTTTTTCTCAAGCTGCATCTGTGATGCAGTGGTTTGTGGACAATAACATAACTGAAATGTATTGGCCTACCCAAAGTCCTGGCTGATCATAAAGGAACACCTTTGGGATAAGGTAGAACACTGACTTCGCTCCAGACCCCAGCATCCAACATCACTGTCTTCACTGGTTATAGCTCTTGAAGGAGTGCATTCCTCCAAAGACATTGACACCTCATCGAAAATATTCCCAACAGAGTTAAAGCCTTCCTGAAAACAAAGCGTGACTACACATCATGTTAATGTCCATTAATAGGGAATGTGACACGGGTAAAGTCTGAGTGTAGTTTCAGATAGGTGTCTGGATATTTTTGATCAGGTAGTGCATATTCATTGAAAGGAGCATTGACAGGATAACCAGCACAAAAGTTCTTAAAGAAAAAGGTGGTTTGCAAGCGTGTATCTTAAAATATTTTTACTACGACATCTAACTGCAGTTGAGTGTTGAACATGCGCTGTTTATCTCAAGATTATCTATCTGTAGTTGAATAGTGTGTTTGAATAGCTTGGGGTGGCCCACATTACGTGTTTCTAATTAGAAATTCTAACTTTGTGGTGGCTGGAACCAGTTTTGTAGTGTTTTATTAAAATTAAGAGGAAAGCATTTCAAAGCAACACAAATGTTGTTTATTCATGTATTTTCAAATTCAACTCTATATAGATTCTCTATAACCGCTGACACCAATGTTTTATACATTAAATCGATAGATCTTTCAAAAACTTGTTGAGTGAGTTGGGCTTCACTGCTCGTGAATTTCAGAATGTGGTGAAAGTATCAAAAAAGTCAATGCTTCCGCCCTCCCCTTTCCCTCTCCTATAAGCAACATCTGACAGTCCGCATTCAATGTTACAAATTCACTGATCCTTAAGCTAATGAGTGGAGTAATTGTACTTTGGTTTTGAATGATAGGTTCAGCCACAAAAACTAACTGTGTCTGCTTATCACATTTTCAGTAGTGCCCACTGCTAAAGGGAAGCAATTCTAAAAACCTGTCCACATCACGACAGCAAAAAGCAGTGTATGAGTGTCAGGAGAATGGGCTTTTGATCAAACCCTTTCGAAATATCCGGCTAGATAAGACTGCCAGCACTGCACAGACTGGAAACATACGGAATCCCCCCTCCCCTCCCCCCAGGCTCCACCATCATAAGCTACTGCATTGCATGATGCTACACTTGAGACCTTCTAGCATGGCAGTCGACGCTCTGGTAGTTCTGTCATGCCTATAGTTAGCATATTTTTGCATATGCCGTGCAGTGTTTGGTCTGTTGCTTCCTCAGCTTTCTTTTTGACTGTCATGCGCACATCACATATAGTGATGTTGCAGGACTTTTCATTGCGACATTTTCACGACACTACACACGTAATATTTTCATTGTTTTGTAAATCTAAGAGAATTCTAAAAATCTTGTGCACTGTATTTTTGTTTTACTTATGGCTTTACGCCTCATCGAGGTCATTAGAGGCGGGATGGTGACAAGGAACAGGAAGGAATTCAGCCATGGCCTTTTTGAAGGAAGCATCCCGGCATTCACCTGTAGTGATTGGGGGAAACCACGGAAAACCCAAATCTAGATGCCAGGACGGGGATTCGAACCAGTGTGCTCCTGAATGCAAGGCCAGAGCGTTAACCGCTCACCCACCATGCCACCAAGAAGCAAAATAGAAGTGATTGCAAAAGATGCTATTACAAGCACATTTTGGCTGGTCCTGTCTGCTTTAGTATCAATAGAAAGAGCAAGGGTAAATATCTCTACCTACCAATACACCTAATGCTTAGAGGGAATGATAAAAAAGTGGAGGTGTCAGAACATGCCAGGCGTGCTGGGTCCTAGAATTCGGGACAATCCCTTGGCAGACCTTACGGCACTTACTCTTAAAGCTGCTGGTACTCTGTGGGTATCAGGTGTTGCCATTACTATGGGATGTGCCGGACAGGTTTGTTCAAGTGACCCCAATGGTGATTCTTCAAAAATTGCGAGGGTAGCCTTGCAAACGAGTGTTGAGGAAAGGGAGAGCCCCACTGGTCTTTCCCTCTTTGTAGCAGATAGTTTTGATGGGCAGTAGAGTACACAGGGTGTATCGTAGGAGGACGAGTAAACCAGGTACCTCCAATGATGGCCCTAACCATTCCGGCATGAAGCTGGGTAAATGTGTTTTTAAGGTTATACATACAAAGTGTGGCCGCACGTGCTCTAGTGCTTATTGATGACTCACACAGTGGAGTGTTCATGAAGTGATGAAATGACGAATTAAAAAGATATCTCTGTTGTGCACCACAAACAAGACTTAAAATGAGAGGGGAACATTGGAATTGGTACTTCAAATACTCATTTCACAAGAACGGCTTTGGATAGGATTGCAGTGTATGCAACAGACTTTAATTTAGAAATGACCAAAGACAGTGTGGAAGAAATTAGAAGACATGGAGAATGAGCCACAAGTGGCGTTGCTATATACTGCAACTTGAGGAATACTAACATGTATAGATGGTGATGCTTCATTAGCAGGTGACTTTGACTTCAGCGTTGACTGTAACGTAGCCATGGTAACTTCCGAAGGAGAAACCAAACATATACTTTGAACCATTTACATCCATCCCAAAATGCCGCAAAAAGCAGTTGAATATTTCGTGTGCTTACTCAGAAGAATTGGACTAAGGCTCCTGAGAAAGAACACTGTGATTGCAGTTGTACATTCATGTGACATCCAGAGAAATTACTCCTATAAATTTGTGCACAGGCCTAATGTTCACTGGAATCTCTTCCATTATGAACTTCACCAAATGTACCATGCTTCTTTTGCCATTGCTCTGCTAAGATCCACATTTATTTATTTCACTCATTAGATATGTATTCTCGTTAAAGGTACAAAGTTGCAGTGGTCAGCCACAGCTTATGGGGACCTTCCCCTGAGTTCATGGTGTAAGAGAAAAGTTGTGTCTATTCTTCAACAAAATCCACTGTATTTTCAACACACTAGTTACATTAGTTAAAACCCATACTAATCAATTGCAACTATAGAAATGAGAGACTTGTACTGAGAGCATTGCTCTGAGGAAACAGCACATTTTTAACTTCTCCTCTCTGTTCCTTGATAGCTGCTCATAGTTGCTTCATAATGATAACATAATATACCCACGTGAAGGTTTCACCATTTTTCAGGAATTTAAGACGTGATACACCATTAGAATCCCCTCAGAGAACAGGCACCATAATTTTCAGTGCAGAAGAAATAGCCTCGGTCATCTTTCGGAAGGAGTGAACTGGCATCCTTTATCGTATCATTAGGTTAGTTTATTAGAGTGTTTCTTTTTAAATGCTTCACAAAATGGCCAATGAACGAAATTTTAGAATTTGTACTTGCTAGTGAGTCAGTGAGGTTTAAGACTGTTACATCATTTTTTGAATGAAGGTTTCACTTGGCAAGGGCTGAATTTTTAATTACTTTTCCCTCAGTTCCTTATAAAACAGAGAAATTAGTGTGGGTAATGTAAATAGTACCTGGAATTTCAATAAACAACTGTAAGGGGACTAATTATCCCTGAACCCTTTGCAGTTGTTTAAGTGAAGTTTCCTTCCTTCTCGAGTGCAGGCGAGTGGCTGACATGTGAGTGCTGCAGGCACCTGCACATTTAGCAACTTTGATGGCTGGTGGCTCAGAGTAGCTCATGGCGGAGTTGGACAATACACACGTGGATTAAATGTGCTACTAATAGTACCACTTTTTACCTCATTTCAGCAGTGTTTTGTCTAAATTCAACATAGCAGGGGCTACATCTAACAAATTGCATGGGCAGGAGCTACAGTTCTGTTTTTTATGTACGTGAGTTGGAGTATACTACGAACTTGTAATAAATCAGAACTTTACTGGTTGCAACTGTTCTCATTCCAAAAAACCTACCTATCCATATCAGACCATAACACACAGGACAGGAAGAGCTCACTGCAACCTACATTTCAATAGGAATAACACCTTCAAAGACTGTGGTTGACATCAGTACCCTATTGTCTTATGTAGTTTGATAATTCTGCATTATCTAAAGATTATCTGGTGTCAGAGACAAGAAAATTGTCATCATGACGCAGCAAGAAAGATCAAGAATAGAAAGGAAGAAGTTGATATCGGGTAGGTTAGTTAATATCAGACTCGATAGACAATCAATCGATAACCACTTGATACCAGAGTTCATTTGGATGCTATCTATGGGACTCAGACCCTGCACTACATACACTAGAACTCTATTACACAACTGAAAAAAGTATTTGTTACTAATATCAAGTGCCTTTATACAGATATAAGATTGAAATTAAAAACTTCTCTCCAATAGCTGGTAAAAAAGTTAATAGCACTCTAGTCGGCTTAAAATTTTAAAGCTCTACAGAGAATATGATGTTCCCAGTGCTACAGATAATAGACAAAGAGAAAGGTTGTCTGCCAATGGCTGGACCGAGGTTTTAAAAGATTGGTAATTTATTGCTTGAAGAATATCTTAACCTGGCCTCGCATTCGGGAGGACGGCGCTTCGAATCTCCTCCGGGCATCCAGATTTGGGTTTTCCATCGTTTCCCAAATCACTCCAGGCAAATGCCGGGATGCTTCCTTAAAAAGGCCATGGCTGAATTCATTCCCATTCCTTGCCCCCATCCTTTCCCGTCTCTAAAGCCCTCTCTGTTGAGAGACATAAAGCAGTTAAAAAAAAATATCTTAACACTCGGTCATTGCTGTCTATGCATAGACATTAAATTATGATTTCGTAGATTTCCATGGTCATTGTACGTATTGTCTTAGTTCTCAGGGTTGAGCCGCATCGATTTATTAAATCCTAAAATTTTGGCCATCTTACTGTGGCTTTCATCAGAGGACTGCCATTTCTGTTGCCACTGCACGCACCTTCTAACTATCCGCGATGGCGTCATGGATACTACTGTGCCCAGTGTAGGTGGTCGGTTGGGATCATTCATCTTGCATTCTTCTACTACTATTACTATTATCATTACTCCGCAATTCACTAAAAGTGGCTGGCAGAGGGTGCATTCCACCTATCCTAGTGTGCAACCATTTGTATATTAAGGGGATATGGCAGGAGGTGCCCGTGGGCTATTTTGAGGAACCATCCTGGCATTCAACTGGAGCAATCTGAGAAAACCACGGGGAATCCAGATCAGGATGGCCGGAGTGGTTTATTGAGATCTACTCCTATTGGATTCTAAGTTTTCTTGCTCGATAAATCCTTCCTATTCCATTTCTAATTGTTGATGGAAAAAATGAGTACAGAAATAAATCGGTTCTGGCCGTGATTTCTCTTACCTTATTTTCTTGGTCATTCTTAGATATGAATGCCATCATCCTGAAATAGTTCAGTCGTGAATTTTTCAATTAGCTTCTGTCGAGAGTAATGCCATCGATGTTCCTGAGCTTCCCAACCTAACTCCTTCAACATCACACTTATGCTTTCCCTCCAGCTGTATATACCTGTCATGTATCGGGTGGCTCTTCATTGGAACTTCTCCAATGCCTCCACTAACCCATTTTAATGGGAGCCCCAAACATGACAACAAGTGAGGATGCACCAGAGCTTTGTATGCAATCAGTTTAACTTCAGGTTTACATTGTTTAAAATTAAAATCTTGAAATCAGAGCATAAGATATGCTTTCCCAATTACCTTCTCAGTGTGTTCATTCCACAACAAATTATTAGGAATTGTTATACCTAGGTATTTAGCAGTATCTGCCATTCTAAGGACGGTGCCATTAACTGTATATTCAGAGTTAAATGGTGTCACCTTTTTACTTATATGTATGACTTGTCATTTTTAGTGTTTAACTCCTGCTGCCAGTCTTTGCACCACGCGATTATTTTCAAAACGTCAGCTTGTAACAAAGCGCAATCATCCTGTGTTTTTATTTCATGATAAATAATAGCATCATATGTCATTATGTCACACAAATCATTAATGTATATGAGAAACAACAGAGGCCCTACCATACTCCCCTGGGAAACCCTGGGCCTCACTTTGGTCAGTGATGAACGCTCACCGTTGAGAACTACATACTGTGTTCTACCATTCAGAAAGCCTGCTACCCATTCGCTTATAGCCTTTTATGAATCCATGTTGATTTTGGTTTCAAAGTTCCCATTCATCCAAAAACTGCATGACATTTGAATAAATAATATATTCTAAAGTTGTGCAAAATATTGAAGTTAACAAGATCAGTCTATAATTTTGAGGATCATTAACATTCTCAGTTTTAAATATTAGACTTATGATGGCTGGCGTCCACTCAGCTGATATGTTTCCCTGATCCAAGGAAGCGGTATATAATTTCATCAAATGCGGCGCAATTTCCTTTGCGTACTTAGAGTAGAAACTAGCAGGAATACCGTCTGGTCCAGGTTTTTATATTCATAATCTGTTTTACTGTTCCCTCCTCAACATCAAGAACGAGGTCTTTCATACTTTTTTTGGTACGATTGTTAAATATTGGGGTCTCCTCTACGTCTTCTGTTGTTAAAGACATTATTCAAAATTTCTGCTTTCTCTAGCTTCTAAGCAGACATGACCAAATGTGGTCAAGTTGTAGGCCACTATCAGTATTCATGCTGTTAGGTCTTTTCTGTATTTCTAGAACTTCTCTGACCAACGTGGGCCATCATCTGTATACATAATATTCCTGTAAAATTCTCTCAATTTTTATCTGTATTTATCAAATATGTCAGGTTAGGCCTACTACATATCCTGAAAAGTACAGCATGCTACTGTGGTTCTAAAAATTTTTAATAATTTATTTTCTTAAAATCCATTATTGAAACAATGTACTCAATGTGAGTGAATAAAAATGATAAATGAAACTAAGTTGGAACTAAGTTTTTAAATTCTTAATTGAATCTTCTTTATAATTCCTGAATGTAACAAAACCTTCTAGAACAGCGGTGGCCAACCCAAATGATCTTGCGGACCACTTTTTAAATGCATCATAACTCTGCAGGCCGCATATAAAATTATATATCCCCATATTAGATTTAGACCCAATATAGCCATTTTTTGGAGTGAATATAATTTAATTATTCTGTGAACTCCGAAATAAAACAGGCAATAGCTGTCATATATTTGCAAGATAATTATTTTAAAATCAAAGTTAATTTTTCTCATAATTTCTACAGTTAATTTTTGAATATATGGATGCACAAATAATGTATTTTTTTAATACATTGGTGTTTAACTACTTTTGCCATTATAAAATAAATATATCTCGTGGGCTGCAAAAATGTACAAGGCGGGAATATGTATATATATATTTATAAAGAGTTGCACTGTGGATAATTATTGTAACAACACATGTAAAAACACTTTACAGCCACTGAAGATGGCCTACACCACAAGGGCGAAACGCGTCTGGAGAATCAAATAAAAACAAAATTCACCAAAACAGTTGTTTTTGACAGAATTATTTATAAAATTATTACTCAACAACTGTGGAAATAAGGCATACTGCCAGATTAATATAGTAAAGACCTTGTTCATACGCACTCTATGAAAAAAATCTTTTCGAAGTATTAACTCAAACGATATTATTTCACCGCCAGTTATGTATATAATAATAATTTCCAGATAAATAAATATTAAGTTGTTTTCTATTTCTATTCCAGATGATTTAATTCAAATTATGGATAATCTGCTGTAATTATTTTACGAGGACGAACCGGCAAATCCACAGTTGGCTCCCATGGTTAGCCAGGGTACTGGAATGATTGTGTCTACTCTGCTGACCACCTTTACCTTGGCAGTTAATAATTCAGGATATGCCTGCCTTGCTGAGCACGTCCATTGTGTCTAGCGTGCCAATCTTGGCGATTACCTCTACAGCAGCAGCAGTACTGGGATCTGACCCCATATTGTCCACAGGCTGACTACAACCATTTACTGTCATAGTGTGGGGCACACCATCCACCAGCCAGGTGGAGATGTCTGCCTGCAAATATCGGACTGCTACAGTGTCAGATATAGGGGTTTTAGATGAATGAAGTACAGTATGGTTAAACCTTCAGGCTAGGACAAGTGATTTTGTCAGTAGATTATACTTTGGTACAGTAAAAAATTCAATAAACCGTAGGAGCCAATAATTTTTGAAAATTTGTGTTTGTCTTTTAGAAAAGAAAATCTGTGAAATGCCCACTAATCCTTACTCTCCAGGCTCAGGTTGGTTTGGTTAGTGACTGCCAAATACAGTAGGATTAATATTAAAAAACCATCTGTATGTGTTTTTTTACTAATATGTGTGAGGTTATCACAAGTACTTTTCTGACTAATTGCTTTAGAGCCTACATGAGGCCGGAATTTGTGACTTAATTTAGTGAAACTCAAGAAACTGATAGTGGCATATCCCTCAGTCGTATTATTTCCCTCGGCATATGCATTGATAAATTCTAAGTGATGTCTGTATGGTCTTCATTTATAGTTATGCTACTTGGCAGCAGCAGAAAGGATGGTGCTACAATCATTATTTAAAACACCGACGAGCTCTGCTTTCTTTAGACGATGGAGATACAAAAACTCTGAGACAGAGTTAGTATACATAAGAAACAATTTACCAAGCAACATTTCTACTTCACAGGTATTGAGTTTCCAGTATATAATAATTCTGTATAGTCATAATGACATGGTGTCAGGGTTTCTATTGGCTGCGCATTCTACTCCTATCATAGCCACTTTAACCTAACATGTCAATCCTACTGGGTACAGGGAGCCTACTGCTTAACGTGGAATCCGAACCATGGAAGCGTTTTGGCGTACTTCACATTACACGGCAAGCTGTGCCAGAGATGAAGGTTGTGTTAAGAGCCTTTGAAAATCCATGCTGAGACAGGGGTTAGAACCAGGGACCTTTCAATCCCCAGTCAGACTCCTTTACCAATGAGCTACCAGACCACTCGAGTTTCCAATAAAATCATCACACATTTCAAAATTTTAGAGGCGAAAGCCAGGCTATTAACTAAATGTATCTTGTATGGATAAAATCAATAAGGATACACACATTGTAGTTGGGTCCCTACATCATACTGCAGATAAATGACAGAATCATTGTAACAGTAATGGTAAATATCAATATTGCTGGATATGTAATGAGTTGTGGCTAGTTAAATATCAGCAATGTTTTGGATAAGAGGATCTTGTGTACTGCCACAAGATTAATTGGTTGATTGAGAGTAGGTGCCATTATAGTGGACTTACCTGAAAACGAAGACAAAGGCATCAAGTTCAATGATTTTGTGTAAGATCAGCCTGCTCTATTCATCATTTACACAGACTTTGAAAGTATCTCAGAACCTTTTACTATGTGCAAGCCGCATTCCAACACCTCTCATAACTGATATCCAGAAACGCAATCCTTTTTCTGTGGCACTACTTATACCACAATATGTTATGTCTGTGTGAAAGACATTAAACCAGGGACTGTAAAAGTCCATGATCATTGTCACATCACAAGTGCATACCAAAGGGCTACATTTTAATGATTGAATTAACAAAATAAAAATCAAACCCATCTTTGTGATAATTTGTCTGGATATCAAACTTCAATGATGATGGGATGAATGTTCTTCCCATCAACAGGGAACGTTATCTTTAGTTTTACAAAAAGATACAAGGTACTTCAATTACCTTATGGTTTGTGTACCATATAATTTTCTACAGGCCTCACCAGACAATCTGATACTGACAAGTATTCATTTAACTAATCCTGAAAATTGCAAGCTGTCTAAACGTCTTTCACTGCAAGTACATGAATTCTTGGGAGCTCTGAGACCATGCTTCCCCCCAAATTTATATTTCATTGTCAGTGTAATTTTGGATACTAATTACGAGCATGAGGTACATGTATGGCAGAATTTCCAGATACAAATCTTGGGTAAAATTTCAAATTTGTGCAGGGACGCTGGCTACTTGTGGATCTGTTTGAAAAATTTAGGTCTTTATGTACGGAGACTTGCAACCTGGATGATGCACATTACTTCACATCTCCACAACTTTTGAGGCATGCTGTGTTAAGGAGCATGTGTGTAAAACTGAACCTTCTGACAGGTGTCGATATACTATTTCTTGAATGTGGAATTCGTGTAGGTAGTTACCAGTGTGTTGATTGGTACACCAAGGCAAACAACTGCTACTTTTTTTTTTATCTACTTAACGTCTCTCTAACAGCGAGGTCTTAGAGACGGGAAAGGATGGGGGGCAAGGAATGGGAAGGATTTCGGCCATGGCCTTTTGAAGGAAGCATCCCGGCATTTGCCTGGAGTGATTTGGGAAACCATGGAAAACCCAAATCTGGATGCCCGGACGGGGATTCAAACCGCCGTCCTCCGTCCTCCCGAATGTAACTGGTACATGGAAGAGGAGAACAATGAGGTGCGAAAAAAATTATAATGTATTTCTAAGTAAACTGTTTGTATGGCGGGGTCATGTTGGAATATTTCAATGGTTGACAGCTGAAGAAATCAATAGCACATGCAATATCACAGCCGACTCGACAAGGAGTTTTGTTCTCGAGGTAGTCTTGACGATTTCCCAGGATAGACAATACTACATACTACCATCATATCCATACCACCATACTACTCCTGGTTCTACCATACCCAGTGTGATGACTATACTGGAGAACAAGGTACACTAGATTCCCAGTTACTCAATTTTACAACAAAGTATAGGCTTGGAGATGACACTGGGTATGATCTACTGTGTAATATCTTTCGACAAGTCTCCGTGGTTGAGGAAATTAATCTCTCTTAAAACACATTCATGTCGTCCAACCACTTCTGATTTTGAGAGTTTTACAAATCGATGAACAATTCGATTTTCAGTAAAATAGTAGAGAAAATTCTTAAACACCAACTTATGAAGTCATATTCTAGCTGGGCAGGCCATCGCAATTCTCACAAATACATAGCTTCACCAGATATTGGATGACCATTTACAATGAAAACTTAGTAGCTCTGTAGATGGTGAAATTGTGGATACTACTCAAATAGCCTGTCTTTGTTGGAATGAGCATTCTCGATCTGTCTAAATAGAGAATGTACTAGTTTTATGAGTTAGCTATTCCTCAGGTAAGAGTCGACATTTGTCATGGCCTGTAAATAGTGGTCTGTACATAGTTGTTATCAGTAAAACAGTGATCAGACATACAGTTGTTGTGACCCGTACATAGCAGTCAGATATACATAGTTATGACCAGTTAAATTGGGATCAGATCCACAGTTGTGAGTTTTAACAGTGTACAGTAAATTTGTAATAACTATTTCAGTTTGTGTGATATAAGCTTAAAGAGATGCATAGAGGTTTGTAATGCAAACATAAAGACAACTTTACTTTTAACCTGTATTAAAAGCTTAAAGGCCACAATATGTACTTGGACCAATTCAGTGTACTTAAAAGTAATTTTGTTAATTGAAATAAATTGTATGTAAGTGTGTAAAATATTGCTTATGGAAAAAGTATTTACATTTTTATGATTTATCCAAGTATTTTGTGATTTATTGAAACCAAAACATTTCACCAACACCCAGTTTTCCTTCTCCTTATCAATCGTTCCACCAGAAATGTATGTGTGTGTGTGTGTTTTTTTTTTAAATTATAATTTTGTATGTAAAATCCTCCTCCTATATCACTATCCTGATAATCTTTGAGTAAATAAGTTACGGGATTTATTAATTCCACTTGTTTGATAGTAAACACTTCTGTCAACCAGTTCAGCAGGTAACATTCCTCAATCTGTTCATTAAATCTGCTGATTTTATCATGATCACCAACTTCAAAATTTTCAGAAGTCTTAATTCAACTGTATATGTTTGAAAGTAAGGAGTTGTCATTAGCATCACTTGATTTCATCTTTACAGTACTAAGCCACTTGATATTGTAATTGGACACTAACTGTGAAAGTAATTCAATTTAGTAATGTGATCCACTTGTACTAATTTCCCTCCACAATATATTCATTATACCCCTTTTGAGCTGTTCAGCTATGGATGCTTTTTAGATGATTATGTGCTGCGTCATGATTAATACCATTCTTTGCGATGAGTACTTTAAACTTTAAATTATAAAATTACTTTCCTTTGTTGGTTACCATGACTTAACATACTCTTCGTAGTGGCAACAACCGATCTTTCAGTTTTGTTCTTTTGAGTGACAGAGACCACACAATCTTTGATGATGCAACAATCACTATTAATATAATACAGGCATTGGCTTCAAGTTAAGTACATATTCTCACTGGTCACACCAACTGTGTTGCTGCAGAACAGCTTCTTCCTGAAATGATGGAATTCTTACATTGCGCACTTCTATTTGGAGGGCTTAGTATTTATAATTTTTTTTTTAGCATCAATTTTACAGTTACTTAAGCCATTTAGTTTTCTATACATGTTGTAAGCTAATTGTCAGTTTGATAGGTTGCTTAACAGAATTGATTTACTGTTCTAAATACTTCATGTATGCTGAGGCCATCAGGGGTTACCAAAACTAGTTTGTTATAGAGTGGGAGGATTATTAACAAGAAAAACACACAAGTTTACTAAAGCACATTGCCACCCGGAATAAGTTTATTATTAGTTCCACTGATACACTGAACTAGTTGGCCACCACCAAATTTTAATTATAGATCATTTACCGTCCACTGTCTTGCTCTGTACTGCACAACACCAATCTCCCATCAGTTTCACTGTCCAACTGTAATTAATAACACTCTTCTATCACTTGTAGCAACGTGTTCATAGCTGTACTCCATGCAATTTCAAACACATATGGATGATATTTCACGATCTCATGTGTTCCCACATCGCAACTCTCCAGGGTTCAAGTATGACTGCCTTACTCCCTTTTTGTCTACATCAATGCACGACGTGGTGTTAGTTAAGCTGGTGGAAGGGTAGGCAACTGCTGCATTACATTCCCTCCCTATAAACTGGGAAAACAGAGAAATTATCACTAGAAAACAGTTCTCCCCTCAAAAAAACACAATAAGATTACATGCCACCACTGTACTAAAAAACACCAGTTGAAACCTCTGGGTGGCCAACCTCTCATATCAAATTAATCTACGAGACAACTGAACACACAATTTACAAAAAAGAGAACTGAGAAAACATACAAAATTAAAACACAAAAACGTTGCTTTTATCATCTTTTGATCACATCAGAAATGATGACTTACAAGGTAGTACCCAAAAATAATTGGAATAGCATGGAGCTTTTGTAGTACGCATTTCTGCCACTAGGCGTTTATAGCACAACTCATCACCAGTTCTGTGCTGCTTGTGTTGGAAACCTGGCTTGTTCTGTTAATCTGCAGTGATTGTTTTTGCTAGCACTTTTTTGTTATTGTTTCGTATTTGATGATGGAAAGTTTAAGTGAACAATGTGCATCTGTGAAATTTTGTTATCTACCCAGTAAAAATGTCGCTGAAACTGTTTTAATGTTGAAAACAGCTTACAAAGATGATGCTTTGGGAAAAACTTAAGAGTACGAGTAGTTCGTTCAGTTTAAAAATGGCCACATGTCGATTGATGACAAACCTAGTTCTAGACGCCCATCAACTGCCTGAATCGACGAAAATGTTCAAAAAATTCGAGAACTTATGCTCTCAGGCTGTCGACAGACAATTAAACAGTTGTCAGAGATTAGTGGGTTATCTTGGAGCTCAGTTCAGCGAATTTTAACTGAAGACTTGGGAATGAAAAGCGTTGCTGCCAAGTTTGTTCCTCGGACTCTGACTGACAATCAAAAAGAATGTTGAGTTGAAACATGTAATGCTTTGAAACAACAGCTTGAAATTGATCCAGATTTTCTGTCAAAGGTCATTACTGGTGATGAGTCATGGTGCTACGCTTATGACCCAGAAACAAAGCAACAATCAAGCCAATGGAAGACGTCATTGCCACCCCATCCAAAAAAAAAAAAAAAAAAATGCTGTCAAGTAAAATCAAAACATCAAACAATGTTCATTTGCTTTTTTGATGCCAAGGGCATAGTTCATCGAGTTTGTCCCTCCCCCCCCCCTTTCCCCATCAAACCATCAATCAAACCTTTTAGGAATTTTTAAGATTATGCAACAGTGTTTGTCAAAAAAAAACCGATTTGTGGTAGACAGATACTGGTTCCTCCACCACAACAATGCACCTGCACACACAGCTGTCTCTGTTGGACAGTTTTTGGCTAAAAATGGCATGGTTCCACTGCCCCACACACCTTACTTGCCTGACCTGGCTCTGTGCGACCCTTTTCTTATTTCCACACATGGAAAGGGTCATGAAAGGATACCATTTTGACAATATTGAAGAGCTGTCGGCCATTTCTAAAGATGACTACAGAAAATGGTTCGAACAGTGGAAGCAAAAAAATAATTCTAGTTTTTTTTTTTTTTTTTTTTTTTTTTTGGGTACCCCTTCGTAGTTTTCTCAAACGAATCTGTCGGTATATAAAAAACTGAAAAAAATCAATCGCTAGAAAGAAACAAAACAAATACAACACATGAATATTATTATTTGAGTCTGCTCTATAGTGTGAGTCCTTGGTTCAGATTTGTCCCTGAAGGCTGTCGCCTATCGACTCCGGGTACTGGTGAAATTGTTCCGAACACTGAACACTGCACACTTTAATCAACTGGCTGCTGCTGCTTGGCCCAGCATTTCTCGGCAAAAGAAAAAAAAAACACAGGGTGTAAGTAGTGTATCAGTCGCCTTGGCGATTGTGCAAAAGAGGTCTGCTCGCTCTAGCAAAAGACAATTGTGAGCACTTTGTCTTTAGCGTTAAATTTAAAGTGTTATAGCCTGAAAATTTTTGCTGTTGCAAAATAGGGTGTTCCCTCACCGGGAAGATTGTTTATAGGATGTCCTTAAGTTTGCAATGTTTCATTCAGAGTAGCATGAATGTGTCAGGTGCTCCAAAACTTGAACTTCAGCATTTGTTTCTAGCCTGAGACATAGCTTTCCTGTGACTGATTGACCTAGCCTCTCCCCATGACACTATTCTTATTCCACTCGTTTCTTCTTTCTCGTTCACTGCCCTCCTCTTCAAGCTCACTTTCATACATTTACCATGGCTTGTAAACCCTTGCACCAAGTTCATGGTGGGTGAGCAGTAACACTCTGGCCTTGCATTCGGGAAGACATGGGTTTGAATGCCTGTCTAGGCATTCAGTTTTGGGTCTTCCATGATTTCTCCAAATTACTCCAGGTGAATTCTGGGATGCTTCCTTCAAAAGGCCATGGCTGAATTCCTTTCCGTTCTTGCCCCCGGTCCCTTCCCACCACTAATGACCTGACATTGACAAAACGTAAAGCCAATAGAAAAAAAAAATATAAACTCTGGCAACCTATCTTTTATGGCCACCTCCATTCCCACCGATGTGAGTCAATTGGTGCCCCGTATAAAATCCACATTGAGCTCTAGAACTACATAAGGTTCCATATCCATGCGTAACCCTCTGGTTTTTTCCCACTTGCAAAACATGTATGACCGTTTCCGTTTTGTGTCCCCTAGCAGCAGTAAGTGTCATCCTACTATCTTCTTATCCTCATCTATTACCGGCATTACTTTACATAAGACCTTTTCTGTTAGCACTACATCAGTTTGTTCTTTCCTTTTGCTTAACCCAAAGCACACTCTCGCTTCCATTTCTCTCTCCTTCATCGGGTTCTGATGCAAATGGCTTATCTTTTGTTCTAAATCTGGCTGGTACTGGTACAAATTTAATGACTATATGAATTTACCATTTTCAGCTCTAATCTCTGCCTGAAAGGCAAGATTGTCTTTGTTTATTGACTGGAGGATAGCTTTAAATTCAGCCCCAAGGACAGAGTTTTTTTTCTTCTAATTCAGTATGAAGGGCAACGTTGGCTTTCTTTAGCAAGTGTATGCCAGCCTTAAATTCTTCGAATTTAGTCTGAAGGAGTTTGAATAAATCACCCAGAGATACCTCATTTCCTTCATAGACACCTTCCTTCACACTCTCCAAGGAAACACAATTTAGAAAAAATGTTTCTGTTAAAATGCACTGAGACTTGAAACTAAACGAGCTTGAGATACTGACTAAACAAATACTACTGGCCATGCACAATGCTCAAAATTACTTACAAGCACGTAATTCAACTTGAGTAATTGTCTGATAGGTTTGCTTGTCTATTCTGACAAGAATTCTGTCACTCTCGATGACAATGGAAAGAAAGATTGTTTTGTCAAAATTAGGAGAGAAAACACTAGTTTGAATATTAATTAAAAAGGAAAGCATTAAGGAGAATTTTGGGAAGGAACCATGCCTTTAAAATAGCAAGCAGCGTGCTATGCAATCTTAGGTTTTGACGATCCCAGCAGAATGACTCTCCAGTTCCACTCAGCCACTGTCGTTCAGCGCTTGGGTTGATTCCTTGGGTTACCACTTCACTCCACCACCTCTGCACCGATTTCCAGAGTGGTGTCTCTTCTGTGATGTTTCTTGAACCTCAATTCTGCACGCCTGGTGTAGAATCTCTTCCAACTTCTTTGGCCGCTGTTATCTCCAGTCCGATTGTCATCATTAATTGAATATTACTCATTTTTCCACTTTTTGTGTGTTTTCCCAGAGTTTGAATTCTGTTTTTCTCCCTGGTTCTAATTCTCAACCACACAGTCCGTCACAGTGTCGCCATGTAAGCTAATTGTCCAATTGGTGGATGGTGTTTCACAGTCTCATCCGTGCCCACACCCGCAACACACTACGGTTCAAGTACGACTCCCTTACTCCCTGTATTATCTGTATTTTTTACTTACGGCTTTACGCCTCGTTGACGTCGAGGTCATTGGTGGCAGGAAAGGACTGGAGACAAGGAATGGGAAGGAATTCAGCCATGGCCTTTTTGAAGGAAGCATCCCAGCATTCGCCTGGAGTGATTTGGGGAAACGATGGAAAACCCAAATTTGGATGCCCGAATAGGGATTTGAACCGCCGTCCTTCCAAATGCGAGGCCAAAGCATTAACTGCTCACCCGCCATGTTTGGTGTATTGTCTGTATCAATGTGCGATGAGGTGCTACTTAAGCCAATGGAAGGGGAGACAACTGTTGCGTTACAACCTGGAAAGGTGTTTTGTGGTTAGTTTTTTTCTGGCTCATCTTTCATAGTCAGCTCAATTTTAACTGTCTGTTGTTTAAGTTTCACTGCTCCCTCAGCAGTAATTTATACTTCATCTTAAGTACTGACGTCTGTCTGCATTTGTTTAGAGAGTATATTTGTAAGTTAGAACCTAGATATAGATACATCATAAAGGCCAAACAGCAACACAGCTGTAAGAAAGGATCTTTTCTCTTAAGTAGGCAACACTATTTAAGCTTTAAAACATGTGTTATAAATTATTATTAGCAATAATTTAATTGCTGTTAGAATTTCATTTCTTTATATTCATATAGTGAAATGAGAAACTTGACGTATGTTTTAAGATTCACATGATCTCTAGCAGATTGTTTTTCATTTGTTTTCTTAAGATATTCAGCTAGAACTACCCTAATCATTTCCGAAAAATTACAAGTGTCTATGGTACAAATAATTGGATGTAAATTACAAATTATATACAGCTCTACCAGCATTTTTTTTATAGATATTCTTTTATCAAATTGTTTGTAGAAGTAATGCCTTGTTTTAAGATTTAATACTTAGCTTAGAAGTCCAAAGAATTTGATTAATCTTGCTGATTTTATTTAGTAAAATTGTATTTGTATCCAATAAGAATAAAAATTGTATGTTTGTTGTTTGTTACAGGTGACAGGGAATGACGGGCTCTCTAACTTAATTTGTACAGTTTGTGCCTCTAGGGTCGAAATAGTGTGTGATTTTAGAAGACTATGTAAAATAAATGATTACAAGCAAAAAATTAATCTACAAAAACTGCATCAGTCCCAAGAAATAGATTCAAATTTAACAGAGAAGGCAAGTAACATGATTTATTTCAATTTAGACAAAAACAGGAAGGCCATATTATCACTTTAAAAAATTTCAAGGCTCAAATGTCAGAACTGCATAAAAATTTGTACAAACATAGGAGAGAACATTTTGGGTAGCTACTTACTTATTTGATAGAGTAAATGAGAAATGCAGCTAACCATGCTCATGGCTACGCCACTTCATGAATACTGTTATGCAGTTGGCTGTCAGAGGGTAAAAGTGGCCATAACTGGTGGGAAGTAGAACAGTAGAATGAAGTAAGAAACTAGGATGATATGTGGAAAATGCAGATTAATGACAAAAACTAAATAAATAATAAAAAAATCAATAAATGAAAATAATAATAAATATAAATCAGTCAAAGAAATGATGGATTTTCCAGATGGGTAACTGGAAAGAGGCTTGGGTATTATTAGAGTTTGTAGTTAAATGGGTGTCTGGTACATAGGATATATTAATAAACCAATTTGGATTTTAACTAGATTGTCATTTCAGGAAGTATTCATGTGTCTTTAAATGTGAATTTTGGTGGTTTTAATTGTGTAAACTGGCATGTGAAACTATTGGATGCCTAAGACTGTTCACTTAAATGAATGGACTGGTTGAGATTTGGACAGTGGAAGCAGGGAGTTCATGTAAACTGATAGGGAAATTTTCCCTGGTGGTGGGATGGGAACAGATGTTTATTGGAGGGTGTATTTAGTATGTTTTGCAATATGGTCTGGTGCTTGGGAAGGAGTCATGACATGTGATAATGTAGTTAAGAGGTTGGTGTTTGTGAATCAAGTTGCTACTGAGATTAGGCAGTTAGCTGAAGAATGAGGGTTGGGGCAGGGTGGAGAGAAGTGGGAAGGATTTTAAGCTAGGGGAGTCACAGTTCTATAGTGGAACTAATTTTGATTTCGAAATCAAGAGGGAAATGGCAGAGGAATGTGGTGATTCAGTTAATAATTTTTGATGCTAACGAATGGGAGTTGTGGTTTGCTGTTGTCCTTTGAGTCATGCAATCATTTTTCTGCCTTGGCTGGCAAACGTATCCAACCCTTATTCAGAACCGTCCACTGTATACTAAAGATGATAGCCGTTTCCTATAAAACCTATTCAATTGCCATCATTTTGATTCCATATAGATAATGCTAGGGCAAGTCATTTCACTCAGCTCTAACAATTGCAGCAGCTGTTTCACAGTTACAGCCTTGAGTGATTTTCATGAATCTACCCTTTCTCCCCCTCCCCCCTCCGATTTGACTCTGCAAGGCTCTGGCATCTCTCTTGCTTGTATCTACCTAAACCCATTTCTGCTTTTTTGTAGTTACTAATATTTTACTTTTTTCTACTCTTCCCATATATTTTTATTAATAATTGTTTACTTCTTCATTGTTATCTTAATTTGTATTTTAACCATTTATATAGTTTTATCCTATCATCTCCCCCACATCTCATTCCTAATTGCTTGGTTTCTTCCAACTATTATTATTGTTTTTATACCCCCTTCCACCTTACTGTTTGTTTCCTAACATTATCTAGTTACACCCTGATATCCTAAGTCATTCATGCAGTAGACTTGGCCAAAGCCAACTGAATATTGCTCACCACATCTCATTTGCTAAGGTATCGTGCAAAATATTATGTATTAGTTGTTTTTTATGTTCTATTAATGGCAGAATTATTGTTTTTGCTACGTATTTTAAGTATACACAGATTGATCGAGAAGTATTTTTTTTTCTCTTATAAATTATTTTGGATTTAATGATATTATATGTGACAGAAATCTGATTATTTCCCAACAAGAGTTATGAATATTTTCAACAGTTTGGATGTGAATGTTGGTAATCTATTTTGAAAGTTCAGTTTTACCATTGATCAATTTTGTGCATATTCCACAAGCAAAATAATATGACAAAGAACACTACAAGCATGAATGATTCATGGAGTGATGAAAACATAGTTTTTCCCTTCAGGTGGAGATCACCTCTGGTACCCCATCACACACAGACTATTAAGCATTTTTTTAATTTTATGTATGCCAAGTATTCTTTAAATTAATTGAACTTTTTATCTCCTTAAAATCGTTTGCAATTTTGGGATGTATTAAACAGATTACAATGTGGTAGCTGTCACTAATTGTTTCTGCATCTGGCATTTACTCTCTTATCATTAGAACAGCAAAGCCTTCAATGGAGAAATGTAACATTTTACTCTTTTTAACTACTCAGAAATTAAATAAACAAAACTTATTACATTTTGCAGGAGCAACAGAATTATGAAAATGCTGTTGTCAAAGAAGAGCAAATTTTGGAAGATACAGTGAAAGTTTCAGATGACAATTTGCAGATCGAAAATGTGGACATTTATTCTCAAGAACGAAGCCATGGGGAAAATATTTCACCTCTCAGTTCCACTCAAGGGATACCACAGGTGGGAACTGCTCATTGACATGTCCTAGATATCAGATGTCCTCCTTCCACCCCTCTGCAAAAATACCCATCATTTTCCCTCTCCCATCTCTGTTAAACCCAGCTGGTCCACATTACAGACCTTTAAGAAGGCTTTTAGAGTGCATTTGGCAGAGATGGATCTTTGTATTTTTTCCCCTATCTAAAACTTATCACTAGAGACAAGGAAGAAGTGGGGGAGGAGGAAATCATTGTCACCCTAATCTGCTTCACTTTCAAGTGGCTTCCTGTTCGGTACTCATTTAACAGCAGGTTTTGGGCTTGGAAAGCTTTTCTGGCCATCAGCTTCAGTTAAATATACTCAATTTCATTAAGATTTGAATTCCAGTCATTCAGTATGTAATTAGTTGCTCTACCAACTGTGCTAGATTAATTTAAAAATATCTGTAGTTAGTTGCTCTATCAACTGTGCTAGATAAGTTTAAAAATGGGTTCCATATTCAAAGAGAATGGAGCTGCATTGTTGTTGCACTCTGTCAGCCTGTCCATCTGTCACAGATCTCTAGGTCATAAATGGAATAAGTTCCAGCCTTCAAATCTGAATCTGTTAAGTGTTGCATGGAATGATAACTGTGTATCATATTTAATTTTTTATAAAGTTATATACTAGTAGAGTCCCATGAAATTAAAGGGGGCCTGAAAATGATTTCTGTCCCAGCACATGGGAGTTACAGAGCTCATCAAGTAGTCAACTAGGATATTTTTTTCACTGAAAAATGAAGATGCAAACGATCCTTTAGGTGTCAATTTTATACCATTTTTGTTACCAGCACTATCTTAAAGATGCTGTTTCCTAGGAAATTGAAATTTGTCTCCAATATCTGGCACATCCCATATTTAAATACCAAATATGAAATCTAATGCAATAGGAGGTAATGCCACAATGTGGCATTAGCTTCCCGATCGGCGTGCATTAATGCCCGTGGGTGGTGGGATATTACACGTTACTGGAAGTGTGTGAAGAAACAAATTCTTCTGACCTGGCCACCTGTGATTCTACCTATTAATACACTTTATCAGAAAATAAAAAAGGTAAACTTTGGAATTATTAATTGGAAGTTTAATTAAATGTTTTAAATCCTACCCACACCAGATTTATCAGACTTCAGTTTATCAGAGGTTGCAAAATTCATAGTTAAAATGGCTCACATCAACAATTTTGATAATTCACATGTGTCTAGCATGTATACATAATAAATTAATAAGACAGTTTAACTTTTATAAATAAGTTCAAAGTTTTGCATACGGATATTCATGCTACAAGAGAGTTCGCACAAGTAAAAAAGGAAAGCTAAAATCCTGTTAATCCATCTGCCAAAGTGTTTCCCACTTATGGCCGGTTGAACTCTCACCCACATAATGCGTCTAATCAACATCATAGCTCCAGGAAGACTGCCAGTATCTGTGGTCCTTCCACAGTACATGTTTTGTGGGCAATTCTTAAAAAACTTCCGGGACTCAGCATATGTCTGGACTCTTCCTGTTACTTGCACAGACTCGCAAGAATTTTAACTGTGAGAATTGTCGTGGAGGTATTTTAAAAGGAATAGCCAGCTTTAAATCTCCTGGTTGATTGAGTTTAGGGGCCACATGTAATAAACTGTTATGCTACAATGGGGTGATATTAAAATGGAAAGGAAAGATACATTAAACCCACCACTCATCAAATTTGAAGGGAGGAGAGCAGCAACAATATAAACTATAATTCACAAGCCCAAAAAATACAATATTTCAGCCCATGCTCTTTTTCAAGAAAATAGAAACATGTGATTGAGATATTTAGAGTTCTACATATGGTTGCGTTGAACATAGGTGCTTGTGCAAGCTCAGCCATGTCTTTCTTTCTTTTTTTTGGAAAGGTGCATGTCTAAGAATATTGTGTTTGTTAATTATATTTTTCGTGGCAGCTGCCCTCCTTCCTTCAACTTTGATGATTGATGGGTATAATTTATCTTTCCTTTCCATTTAAATATGAAAAATAATTTCTTTTAATATAGATAGTAAATTGTGAACAAAACAAACAAAAGCTTTTATTTTACAGTTACTTTGGCAATTAACAACAAAATTTGATTGAAAGTGCTGTCAATTCAAAGTGAATTTCATCTTAAAGTATTGGACAGTTACTGCCTGCTAGGTAATAATAAATTTGATTAGAACTGAACGATTGCAAGAGGCATGAAGCTGATCCTGCTGCCTAACCTGGAAATATCTCTGGCAATGATTTTTTCAACTGAGTGGTTAACGCTCGGTCCTGGCATTCGGGAGGATGCAGGCTTTAATACACATCCAGGCACCCAGATTGCAATTTTCTGTGGCTTTCCAAAATCACTCCAGCTGGATGAACGCTGGGATGGTTCCTTGAAAAGGCCATGTCCAAATTTCTTGCTGTCTCTTGACCATTCAACTCGTTAGGTTCTAATGAACCATAAAGTCCTAACCTTGAAAAATAATCTGAACAAAGTAACCGCTGTCTGACATACCACTTCCATACTGGTTAAGTTCATTAGTGTTAGGAATCTTAATTGAATTGGGCCCAAATCACAGATTGCCAGATTTTGAACAAAATGCTTTTTTATTATTATTATTTTGTAGTCATTTATTTCTTTTTCCCTAATTTTTTTATATTGTTGTTACTATTTTAATACATTATTTTTTACTGTCACTGTTAATGTTTTTATTGTATATTTTTGCTGTTTTTACCTTTTACACACTATTTGGATCCTCCCTACCCCCCCACCACCATTAAGCCATTACTTTCTAGCACCTATTGTTATATGTTTTGTACTTCCATGCCCCCTCCCCCTTTTCCAATCTTGTTACCCCCTTCATCAACAACATACAGGGTTACTTATCCAGCTAAGTTGTGTGCAAGTACTCTGTATGGCCTGCCAGGTTTCCCATTTATTAATTGGTTCCTAAATATTGTGTTATTGAATACCTCCTGTTATCAGCTTTTGTAATGTAGAGATCTACATTCCCTTTTTCAGTTCATATTGCCATTTAGACTTTATTCCCATTTTATGTAGCAAATTTTACAGAAGAATTTTCTCTTTTATAAATTAGTTTGGTTTTAGTAATATTCTGCTACTTCTTGTTTATTACAGTTTTATTTTAAACCTTTATTATATTTTAATAAAGCTCATTTTGTATAGTTGAACATCATTTAAATTCTAGTAATTGTTGTAAATATGGTAATGCTTATGTCTGTATCATACTGAAGTAATACTGGGTAAGAGTGATTCAAGAAAAGAACTTTGATGAATTTTAAATGCATCTTACATATTTATTTATTTATTTATTTTATATCAATCAGCATTGTATGTTAATATTACACAAATAAGTTTAAGGAAAAACTGAAGATAATTGTGAGTGGAGACTTTCCCGGCATACTGATGCAATAAAATCCTCTCTGGTGTCCAGCCAGATGGTGTTGTATAAAAAGACCTGATACTTGATGAAGACGCAGAGCTAGCTGTCGAAACGTGTTTATACACGATCATACGGCTGGACACCCGAGAAGATTTTATTGAAGATAATTGCTTGTGCTATATTATACATGTGAAAATGATTAAATAAACTTAATTATCCAGTAGTAGTTTTCAACACTTGCTGAGAATGATGAAAGAGGTCCTCCAAAGAAGCTAATATCTGTGGAGTATTGGTTCAACAACCTGGGTGTTCTATTTCTACGTTCATGGTAGACATAGTTTTTATTTGAGCTTTCAACTGAAAGTAGCCTTCTAGTTCTTAGCACATCCTTTGAGCAGATAAACCCAAAGTCAGCTAAGATTTCTGGCAAGTCAACCCGCCCGTTGACAGCTATGAAAGAGAAAGTCGGATCAACCACTTGTATGTGACTAATTAGGCTAACTAAGCTTATATTGGTGATAAATATCATTGATATTGATTACATGCTCAGGATACGTATAATATCATAAACATTTACAGAATTTTCATTCAATTTTTTCAATATGATTGATGTGTAAATCAGGGAATGGAGACCAGACAACAGACATATATTGTAGCATGTGAGTATTCGTGCAGAAAGGAAAAGACATAATTGTTTGTTCCATTGGAACCATTTTATTTATGATAGATATGAAGACTTACTCGTTATCCTTCAACAATTTCACAGTTACATTTGTTCCTTTAACTATCATAACCTTGCTTCCAATGTAGCTTTTAAGTTTATTTTTAACAGATAAAATTAATCTCTATAAATGCAAAAAAGTGCTGAAGGTACACTAAATGTGAGTGTAAGTCAGTGGGAAACAGAATTAGATGAATCACTTATTTGATATGAAGTTTTAAAGATTTTATTTCCATATTATACTTGTAGTTTCAAGAGAGAAAATGAGCTTACTATACCAGAAATGTCATTTATGTTTACTTCTTCTTCCACCTTCTTTATTTATATTTTGATGAATTTAAAGGTTTGTTGTAATAATTTAAAAGCCACTGTAATTTTTTTCAGTATCTTGATCTGGAATAGTTATTTTGTGGTTTATTTTAGTTATCTTTTGCACAAAACCTCTCCTTATTTTTGGATGAACAGTCTGTCCAAAAACAATTTACAGAAAACTAATAGGAGAACAAAGATGTTTCATTATTTCTGATCAATGGTTTGTCAATGACCATTGTTTAGTTTTTCATTTTTTTTATTCGTTTCAACTCTGTATGTATATAACCATTAAGGAAATTTACTATAGGAAATATGATACACAATTTCCAGTCTGAAAGATGACAGTAGGTTGGAAATATCTTTGTCCTGTAATTCACTACAATACTCATCTTGGAAGAGAAGTGATTAACCTAATTTTATTTAAATTTAAAACTCTGAGTGCCCACTGAGCAAAATGTTGGTGGTATCCAGCAGTCACGTGTTCTTTTGTGTGCAATTTTATCAACATAAGTGAACAGAATGTTAAATTAATGTATGCCACTACCAGAATGGTTGTTTTGCCTCATTCCTCATGCTGCTAATTTGTTGATAATGATGACAATGATGGTGATTGACTAATGTTTATTGTTAAAATATATCATAAAGTACACTTTTTAAAGAAAAGTCACAAAAAAGATTTGATCAATGACCGTATAGATTGATGTAAAGGTAATTTTAATAAACAAAGGAATGAAAATCTTCCTGGACTCTCTGCTGCTTTTTGAAGTAGCAAAAGATCCAGGAGTCTCAGTATAATGTGACATAGCATTTTTCACATAAAGCAAAGATAGTTGAACACACATATAATGCACCATACAAATATACTGTGCTCTTAACCATGTTAATAGAGCTTGTAACTGGATATTTTTTGCTTTAGTTAAATTGCCATTGATAACTCTCCCTAAACAATGGCAAGAGGTGTTACGGACATCCATAATATACTAGGATCAGTGAAAACACCAAATTTTATATAGGCAGCAGTCAAATATTAAATTGATTTTATGATAATACTCTTAATGTTTCCTAATAGCTGTAAATTTAAAATTTTAGTTCTTATAAAAAAAATTAACTTAGAATTGATTGCTAATTAATAGAGACCGGATGATATCAAACACAAAAAACTAGAAATATGCATGAAAAATTCTTAAAACATGCATGAAAAGTGTCAAAATATGCAACATTTTGTAATATAAAAATAATACTTTTTAGATTTTTTATTTCAAAATCAGCATGTAATTAACAAGTAGTTGAATAACATATTTATAAATTTGGTAATTAACAATTATTTAACTTTTTTTTTACTTTTGTAAACAAACAATTGGGCTCTGTTCCAAATATTCAATAGTAAGATTGTTTCTTCAATCTCAGAAAATATGTTTTATAAGTGGATATGGACCATTCCACATTCGCTGATGTATTGGGCAGTATTTGAAATTGGGTGCAGTCATTGTTTCTGGAAAACATTCACTCGTCCCATTACTATAACTATCAATTTGACACAAAGGTTCAAAACTTGGGTTATTGTTCAAAATATTTTCAAACTTCACTTTAAGTTTACACAGGAATACTTCTGACAATGCAGATTTTATTCATTAACTGAATAGATTCATTCAACGTCAAACTTGAGTTTCCAGCTTTTTGATACTCGCAGGTATATAGGAAAAATAAGTGCTAATCACAGCTATGGTTTTAATAGTAGAATTATTACATGCTTCCTTGTACTGACAAACTGTCATAGCGTCTCCACTATCAGAGTTGTTTACTACACCTGTAATGGCCCCGAAATGTTCATTGTAAAACAGTACTGCTTCAACCCAATGTGCCCATTGAGTTACCACTGGTTTTGGTGGTAAAGTGTAAGGGACTAGCCTGATACCGGGGTTGCAATATCAGCTTATCACCTTAACTCTAACTGTGTAGTCTGTAGCCACTGGATTATCAACTGTATGAACTTAAAATGGCTGCCGCTTGTCTTGATTTAAACCTCAAGCAAGAAAAGGTTAGGTTAACATCATGAAATAAGTCACTGCTATTGTTTCAAATTCAGAATCCACTATATTCCTGGAAATACTTACACGTCCATTATAGTTGATGACTATTTGAAATTTTTTCTCCAAATTAAATGATTGCAAGATATAAAATGCAACCAGACCAGAGCAAACCTGTATTGAAATTCAAAAATCACATTGTTGGTTCACCACTGTACCAAAATCTAAGATTTCTGCGGCAAAGCATGTTCTCCCTGCTATCACTTCCTATTAAGCGCGCCACGTGCTTCACAACCTACCACATCAAGTGCTCACCGACAACTGATCAAAAGAGCAAAGATGGCCAATCAGGCAGTTGTATTTATATGCTCATATGATTTCGTGTATCAATGCGCCAGGCCCAAAGTTCAATTGTGCAAAATAGTTCTACAATCTCTGTTAATACTGCTTCTAAGGTTCTGAAAATCTATCAGTAGATAGATTTTCGTGTAACTAACATTTTATGTCCTTGTAAAATTTTCTGTTGGTATAACGGATTTTCTGCAAAAAGTGATTTTAAAAGATGTGACGCAATTGTTTATAACTTTGTCAGTTGTATGGTAGAGAGTTTAAACTAGGTTTTTAGAGCTTCTAATATGGTTATCTTTCGATTAATACCAAATGTGTCTAGTTTCTTTATCTATACCAAAATCTTCTTTTTTTTTCTCTGCATATTGGCAGCAACTTTACAGTCATGCATTTTACCATGGGATCTCTAAACCCATACTTTATCACTATAGTTTTTCCATTACTGCCCTTTTACAGTGCTATGCATTTTTCCTTACAAAACTGCTATATTTTGCCAACTTGTGGCAATCATATTTTGGCACCCATTATGTTTGTGCTGATATAATCTCTCTTTCGGGATCACTGATTACTTACCATCCCATTACTGCTTCGCTGAGAATGTGAGGATGGGTCTGCCCTTATTTGCGGCTGCTTTATCCTTTGGAAATACCTATTCCTCCTCCATGGAATATAGCAGTGTCCACTTTGTAGGCTTCCTCCAAATATTGCCTCCATTTACAGGAAGTTTTCCTTTTTTGCTTCCAGCTACATTATTTCTACTTTATGTCTTGCAGTTATAACTGCTTGCACACTTGCAGTTATACACATTGTTAAATTTGCCTATATTACTGCAAAGCATTTTGTTAATTGATGCTTCTGCTGGTGACTATGTAATCTTGTGTCAGCGCTGTTCAACTGCTGCACTTATGTTTACGTCTGGTGAAGTGCCCTCGCTGTACTGCAATAATGTCTCAGCCACCTTCTACAATAATAACTTGTCCTCGCATATTCTGCACCTCACTACCTGCCCCCCTCTGCTCTATGAATTCCTATTTGATGGCTTAGCTGACAGTCTTCTTGCATGCCTAAGAGCTGATGGAAACATCTAAAATTGCCGTGAATTGCTTGTTTTATAATAGGCCTAATGTCTCCAGATAACACAAAAACTTTCCAGCAATGCTTTAAAAATGGCTAAAGGGATAATGCGACTGGTCCAGGGCTTTTCAATCCTAGCTGCTAACAGAAGTCTCTCTTCTGGGTCTTACAACCAACCGCTGTAATTGGAAATCACCTGAAAGTAACGGTCTCTTGGCTTATCTAGGGTTCAAGTCCTGACACTAGTAAATTTCATCACTTGCCCTATCATATTTAGAGCTTGATGCTCCACAGCTATCACCAGAAAAATAAATTCTTCTGTTGCTCTATCCATGGTTCTAGACACAACAACTGACACCAGAAAATATATGTCTGTCTCATTTCTGTTTTCATGGAATTCATGGATACACATCTACAGACTATACCAGAAGATCTTAGCTAACTTCCAGTGGCATTAAGGGTTACCTATCATCGCTCAAGCAGCTTGGGATGAAGGACAGGTACTTATGGGTGCATTCAGTTGAGTAGCTTGTCTATTCAGGTGGAGCTAATACCTGTTGTGGTCTATAGTGCAGTAGTGGATGCTTCTATTAATACTACAAATGAAACAGTGGAATATTCAGAAGTATATTTACAACCCACAGAAAGGAATAATGAGTCTTGGCAATATAGAATAGAACAATGGTGCAATATATATATTGATTGATATGCTTACAGGTTTAGACCAGAGAATAGGGCAGATAAAGTGGCGACGCTTTGGATTGTTCAGACACAGGCAGGCCCCGCCTGGTCGTTTACTAAACGATGAACCACGTCTGTGTGACGTCCAACCGACTGAGCTAGCATCCTCCTAATATATGCAATTACTTCTGATAAGGCCTACTAATACCACAGTTGCCTCAGTATTGATCCACCCCTGCCACTATCACTAAAATCGAGGCATGGCACGCTACAAAGCAAAGTGGGTTTCTAGACTGAGTTCTCTCCATTTGTCTCTGATCTGTTTTAATATGAAAAAATTGTCTGTGCAAAATTGTCCATTTCTAAAACCATAATGCTCAATGGATAAAATAATATCTGCAATTACTGTTGGCTTTCATTTATTTTGATCTCATTTTTCAAACAGTGATATGGCTTCAGCTGGAATTATGCCTTTCTTAAGGCATCCATTTCTTTATTTTATGAGTTCCATGTTGACACTGACAAATCTCATAGCTGGCATGCATGTCCTGTATTACTTCCCTCAGTCCATGAATTGTTGTTTGGTCTGTGAAATTGTATATTATTTTGTCATCTGTATACCGAATATGCTCTTCAGTTTGCACCACGAAAATGCATAATGTTGTAGCCATTTTTTCATGTTTATTAAGTTAAGATGCATCACACTTATTTCTGTGTGATAATGGTGTTTCGTTATCTTGTGAGCTAGTTCTTGCCTTCCATGTATGTCATTTTATATCTTGGTGAAGTAATTGTTCCATGATTCCATATGTGCCTTGCTGGGAAGATTTTTAGTGTCATCCTGAGAACATTTACATTCTGCTCTGTCTTAATCTCTTTGACTTTGAAGGTATTTCAGATATAATCATGATATTAATAACTTTGTAACATATTATAGTAGGCCACAGTGTAATCCTGATTATCTTTTACCAGAGCAAACAATTTTAAATGGGGGAACAGCAGTTAAGGGTCTGAGGTTTCAAGGGAAAGTTTCAATGTTTTATGTGCAAAAACAAGATCACTATCAGTTAAACAAATTGAAAAAGTTTTATCATAATATGGAATGAAAATACTTTTTCATCAACCCTGTTACTAAATTTTCATCTCCATCCCAAAAAATATCGAATTCAAACAGAAAAAAATATATATTGGTGCAAATAAAAGTTTATGGGTTTATACTTTTATTCAAAATGTCACTTCCTCAAATTAATGCAAAAATAAGAAATGAAATGTTTTCTTCAATGAAAACATATTAGTGAATGCATGTTATCTTAGTCTTATTTACTTTAATGACCCACTTCATTCAACTATTGATAATTATGTAGAAGTACTGTTCAGTAATATGAAGGTTGTCAAGAAGAATAACATTATGGTATTCTCACCTGTCGCTGTTCTTGTGCACATTTGTCTCTATAGCTATTCTCATCTTTGACTACAGCATGCTGTAAGTACATCTATATTATTATTATCATTATTGTTATTATTCCACAATTAATTAAAAGTGTGTGACGGAGGGTACATTGTACCTATCCGGAAGGGTAAAAGTTTGGAACGGATATACGGGATATGGCAAGAGGTGCCCTGGGCTATTGTGAGGAACCGTCCTAGCATTCACGTGGAGTGATCTGGGAAAACCATGGAAAACCCAGATCAGTATGGCTGGAGCGGTTATTGAGAACTACTCCTGTCGGATTTTTAGTTTATTTGCCCGGTAAACTCTTTCTATTCCATTCCCTAATCGCTCGTGGAAAAAATGAGTACAGAAATAAATCGGTTCTGGCCCTAATTTATCTTATTTTCCCGGTCATTCCTAGATATGAATGTTGCTGGTAGCAATATTTGTTTGCTATCATTCCAAAATAAGGCATCAATTCACAAAATTGTGGTTGTCAGACTGTACTTTACATTAAAACTATCCTCTGTGTATTCCCTAATGGAAAAAGAGAGTAAAGAATATATATAAGCAAAAGTGTGGCTCCTTATTTCTCTGATTTTCTCTCTCCTGTAATTATAGCCCAAACATTTTTGTGGCTGAAGTATTTCTCCACAAACATAAATGAAGATTGATGTCCACATATTTACCAATAAATCCAATCAGAAACTATATTGTTGATCAACCAGACAGTTCCAGAATTGAGTAGTTTTTCTCTGTACTTCCACGACATTAGTAATCAATTCTTTGTGATACAGATACCATACAGCACAATCATACTCAAGATAAGGATGCATGAAGGTATTATATGCTGTCTGCATGGGCGCCGGGAGGGGGGGTGCAAGGGGGTGCACTTGCACCCCCCTGCTATGAAAGAAAATACTCAGAAAAAGATTAAGAAACAAAAATTTTATTATTAAATTCACTGTTTGAATAATAACTTAAAGCGCCTATGTTGTTGTACAAAAATGTTCAAAACCTTGTCAATAAATTCAGTATCCTTAGTTAATAAGTGTTATGTATAGTGTATAAAAAAAATGCAATGCACCTCCCTTAAAGTAATCCTGCCGGCGCCCATGGCTGTCTGTTTTGTATATGCATTAGAAGTCTAAAAATTGGATGAATGTATCTCAGTCCAGAATTTGCTTTACCTATAATCAAACTTACGTGCTGATCCTATTTCATATTGTTTTGTTCTATAATTCCCAAATACTTGAGAGAGTCAAACTCATCAAGAGTTGTGCAACTTACATTGTGCTTGTCCCCTAAGAATTGATTTTTTCCATTACTTGTACATTTTGCAATTTATTTAAGTTTCCACTTAACAAACTGTTATGTAATGTGGAATAAATATGCCTTATAACTTATAAATGTTTGAAGAATTGCACATTTGTGTCGATAGACAAGTGAGTATAAATACCCCTTGATAGTACTTAAAAAGCCTCCACAAATATGATTAGTAGCTTTTAAATAATGAATCTGTCAATAAACTATTAATTTCTTTCACCTGAAAAACATGTTTAAAAAAAAAAATGTCAGACTTCTCTGAAGACTATTGAGGCACAAACTGTTATATGCCTTGTTAGGATGTTTCCGAGCAACATTAAATACACAGCATTAAAAGTTCTGGGAATGCTCAAAAGTGCCAACAGACATTTCTCAAATGTTAACTATTGAAGCATACAATGAACACCACTAAAAACAGTTAAAATCTTCATAAAACTATAGTAATTGCATTTTAAAATGTTTCTATTTGATTTAATTTAAACATTTAACATTGCATTGGTGAAATTAAGCACTGAAACTTTCAAAATTACACTTCAAATGTAATGGTTGGTGCAGTGTTCTCAAATAGTGCTCTTTAATTAAAATTATAGATATTGTATTTCTTATAACCTTTTTATAAAAGTTATTTATTTCATCCACAGAATTTTCACACAACATATAAATCAAAATACCAGATATTCTTGAAATAATCGTATATATTTACAACAATTACTTCATTTCTTTATTATATACGAACTCTGTCATTTAAATAGTATGAAACCAGTTACTGTTCATTGTATAGCCATGTCCCAAATTTTTATAATTTTTCTGCAGAGGAACATGATTGTGTAATTTTCATGAAAATTGAACTGTACACAATTCAAAATCCATCTTGCTATTTCTTGTTTGAGACTTGAAAACAAAAACATTTAGTCCTACCAATTGGTTGCTAGACATGAGGTAGCAAGTCTGACTGTGGGGCTGTCAAACCAGACCAGCGTTTGATTTTCTGTTAGCCTTTGATAGTCCCCTATCAAACCTACAAGGTAGCAGGTTTCCCTCACATGGTTCAGCCAGTGGGCCAACACTGTTGCCCGGGTGATAGCTCTTGAAGCTACCAAGTGAGAGTTGGACACCGAAAAGCAGGCATAGGGCAGTTGTCATCCCAATTCATAAAAAAAGGCAGGATCAAAGATTGCAATATCTATAGGGGAACTAGCTGACCCAGTCATGCATTGCTGTGACTCAGTAGTTATAGTACCTACGTTGGATCAATGTTATTCTAAACTTCCTAATATAATCAAATTAATATTCACTAATAAAGACAAAAACGTTTTAGTCGATTTGAAAATTCAAAAGTAATTGGTAAAGAGTTTCGGAGAGTTGAAATTAAGGACAAACGAACATAAAAAATTTTAATTTACATTTTATTTCAAATTACTTAATTTAAAATATATAAAGAATTGATATTTAGAAAAAATAAATTATTTATGTATTGAAATTTCAGTTTTATAAATGAGGTAGATGAAGTTGATTTTTAATCATTTTTAACAATTATTTTCATTATTTTAAATTATTACAATTTATAATTTTAATTTATCTAAGCACTAATTGGTGTACAATATTTTTGGTTAGCCTGTCTTTTGCTAATACAAATTGATTTGATGATTTCCCCACACGTGAGCAGGCGTAGCTACCCATGGGAGAAACACGTATTTTCCAAGTCCAAGCTGCAAACGGACATTGTGTGGCCTTGAGACTTATTTATGGTCATAACGAAAGCCAAACAAATCGGAAATTGAAGCCTTTTAAATGGTATTGGAGATTCTGACGGTATCATTGGAATACGTGGCAACAGGATGAATCCTCCTTTAAACTTTCTAGTCAAAATAGTTGCTTCAAGAACATTTCCAGTGATCCTTTTGATGACCAAACGCGTACTGTTGCATGATCTAGGTGGATTCAAATTGCGAAAAAGAATAATCAGTAAACCAATCTTTAACCAAAGATTGTGTGTTGGCATTCCTGTTATATCCAAAGAATTTAAAAACTCAGTTGGAAAATTTATGGCTTCATTTTAATCTATAATAGTGTCTATTGATTTAAAAGACATTAGATCACCTGGTAACGGTTAATTTTGTCAACATCATCATTTTTTGATGCCAAAATAGCACGATTACTCCAGGATAACACTCTCCCATTCATGCCTTGCTGTACGAAATATTATCAGTGAACAGTATGGAAAGAAATTTTTTTTCAAAAGCAGATTTCGAATATGGCAGGATTCTAAGGTAGAGAGGAGAGAAAGAGAAAACACAGTGCAATAATGAAGGAGTACTGGAGAGCTGGCCATAATGAAAAGAAGAAAAATGAGAAGCAAGCAAGTAATACTTACACATTTTTGAATTTATAATAATGTTTTCTTCAACGTTATATTCACGTGTGTAATTACTTTGTTGTTATGTATAACAACACACAAACGATGCACAACAATATAGTATAATTATAACACAATACACAGCACAATTAAAATCCAAGATACACATTTGCATTGGTGCTAGAGACTGTAGCATAAATAAATGGAAACACAACACCATCTACTGGATAGTTCGATAAATTAACACACCGCCATCTGTTAGAAACTAATGATGGCTTGGAATAGACCGTATCATAAATAAATCGAAACACAACGTCATCTACTGGATGGTTACCCAACCTGTGACGATAAATTAACACACCGCCATCTGTTAGAAACTTATGGAATTTACAAACCAATGTCCTACAACAAATGTTTAATTTGCAATAATAAATATTGAGGTAAATAATTGAGATAAAAACTATCCTATATTTTAAGTTGGACCAAATTACACACTTTAAGCCAAATTTCATCAAAATCGGTTAAGTAGTTTCGGAGTTCATCCCGGACAAACATCGTGACACAAGATTTTTATATATATATATATAAGATAATCTTGCTCAATGCTGGTTATAAAATTTACTCCAGCATCATTAAATCAAAATTACCAAAATGTTATGAACCACTCTTAGGAGAAGAACAAAATGGTGTGGCGGACTGGCGAATCTTTTTGCTTTCACACTGCCAAGAGGTAAATTAAACTGTGGGTAAGACTCTAAGTCATGTGAGTGGTAGTTTTCATAAATGATACTCTCAGCGAGGTATATACACATTTACATTTATTTACACGTTACTTTATACACAGATAATCCTCCATCAACTTCTTGAGCCTTTTCAAATGGTTAAGACAATTAATACTTGTTTCTAATGCCTGATATCCCCATTACGTGTTCCCAGATGGCTTCGTCCCACTGTTGGGTTTAAAGACAATGGTGTATGCTTCCCACTGCTTCCATCACTGTTGCTTCTGATGTCGAGGGCTAACTGTCCGCCTCGAACAAACCACGACCGATCTCCTCATTGACCTAAAACAAGAGCGTTGAACCACCGGTCCACTGATCGACCAGCTTGGCTGCTCTCTCCTTCACGCATCCTGGTTTTGATCTTCAGTGGCCCATCGCCCTCTGGTAGTAGGGAGGCTTTTCGACCAATAGCTGCCTCCATGATTCTCCCATCCTTCGCCAAATGACGTCGTGGTTCAGCATATTCTTGCTGACTCCTGACCTACTCTCCTGGACATTAGCTTATACATTACTACATTCCAATGTTGGAACTTATTTCTCTGGCTGTTGCAATTGACCTGCTTTAACTAGAGCTCTATGAAATCGTACAAGTAGCTACTTCAATACTTTACAAAAAATCCCGAGGGCCACTACACCTCCACACCCCCGCTAGCAAAGACTGTTCCACTCAGGCCTTTATTTATCTTACTTAGTGTTGTAAAAAAAACAGTTTTTTTTCTGTCTTGGAAAAAAAAAAAAAAACATGAAAAAAAGCTGAAAAAAAAAGTTTTTTTTTCTGGGACATGTTTTTTTTTCATAACTACTAAATTTCATGTGTTTAAGGCATTTATCATTTAATATGACTATTTTAGAGTTTATACTAAATACTTATCTTAATTTTTAAATCTACTATATTTTTCTGGTTCAGTAGAAAAAAAAAATACAAAAATATTGGCAACATTGACTGAAGTATTCTTTTACGAACGGGGATTTCCCGAATAGGCTAGGTTGCACGAGAAGGAATCCCCGTTTTTTGGATTGATACTCACTATTTGAACTAGTGCTGCCAGCCCTACAAATTTATTTGTAGACCTACAGATCTTTTTTTAAAAAATAGGAATTTTAAATTTATCAACGGTTATTTGCCTCTTTTTATTACTTATTGTGCTTTCCTTACATTCAGATACTTGTTAAACTCGCAACATATAGTGATACTGAGTCATTAAATTTTCAGTTATTATGAATCATTTCCTTGCAACTGTTGGCATAAATTGAAAAGAAATAAAGCTCCTATTTGTATTCAAACTTAAATGACTGTAATATGGAACTATCGGCGCAGTCTTTATGCACAGTGCGTACTTTTCTCACAATTTAAAATTGCAATCTCAAAATCTTTTGTGTACAATATAACGAGTATAATAAAATGTAACTACTTCTGAAGTTATGGATCTAGAGGAGACAGAAGAAGAAACAGAAAATTCTGATTCCGACTGCACTAGTGTTGGTGTTACTGACACTAGTGAATGTGGTACTGACCAAGAGGATGGATAAAAAATTATGTTACCTATATAGATACATTTAAGAATCATTATGTAAGACATTATATGATTTAGTAAGAATTAAAACACACATGTAAAATGTAACTTCCGTAAATAAAACTATAATTTATCAAATATATTGTTTTCTGAAGAAAAAACCAAATTTAGAAAAAAAAACCAGGGTGCTAGGTTTTATTTCATGTTTTTTTTTTCACAAATCTGAAAAAAAAATTTTTTTTTTCAGTGTGCAACACTAATCTTACTCTATTCACCAGTTAATTCATTCCTCTACAATTACATATTTTTTTTCTATCCTTTTCTATCTTTTCTTTTTCTCCTCTACAATTATGTACGTTAAGTTACATGTTATTTGTGTACAATTTTTATTGTGTTTGTGTGGTTTCAAGTGTCTTCTTCTTTCTCGATCTGTGTTTCCACGTGTCTCTGATGCTGCTGTCTTGAAGCTTGCGTATCATGCTTGCTTGCTGTTGCTGTTTCAGCTGTCCACTGTGTAATCGTCTTGCCCACTCCCAAGGTTGCTTGTGACGTGCCGTACACTCGTCCGCTGTCAGCGAAATCCTGGCTCGTGTAATGCTACCACCTGCTGATTCACCAACACAGCTGCGTTTCTTTGTCGTCTTGATCATTCCTGTCGACATACTACAATCTGTGATCACACACTGTTTAATTTTCTCATACTCTCCCATACCCTCGCTGAGTAATAAAAGCTCCCCTTCTTCTGTTTCTTCACTGCTGCATCCTCCGATTTCCTGTAAAACCTATTTCAAAGTCTTGATCACAACCACGAAGCATGGTGGGTGAATGGTTAACATTCTGGCCTTGCATTCGGCAGGACGTGAGTTTGAATCCCCGTCCGGGCATCCAGATTTGGGTTTTCCATGGTTTCCCCAAATCACTCTAGGCCAATACTGGGATGCTTCCTTCAAAAGGCCATGGCCGAATTCCTTCCCGTTCCTTGTCCCCAGTCTTTTCTCGCCTCTAATGACCACGACGTCGATGAGACGTAAAGCCATAAGTAAAAAAAAATTTAAAAAAAATGATCACAACCACATTTCCACACATTAAATTTGTATATTTTGTTTCCTTCCATTGCTTCAGGCTGCACCAAGATTTCATTTTACACCCTGGTTTCCTCTTTTCCACTCTTAGCTTGAACACCTTGGATTCGTATATATATATATATATATATATATATATATATATAATTCTTAATTCAACATTACCCGCACTTCTCATGTTGTTCCTTCATGCACATACATTTTTCGTGAATCAATATCTCACTTCTTCTATTGATAACACACTGTTTTACTTTAAAAGATTCACTTCTTAACACGAACATCTGGAGAGTGTCTTTCATCTTTGCAACTAACACTAGCACTTTTGCTATCGTCTTCCTTCTCTTAACACTTAAATATTTCTTGCTTCCCTACTTTCTTTCTCAACCGATTCTTTCTTTTGCTAACATGCGCTTTATGCACAATTATTTCGCTCAATAATGTTTCTTGATGTTCTTCTCATATGCTTGCTGTATCTTCCTTTCATAATAAGCATTCCTTGCTGTCTTTGTGCTGCTGTTATGCTGCCTGACCTTGTTCTAGTATCCATTCAACATTGTTTTCACTTTATCGGTTTTTTCGCTTCGCGTGCGTCTTAACTTGCTGTCTTGGTTCCCTGACCTTACTCAGCTTGTGCTTATGCTGTATGCCTGTGACCCACTTGTTGCGTCTGCTGCGGTCATACTCCTGCTGTTTGCTGGCTAGCATTTTCAAAGTTCACGCATTCGATCCTCGCTAATAGAATCCCTTCACACAACATTTTATTCCTTTCTGCACATGCATGGTTCGCTCCATTTTCTTGCTGAATTTCCTTTACTTCTTTGTTCTGCAACTCGCCTGTCTCTCGAGAGCATGCTAATACCTCTGCTTTTTCTGACAGTGGCGCTTCACTATTTGTTTGCCGCTCTTGCAATGTTTCGTAGCCTCTGTTTTTTCTTCTTATTTTCTCCTGCACTAATTTCTCACCTTCTTTCTTCTGCTTCTCCTTTGGTTCCCTTGTAATAATTTCCATTGGCTTTTTCCACGTGGTTCCGTTACCGTGTACTATTTCGTTTTTCAGCGATCCTTTATTTTCTTTCTTCAAATTCTCTAGTAACACTGGTGAACTCTGCTTGGTTCCCAGTTCTTTAATTATTTCTTTATGAATCAGACCTTTAGTCTCTTTATTCAACTGCTTCGTTAACAACAAATTCCTTTTGCTGCTGATTTCTCCTTTTATTATTTCTGCCAACTTTTGTGAAATCCCCCTCTTCGTCCCCTCCCAGGATACCTGGTAGTAGGGGAAAAAAAGGGAAAGAGGGCGAGGAAGAAGAGGTGTTTGGTGAGTTTACTGAGTCTGAGATGTCTGTCTCTTCGGAGCCAGAAGAATCTGAAATGCTGGTGGACGAGACTGTTCCCGTTACTCAGCAGACAGCGACCGAAGACCCACCCGAATCGGGGCGAGTGAAGGTAAACATTTAGGATGGCTCCCATACTCCAATGGAACATTAATGGTTTAATGGCTCACAAGGAGGAGTTACGGCTCTCAGCACGGTCTGATCCATTGTGTCTCTGTCTCCAAGAGACACATTTCAGACCAACACGTCAACCTGTGCTAAGAGGTTTTCATGTTTACCGAAAGGATGATACCGAGGGTGATCGAGTGAAGGGGGAGTGGCGGTGTTTGTACGGAACACTGTCTACTCCGAACCTGTAGCTCTCACCTCTCCCTTACAAGCAGTAGCAGTTTAATTACATGGACCGTTGCAACTGACTGTATGCTCAATATATCTACCGCCGGGATCACCAGTTCATTGCGGTCAGCTGGCTGACATAACTCGGCAACTCTCTCGGCCTTTTCTCATATTGGGAGACTTTTAACGCGCGCAATACATTATGGGGTTCAACCACCAATTGCCCCAGAGGTCGAGAGGTTTGTAGATTATTGGAGCAGGAGGATTTGTGCATCCTAAATACCGGTCATATGACGCACTTAACTACTGCTTCTGGTTCATCCTCTGCCATTGATCTCTCTCTTTGCTCTCCATCTATTGCGGACTCCATGCATTGGGAGGTGGATCGTAACCTCTACGGAAGTGACCACTTCCCAATTTGGTTACGCATGGATTGCGAATGTAGCGAAACAACATCAAAGCCGAAATGGAATATCAGAAGGGCTGACTGGCAACTTTATAGCTGGTCAGTCATACTCCAATGACGCCAGACCACCGATGACAAGATGAAACACTTCACAGAAGTAGTTCATCGGGCAGCTGATATATCCATGCCTAGCAGTTCCGGGGCGCTGCACAGGATGCCTGTCCCTTGGTGGAACGATGAATGTCGTTCTGCTATTCAGGGTCGCAGACGGGCCTTGCACCGCTTTAGGTTGCACCAAACACCTGACAACCTCGCAGCGTTCCGAATTGCTAGAGCCAAGGTGCATCGTGTGATTAAGGAGAGCAAAAAGAGATCATGCCAGAACTTCATGAGCACCATTAACCGATCCACACTATCAACAAAAGTATGGGAGTCAATCCGCCGTATATACGGGAGGTACTCTCGATCGCCAGTATCTGGATCAGGGGCGTGTAGTCACCGACCAGCGAAGCATTGCACAGCTGATGGCAGAGTATTTCGCTGCCATCACTTCATCTGCCAAATTGGACCAACAGGTCTAGCAACGAAGAATATCTGCCGAGATGCAAATCTTTTGCTTTGACTCGTTGGAATTGCAGGACTACAATAGCCCATTCTCATCGTGGCAGCTGGAGTCTGCTCTACAAAGCGCCAAAGACACTGCGCCAGGGCCTGACCTGATCCAGTACCAGATGCTGAGGCACCTTAACAAAGATGCTAAAGAGTACCTCCTGGGTATTTTTAATGATATTTGGACCGGAGGACACTTCCCCGACTCGTGGAAAGAAGCAACGTTAATTCCAATTTTAAAACCAGGTAAAGACATGTTGTTGCCAGGTAGCTACCGTAGCATCGCCTTAACTAGCTGTGTTGGGAAGACACTAGAGCGGATGGTTAACCGCCACCTCGTCTGGTGTCTCGAGTCCCGTAAACTACTGAGCCGTTTTCAGTGTGGATTTAGGAAATTCCATTCCACCACGGATAACCTAATACTACTGGAAGCGGCCATACAGGACGCTTTCATCCGCAGGCAACACCTTGTGGATATATTTTTTGACATCGAAAAAGCATACGATACTACCTGGCGGCATGTTATTTTAAAACAGTTATGTGAATGGGGTTTCAGGTGAAATCTGCCCCGATTTTTTAAATCAATTTTATCTCGACGTTGCTTCCGGTACCGAGTCGGTAGAGAAGTGTCAGACCTTTTTATTCAGGAAAATGGTGTTCCTCAAGGTTCAGTTTTAAGTGTATCCCTTTTTGCTATTGCCATTAATAGCATCTCAACTGTTATAAGGAGGCCCATCTGGTACTCCTTATACATTGACGACTTTTTAATTTTTTGTGCATCGGCTAACCTGAGAAGTGCTGAGCAGCAGCTGCAGCTCACGTTGAACAGGCTGGATGAATGGTCAGTACATACCGGCTTTCGTTTCTCTGCTGAGAAAAGCCGGTGTGTACTTTTTAGCCGCAGTAGAAGTCTTTTAGCAGAACCTCATCTCACCTTGAGGAACACCATTTTAAGTTTTAGTGAAATTATTCGGTTCCTGGGCCTCATTTTAGACAGTAGGCTTACATGGCTGCCACATCTTAAAGATGTTAAAGCCAGAGCCTTGAAAGCGCTTAATGTTTTAAAGTGTCTGGTTGGCAGGTCGTGGGGTGCTGTTCACTCCTGCCTGCTTCAATTTGATAGAGCCCTTGTACGGTCGCGGTTGGAGTATGGTTGCATTGTTCGGCACAGGACTGTTATCTCCATATACTTGATAGTGTCCACCATCAAGGATTCGTCTCGCCATAGGTGCATACCGCACCAGACCGATACCCAGCATTTGTGATGAGTCTCGTGAGCCGCCGTTTTCCATCCACTGGCATCTCCTCATGGTGCGACACTATATACATATTGCCACAACTCCTGGCAGTCCAGTTTATGACGTAGTTACTCATCCTAACTTTGAGCGGCTTTATACCAACCGTCAAAGAGCAACTAAACTGTTCAGCTGCTGTACAAAGGCTATATTAGCGGAATATGGGTTTCAGATGCTCTCTTTTTATCACCAGGGTTGGAGTAAATCTCCTCCCTGGCTTTTAAAGAGGCCCAGAACAGTGTTTGAACTGTCACGGTACAACAAGCTGTGTACCGCCAACAGTGTTTTTACCCGAACTTTTAGCGACATTTTATATCAGTTTCGTGATTTTACCCCAGTATACACGGATGGGTCTAAGCAGGCTAATGGTGTTGGCTGCTCTATAGTGTTCCCTCGAGCGACTGATAATTACAAACTGAATAGTTGTTGCAGCATATACACTGCAGAGTGTTATGCTTTGTTAAAGTCGCTCCAGCATATGAAAGTAAGTCACGGCACGAAGTACATCATATGCTGTGATTCCCTCAGTTGCATCCAGGCTATAGGAAGCATGTACCCAGCAGATCGTCTTGTCCAGGATATACAGGCACCCTCCGATCCCTCCAATCCTCTGGAAACGAGGTCCAATTCTGCTGGGTACCTGGTCATGTGGGAATCAGGGGGAACAAGGCAGCTGATGTAGCTGCCAAGTTAACCTGCAAAAAGGTCAGAATTGACTTTGACCTTGCCTCGGCGGGGAAATGATTTGTTTTTGACATTTGGCAGAGGCAGTGGCTGGAGGTAGCGCATAATAAACCGACCATTCAGCCGTGGAGCAGCTCCTTCTAGTGGGCAAAGAGGGATGAGGTTCTCCTTACTCGCCTCCGTATAGGGCACTGTCCTCTGACACACAGTTTTCTTCTCCGCTGAGAGGACCCTCCAGAATGTAATGCTTGTGGCGTACCTCTGATGGTGCACCACATTTGAATTGATTGTGTATTGTTTTTTAGATTTAAGGACAGATGTTGGCCTGGCCAACAATCTGTCTCTTATTTTAAACTATGAGACCAGTACCGTGTCGATTGTTTTAAAACTTTGTGTTTTGGCTGGTCTTGTGCCTAAAATTTTAGGCAGATCGGCCTAGTTTTAAGATGGACGGGTGGCCCCTATACAGCCACACATCTATGTGCATTGTTTTTAGTTTTTATATTTTTTAAATTCCTTTCTCGCTGGCCACTATACACCCGGCGAGACATGTAGTGTTTCTAATTGTTTTGTGACCCAGTATGACCCCTTTACAGCCATTCAGGTGGTGTTCGGTCTTGAGTCCTGGAGGCCCCGTTTTAAGCCTCGTCTTATATTTGTAAATTATTTTAGTTGCTGTCTGTATGGCCAACCCCTTTACATTCGACGATGCAGACAGTATTTTAGTATACTTTTTAACCAAAGTATTAGCTGGTCATTGTTAGGGCGCTAATGTCCTCGCTGTCGACGTGCCCTAAAACACCACCACCACCACCAACAACAACAACAACAACAACTACAACGACGACGACGACGACGACGTTAACGCTGGTATCAGATTACACTGTTGAAGATATTTAAGGCAGTATCGAGCTTTGACTCTTGCAAATATACTTTCTGTTTGCAACCCTAAATAAGAGTGAACATAATGATAGTTTTCAAACACTGTTACTGTTGACTTCTTAAGCCATTTTAAAATATTCTCTCATAGAATTAAGTTTGAAGTTTGTTTGGAGTTAATGATAAAGTCCACGAAGTTGTTCCAAGGCGAGATGGTTAAACTCCGAGTTGTTACATTTTGAATTTTAGCTCGTGATGTGATACATACTGCTAGACTATTGGATAAGGACTGTGTGACACAAGGAAACACGATGCGCCCGTCCTATACCGACCCAGTACTGCTAGAAACTGCCCTTTCAAGGGAATGCTGGCTGGCTTTTTATAGCCGTGGCTAATCTGTAGCTGACGTGTTTCTGAATCAAGGAGTATTCTCGAGGAGAAGTACTATTCTCTTGTGAATTACGGAAAATCTCATTTTTACAAGGTATGCTATTTTCTCTCATATTTTCCCTAAATTTGTATCGCTTATAGTTTAATTTATTTGAAATCATTTTTGCCGTGCCAAATTTCCTCATAAGTTTGCTTGTTTAGGAGTTAAATTTTTTTTAAAGTCATACGTGGCAGTGTTATCAATAGGGTTCGGATCTTCATGACCAAAAAAAAAAAAAAAATAGTGAAATATGCACGCAAATATGGCCTTAAAAATGACAAAATATGACCAAGCAGTTAAATTTACTATATATCAAAACATGCTCAGTTATACATCATTTATTTAGTGATGTCACTTTCATGTAGACAGCATAATTTGCTTCCACTGCACTCGCTGCACCACTGAGAAATTAAATTTTAAATTGTTTTGTTGAAGTTACTTTAGCTTCAGATAATTTACAGAATAGAAATCTTTCATCTGTACTAAAATTCCCTTATGTAACTCCATAACTTCGCACTTTCAGAAAATTTTGTTTTCGGCATGGCGGTAGGCCTACTCACTCATCCGCTGCAGATTTAACAATGACAGGATTATTTTCAAAAGTATTTAATCAAGATATTGATTGACACGGATCGACACAGGCATGCTGCTGTTGCATTGTCGAGATTAAAAGATGAGCGGAACATTACGTTTAGAGAGTGACAATAATGTATAACTTTAATTTTTGACTGATGAATTCTGACCACACTGTAAAATTATTTTCCTCTCCCCTCCCCCTCACAATGTATAGCAGAAGTACATTTCTGTGAATAATTATCTTAATTTCTTGTCATTTATATCTAATGAATTCCCGGTACTATTAAAAAACTATCAGATTTTTCCTCAAACTATGTCCATAATTATTATCGAAATATGACGGAAACTAGGAAAATGGGCTGAACATGCATTTGTATGCTATATAAAATACATTTAAATACAATCAGATTTGTTGAATCAGTGTTTAATTCATCATTTCAGCTCAAACAGAAGACAGGAAAAAAATCTCCAGAATTACACCCTCCCATCCATAGACAATAATTGCCAATGGTCTTAATAAACCAGTTACTTGATCTCTCTGCCTATTTCAAACCCTTAGTAACTGCTCTATGCTCAACTACAACTGCCTGAATACCTTCCGTTCCCTTCAGTTTTTTAATGTAGCCATAGAAATTTCTAGATGCACTATTGAGTGGTCCCCTTGCAAATATAATATTTTCACATACCCATTTTTAGTGACCGAGCATTGTGGGTGAGTAGTGATGCTGTGGCCTCACATTTTGGAGACCACAGGTTCAAATCCTATCCAGCCATTGAGAGTTTGGTTTTCTGAAATAATTCCAGGTGAAAGCTGGGATGGTTCCCTCAAATCGGCAATGCCAAATTCCTTCCCATTCCTTGTCCACAATCCTTTCCAATCTCTAATGACCTCAATGTTGATGAGGTGTAAAGCCATAAGAAAAAAATAACTCTTTAACTTCCCTCTTTGCTTCTATTAATTCTTTGTTTAGTTGTTTCAAGTGTTCCTCACTGCCTTGCTGTCTCTTAACTGTGTTGTTTCCTCTTCTTATCATCCTATTTAGCCTTCCTACCTCCAAATTGTATTTTGTAGATTCAGTACATTTCTTTATTTTCTGTTTTCTCTCATTTGTATTATCTCCTTGAACTCTTCCCACCTATTATCCACTATACTGGTGCTCTTCTCACACATTCTGAACGTTTCCCAGAAATGTCCTTTCAGTTTTAAGACGTGTGCCATAAGCGTACCTATAACCATCTTTAATTTCGGCCATTGGTTTATTCACACCTGTAATATCCATCAGAACTATTTTGTGATCACTTATCCCTTCAGTTACTTGAGACCATGTGGGGTTATCATCGGACTTTATTACTAATATGTACAACATGTTTTGTCCCCTTGTGATTTGTTCTACCAGTTGTGTAAAGCATCCTTCCCTTACTAAGTTGTCTGCAAGTTTCTGTTCCTTTATGTTATTTTTCTTATTTTTTCCCCCTTTGATACATGGTAAATTGAAATCGCCATCAATAATGACCACTACCGAAAGCAGCCAAGAATATATATCATTTATAAACTGCTCTCGGGTGACTAGTCGAGTCAAGAGTGCATTGTCACACGATATTTCGGCGACTAGATTCATTGCCGCCATCTTCTGGTGAAGTGCCGGGTGCAGCGGAAAGGCTCAGTTCTTATAGCCTGCAAGGTGGCCCAGTGCGCGGGAGTGTTGAGTGCACTGGGCCACCTGGCTGGCTATAAGAACTGAGCCTTTCCGCTGCACCCGGCACTTCACCAGAAGATGGCGGCAATGAATCTAGTCGCCGAAATATCGTGTGACAACGCACTCTTGACTCGGCTAGTCACCCGACAGCAGTTTATACATTCTCAACGCCGAGAAGGACTTCGTTCCAATATATATCATCTCTTCAGAAATCTATCCCTACTAATGAATGACTATGACCCAAGACTCCTTCTCAATATCGACTTGTAGCTTGTGTGTGTCTATTAAATTACCAAACTCTATTACTTTGTTCATACTCCTACAGTTCACTTATAATAGTCTTATAACTGATTTTGTGATATTTTCAACATTGTGCTTCACCTTCCTCGTTGCGACCCCATATTTTATTGTTTCATTAGCTTCAACTGTTTTTTAGTATTTATAATTTTTCCCCTCATGCAGTTAAATTCAATATCCCTTTTATCAGCTATTTTGTCTCCTCACTAGCAACCTACAATCAAGAAACAAAAAGGCACGGTCCGAAACCCATTATAACTGGAAGTGGGCTCCCTTACAACTTTAGCTAATAACTCAAGAAGCCTCTTCTTCAATTTTATATTTATATGTTGGCATTGCCTATTAAAATCCATCAAGCCATCTACCAGTGGTGTCAACAGGCACAACCACCATGACAGAATTAATGTCTCTCCCAAGTAATGCATCGGTCTTCACACTTACCCACTTCACAGCTAGTTTCAACTGTGGCCGATCATGACAACTTAGAACCTACATGAGCTCTTTCCTGGTGGTATGCTCTCTATCTCTCCAACTCACTTTTCTATCAGTACTATTCCCCACATCCCATTCTATCACTAATCTTTCTAAGTGAAATCCTTTCAAAATTATCCTAAATTCTCTTATATCTGACCTAATTTTGCACTAAGTTTTAAAAACATATGTGACCTAGTAACTTGTGCCTAGCTGCTACAGCAAAAGTGGGCTTACACATTTCCCATGGCTACTACCTAGCAGCAGAACCTTTTCCTTCCATTTTTTTAAATTTTTATTTCCAAGCCTCTATTTCAAAAGGCCTGATGCACTTTACCTACTTTTACATCTACGTGAAGTTCATCCCGTTCACCCTATGACTTGTTTGTCATTTCTCCCACCTACCTGCACATTTCTTCCTGCTCTGAAATTTTCCTGTCCCTAAAACAAAGTGGACAAGAAAGTTGTTCACTTCCTGTCTTCCCTTTCCACTATATTCACCCCAGTGAAACCAGTTTTTACATTCATTAAAATTCAAACCCTTCACCATGACTTTGCAACAGATGCCACACTTTACTGATATTTTTTTCCAGCTATTTGATGCAAAGCATTGTTAATTAATGATCTTTGTTAAGTTTAATGTATAGTGTATCCTAAATCAACCTTTAGTGTTAATAAAACCATATTTTATATAGCTTGAATTTAACTTGTACAATACACTTTTATTTATTTAATACTAGATTTAAGCTTTACTCCTCAATTGCCTTACTGTATGTAGTAACTAGGTAGTAAGTGCTTTTAAAAAGCCAATAAATATAACTTATGCTTATGCATTTCAAAATTACACCAACAATGGAATTTAAAAGATCAATATTATGTAGGCCTAAAATGAATGTGCTCACACTGATACCCACATGATGAATAAGTGGCCTTTGGTGTGAACACATCTGACCTTGTTTAGTGTCGCATCTACCTGCAAGAATAAGGTGTAACACTGAAATATTGTGTTACCTGTGGTCATCTTTTTTGTATTCCGCGTTCCCAGCTGCTGTCATGTACGTTAAGTGTTCCCAGCCTTCCTTAATATTAGGATATTTTATTTAAAAGTTACATTGGTTTCATGTGTTAAGGGCAACAAATGCATTAATTCCTTGTCTACTTCTTCAGTAATATCTCATTGTCACATTATCTTAGATTATCTATTGCACCAATTACAACCAACACATCCTTCACTCCAAAATTTTCAGTTTTAATTCCAATATCTCACAGTTTCTATTAAAGGAGCATTAGGCTTAGTGCTTTAAACCTTATTACCTGGGCATAGTTTTTAAAATCTGTATCTCATTACAGTCCCATCCTTGACTTTTTGGCATTCACTAATTAGTAGGTTTTTTTACTCACAGTTTGTATCCCATTTCATCTAGTTACCAGAGTCTGGTCAGTAGTGGTCGCAAGTCCTTCTGTGTAGCATGAATAAAGCTGGTTCACAATATTTTCCACTATACTCTCCCTTATTCTAAATCAGTCTTCCATAAGCACTGGTTCACTGTTTTTTGCATTTTTTATCATACTGCACAAACCTAATTTTAGCCTCATAATTCCACTGACTCTGCTGTTGTAGTTTCCCTTCTAAATTCTTAATCCTGTATACTAATCTGGAATATTTATCCTTTAACATTTTTATCATTTGGTTTTACTCGGTAATTTAATATAAAACTGCTTAACCACATCCCCACAAATCCCACTTCCAGAGGGTTTGTAAACAAACCTATGCTATCCATGCAACATATTTGTGCATCCTCCCACTGCAAAAATTTTCACTCTAATACACACTCCAAGTGACACTAGAGTTGAAAGTTTTTATACCGACAGCCATTTTAACCCATTTCTTGTACGTGCCACATTTAATTACACTACTTTTGCATTAAATAGCACCTGTAAGCACAAACACATCCAACTTGGCTGCCATTTAGCATTGTGGTTGCTAAATTTTCTGATGGCTTAAAAATTTGATTCCAGTTGTAATACTGTTTGTAGGTAATATATTCTCCCATTTAACTTCTTGTAACATTTTTCTAGTTTTTTAAAGGCCTTAATTTAAAATAGTTCTTCAAGAATCTTCACACTGGAAACTTATGTCACAGAATGATTGTGGACTGAATGTTGCCACATAGCCAACAATGCAGATGTGAGTATGGGTAAATTGATAAACTCTTTTGGTTTGCTGTGGGGGGAGGACCACTGTATTTCCCAACCATAATACTGTGATAAACATCACTACACACTTAAATGATATTCCCTGTAATTGGAGATTGCCCCAAGAATCTCATCATCAGCAGGCTATTAGCCAGGAAGAATAAAAGGTGAATCATACTGAGCAGATTGCAGTCTGCTGGTGATAAACTGAGCATGGTAGATGAATGGTAACATGGCATTCTGAATGATAGTGTGTATTATAACCTTATTTTTTCAGCTATGACCTCAAAAATAGTTTAAAGAGACCTGAGTGCACATAAAAGTTACAGCAAACTATTTCAAAAGTATTTTTCTGTAGTTTAAGAGCAAGAAAGCATGTTATGAAGAAAGGTTTATTCTAATTCGAAGGTCAAAAAATGTTATAAAGGGAATTACTTTTTTATGAGCCTTCTGACCATATCCATTTTCAGAGGTGTAAAATAAAATTATGATTCAAATGAGGTCTGACACTTAGGGTCTAAAATTTTGTTAAAGAGATATGACAAATTTAAGTATAAAATTTATACATGGAAGGAGTTGCATCAGATTCAGCTGTTTCCAAGATAGAAACCTTGATTTTCAAGTTACAGTAGTGATTAATAACTCAAAATGTTCAGAATAAAGAGATACACAACATATGAAGAAATAGAACCAATAGCTAAAAGAGTAGTAGGTTTTTTAGAAGAAAAAAAAATAGAAATTTATGGATTACACAATTTTAAAATTTGTGGAATTGTGCTACTGACAGCAAGGAAAGCACACTCAAGTTAAAGAGGAATTTTCACTGAGCAAGTAGAGCTCTGTTGTTTTTAAAATTCAGTAATCTTTAGGCCGTAAAAGTGAATTTAAAGTTTTTGAAACATGGCTGACAAAATGAGGTGATGAAACCAAACAATGCAAAACAGTGGATTTAATTATATTACAGCAAGGCACGGGAATACAATACTTTAGGGCTAAATTAAAATACCATTGGAAAGTAGAAGTTTGGTGACTAAGAATGACGTTTATTTCAGCTTCATCGGAGTTGTAGTTTTTGAGAAATTTAATATGAAAGTTTGGGAAAGATTTTGTCATATTAGAAAAAATGTGGTTTTCACTATAAAATATAGCAAGGACAGTATTGTATCATATGTAAAAAGTTGAGAATTTTTTTGTAGATTTATTTGATATTAGAATCCGCTCGGAGGCTTACGAATTATAGCAGCAAATTTTAACGTTACGATGTTTTATCTCAAAACCTACAACACCTGTAAGGACAACTCTCATAACTTAAAATAACATTTAAATCATGTTTTGTAACATATCTAAATTCCAAAACAATTGAAATAAAAATAAGGTTTTCCTTTGTTGAATCACACATTACTCTGTCATCTTAGGCAAAATGTATTAAAAAAGGGGCTGCTGACAAAAAGGAAGTAAGCATTATTTTGGCAGATGTGACATTAAGTGGACGTGTGTTTACGACGCGGAGCAGTCTAGGAAAACTCGTAGTAGTTGCACAACAACTATGTTGGTCAACTTGATGAACTTATATGAACTAATAATTTTCACAAATATCTGGGGGGGGGGGGAGAGGTTAGGTAGAAGTTAATTACTGTGTGAGAATGACTGACCTGTAAGCTTTTAAAATTTTGGATCGAAGTCTGATGTCTTTTCTGGAAATCTCTGGTATCGAGTATTATAAGAGATCTTTTCATCCCCGCAGGGGCCTGGTACGCAAGTGCCAGGTACGGGTTTGGCGAACCCGTGGTGCCCGAGCTGGAAACTTGCGAGTGCCGCAAGTTTCCCACACTGTAAACTCCTACCATGCTTCAACGACCACCGTAGGGCATGGCGGTGGAACGTTGTGTGCCTAGGAGAATGGGGATCTTGGCTTAATTGCCCGGATCGCGAGGATGGTACAAACCTCTATAAAAAAAACCTCAACCTCAAGGTCAGACACGAGGAGGTGCTTGGGTGAGAGGCAGATCACTTGCTAGCGTGTGACCTTAGGGACACCTGCGCACCCCTGTTGTATTAGGTTGGGGAGCTACGGAGGTAAGGCCCCCCAGTACATTTCCTCCCCCACTCGTGGGTCCAAAATTCGAACTAAACATAATAAAAATCCCCCCTGTGGCTTGGGTGGACCACATGAGTCTTCAAACACCCATACAAGAATGAAAAGAGCTAGGATAGAAAGCCCCTCCTCCTGAAAAGAATAATAGTAACGGTAAGGATTGTCATATAGATAATGCCTTCGTCATTATGACACAGATGGAGAGATCTTTTGAAAAGATCTCTCCTTTTTACATCCACAAAGGTTTAGAGGGTATTGCAGGTACCCTCAAATCGGTTAAAAAGCTGAGAACGGGACACTGCTTTTGGAAACATCCACCCATAACCAGACTGTCCTACTCCTTAAGTGTGAGAAGCTCGGGGAGTTCCCAGTAAAGTGCGGGCTCCATAAAACACTAAATTCTAGTAAAGGTGTCATCACCTGCAGAGACCTCATAGATTTAGAGACCGAGGAACTCCTTAAGGAGTGATCAACAGAACATGTGGTCGAAGTTCGTCAGATCACACGAAGGGTTTACGGCAGTCTTGAGAAGACAACCACCTTCGTACTGATGTTCGACACCCCAACGTTGCTGAAAGACATCAAGGCAGGCTATTTAAAACTCAATATTCGCCCGTATGTACCGGACCCGATGCGCTGTTTTAAGTGTCAGCAGTTCGGTCATACGCCGGCGACCTGCAAGGGCAACCCCACTTGTGGGAAATGCGAAAAAGCGGTTCATGAGGTAGGCATTAGTTGCACCCTCCCACAGGTGTGTGTCAACTGCTCTGGGGCATATCCAGCCTGGAGCAGAGAGTGTCGATTGTATCTGGAAGAAAAAAAGATACAGGAGTTGAAAATGAAGGAGCGAATATCGTATGGCGAAGCCAAGAAACGATATAAGGCTCTGGCTCCACCAGTCTTCGCTACCAGCTTCGTGAAGACGTTATCAACTCCCATCAGGAAAGAAGGTGTTGCTACCCAGACGTCAGTTGCAGACATGGGCACAAGTACAACGTGCTCATGTCAATGCAAGTGTGGCGCCAAAGCCACAAAGGTCATAACACATAGGACCGCTGACGTCGGTAGCAACACGTCTCCAACCTTGACCAGCAAGACAGCAGGTTCAGCAGTCCCACCAGCAGAGGCACAGCCATCCGCTACAGTAGCCACAGCCGTGGTTCCCACAGCTACAGTATTAAGAATAAATACAGAAGAAGCTGTAAATATGCCGTCAGCTAGTAGCGGATGGCAAACAGTGCATAAGATCCGGGGTCCGAAGTTTAAACACATGGACCCCAGTATGTTCGTGAAGTCCCCTTCTGCTTCTCCTCCCAGATCCCCAACTGGCAGGGAGAAGAAGGGGAAAAGGCCTCGGTTGAAGAAAAATCCACAAGACCCCGAGGCCTTAGAACAACAATCGTCTTTGGACCCTGAAGACAACATAATGCTGGTGGACGAACGTAGTCCCGTTCCTCAGCAATCACCATTGGAGGACCCACCCGAACCGGGGCAGGTGGTATTAAATAGGTAGGAGAGCTCCCATACTTCAGTGGAACGTCAACGGCTTTCAGGATCACAAAGAGGAAGTCCAACTTTTAGCACAGTCTAATCCATTGTGTCTCTGCTTACAGGAGACACATTTTAGACCATCGCACCAACCAGTGCTAAGAGGATATTACACATACCGAAAGGACGATACCGAGGGTGATCGAACTAAGGGAGGAGTGGCTGTGTTTGTCCGAAACACTGTCCACTCTGAGCCTATTGCTCTCACCTCTGATCTACAAGCAGTGGCAGTGAGGATACACGGTCCTAATAAACTGACCGTATGCTCCATGTGTCTACCACTGAATGTGCCTGTCGAGTATGACGAACTTACCGACATATTGCGGCAGACTTCAACGCACATAGTGCGTTGTGGGACTCGTACACCAATTGCCCGAGAGGCCGAGTAATTGGTAGATTAATGGAGCAGGAGAACGTTTGTATCCTGAATACAGGACAAATGACCCACTTCACCACTGCTTCCGGATCGTCCTCTGCCATTGACCTTTCTTTGTGTTCCCCCTCAATTGCGGACTCCATGCAGTGGGAGGTGGATCGCGACCTACATGGTAGCGACCACTTCCCTATTTGAATGCACGTCAAGTGTGAACATGGAGGAGGAAATAACCGGCACAAATGGAATTGGCAGCTCTATTGCCATTCTGTACAACTACAACTCTGTGACAGTATACAGGAGAAGGTGAATCACTTCACAGAAGTTTCCATGCTGAAGAGCTCCAGAACACTGTGAATGACGCCCTGGTGGAACGATGAATGTCATTCCGCTATCCAGGGTCGCCGACGGGCGTTGCGTCATTTTAGGTTGTACCCAACATCTGACAGCCAGGCAGTGTTCAGTATTGCCAGAGCTAAGGTGTGTCGTGTTATTAAGGAGAGCAAGAAAAAGTCATGGCAGAACTTTGTGAGCACTATCAATCGTTCCACACCTTCGTCGAAAGTATGGGAGTCTATCCGCCATATATCTGGTAGGTGCTCCTACCCACCAGTATCTGGATTACTGGATCATGGACGTGTAATTACCGACGAACGAAGCATAGTGCAGCTGATGGCGGAAAACTTCGCCGCTATCACTTTGTCCACCAATTTTGAGCCTCGGTTCCAGTAACGAAGGGTTGCTGCTGAGAGGCGTATGCTGTGCTTCGATTTGTTGAATACAGAGGCCTACAACTGTCCATTTACTTCCTGGGAGCTGGACTCATTGTTAAACAGTGCCAATGACACAGCTCCAGGGCCTGATCTGATCCAGTACCAGATGCTGATGCATCTTAGTAAAGATGCTAAAGAGTATCTTCTGGATATTTTTAACTGTATATGGACTGAGGGATACTTCCCTGACTCATGGAAAGAAGCAAAGCCCATCCCTATTTTAAAACCTGGGAAGGATGAGTTGTCGCCAGGTAGTTATTGTAGCATCGCCCTTCCAAGCTGCATGGGTAAGACGCTGGAGAGGATGGTGAATCGCCGCCTCGTCTGGTGTCTGGAATCCCAAAATCTTCTGAGTCGCTTTCAGTATGGATTCAGGAAGTTCCGTTCCACTTTGGACAACCTGATCCTGCTGTAAGCGGCCATACAAGATGCATTCATCCAAAGCCAACATCTTGTGGGTGTATTTTTCGACATTGAAAAGGCCTACGATACTACCTGGCGGCATGTTATTTTAAGGTAGTTACATGAATGGGGATTTCGGGGAAATCTCCCCCGTTTTTTAAAATTGTTTTTATCAGGGCGTTGCTTCCGGTACAGAGTCGGTAGCGAAGTATATGATCTTTTTTATTGAGGAAAATGGTGTTCCTCAAGGATCAGTTTTAAGTGTGACTCTTTTTGCAATTGCTATTAACAGCATTGCAGCCATAGTAAGGAGTCCTTATATGTGAATGATTTTTTTAATTTTTTGTGCATCGTCCAGCCTGAGAACCGCCGAGCGGCAGCTGCAACTCACGCTGAACAGGCTGGATGAATGGTCAGTGCACATCGGTTTTCGTTTCTCTGCTGAGAAAACCCGGTGTGTACTTTTTACTCGTAGCAGAAGCCTTTTATCAGAGCCCCAACTTACCTTGAGGAATACCGTTTTACTGAAACAGTTCAATTTCTGGGCCTCATTTTAGACAACAGGTTATCTTGGCTACCACATCTCAAAGATGTTAAAGCCAGAGCCTCAAAAGTGCTAAATGTTTTAAAATGTCTGTGTGGCAGGTCATGGGACACCTACTGCTCCTGCCTGCTACAATTTTATAGAGCCTTTGTATGGTCATGGTTGGAATACGGCTGTATCGTGTATGGTTTGGCACGGGACAGCTATCTCCATATATTGGATAGTGTCCACCATGCTGGAATTCGGCTCGCCACTTGTGCATATCGCACCAGCCCTATTGTCAGCATTTGTGCTGAATCGGGCGAGCCACCACTTACCATCTGCCGGCAACTCCTCATGGTGCGACACTACCTGCACGTTGCCATAACACCTGGCAGTCCCGTGTACGACATAATTCTACATCCTAACTACGAGTGGCTCTATACCAACGGGCATAGAGACACTAAACCGTTCAGCTACCGTACAAAGGCAATTTTAGAACAATACACATTTGAGCTTCCCTCTTTTTATCACCAGGGTTGAAGTAAATCTCCTCCCTGGCTTTTAAAGAGGCCCAGAACAATTTTAGAATTGTCCCGGCATAACAAACTGTTAACCGCTGACAGTGTTTTTATTAATATTTTTACAGATATTTTAAATCAATATCACATTTTTACGCCAGTATATACAGATGGGTCTAAGCAGGCTAATGGAGTTGGCAGCTCCATCGTGTTCCCTCAAGCAACTTACATATACAAGTTTAATAGCAAGTGCAGCGTTTACACTGCGGAATGTTACGCCCTGTTAAAGTCACTCCAGCATATGAAGGTAAGCCACGGTATGAAGTACATCATATGCTGTGATTTCCTCAGCTGTATTCAGGTGTTAGTAACCACGTACCCAGCAGACCGTCTAGTCCAGGACATTCAGGATGCCCTCCTTTTCCACCAATCTTGTGGAAAGGAGATTTTATTCTGCTGGGTACCGGGCCATGTGCGAATCAGAGGGAATGAGGCAGCTGATGTAGCTGCCAAGTTAGCCTGCGACAAGGTCAGAGCCGACTTTGAACCGGTCCAAAAGTCAGACCTTGCCTCGGCAGCTAAGAAATTTGTTTTTTATGTCTGGCAGAGGCAGTAGCTGGAAGTAGAGCATAATAAGCCGTGGAGCAGCTCCTTCCAGCGGGCAAGGAGGGATGAGGTTCTCCTTACTCGCCTCGGTATAGGGCACTGTCCTCTGACACATGGTTTCCTTCTCCGCCGAGAGGACCCTCCGGAATGTGATGCTTGTGGCGTACCTTTGACAGTGCGGCACATTTTAATTGACTGTGTGATATTTTTAGACTTAAGGGCAGACGTTGGCTTAGCCAACGATCTGTCCCTTATTTTAAACAATGACAATGACAATGTGGCCAAGGTTTTAAAGTTTTGTAGCTTGGCCGGTCTTGTCCCAAAAATTTTGGGCAGATTGGCCTAGATTTTAGATTGAATTGATGGCCTTCTACGACCATCAATTCAAGAACCGTCCTTATTTTAAATGAATTTATGTGTACGTTTTTATGTTTGACATTTTATAACTGGCTGGCCCTTCTACAGCCATCCAGTTAGTTCATCGTTTTAATCTGGTTGGCTCTTTTCCAGCGAACCAGTTAATGTTTGTGTTTTTAATCGTTTATGGCCATTCTACAGCCATTGTTTCAGTTTTAAATTTTGCTCTGCAGTCTGTGTGGCCGACCCTTTTACAGTCAGCCACACGGATGGTAATCCAGTTTTATGGCACATTGTCATGCCAGGCATTAGTTAGGGCACTAATAACCCCGACATTGACGTGCCCTAAAGCCCCAACAACAACAACAACAGAACTTTTTGTACAATATAACAGTTTTAAAATCATCAAGAAGTTTACAATGTATTTTATTTGTGAACATATCTAACCATTGGGAGCCATAAAATAGAATCTTTAAGGTACCAGGCACAGTTAGAGCTCAAAGCAATAGTGTTGTATAACAACCCCCCTAGCAACACCATTGTGTTTCAACAAATGACTCAATAAACAGCTCAGCCATTCAGACAGAGACAAAACTGGAGTTTTATCTAGACTTTATTCAGTTCTATTATTTAAATTTCAGTGCATTCTAATTCATGCTATATAACTGCATGCTTTGCTCACCATGTGATCACTGTGGTATAAAATTGATGTTCTTCTTTTAACCTGATGTTATAAAGTACCAGAAATTTCTCTGTTCTAATAATGTGAGATTTAAAATACGTCTTAAATTTTCAGGAACAGAAGATTGAAGATGATGAAATTACTATTAAAGAAGAGCCCATTTTTCAAGATGCAGTGGCATTTTCAGATGAAGAAGTTGATAATATTGTGAAGAATGAATATGCTGATAATATCACCAATTTTTGTAACATCAGAGATAAGGAGATGCTGGCACAACATTCTGTTTCGGCATTTGTAGAAACTGATAGAGATGCTATAGAAATAAATGTGCCATTTGCAAAAAAATTAAAAACAGGATGCAACAAAAAGAAGAATTCTGTGGCTAATAAATCTATTACAGATTTTGCTTCAGGATCCATGGCAAAGAGACAAAAAATAGACCGTTCAACACACAAGTACAAAAAGAGCTCAGCAATGCAATATCGTAGGGCAGTACGCCGCAAGCGTTTTACTTGCCTCTATAATTGCCGCTACTGTTATAAAGAGTTTAGGTACAAGGCATCTTTGAGCAATCATGAACGTTCTTGTTATAAAAGATTGGTTTCATTTAAAGATGTTAACTCATCTGATAACAGTTGTGGAATGTCTGTAGGTGATCAGATGCATTGCTTTTCACCTATACCATACCAGAAAAAGAATTCAGTTATAACTGACTCTGATCCTGTCAATTCTAATAGTCAGTCAGTATGTTACTCAGTAAGTACTGGTGAAGAAGGAAAAAGAACTAATGACAATTGTACTCGGACACTAACAAAGGAAGCTGAAGTACAAGAACAGAAATCTGGTAATGTAGTACATAGTTTGCAGATCAGTGATACAGTGAATAATGTAGACTGTGGGCAAAAGCTTTTGCCAGCAGATATGGAAGGTGCAGAAAATGAGGAAAGGAAGTTTGGAAATATTGCAAGTAGAAATGAAAAAATGATTATGCCGTATACTTTGTTAAAATGCACATTGTGTTCCGTGCCATTCAGAGATGAACTGACACTTAAAGTTCATACAGAACTTTGTGGTACAAAAAGTAAAATAAATGGTCCAGTATCTGTAAAATGCAGTACTTGTAATAGAAATTTTAGGTGTTTGGTTTCCCTAAAGTACCATGAAGCGTTCTGCATAAACGGGAAAACATATAAGGGTAATCAGAATGACAGGTTGAAAAAGTCTTCCAATGGTGAGAGGAAAGGCACTGAAAATAATTTAAGTACCAAGTCAAGTCCTGTAACATTATTTGGTCCAATCGAGTATGAGGGATACGTTAATTCACAGGTTTTTCTGGAAAAAGAAAGCATTAGTAAAATCACACCTGATCAACCTAGAAACAATGCTTGTATTGAATATAAGTGCTCACACTGTCTACAGATATTCAAAGATCGCTCTGATCATTACAGACACCAGGAAATGTGTGCAACTATAAGCAATGGGAAGTCTGATAAATTAGCATTGGATAATAAGGCCTCTAAAATTATTGAGAAAGGGAGAAAAATTTTGAAAACTCTTAAGTGTCATTACTGTGATAAAAAGTTCAGACTGCGCCGTCGTTTGACTGCTCATGAGAGAAAATGCCAGTTACATTTTAATACATTACAGTACAGTACAGCAGCTTCAGGTGAATGTACTGTAATTGTAAATTCCCATCAAAATATAGTACAAGCACTTCCTGCAGCACTGAACTCCATAAAAGAGGAAATATCTATTCCATCCCTTACTCCAGCAGTGTACAAGGAGGCTAGCTTTAACACGGCTGTGGTAAATTGTGACAAGGAATGGCTCACTTCTCTCATGAACATGGTAGATCAAGGACTGCTACTGTACAGGATATTCTAATACAACCTCAAGCACCAGAAAATTTATATAAAAATTTAGATGTTTCTGAATATTGTCATTCAATAAATGACTCACTCTCAGATTCTGTTTGTGAAAAATCTGTCCAGGGCAGCAGCCAAAAGGTGCAGTATTGTTCTTTGAAAAATCACTCCCTTTCAGTAGAAAAGAATAAGTTCCGGTGCTTCTATTGTGGCTATTTCTTTAAATGCAAGGAAAAGCTGGCTGTTCATGTTAAGTTATGTGAGTTAAAGGCAAAACTAATTATTTGCAAGAAGTGTAAACAGAAATTCAAATCAAAACTCAAGTTTAAACTACATACTCTCAGTGATTGCACAAGTGACCATTCCTATGCAAAAAGTTGTTTAAAAAAATTTAATGAAGAGAAACTTATGAGAAATGCAGTAGTGAGATTGCTGCATTTGCCAGTCTGTATCAACTGCAGCTGCATCTTCAGTGATGATGTGACACTAGCTTCACATGCATTAATCTGTGCTACTGCTCAGTTATAGCCAAAGTATTGAAAAAAATGTGTTTTTCATTGTGGAACATAACCAACGAATTATGCACTCTCCAGAGCTTTGATTGTGATTTGTGTCCTAAAATTTTCATGGAAGAATAATTGTGTGATTTTATAATAAAATTATTTTGCAAGCCTGTCAATAATGTTTTTTATATTAAGCTTTAATTTTTTGTCTCTTGTCTTTGTTACTATTGCTATGTTAAATTGTGTATATCAATATGAAATGTTAATGTGCACAGTTAGTTAATTTCTTAAAATGTATGTTTGAATTTTAAAATGTCATGAGACTTTGATTGTCAGTAACTCGTATTGTAATAATTTTGTTTTTACATTTCTGATGGATGATGATGAAGATGATGATTACCATACCTGGTGACCCAGATGTCAGTGCCTCCATGGAGTGAGTTATTCCTAAAAGGCAGTGTGGCTTACCCTTGCCTTCCCTAGTGATGGATGTGTATGTGATCGTTTGTATGAATGACTGTGATGTTTTGGTGCTCAGCATAGTGTGGTGGTTGTTTTGTGAATGAATTAAATATGAAGGAAGAGAGAGAGAGGGTGAAATCTGGTGCCAGCTCATTTGAGTCTACTCTTATGAAAGACATCAAAGGGGTGGGGAAGGGGGAGACCAGGCTTACTGTCCGCATCACTGTGCCGTCACTCCATATGTATTGGTTTCCAATGCATAATCTGGTGGTTAGGAATTGTGCACCACCACCTCTCCTACCCCTGTGGTTTTGATGATGAAAATATCTTCCACCTCCCTTGTCAGATGTTGGACACCATCATGATGCTGCTACCACCTGAGGCAGTGGAATGGACATTATAAAGCATTTATTTATTACAATTTTATTTAAAGACATTTCAATTAATTGTAATTTCTGAAAAAATTGATTTACAAACCAGGCAAAAATGGTTTTATATCGAGTTTTAAAATGTGAAATTTTGTTTGTCATTTGTTATTACTGTATTAAAATATATATAACACTTTATAAAAACTTCTCGGGTTTCAAGCCGCGTCAGAATTGAGCCGTCTGGCGACGTTTCGGAAGCATTGCCGCCGCGAAAACGTACATAATTATCTAATGTATAACACTGTTTAGCAATATATTTAGGTAATTTCTTGAAATGAGAGACTAAATTAAATGTTATAAACTTCATTCTTTGGTCAGTTATCCTACAATAATTTTATTATGATTCAATTATATTACAATCTCATTTAAATATTTTTGTGTTCTTCATTGTGCTTTATTTCTTTCCATGGACTTAAAACAATATTTATTCTTTAGTAAAACAAAAATTTCAAAATGTGTAATATGTGGCTGTGCCAGATGAAAAAACTTATGAATTAGCAAAATACATTTCAACTTCTATTTTGAAAGTAGTAACTGTTTTTATATGATAATTGTTCCTGAAGTAGTTATTCTGCTTCTTTCTAATGTTTGAATTTATGCCCTTTGAATTGAATTGGAGCCCTCAGTGGCATATATTTAAGTATTTCACACTGGGTATTATTTCATTCTCTGATTCACCTGCCCAAAGACAAAAAGAGCATTTTTTTTGTTTTTAAACCATCCCTGCATATATCTTAAACAATCCTTCAATTTATTTGTTTGTCTTCTATCAGTGTCTTTACAGATACCAGATTTGTTCTAGTATAATTATTAAAGAGAAATCTAAACTGCATTTCTTCTATATGTTCGTTATGAGGGTTCTTATTTTTTTATCCCCCCCCCCCCACCCAAGTCATTTCTTTCAAAATACTTTTGCACATCGTCATCAAACACAAACATATCTTCTAGCTGAAGCCCATGACACAAATTATTTTTTATTTTATTTTTCAGTAAAACTTGACTCAATTTTAAACATTTATTCTTTTTTAAAAGTTTCCCATATAGCCCGTGGTTTTAAATACTATAAAATTTATTTTGTTTCAAACAAAATCCCAAGATATTCACTAAATTTTTTAAAGTAATTTACTTTCTTCTCTATTATTATATTACTTTTCTTATCTGCCTTGTGCCTACTGTATGAATTTACTATTTGACATTCTCTCTCCCCCATAAGTCTGCAGGTCATGACCCGATTCAAGTTATCTGTATACAGACCAAAATTTAAAATACAACACTGTGTAAGAAATTTCCATTCAACTATGATTTCATTTGAGGAGTAATATACAGTAATTATTATGAGACCTTTTACTGACTAACTCATATTTCCACTGTTGTGTTGTCCTCCTTGATTTGTAATTTTCTCTTTGGAACAAATGTATATTTCTAGTAAGCTTCACACTTAATTTCACAATGTGTTCTACCATTTTACGGTTTTTGCTTTCAAAGGTATTCAAGATATACTGTGATACACTATTCATTGATGACTATAAACATTTTGTCTACAATATTGCATCAGAAGAACATCACTTAAATAATGATTTCTACATACATGATCTTTTCTTCATTTCACATGTCATTTTACCATGTGGGTGAGCGATAACGCTTGGGCCTTGCATTCAGGAGCGTTCAGCTTTGAATCCCCATAGGGTGATCAAGATTTTTGTTTTCCATGGTTTCCTGCAATAAATCCAGGCAAATGCCAAGATGGTTCCTTCAAAATGTCATGTGTTTTTTACATGATGGCTCTTTTCTGTACTAACAAGGCAGATGTTGCCAATGTGTATCCGCAAAATTCTCCAGCCCTTCATAGCCAATTTCACAATACTTTTTTCAACAGGAAGCGTAGTGAATTGGTTTTAAGTATTATGACAGACTGATTACTGGCATTATAAAGGAAAACACTTTATCGGCTATAAGAAAATAACTTATAACCATAATGATTCAAAAGTATTACCTCAATTTCAATGAGTTTATTTAAATGCAACCATACTGGAAATTTCTATATACGCCAGGTTTATGTTTGAATCTCACCACTAATGTACCATACATCTTGATTAAAACTCATGAGTAGTTTTCCGTGGTAGTTTAGGCAAACGCATGGTTTATCCCCGTGTTTTGCCTAAAAAGTACTAGTAATGAGGGATGAACTGTTAACCTATCTTATGTATTTCTCAGCGCCTCTTCCTGTTGCCATCTTAATTAGATATAAAACTTTTTATTTTTGTCACATCTGTCAAATACTTAAATGATGTCAAAGTATCTGCATGTGTTATTCTTTCCAACCAATTAGCAAACATTCATTTAAGAAATGTTTTGACATTTGTGACAATATATAACAGAATTTCTTTTTGCAATATTTTTTTTGATTTTGCAATGTACTATTTATAATTATTGCAATAAAAATCAATAATTACTAACATTTCATGGTTTTACTTGTTCAAATGTATGCGGAAGGTCCAAATATAAATTAGCCTTTTTACATTGTGTGTCTGTTGATGGCTTGAGGAGTCTGAAATGGTTTGAACAGTTGAAGCGGGGGTCATGTGGAAGGCAGTAATAATGGCATGTCAAGTGCTGCTTATTCTCAGTTACAATGACGATGAACGAGAAAGTAGTGTGTACTTGTGGTTAATAAGTTTCTCGCTGGAAATAATGTAAATTCTGGTGTAATTCGGCTCCATTTACTCCCACAGTTCAGAAAATAACCCTTTAATGGGCTCAGGTAAAACAGTGGTGTATCAAATTTAAGAAAGGTCAGGAGCGTGTTGGAAACGTCACTGTCCCCGCACCAGTAGTACACCACAGAACTCCGAGGCTATTCAAGAACTCATCGAAGGCAGTCAGCATATAACTGTTCTTAAAATCTCCCAGTAACTATAGATCAGCTATGGAATTGTGCAGTAAGTCATTTGTAATGAGTTTCCAAAAATTGTTGGCTCACTGGGTTCCAAAGTTGCTGAATGTAAAGCAGAAAACCATGCAGTTTGAAATTTCTTGTCCTAACGAGTTACGAAGGGAGGGTGAGGCTTTTTTGGAAAAAATCATCACATGTGATGGGACTTGGGTCCATCATTACACCCCTGATTCAAAGAGCGCAGATATGGAGTAACGGAAGACTGGAAAAGGTGCCTTGGTGGAAGCAAGCATGATGCTTTCTGTAGAGAAGGTATTGGCCACTGTGTTCTGGGATTGTAAAGGCATTCTGCTTGTTGATTTTCTTCAAGAACATCAATCCATTAATGCTGCCTGTTATTGTTATCATCATAGTTAAGTTTGAGTTACCAGTCGGTCAAAAAGGTTTTGGCATTCCAAGCAGAAGTGTGTTGCTTCTCCATAATGCAGCACGCATGCGCGCGCGTGACACACAACTGATTAGCATACACTGAGCAGTCCTAGAACATCCACCCTACTACCCTGACCTGTCCCCATGCAATTTTCATTTGTTTGAGCCACTCGAGGAAGCCCTTGATCAACACCACTTCACAACAAAAGAGAATGTGCAGCTGTTTTGTGTAATTGGTTTGATACACATCCCCAAACCTTTTATGATACCAGAATTAAAAAATTACCTACTGTTGGAGGAAGCGCATAGATAGAAAGTGGAACCATGTAGAAAAATGTAAATTAGAATTTATTTCGAAAATTGTATACTTCTTTGCAAAAGGCTCTTTTGTATTTGATCCTCCCTCGTATCTGACAGGTTCTATTCACTAGACACTGCTGAGCAGAAAACTGTTAATTAATGAAGTTAACAAAATTGTAAAAATGTAACTTTTAGGTTAACCTAAAAATCATTAATGTTCTTCTTAACTTCCGTTAACTTTAGTCCGTTACATTGGTTGTCATCATACTTTCGTTTGTTTGAACTGTGCACTAAAGGACTCTTTTTTTGGCGAGGCGAATGAATTATGCAGTACAAGTGTGAGTGTAATGCGTGTACAGCTCTTATGCTTGGCATGGTGTGGGTGTGAGTAGGAACACTAGAGTTGTTGAGTGTTTGTATTTTACATGTGCAAACCTGCGATCACTACTCGTTTCAAATTCAATCGGTGATTGATTTTCATATTTTTATAACCTAACTTTTTTACTACAAGGAAAACAATGCCAATTTTTAGTTTGCGTTAGTTTGGAGTTTGTTAGTGAAATATATTAAATTGATATTCACTATAAGGTTGCATGATTGAAACTGGAGATCTAGAATCTGTTTATGAAAGCAGCAACGCTATTGACAGCAATGAGAAGATTAAAAATTATTGGCCACGTTTATGAGATTACGTTAAAATTTGCAAATGTGTAACGTTTTAATGAAGTTGACTTTTTAAGTAGTGGATTAATGATTAACGAAGTTAACTTTTGGATTAACTGTGTCCAGCTATGCTACTAGATTAGCGTTTCTCAACTATTTCAAGCTGAGGACCAGTAAACTGACAAAAATAATGCTGTGGACTGCTAATTTACATGGGCCCAATTTTTTAACTATATTTGTATTATTAACATCTGGGACATACTGTAATGTACCATTATAACATAATAAATCTAAAAGCATGGTTTGAATTCCTCTGAAATCACAGGCATGAAACTGGAAGTGAATTATTTAAAATTAAATACATATTGACCAGAGACTTAATATTTAATAACCAAAGGACTAATAATGTTAATGTAGGCTGTGTGCTACACTATCCCACCGACCTACATGCACAAAATAAAAGAATCAAGACAACTTTTATTGTTGTTTACTTCACCACTCTTATGTTACCAACCTTACCACATTCCACAGTTTCTCACACCTATTACAAAATCCTCAGAAAATAGTCATTAACATAATCACTAAACACTCTTTGATGATGTGTGAGTGGAGACTTTCCCGGCGTATCGATGCAACAAAATCTTCTCGGGTGTCTCTGACAGTCTGCTGAGAACAACTACAAGATACCTGATGAAGACAGCAGAATCAGCTGTCAAAACGTCGTGTTTTTACACCACCATCCAGCTGGACACCCGAGAAGATTTTGTTGCACTCTTTGATGATGACTGGAAACATTTAGTGAATAAGAACAAGGTTGTCCTGTTCTTATATCCTAGAAGTGCCAGAATTTTGCCTGGTCATTGAAATATTCACAGCTTTTAAATAGTTGTGCTTGAACCTTTTTCTCGTTTATAGTTTTATGCAATAAGACTTTAGGATCTAATTTTTTTTTTTAAGTATTCTGTATTCAGATTACCCGTACATTCTTTGCAGAACACTAGTGGTCTGCAGACCACAGGTTGAGAAATACAGTACTAGATTATGGTGTTTCATTTTCAATGTGCCCCACATATTTCTGATACATACATGCATGAATAACCCCTTTCTTAATTTAACCAGTGTTTCTATGTCACAAACTTTCTTAATGACTGTGTGGGAAGCAATAGACACTAAGCAAAATAATGTAATGATAAGGGAATGGAAGCATCATTTACAAAGCAAAGAGAGCGATGGTGTCAAAGTAAATATATTACACAAAAGCACAAACAAATTATTAGGCAGGACACTTGAATAAAAATGGCATTTATATAACTAGAACCTCAGACACTGTGAAGTAGCTTTTCTAATGTTATTTAAACACCAGTTTTTAAATTTATGTTCACATTACAATTCCCTGTAAAGTTATGTTTTCTGTAATTTCCTTTAAACAGATAACTGTATTAATAAACTTCTTATTCAAAATTTCATGGACAGGGTTGCAGATAATATACTCTCATTTGTATTTAGTTTTCCTCCTTAAACATTTCAACTTTTATTTTCCACAGATCCCAATATAAGAGAGACTCCCTGTAGGATATGGAAAGGAGTCAGTTTGTAGAAAAATAATTACAAAACAAAATAGATGTATATACCAGATGATGTACTGTCACAGAATATTATATACATTAACTATATCAGCGACATTTATATAAGATAATGGCAATTATTTGCAGATACCTTCAAAAGAAATTCTTCTGTAGACTAGGAGTTGCCAATTAAAAATTCTTTTTCCTGAATTTAATCTTAAAGATGTGTTGGGAGCTTCTTGAAGAGATTTATCCCTGTATATATGACCCCTCTTCAAAAAATGATGAGACTCTAATTCTTGTGTTGATCATTTGTACTTCTAGTGCAATAATTTTGTATTTTACTATTTGTTTCAGAGGATAATTGCTGACCATGGAGGACATTAATGTGTATATATACTTGGCCACCAATGTTAAAATTCCTGACTTCTCAAACAACTGTTTGTAGCATGTTGTACTGCCTACCCCACGCATAATTCTTATTACTCACCTTTGGGTTTTGAATACTTCATCTTTATGAGTTGAGTTGCCCCAGAAGGTTATTTCATATGACATTACGGAATGAAAATAAGCAAAATAAACTAGTTTTATTCATACAGACAAGGGGAGGGCACCAGTTGTAAAATTAAGATTCAGTTCATACTGTGTGTAATAAAAGGTCATGGCCAGAGGTGTATTGTGGCAAAGCAGTAACATGTGCTTCTTCGCCATTGTCGAGAAAATCGGCATTGAAATATTCCGTTGTGTTCAAATAATTTCTATGTAAGGTAAATTTTAAGGGCTCATGGAGCAGCGAGCAAACTCTCTGCTTATAAGCCTGTCATTGCCGGATCAATTCTCGCTGCTGACAACTTTTTATTTATTTATTCAAATATGTATACAGATAAATCCTGGCTATCTGTTTCAATAATTATGTGTATAATAAGTTTTTTAAAACTCTTTTTTTGTTGTGGAAATACCTCCCATCCCCTGGTGTGGGTATGAACATCTGTCCTTCAGCTGTAACAGTGGAGTAAGGATATTTGTATTTTATACCTGCCACAGCAAATATTTCTATTTTTTAAATATAACTTTGTTTTCAAACAATATAATGAAGTCAAAAAGTGTCAGTTTTTTCACAACAAACGGTATTTAAAAACATATAATATGAATACTTGTTTAAACTGAATGCCTGGAGTTATCTGTATACACATTTGAACAAATAAAAAAGCTTCCAGTAGTGAGATTCGGTCCGGCGACGATAGGCTTATGAATCAGTGCTCACTGCACCACATGCCTCTGTGAATCTCGGTAACATAGAAAGTATTTGAATGCAATGGAATGTTTCTATACTGATTTTCTTGACCGTGTGAGAAGTACATGTTCCTGCTTTGGCACATTATACCTTTGGCCACGAGGTTTTATTATACAAAGTATTCATCGAATCTGAATTTTACAATTGGTGGCCTCCCATTGTGAGATCCCTTAAGCCTTAAACACTATGAATTGCAAATATGGTTGGACACAGTCACAGACATGTGCCCTTCAATTTAAAGTATGATCAATATGCAAACCCAGAAATTTCAGCTCTACCTCTTAAATGGAATGGCCATTAAATTTTATATGTATGTCTAATGTTAATTTGTGTGAATGGATGATATGTATATACTGAGTTTTATCAAAGTTTAAAGATGATTCATTCATTGAGAATCAATTTTAATACAGTCAAAAACACAATTTTAAATATTTTCAGTGGAGAAACCTAGTGTATTTTTAATTCCTATATTTGTCATCTGCTAAAAGAACAAATTTTGAGATTTCACTGTAACATGTAGTAGGTCATTCATAAATATCAAATACAATAATGGACCCAATATAGAATTCTAAGACACTCCCCATTCAGAAAACTGGGGATCACATGACATAACATTAAAATGTCCCTGTTATGCTTTCCGTTTTCTGTTGCTAAGGTAAGAATTAAGCCATTTATTAACACTGTCATTTATAACATACCGGTAACACTTTAATTTTTTGTATCAGAATATCATGATTAACATAGTCAAATGCCTTACAAAAGTCACAAAAAATTCTTACAGGCAGTAATTTATCATTTATCCTTTCTAAAACATTGTCAGTAAATGCCAGTATAGCTTTTTACGTTCAATGGCCCTTTTGAAAATCAAGTTTCAATTAAGTCAGAATATGTTTATTCCTAGGTGCTGGAACACTTATGTACATTGATGTTTTCAAAAACTTTGAACAAGGCTGTTAGTAATGAAATATGATGGTAATTTGATACAGCGGTTGCCCCGGGTGTCACCCGTTTGGGGGTGACACCCGCATTTCCAAACTAGTAACCGAAATTAGTGTGATACAAAAAAAAAAAATTTTTTTTGATAGACTTCTTTATCCTTTGTTATCGAAACACGTCTACCTTGAATATTTGTTTTAAGTTGATCTATCGCTTTTTCAAATACGATCCAGGGGGCTGTGCTCTTTTATTACAGTAGAGTCTAATTATTGGCAACACCACATGCTTAAAAAAAAGAGAGCATCGCTCTGTAGCTCCAACAATCACAGTAACTCATTGTGCATGCGTTCGTCACTGTTGTTTGGTTTGTTAGAAGCGGCGGTGGATATAATGTAAGTTTTCTTGTATAAAGAGAGGTAGTTTTAAAATTGAAGGATGTATTATATAGATCTAAAATGTTAAAATCATGGTAATTAGACAGTTAAATTGTAAATCCTCTAAATTATTTCAAGAAAAATGCTAGATTTTCCTTTTTTTAAAAAAAGAAAAAAAAAAAGGCAAACAAGCGTTTCAAAATTGTTTTGCTTATTTATAATTCCATTAGATTTCTAGCTAAGATTCACAAGTGCATTGAAATATTTTCTAGTAATTTTGAATTTATCATCTAACAGATTCGTGATGTATAAATTGAGTACATTTCGTGTTATCTGGTCTGCGTACCTACCTATTGTGACAGTACACCTATACTCGACATGAAACCGTATCATGTTTGAATTTGTGCAAATAAAATGATTCAGAAAACTGCATTAAACTAGCAATACTGTCAGGTTTCGAGTCAAATCCGAACGAGTCCAAGTGTTCATTGATTGTATCGTCTGTCGTTGGTAGTCAGATTGTATAGGGCATGTGTTTAAAACAGTCGGAAACCGCATATCTTGATAGCGAAATCGTAACATTAGTAAGCACTTTAACTCAAGGTTCACGTAAGTTTGCTATGCTTTCTATTGATCGAGAATATGCAAATATGATAGCGATGAAATAAATAAGTGTATGATTCTCTAAGAATTTTCTATAATAATTTAAAGAAGAAGATTTGTATTATGGGTAACCTCTCTGTCGAATACAGGTACGGTACCTAAATTCTTGCGGGTTCCTTAAATCGACAGGGATGTCGAACTTCCGTTCCTGAACAAAAATTGAGCTTTAATCATAAACTGAACGAACATTCGAGCCGTTTACATCTTTATTTATACGCTACAGAGCAGTGCTAGAAATTAAAAAATATTCAGTACATACAATGTCATATTTAGATGTCTGTAGATACATATTTCTTAGGCGGGTGGTAAAATACTTGTTAATTACTTCATGTAAAGACGGCAGATATCGCAAAGGCATGTTCTTTTACTATCTGACCCGTCGTTTTTTTTGTAATTACATTTAATTATGTTTTTATATTTTATTTATTCTTCTATTTTTATGAAGGAACTTATAGTTGCTTCTCTGACTATACAGTATCCCCCAGGGTCTCACAACTTTTGGGACCGGATCCTGGGTTTGCACCAATGGGAACCCATCTGGGTCTGGAATTGCTTCTACTTGGATCAAGCCACTTCTATTAACTTTCCTCTCAATATCCCTTGGTCCTGGCAAATACCGAGGTTGCAAAGTCATTAAATACAGCCTATGTTAACGTTCCAATATCAAATGGGTAGTTTTCGACTTTTCTTAAAATTAATACAGGAATCTTATGGTCTCCCTATAGTTACACTGGCGAAAATTAAAATCACAACACGCATACATGAATGGTAGAATTTTAGGAAACTTTTTGTGCTGGGTGACCATGTGATCTAATGTGTCTACTTCCAGTATCCTAGAAGTGCTCTATTGGGAATCGTGCCTTCCAAATTGTGTTCTAACTCCATCCAAGCCATTTGTGACGATGGCCGCAGTATGAGGACGGGCATTATCTTGATGAAAATGCGATTTGGATGGTGAACATGAAGGGTATCAAATAAGATGGCAGTACCCCGTCCAGATAGTGGTGGACTGTCATTGTGCCATCAACAACAGCCGACTCAGTGATGCTGTCGAAACTGATAGCCGCCAAAACATGACACCAGTGGCTACACTTGCGTGACGTTTTGAAATCACAGCTGGTAAGCCGTTTCTCCACTACGCCTGCGAACATGTCGTCGATTATCACTTTGCCACAGACAGAATTGAGACTCGTCTCTAACGGCAAATGTACGCCATTCACATGTCCATTTGTGTTTCGCATTACACCAGGTTAGATGATGCAGGCAATGAAATTAGATTAATGGGACACGTTGTACAGGGGCCAGAGAGTGTGACCCAAGCTTCAAGCAATTAGTTAACAATCGTCCGGGGAGGGGGAGGGGGGTGACTATCTGTAACCACTGCTTGAATCTGGCCTGCAGTCAACCATCTGCCAGCAAGAGCCACCCACACCATTTGGCAGTCTTCACGTGCTGTTATCCATCTGAATGGACCCATGCCTGCTCTAGGAGTATTAGAACCTTGTTTCAACCACTGTGTAACAAGTCTGTATACTGACATTCCACTACGGCCCATCCTTCTGGAGATTTCACGATATGATGGCACCCTTTAAAAACACGTCAATTCTCCGACCTCTCTCACAGTTAGACATTTGGGTGTAGAGAGTTGTCACTCTTCGCCTTGGCATACTTACAGTAGCCAACAGAAACTTGTAGATATATAAAGTGTCATATTACACGTTAAAAAAATTGAAATTAATATAATAAATAGCACCGTAATTCTCATATTATTACATATAAAACTTTCAATTTTTAACCATTTAATACTCTTAATGCGGGGATACTTGGGGCCAAATTTCATTCATTTATCCACAACACCGTCTGGGTGTTGGGATTTTAATTTGCGCAAATTTGTGTGTCAGTTGCTAAGTGTAAAAGGTCGAGCTGCACTTTGCCAATACTGGCCTGTATCGTCACCGCAACAACAGTCAACTGAGCGACGGGTCGCCCCCTCTCGTCCACACTTTTCCATAGCTCACCCGCGTTCCTACCCTGTCTTTAGTCTCCTTTAACGTTTTCAAGTGATTGTTTCAGGGAATAAGTGTTGGGATGACAGGTAGGTCTGATACCTTACTTTAATATACTGTACTTTATTTTGCTTAGTTTTGGTACGAAAGTACATAAAAATACTTTTTTAATCTTACTCACGTAATCACCTAACTGGTTGATATTTTATGTACAAAAATAGTATCCCAACACAGTATTAACAAATCATCACCACACTGTACCGGAATGACACATTCTCGTGTGTTTCAACGCCATCAGAATGAAATGTCAATCACTTCGCACTGACCCGTTTGTTTTGTTTGAGGTTCTTTTCGATTCTCTCATTATTTTTTGTTAGTACATTTTAATTTAAATATGGGTCGTAAAGATTTTGTATAGTACAAATAATAATTTCAAGTTATCTCAAAGTTCAAGTCACAGAGTTCCTTACTGAGAATCTGTCAGTGCACCTATATCATAATCACCTAACATGAAAAATAATTGTTTAAAAAAACATGAAAACTGCCTTCAAAAAAGAGCACTAAAAATTTTAAAATAACTTTATACCTTGCTTAGAAGAAAGTAAATCTAAATGGACAATATTGTACATTACTGTTATTGAAATTTTTACATTAATTAGTTATTTTTGTAGTCGGTGCCAGCTGTCAGATCGCGCAGATCGAATTACTGAACTTTATTTGGTGTTCGAGGCGAACCGAGAGTACGAACAAAAATTCCAAATATTTTGTAGCATGCAATGAGGAAGATAGTTTTATTGCGGGAGACAGCTTAGGGAAACAAATTATCGGTATGTTTTCTGTGGCTCGGCCTCGTTGGTCATCCAGGCATATCTCTGGCGCTACAGTGTCTGCATCATGCATTAAACACTTTATAGTTACTATAATATCGGTGTATTATCTATATGTTTCAGTTGTGTTGAAAAATGTTTCTAGAATTAATTGTAGGTAAGTAGTAACATGATTTTTTATGTATTAATATTATTTATTATTGTTTTTAACTTTTTGTTTTTCTTGCTTTGGCTGGCACCGACTCCAAAAATAACTAATTAATGAAAAATTTCAATAACAGTAATGTAAAATATTGTCCATTTAGACTTACTTTCTTCTAAGCAAGGTATAAAGTTATTTTAAATTTTTTAGTGCTCTTTTTTATTTAAGGCGGTTTTTATGTTTTTTAAACAATTATTTTATTTTTAAATTTTTAGTGGTATTATAGTTAATTTGTGTTTAAATATGCCGTAGCAGTTCTCATTTTGCGAACTTTCTGGTAGCTCAGTGGTTAAAGCGAATGCTTTAAAAAATCTGTCTTTACAACAACTTTCAGAATGGGGTGAATTGGATGCTGTGTTAAGGAATGTCAGTTTACATTTTGGTACAGGCAGTGTTTCGATCTAATCATAACATCTGTTAAAGCTGCTGCTCGATAATCGAATCATGTAACATTTGGACATTAATACATACCACATACACAAATCTGTCTCTGGAATATATCGGTTCGTTCCGGCATCACACAGAAAGTATAGATTTTTAATTGGTTTTCACAACGTAAAAGCTTGGGGTCCAAGTTGAGACATTAGGACACATACATTTTATAAATATTCTGCAATGACTTAAAAATAGCTTAATTGATTTTCACGTTACTTAAAACTGTGGATTTTGTAAAGAACATTGGAAATTATAAACAATGGGGGTAAAGGAGAAGAGGGATTGAGCTTTTGTATACCAAATGTAGACTGTCTTTTCTGATTCATTTAAAGTATACGTTTGTAAATTTCTATTGATACTATATAAAATTTTTAGGTATGTATAAAAAAATAATTAAGGGGTATGGAAGTGAAGAGTAGTTTGGTTTTGTTACGGTAGTGTGGACAGTATTTTCCTCTTTGTTTTAAAGTATACATGTGCAAAGTTCCATCGAAACCAGATAAAAACTGTAGCTTTGTGTAAAGAATATTTAAAAAAATTAAATGGGGTAAGGGAGTGAGTAGTTGGGTTTTGTAAACAGAATGTTTCTCTTTGTTCTTAAGTGTACATTTGCAGTGTTCCATCAAAATCTGATAAAAATGGTAGGTATCTATAAAGACCATTGGAAATTAGGAGGGGTGGGGGTAGATGGGAAGAGGGGTTTGGCTTCTGCAACCTAATTTAAACACAATTGTTACGCATTTTTTTTTAAATATATGTGTGCAAATTTTCTTCAGAATCAGATAGAAACAGTGCTTTGTGTAGATTAAAAGGGTGGAAAGGGGGAGAGAGATTTGGCTTCTCTAAACCAAATGCAGACAGTATTTTTCTTTTTGTTTTGAAGTATACATGTGCATAATTCCTTCAAAATCAAATAGAAACGGTAGCTTTATTGAATGAACATTGACAGTAATGAAAGGGGAATAGCGTTTGTGTTTTTGTCAAAGTAGTGTGAGTAGTATGTTTCTGTTTCTATTTGCTTTAAAGTATACACAGGCGAAGTTCCACCGAAATCGGATTAAGATGTGGGTTTGTACAAACATTAATTGATGAAAAGGGGGAGCTAGGGTAGTTTTTTTTTAATTTTTTGGTCAGAATTCTTCTCCATAAAAATACATATATGTGACAACTTTCATAAAGATCGATCAAATGGTGCCAACTGTAGCTTTTCAAAAAGAAAATTGACAAACGTCAAGGGACGGAAACGGGGAAAAGGGTTCAGTTTTTGCAAACCAAAAGCTGACATTATTTTTCTCTTTGTTTTACAGTAAATGTTAGCTAAGTTCAATCTAAACTGGATAAAAACTGTGGGTTTGCATAAAAATTAAACGGTTTCATGGGGATTGGGGGTGGTTTTTTTATTTTTTGGCCATAAACCTTCCTCGTGAAAAAATACATATAAGCGCCAACTTTCATGGTAATAGGTCAAATGGTGGCGACTGTAGCTTTATAAAAAATTGACAAAAATTAGGGGGTTGGTAGGAGGGAGAAGGGTTGACCTTTGGCAGACCAAATGATGAAAAGATTTTTCTGTTTGTTTTAAAGTATACATTGACAATGTTCAATCAAAATCAGATATAAAATATAGGTTTCTATAAAATTAAGGGGCGTAAAGGAGATCGGGTGGCTTTTTTTTATTTTTTGGTCAGAAACCTAGTCCATGAAATATTACATGTATATGACAACTTTAATGGAGATCAGTTAAATGATGTCGACTTTTTTTGTTTTTTTTTTTTTTTTGCTGTCGTCAGTCTTTAGACTGGTTTGATGCAATCCTCCATCCCTTCCTATCCTGTGCTAACCTCTTCATTTCTACATACCGCTTACAACCCACTTCCTCAATTATCTGCTTCATATATTCTAATCTCTGTCTTCCTCTACAGTTCTTACCTTCCACTGTTCCCTCCACTAACAAATTAACCAATCCAGCATGTCTCAGAATATGACCTACCAGCCTGTCTCTTCTTCCTGTAAGCTTCTTCCATAAACTTCTTTTCTCACCCATCATTTCCATAACTCGTTCATTTCTTACTTTGTCTGTCCACCTAATTTTCAGCATTCTTCTGTAGCACCACATTTCAAATGCTTCAAGTTTCTTTCTTTCCGGTGTTCCTAAAGTCCATGTTTCGCTACCGTAAAGTGCTGTACTCCACACATAGAGTTTTAAAAAGTTCTTTCTAATTCCTAGATCAATATTTGAAACTAAAAGGTTTCTCTTTTTCATGAAGGCTCTTTTTGCTAGTGCTATTCTGCTTTTAACATCATTCCTGCCTCGGCCATCGGTTGTAATTTTGCTTCCCAAGTAACAGAACTCACCCACTTCTCCTATTGCATCTGATCCTATTTTTATATTTAATCTGCTAGTATTGGTATCATTTCTGCTACATTTCATCACTTTTGTCTTACTTTGATTTATATTCAGTCCAAAATCTTCCTTCAGGATTTTGTTCATGCCATTCAATAACTTCTCAATATCCTCAGCCCTCTCTGCTAACAAGACAATGTCATCAGCAAATGGTAGCATACTGATTTTGTCTCCCTGAAAACTTATGCCACATGGAAATTTTTCTTTGACTTTCTTCATTGCTTCTTCTACATACAAGTTGAATATTAACGGGGATAGACTACAACCTTGTCTCACACCCTTTTTAACTGATGCATGTCTCTCGTGATTCTCTACTTTTATTACAGCCACTTGATTCTTAGGGGGCATCCATAAATTACGTGAGGTCAAATGGGGGAGGGGGGGTCCGGCAATATCTCGCCAAATCTCACCCAGGGGGGGGGGGTCTACAGAAATCTCACGTAAGGTTTAAAAAAAAAAAATTCGGATAGTAGAGCTATAAAAAAAGTCTACAAATTGCGCGAAAAGCGATTTTACGGAGAAATTTCGTCGAAAACACGAATTTTGAAGGGTGAGACATAAAAAAAAAAAAATTTCAAAGTTTCAAGGGCTATATGTAGGGGGGGGGAGGGGTTCTCACGGACCATATCTCACCAGAGGGGGGGGGGTCTGGCGAACAGCAACCGTCGAGTCAAGTGCCGCCTTTTCTGAGTATTTTGTTTTAATGTGTTGTAGGTAGATTTTATCTTTGAATATCTTCTGTCGTCGCAGAGGAGGGGATAGTTGAGTTCCAGCAACCGTCGAGTCAAGTGCCGCATTTTCTGTGTATTTTATTTTAAAGTGTTGTCGGTAGATTTTATCTTTTAATATCTTATGTCGTCGCAGAGGAGGTGCTAGTTGAGTTTCTGCAACCGTCGAGTCAAGTGCCGCCTTTTCTGAGTATTTTATTTTAAAGTGTTGTAGTTAGATTTTATCTTTGAATATCTTCTGTCGTCGCAGAGGAGGGGCTAGTTGAGTTCCAGCAACCGTCGAGGCAAGTGCCGCCTTTTCTGAGTATTTTGTTTTAAAGTGTTGTAGGTAGATTTTATCTTTGAATATCTTCTGTCGTCGCAGAGGAGGTGCTAGTTGAGTCCAGCAACCGTCGAGTCAAGTGCCGCCTTTTCTGAGTATTTTATTTTAAAGTGTTGTAGGTAGATTTTATCTTTGAATATCCTCCGTCGTCGCTGAGCAGTAGCTAGTTGGTACCCAGCAACCGTCGTGACGAGTGTCGTCATCTGTTTATATAATTTAAAGTGTTGTGGTAGCGTTTGATTTATTTGCGTTAATTGAATTATAACAGCGTGCTTCAATCGTGATCGCATTTATTTGCTTTTTCTATAGGGAAGTATATAGAGCATATTTGTTTTTTATTTAGTACATTGGTTGGCTAACACCGTTCATCCGTACGTCCTATTAACTACTAAGTGCAGTCGTCTGGTCTAAATTCAATTCCTCAGGAGATTCTCTTTAGGTCGTGTAGCGGTTGGTAGTAAAGTGTGAACAGTTAATTTGGTTTACTCAGTTAGTTCAATTTTTATCCTCTCCATAGTTTTTGCTTTAAAAGTAATATGTGTAGGACTGTGACTGCTGTGTGCAGACGCGGGTCGAGGTGGCTGATCTTCGCGCTTAGCTTTGCTAACTAAAGTTACGAGGCTGGAAGCTGCCGTAGGTGACTGCAGCAGATGTGGAAGGGGTGACCCTGACGAAGCAGGTGTTGTCACAGGTTCTCCCCTGCCAAAAATCGTACCTGCAGTCCAGGCTGAGACTTCGGGGCCTGTGCGGCAGTCACCTGATGGTGTCTGGCGCGTGGTTTCCGGATGTCGACGCCGCATGCGGGGGCAGGAGTACAGGTCTGAATCCCAGGAGGCAAGCCTGTACCACTGTCCAATAGGTTTGATGTGTTGTCTGGATCTGATTCAGATCCACAATCGTCAATCAGCGAGTTGCCAGCCCCCCCGCCCGCTAGGTCTGGGCGATCACAGAAGTGGATTCTGGTGATAGGTAGCTCCAACGTTAGACGTTTAATTGAGCCCCTTAGGGACATGGCGAACATGTCTGGGATGAAGTCCAATGTCCATTCTTTGTGCATTCCGGGCGGTCTGATCCATGATGTGTAACAGGCCATCCCGGATGCCATTGAGCGGACGAGGTGTAGCCAGCTGCGGATTGTAGCTCATGTCGGCACCAATGATGCATGCCGCCTTGGGTCGGAGGGTATCCTCTCTTCCTTCCGGCGGCTTGCTCATACGGTGAGCTCTGTGGTTGATGACCGCAAGATTTCGGCTGAGCTAACCATCTGCAGTATTGTCGATAGAACTGACTGTGGACCTCTGGTTCAGAGCCGAGTCGAGGGTCTAAACCAGAGACTGCGTCGTTTCTGCGATAATCATGGCTGCAGATTCCTTGATCTTCGCCCTGGGGTCGAATCGTGTAGAGTTCCGTTGGATAGATCAGGTGTGCACTACACACGTGAATCGGCTACACGGGTGGCAGGGCCGTGTGGAGTGCATTGGGGGATTTTTTTAGGCTGAGGGAGGAAGACCCGAAACTGGATTACAGTCACAGGCAGCCCAATTAAATTCGGCACCATATGTTAGGAGTAGCGAAAATCAATCTCGCCCGTTAAAAGTACTCGTTATAAACTGTAGAAGTGTTTGTAATAAGCAGCCTGAGCTTGAAAGCGTTATTAGTAGCACAGAAGCTGATATAGTATTAGGTACTGAAAGCTGGTTAAAACCGGATATAAGTTCAGCAGAAATTTTTAACCATAGCATGAATGTTTTCCGTAAGGATAGGTTACATTCTAATGGAGGTGGTGTATTTATAGCTGTTCGTAAACACCTGTCGTGTAACGAAATAAATATTGATACGTTCTGTGAAATCCTATGGATTAGACTAAAAGTAGCTAGGAAAAAACTTGTAATAGGGTCTTTCTATCGTCCACCAGATGCAGATGTAGGTGTTGCTGAGGCCTTAAGAAATAACGTAAGTAATATAGCTCGTCAATTTCCGGATCATGGAATAATACTAGGAGGCGACTTCAACTTTCCGTATATTGACTGGAGTAATTACGCCCACGTTACTGGTGGCAGGGATAAAATATCCTGTGAGATTATTCTCGACCTTTTCTCAGATCTTAATCTTGAGCAGCTCGTCACTGAACCAACGCGGTGCGACAACCAAAACGAAAACATTTTAGATATTCTCGTTACAAATAGGCCTGAATTATTACGGACATTTCTACCACCACGGGAATAAGTGATCATAAAGCTGTAATTGCTGCAGTAAAATTAACAGTCGAGTGCAAAAAGAAAAAAGAAAGGGTAGTTTACAGGTTCGAAAATGCCCCAAAGGAGAGTTTAAGAACGTTTTGAGGGATAAATACATTACCTTTGTAGAAGGAAGAGGCTCGATTGAAGAGATGTGGCTTCGATTCATAAATATAGTCGGGGAAGGTATGGACTTACATATACCGAAAAGGACAATCAGGGACGGGAACGATCCCCCGTGGTATACGCGTGAAGTCAAAAGGTTACTTAAAAAGCAAAGGAAGATTCATGCACGCTCAAGAAGGACGATGTATAGGAGTGATTTAGAAAAACTAGCTGAGACAAGAGGACAGGTCAAGAATGCGATGCGCGAAGCCTTCAATGACTTTCGATGCAACTCACTTTCCAAGAGCCTCATTGAAAATTCAAAGAAATTTTGGTCGTATGTAAAAAAAATAGGTGGTTGTGACAACAATATGCCAGTTCTACTAAAAGACGGTCGGGAAGTTGATGACAGCCGCGACAAGGCTACCGTATTTAACGCCGAATTTAAAAATTCCTTCACTGACGAAAACATGGAAATATTCCCGTTTTTCCACGGCGTGTTGAATTTGAAATGGATCCAGTACAAATTGATAGAGTAGGTATCATAAAGCAATTAAAGCTCCTGAAGTGGGGGAAAGCGCCGGGTCCCGATGGTGTACCAGTAAGAGTATTTTCGGAATACGCGGAAGAAATAGAACCATTTCTGTCAGATATATTTCGTAAATCTTTAGAAGAAAGAAAAGTACCTTCTGACTGGGAAATTGCGCAGGTGATTCCCGTTTTCAAGAAAGGAGATTGGAGAGATCCTAGGAATTATCGTCCGATATCGCTAACATCTGTTTGCAGTAGAATTCTGGACCATGTTATATGCTCTAACGTTATGAAGTTTCTAGATGAAAACGAGCTACTTACAGCATACCAACACGGATTTCGGAAGAACCGATCATGTGAAACGCAACTGGCTCTATTTTCGCATGATGTAATGAAAGTTATTGATGCGGGATCACAAGTTGATGCTATTTTCTTGGATTTTCAGAAAGCTTTTGACTCTGTACCACACAACCGACTCTTAGCGAAGATCCGAGCGTACGGTATATCTGATCAGATTTGCGAATGGATACGCGATTTTCTAACTGGTCGGTCACAGTATGTCGTTGTAGACGGGGAAGCCTCTTCTAAACTAGATGTTACTTCGGGCGTTCCTCATGGAAGTGTAATAGGACCACTTCTTTTCTTAATGTTTATAACGATCTCGGTGACAACGTTAATTGCAGGATGCGATTTTTTGCTGATGATGCACTTATTTATAAGGAAGTGAGGTGCTCCGACGATGCTTAGAAATTCAGCGCGATCTGGATGTTATTTCGGAATGGTGCCGTGAAAGGCAGCTTACACTTAACTGTAAAAAGTGCAAGGCAATGCACATAAGTAATAAAAGACCCCGCTTGCTCTGGAGTACAAAGTTAACAATTCAGTTGTTGACACTGTAGATTCCCTGAAGTATCTAGGCGTAACAGTACAAAGCAACATGAAAAGGGACTTGCACATAACTTCCGTTGTAGGAAAAGCTAATTCCAAACTACGATTCATAGGACGTATTTTGAGAAGTTGTAATGCTCATACAAAGGAAATAGCGTACAAAACACTAGTGCGTCGCATTTGGAATACTGTTGTGGAATTTGGGATCCGTATCGCAAGGGATTGATTGACACATTAGAGAGAGTACAGAGAAGAGCCACTCGATTCGTGACTGCTAGTTACAGTCCTTACGTAAGTGTCACAGAGCTAATTCGTGGGTTGGGCTGTGATTGTTTGGTGGACAGACGACGTCGTTTTCGTTTGAATTTGCTGGAGAATATGCGAAAATCTTTAAGTTACGAGTGCAACGAAATACTTCTTCCGCCAACCTATTTAGGTCGCAATGACAGGAGGGATAAGATTAGAGAAATAAATGCCGTACTGATTCATTTATGTATTCCTTCTTTCCTCGATCTGTTCGGAATTGGAATGCGCAGAATTAGGATTGGTGCTTAGCACCCTCTGCCACCCACAGTATTTGTGACTTGCAGAGTATAGATGTAGATGTAGAATCTCACGAAATCTCACCAGAGGGGAGGGGGGGGGGGGTCCGTAAATCTGGAAAAACACCTCACGTAAATTATGGGTGCCCCCCTTATATAGTTTATAGAGTATTCTTCTATCTCGATACTTTAGACCTGACTTCTTTAAAATTTTGAACATCTTGTCCCACCTAACATTATCAAAAGCTTTTTATAAATCAACAAATGCCATAAATGTATCTTTGTTTTTCTTGATCCCTTCAAGTATTAATCTTAATGACAGAATTGCTTCCCTTGTACCGCCATTTTTCCTAAACCCAAACTGATCTTCACCTACTATCTCTTCTACTACCCTTTCCATCCTTCTGTATATTATTCTGGTCAGTAATTTTGAAGCATGTGATGTTAGACTAATGGTGCGATAATTCTCACATTTGTCGGCTTGTGCTTTCTTTGGAAGTGTGAAGATGATATTTTTATTAAAATCAGTTGGAATTTCTCCTGTTTCATAACTTTTTGATATCAGCTTGAATAATCTTTCGATTCCTTCCTCTCCTAGGGATTTAAGAAGTTCTGCAAGGATCTCATCAATTACACCTGCCTTATTTGCTTTCAAGTCATTCAGAGCTTTATTAAATTCTGTCCTCAAAACAGGATCTCCTAAGTCATCAATGTGGACATCGCCTTCCTTTTCCAATACACTATTGTTCAAGTGTTCCCCAGCATACAGTTTCTCAATGTATTCCTTCCATCTGTTAGCTCTATCCTTCTGACCTTAAAAGAGGTTTCCCATCGGCAGCTTTAATGTTCATACCTCTTTTCTTCATTTCTCCAAAATTCTGTTTGATCTTTCTATATGCAACATCTACTTTTCCTGCGACCATTTTCCTTTTCTACTTCTTCACACTTTTTCTTGTACCCATTTTTCTTTTGCTATTTTGCATTTCCTATTTATTTGATTTCTAAATTGCCTATACTGCTCTCTTCCTGCTTCATCCTGAGCATTTTTGTACCTTCTCCTCTGATCCATCAGCTGCAAAATTTCTTCTGTGATGCAAGGTTTTCAGGCAGCTTGTTCCCTAAAGCCTAATGTTTCTTTGCCATCTTTCATTATTTCGGTCGTTAATGCATTCCATTCGTCCTCGGTTGAGCTCCTTTCACTGTTACTTCTTAGACCTAAGTCTACCATTTCTGCAAATTTTTCTCTTGTGCTAGATTGTTTCAGTTTATTCACTTCCAGTCTGTTCTGCTTAGGCTGCTTCCTTATTCGCTTGAATTTCAGCCTGCACTTCATTACTATCAAATTATGGTCCGTCTGCTTCTGGATACGCTTTACAGTCTAGAACTTGATTCCTGAATCTCTGTTTGACCATGATATAATCTAGCTGATATCTGCCTGTATCCCCAGGACGTTTCCAGGTGTATATTCTTCTTTCATGGTTTTTAAACAGTGTGTTCGCCAATACTAGCTTATATCTTTCACAAAATTCTAGCAACCTGCTTCCTCGCTCATTTCTTTCTCCTAGACCAAAACTTCCTACAGTATTGCCCTCTTTTCCTTCTCCCATTATTGCATTCCAATCACCCATGATTATTAGATTTTCCTCCCCTTTCACATATTGGATTAAATCATCGATTTCAGAGAATATTTTTTCTATTTCTTCGTCATCTTCCTGTGACGTTGGCATATACACTTGTACTAATGTGGTTGGGACGGGCTTAGTTTCTAACCTCATCAAAATAATCCTGTCACTTAACTGTTCATAATAACTCACCAGTTTCCCTACTTTCTTGTTCATTACAAATCCTACACCAGTGACTCCATTGACAGCTTGTGTGCTAATTATCCTGTGTTCCCCAGACCAGAAATCCTGTGCGTCCTTCCATTTAATCTCACTAATCCCAACAACATCTAACCTAAGTTGTTCCATCTCCCTTTTTAAGTTTTCTAACCTACCTGCCCTATTCAGACTTCTAACATTCCACGCTCCGACTCGTAGAATATTTCTATCCATTCTGATGACTCCTCCCTGAGCAGTCCCCACCCGGAGATCCGATTGGGGGACTATTTTACCTCCGGAATATTTTACCCAGGAAGAAGCCATCATGATATATGTAATTTCAGAGGATTACATGTCCTCGGGATACCCTTTGGGTCTTTAATGCAGTGGTTTCCCGTTGCCTTCTGCATCCCCATGCCGTTGATCATTTCTGATTTATCCGCCGTTAGGGGCCGTTCCCAACCCCAAGGGCAAGAGGGTGCCCTAAACCGCTCCCTGCTCTTCCGCCCTCCTATCGGAGGCCGTTGGCAAGCAGTGGGTGACTCCTTATACCGGGAATCTTTCAGTCGCCAGAGCCTCGTCCGTGCAAACAGGGTGCACCACGTCAAGGAGAGGTTGACATTTGGTTGGAAAAGACTAGTATAGTCTCTCCCAAACCGATGTCGACTACAGTTTTGTATAAATAACATTGGCAAAAATTAAGTGGTGGATAGGGTGAGAGGGGTTCAGTTTTTTCAAACCAAATGTTGACAGCATTTTTCTCTTTATGTTTGACTATACATGTCCAAAGTTCCATTGAAATCGAATAAAAAATGTGGGTTTCTATAAAAATTAAAGGGTGTAAAGGGAGAGAGGGGTATTTTTTTAATTTTTTTTTGGGTCAGAAACCTTTTCCATGAAAATTACATGTATATGCCAACTTTAATGGAGATCAGTTAAATGGTGTCGACTTTAGCTTTGTATAATGAACATTGGGAATAATTAAGGGGTGGATAGGGGGAGAGGGGTTCGGTTTTTTTTAAACCAAAAGTTGACAGTATTTTTCTGTTTATTTTTTACTATACTTTTCCAAAGTTTCATCAAAATCTGATAAAACGTGTGGATTTGTATAATTATTAAGGGTTGTAAAGGGGTAGAAGGGGTGGTTTCTCAATTAAATTCATATAGGACCACTTTGGATGTATACTCTATCCACTATAAAAATTTCATTTAAATCGGTTCAAAATTGGCGAAGATATCGCTGAACATACATTCAAAAAAAAAAAAAAATATATATATATATATATCACACGAATTGAGAACCTCCTCCTTTTTTGAAGTCGATTAAAAAGGAGACCTACAGATTAACGTGAAATTCGAATCACGGAGCTTCCTAGAATCTTCGCATTCACAGATAAAAGCTTTTCCAGATGTAAATGTCAATTTTAAGGCCCTCAAAAATTACAGTCGATGGCGGGATTTGAACCGGGACATTCAGTACCCAAATCGCACGCAGTCTTTTCAGTCACCAGTCCGAATGTAGGTATAATGAAAAATATGTTCGCAAACATGATAAAATGAACATTTTTTCTATATCATCTATTTTTGCTATCAGAAAACACAAATCCACTTTTATGTGTTTGAATACATATTTTTCATTACTTCTAGATTTTTCTGGCGTCTGGTTCCGGCGTGCGATTCGGGTGTGGAAGGTCCCCGTTACAAATGCAAATCTCGGCTGCAATTTTTGTGGATCTTAAAATTGATCTTCAGCTCTGGCAAAGCTTTGATTTTTTAATGCGGAGATGCTATGACTCTGACTACTTTTTACGAACATCTGATGAACATGGATGTTTTAAAGCAAATATAACATGAAAACATCATTTGGTCGTAAGGTAATGGAGATTTCCGAACTCTCTCTATGCGCTTCCCCACACCCAGCAGGCCGACACTGGTCCGCACCTTCAAAACATAAACCACACCAATGATAGCTGGGTGATGGCCAAGTGTCGGATGAGACACCGTGTCATTTGGACAAACTTCCATCGAGTGAGTGCCAATATTAAGAAACCTGTCGGTGCGGTTACGGTGCGGAACAGTATCGGTCAAGTGAGGCCCGATCTTCAGAGAAATTAAAATTAATCTAAACCCACTTTCGATCACCGAGAGTGCCATATTGACTATTGAACATGAAGTAACTCAAATTGTTAATTTTGAAAATGTGATTTACGAGTTTGCAGCTGTTAAAACTAGAAAGAGGAGATTGTGAAAGCAGTTGTTTTTAGTTTATGTGTATATCTTTTAAATGTTGTTAGTATTATAATTTTATTAACTATTATTTTTAAATAATAATAAATTTTTATTTAATCATGTTTTATTAATATCATATTCTACACTTACAAGATATATTTTACTTAATTTTGAATTTAAGTTTCCAAGGGTGACACCATCGATAGCCGCCCCGGGTGTCACTCACGCTAGCTACGCCACTGGTGGCAAGGAGTCAAAAGCTTTTTGATAATCCAAGAAAATTGCATCAAGTCGTGAACCTGCATAAACAGCGTTAATTCAGTCATGAGAAAAAAAGGGTCAACTGTGTTTCACACGATCTATCTTTCCGAAATCCGTGTTGGTTCGTTATAAGTTACTCATTTTCATCTAGAAACTTCATATTGTTAGAGTATATAACATGCTACGGAATTCTACTGCAAAGAGATGTGAACGATATGGGTCGCTAATTCCTAGGATCCCTCCGATCGCCTTTCCTGAAAATAGGAGTTGCCTGGGCAATTTGCCAATCAGAAGGTACTTTTTTCTCTTATAAAGATTTACAGAATATACTATCAGACAAAAATGGTGCTATTTCCTCTGGTACTCTACAATACTCATAATGGTATACCATCGGGAACCGGCACTTTCCACAATTTCAGGAGCTTTAATTGCTTTACAATACCTACAGCATCAATTCGTATCGAATCCATCTCTAATTCCAAACGATGTGGAAAAATTTGTATGTTTTCTATATTTTCGTCTGTGAATGAATTTTTAAATTGAGTATTATATATGATAACCCTGTAACGGCTGTCATATACTTCACGACCATCTTTTATTAACACTGGCATAATGTCGCTACAATTGACTTTTTTTTTTTACATAATACCAAAATTTCTTTGGGTTTTCGGTTAGGCTCTTGGAAAATGAATAGCGACGAAAGCCATTAAAGGCCTCAAGAATCACATTTTAATATGTCCTCTTATCTAAGTTTTCAAAATCACTAATATACCTATGCTTTTTGAGCGTGCATGTGTCTTTCTCTGTTTTTTAAGTAAACTTTTAACTTCACGTGTATGAAACGAGGGATCATTTCCTACCTTGATTATCCGTTTGGGAATATTTATGTCCACACCTTCCCTGATCACACATATAAATCGATGTCATCTCTCTTCAGCGGTCCCATTGCTACTCTGAAGGTAAGGTGATTATCCCTCAAGTACACTCTAAAACACTTCTTTGACGCCTTATTGAATCTGTAAACAATCCATTCTTTTTGCTCTCAGATTTTAATTTTATTTGGGCAATTATCATTTTGTGATCACATATCTTTGACGTGGTAGAAACGTTCGTGAACAGTTCAGGCATATTTGTTACGAGAATATCTAAATGTTTTCATTATCGTTGTGGCAACGCATAAACTCAGTGACGAGCTGCTCAAGATGAAGATCTGAAGTAAGGTCAAGAATGATTTCACAAGCTGATTTATCCCTGCCACCAGTAACGTGAAAGTAATTAGTATAGTCGATATGCAGCAAGTTGAAGTCACCACCTAATATTATTACCTGATCCGGAGATTGACGCGCTATATTACGTGCACTATTGCTTAATGCCTCGGCAATAGTTACGTGCCCATCTGGTGGACGATAGAAGGAGACTATCAGAAGTTTTGTCCTAGTTATGTTGAGCTTAATCCATAAGATTTTATAGACTATATCGATATGTATTTCACTACACGACAGGTGTTTAATAACGGCCATAAATACACCACCTCCATTGGAATACATCCTATCTACATCTACATATATACTCTGCAATTCACAAAATTGTGGGTGGCAGAGGGTGCTCACCATCAAAAATAAACTCTTTTCTGTGCATTCCAATCCCGAATGGTACGAGGGAAAAAAGAATTCATATAAGAATCAGTGCGTCACCTTATTTATCTAATCTTAGCCTTTCTGTCATTCTGACTCAAATAGGTTGGTGGACGAAGTATTTCACCACACTCGTAAGTCAAAGCGAGAGTACATATGTTTACCAATAAGTTTAAACGAAACGTGCGTCGTCTATATACCAGAGACTCCCAACCCAGTATACTAATCAGTTCTGTGACGCTTTCATAAGGACTGTAGCAAGCATGAAGGAAGGAATATATGGAGACTAAATAACGCTAAATCCCAGAAACATCATGAAAAAACTGCTCTCCTACTGAGCATACGCTGCGGCCATAGGGATCCCCCCAAAACATTGGACTGTTTGCACTGTATCAACTGCTGAGAATATTTCATTTTCTAATATTCTAAAGTTTTCTACAATGCCAAGTTGTGTTGCATATGGTTGCACAAACAGACAAGATAGGAAACAACCTGGAATAGCGTTTCATACGTAAGTCACATTGTAATTATCGTTCTTGAAGTATCTGATAGGTAACTGCAACATTACGACCAGTACCGGATTAACCACGTAGCAGGAGGTACCAAATGCTACGGCCCTTGCGCCTTCTGGGGCCTCGCGCCTCCTAGGGGGCCCCGCGTCTAGGCTAGATGGGAAACTTTTTTTTTTTTACCTCTACAGTTTTTCCCTGGATGCCAAAAATCAAGGGCCTCTTCTTCACATTTGCTACGGGCCCCGCGCTGTCTTAATCCGGCCATGATTAGGACCTATCACTATAAATTTATTCATTGATCTCAGTAGGATTATATCGTTCTCAAATTTTGGTTGGTGTAGTGTAGACAATTAGCATCTGAAAAGCTAGCCTTATTGTAGACAAGTGTTGAAAATTTAATTTAAGTGGGTCAAATTTACATCGCGACACAATGAATATGGTATTCTGCAGGCTTTACTCAAGTTTCAATTTACACTGAAAGTGTACTATGAGATTAATTGTGATAATTTGTGCTATGAGAACTACTAAACGTGATTAAATAAACGTTGTTGCCCGAAATGTAGTTCACGATGCATTTCATGTGCTTAGGTGTGTCTACATAATTTGATTTTGTAGCGGCAATACTAATGGAAATATTGGTAGGTTGAAATGTGGTGTGTACCAGAAGAGAACAAACAATTTATTTATTATTAGTTGGTAGCTTCTGACACATGAATGCACAGATTTTGCTAGCACTAACAGCACAATATCTTCTAAGTAAGCTCAGAAGTTATCATTTTTGTAAAAGTTCTGAAAATTGACTTAGGCTATTTTTAAAATTCCAGATTTTGGTGACGTTTTTTATTCTGGTCCAGGCCGCGTTTCAACCTAACCACAAGGATTAATAAAAAAATAAAACACCCAATCTGCATGTGCAGCAAAATTATCTTTTTGTCCAGTCTGGATCATAACCGGCAGTTCTATCATTACCGTGGCGCCACAATCTGATGATTAATTCTTATTGAACTCAACGAAACAAATCAAAAATAAAGAATAAATTTTTTTGATATCTCGCTTTGTTTTGGAACCTTCACTAATTGGTACTGGAATATTGTTTTTGGTGCAACTGACTTCGTACATACAACCAAAATTTCTTTGGTTTTCTGTGAGACTCTTAGAGAGTTGGAATGAAAATCGTTGAAGACCTCACGCATCAAATTCTTAACATGTCCTCTTAACTCAGCTAAGGTTTCTAAATCGCTACGACACCCTTTCTCCTAGAGCGTGCGTGTATCCTCCTTTGTTTTTTGACTAATCTTTTGACTTCGCGTGTATGCGACGGTGGATCATTCTCCCCCTTTATTGTCCGCTTCGGTATACGTATTTCCATACCTTTCTTGACAATACGTATAAATCGATGCCACATCTCTTCAACGGTGTCCCTTGTTAACTTGAAGTTATGGTAATTATTCCTCAGGTACGTTCTAAAACACTCCTTCGAGGCGTTACTGAATCTGTTTACAATCCGTCCTTCGTCATTAATTTGATAGTCGGAATTACCACTTTGTGATCGCTTATTCCTGTGGTCGTTGAAATGTCGGTGAATAATTCTGGCCTGTTGGTAACCAGCAGATATAAAATGTTTTCGCTACCGTTATGACACCGCGTAGGTTAATTAACTAGCTGCTCGAGATGAGTATCTGAGAACAGATCGAGAATTACTTCAGAAGCTGCTTTATCCCAGCTACCAGTAATGTGAATTTAATTACGCCAGTCGATATAAGGCAGTTTGAAGTCGCCTCCTAGAATCATAGCATGATCCTGAAAATAGGCTAGCTATACTATTTACATTACTTCTTCACTTGCCGGCGATAGGTGAGTCGCAATCAGGTGGGCGGTAGAAGGCACCTACGACTAGTTTAGACCCAACAACATTGAGTTTAATCCATATGATATCACAGATCGTATCGACGCCTATTTCATTACATGGGAGGAATTTACTCACAGCTATAAATACCCCACCTCCATGAGAATGTAATCTATCTTTCGGAAAAACGTTTTTTATAAGTTTCGGCGGAACTTATTTCTGGTTTTAGCCAACTTTCTGTGCCGATAACTATTTCCGCTTCTATGATACAAAAAACGCTTTCAAGTTCCCGTTGTTTGTTACAAACGCTTCTACAGTTAAATACGAGAAATTTTAACTGCCGAGATTCTTTTACATTCCTCCTACATTCCGGTGTTGCATCTGATTGGTTTGCCCGTAGCTGTATTTCGTGATCCTGGTCTTCCTCCCTCAGCTTAAAAAAACAACCAGTGCATTTCACATGGCCCCTGCCATCCGTGTAGCCGATTCACGTATGCAGTGCACACCTGACCTATTCAGGGGAACCGTACATGACTCAACCCTATGGTGAAGGTCGAGAAATCTGCAGCCAATATTAACACAGAAACGTCGTAGTCTCTGGTTCAGCCCTTCAATAAAGCTCTGAACCAGAGGTCCACAGTCAACAATCAACGATGCTACAGATTGTTAGCTCTGCCGATATCTTGCGGCCAATGGCCGTAGAGTTCACCCTTTCAGCTAGCCGCCGGAAAGAACCTCAGACTCAAGGTAGCATGCATCATTGGTGGCGACAGAGCCACAATCTGTAGTTGGCTACACCCCGTCCCTTCTATGGCATCCGGGATGGCTTGTTCCACATCTCGGATCAAGTCACCCGGAATACACACCGAATGGACGATGGATTTCTTCCTCGAGGAATCCGCTATTTCCCTAAGGGGCTCTATAAACCACCTAACATTAGAGCTCCCAACTACCAGAATCCCTCTCTGCGATTGCTCAGACCTAGCGGGCTGGGGGGCTGTCAACTCACAGGATGGCAATTGTGGGACTGAGTCAGCCTCCGACAATACGTCATACCGGTTGGACAGTAGAACAAATTCAGCGTCTTTGCCTTTAAGCCTGTTCGACTGCCCCCGTGTGCGGCTTCGTAGTCTAGAAGCGACCGCGACAGGCGACCGCGGTAAGGCCTCCACCTCTTTAGCCTGGGTTGCAGGTACAACGGTAGATATAGGAGAATTGTGAGCGGCATGGCTACATCAGTTTTCCCAATATAACATCGGGTGCAACCTTTTACGGCAGCTTCCAGCTGTGTAACTTTTGCTAACACAGCTGTAAGTTGTGCGCGCAGATGAGCCACCTCAGCTCGCATCGGCACACAGCAGTCACAGTCCCTACGCATAACACTTTTGAAAAACGCGAAAAAGAAACAATAGAAACTCGAACTAACCTGTAATTCCTACAAAAGTAAAAACTCGGAGATAACACTAATCAAATCTACACACCACTAATGATAAAAAATAAAACGAAAATACGCTACTGTACTCAGCGACTGCTAAACTTACGGAAAACGTTCATATTATTGTTAAGAATTTCTACTGTACTTATACGCGGTTTTAATCTGCTTTCTGTACCAAATACAATACCTGCTTCTATGCTACAGATGACGCTTTATAGTTCAAGTTGCTTATTACAAACACTTCTGCAGTTAATCAAGAGAGCGTCTAACAGTCGAGATTCATTTAAGCTACTCCAAACATGCGGAGTTGAGTTTAATTGGGCTGCACGTAACTGTGATTCCAGTTTCTGGTCTTCCTCCCTCAGCCTAAAAAATTCTCCAATCCACTCAACACGGCCCCTGCCACCTGTGTAGCCGATAAATGTTTGTAGTGCATTCCTGATCTATTCAAGGGAAACCTACAAGACTCAACATCAGGGCGAATATCGAGGAATCTGCACCCATTTTTATCGCAGAAACGCCGCAGTCTATGATTCAGACCCTCAACACGGCTCTGAACCAGAGAACCACAGTCAGTTCTATCAATGATGCTGCTGATAGTTTACTCGGCCGAAATCTTACAGCTACTGGCCATTGAGTTCACCTTTTCGGCAAGCCGCTGGAAGAAAGAGAGGATAACCTCCGACCCTAGGCGAGAAGCAGCATTAGTGCCGACGTGAGCCACAACCCGAAGCTGAATACATCTCGCCCTTTCAGTGCCATCCGGAATGGCCTGTTCAAAATATTGGATCAGACCTCCCGGAATATGTATTGAATGGATACTTGATTTCATCACTGACCTATTCCCCATTTCCCTAAGTGGCTCAATAACCCACCTAACGTTGGAGCTTCCGACTACTAGAATTCCTTTCTGCAGGTGCTCAGACCTAGCGGGCTGGGAGCCTGCCAACTCGTAGGATGGCGATTGCGAAACGGTATCGGCCCCAGACAATACGTCAAACTGGTTCGACATAGGTATAAGCCCACCTTTCTGGGATTCAGGCTAGTATGACTGCCTCCCCGCTTGTGGCGTCGACGTCCAGAAACCAAACGTCTGTTATCGTCAGGTGACCACCGCACAGAAGCCAACATCTCTGCCTTGACTGCAGGTACGATGATTGGTAGGGAACAACCTGTTAGAGGCCTAGCTCCAACAAATCACCAATTCGGCATCGAGCTTCAATCACTTACGGCAGTTTCCTCCTGTGTAGCTTTCGTTAACAAAGCTGCAAGCTGAGTGCGCAGATCAGCCGCCCCAGCCCGCGTCTGCACACATCAACCACAGTTCCTACACATACTATCTTTGAGAACAAAAAGTGAGAAAAAGTGATAAAAAGAACGAACTCTCAAAGTGACCTAAATAGCAAACTGTTCTCTCGCACGTACCTCAAGGGATAACGAACTATTTCATTACCTACTAACAACCTCTAATGACGACTTAAGTGAAACCTAACTGTGGGAATAACTATAAGCTAAGACTAGACGACAGTTATTGTACTAAGTAGTTAACAGGACGAACGAGTAAAATGTCTTAGCTAACCACAGCAATAAATCAATGATTAAATAAGATTTTCATACGTCCCTACAGGTAAACTTTAAAGATGATCACGGTTACTGTACATTGCTAAAACTCAAATAACAGAAATAAATCAAAGCTATATACAATTTAAATTAACAGAAACGGCATCACATATCGCGAAGATTACTGAAAATCAACTGAGGATGAAACAAAAGTTATCTGCACACTTTAAATTAACACTGAAGGCGAAACTTATCCTAACAGGTTCAGAAAAATCTGCCAAAGAAAGAATATCCGAAATCAAATATGAAAAATCACTAAAAGTAATGAAAACAGTTACTAGTAACATCAAACAAATCTTTAGGAAATTGGTTAACTTTCTCCAGTTATCAAAAATGATGCTAACAGTACCGGATTAGCCACGTATCAAGAGTTAGCAAATGCTATGGGCCCGGCGCCTTCTCAGGACTTTGCACCTCCTGGTAGCACCCCGCCTCCCGGAAGGGTGCTTGACCTTTTTCCTTTCAATACCCTTCTTCATATTTGCCACGGGCCCCGCGCTCTTTTAATCCGGCTTTGGATACTAACCTCTTGCAATGTGGATTAACTGTTTATCACGATACATACTCACATTTCATAGAAGTAACCACAAAATTAAACTAAAAAACTCAAAATACAAGACTTCTGCTCAATAGCAGTAGTTCACCATTACTGCAAAAATAACACAAATATTGTCGGTACAGAGATCACGTCTAAGTGTTTTTATTTCTCCCAAGGTTGTGGTTAGGTTGAAATGCGCCCTGGATAAGAATAAAAAAAAACTTCTTGAAAGTTTGAAAGTCACGCAAATTTCGTTCTGCGGCTTCCATCTCAGAAATATTTTACCTTTTTTTATTTTACAATAAAGCAATTGATACAATATGGCGGACGAAGCTGAAAGAAACCATCAACAAATATTTCTGCTTGTAAATTTCATGAGATTTTTTATGACGGAAGAGAAGCTAGAAATTAAATTTGGAAGAAAACATTAAAGTTATTAGAGAAGCGAAACATTTGGCCATAAACAATGAAATTAGTAGTTCAGGTAATAAGAAAATAAGTTTGCAACATTATTAAAAGAGAAACAACTGTATCATCCCTTAACAAAAGCTATATCTTTAAGCATTAAAACACGTAATGACCCTTCTTATGCAGGAAGTGCTTTTAATAACTACTCCTTAACAGTTGCTGAAAAAATAAAAGGAAAATGTATTGGGAATATGGATGTTATAACAATACTTAAATCCTTGTCACCAAAATCATCATCTATGTCTCTATTTCCCACCAGTCAAAATGAAATGGAAAAATTATTAAATCCCTCAAAAACAAAAATCATTTGGTTATGATGAGGTTATAACCAATGTAGTGAAACAATGTAGCACCAGCGTTAGTAGAGTTATTAGTCATATTTGTAATAGTTCTTTTGAAGAAGTTGTCCTCCCTAACCCAATCAAGAAGTTAATAATCAAACCGCATTATAAAAAGGGTGATACATCAAAGACAGAGAATTACAGACCCAAATCACTTCTATCACCATTTTCAAAAATCTTCGAAAAAGTATTGTACAGAAGGGTGTATGCACATCTACAAAAGAATGGCCTACTCAGTAAAGCAAAGTGTGGCTTTAGGCAAGGTGTTTCAACAGATTCAGATTTTGTAAACAACATATTGGAAGCAATGAATAAAAAATTCAATTCCCTAGGTATATTCTGTGATCTTGCTGTGGCCTTTGCTTGTGTTAATCATGATATTCTCTTAGGTAAATTAGAACACTATGGAATTAGCGGTAAGCCAGGGCTTTGGTTTAAATCATACCTGGAAAATAGAAAGCAATTGTGTATCACTGGAAGATGTTATTACCGGAGATTTTATAAACTCAGAAAGGAGTATAGTTAAATGTGGTGTGCCTCAGGGCTTAATTCTTGGCCCTCTGCTGTTCTTAATCTATATAAATGATCTCCTGCATATACTAGATGATGATGAATACATGGTGCTCTTTGCAGATGATACTACCATATCGTTGAAAAACCCATCAGTACAAAATCTTAAAAACACAGTAAATGATCCTATAAAGAAAATTAACAGGTGTTTTAATGCTAACAAATTAATACTTAATGCAGAAAAGAGACAGTTACTTCAATTTGTTACAAAAAATAAAATAAAACAAAGGAAAGCTATAATGTGATATTAGAAGGAAAAGCAATCAATGAAAGCAGTTTCACAAAATTCCTGGGTGTATATATAGATACCAGATTGAACTGGAAGCAACATATTCAACAACTTCTTAAAAGACTGAATTTCTGCAACATTTTCAATGAGGATAATATCTAGTATAGCTAATACAGAAACAAGAAAGTATATTTTGCATATTTTCATTCCCTGCTCACATGGCATCTCATTCTGGGGAAACTCTTCACAAGCAGAGAGGGTATTTAAATCACAAAAGTGTGTTGTAAGAACTATTTGTGGAGCAAGCCCACGAACGTCGTGCAGAAATGTATTTAAAAAACTAGGTGTACTTACAATGACACCAAGTATGTATACTCCTTTCTATGCTTCATAATGCTAGGAATAAATATAATATTAACAAGGATAACAAATCACTGTCAATTGAAGAGAAAGGGATAATATTTACTGGAGCTTCCTTATTCAATGGCTTACCAAAAGAAATTAAATGTTATCTACGAAAACCCAACTACTTTAAGATCAAACTGAAAGAGTTTCTGCATCAGAACCCATTTTACAGTGTGAAAGAATTTTCTTCTTGGAATTTGGTAACTAAGAATGGCTGAGAAAATACTATATATGGTGTGTGGAAGGGGAAGGTGACAAAGTTGTCCACAATTACTAAAATGATATATGGTTTGTCTTTCCATTGAAACTTTTGACAAATGAAGTAATTACACTGTTTACGAAATTCACTCATATATATATAAACTAACATGGGAAAACATGCATTCGGAAAATTATCATACTAACTGGTTTTTAAGTAATTGACTGGTTATAAGTTGTTGGTAATATTATTGATGTTGTTAATAAGTGTGTGTACTGTTCCACAAGTATGGTAACTTACATGATATACTTTGTAGTTGTAGATTACAGTGGGAACTTATTATGGTAATTGGTCTGTAAGAAAATAACTGGTTGTTAGATGCTCGTATAACAAGTGTATACACTGTTCCACATATTTAGTAATTAACATGGGATTGTATTTGCAGATTCCAGTGGATATTGATTATACTAATAGGTTGTTATGTAGCTAACTTGTTATCAATTGCTGGTAATATAATTGATATTATTAATAAGTATATATATTGTTCCTCATCCCGAAGACTATTCTCATATGGGACCAAAGGGAACATATCTATCTATCTACAGTATAGGAATTACCAAATATTTGTATTATTTTTGCCGCGCTGGTGGCATCTGATACCTGCGCCACAATAACATATATCGACATTTCAAGCGTATTTGTGACGACGTTTTCGTAAAATATGAATGGGGAATATGAAGAAAACTTCATATCGAAGCAATTAATCCTAAGTCCAAAAGGTTAGTACCATTTTTTGATAGGTGTGGAAAGACGTGTATTCCCTATTCATTAACCTTTGATACAGAACCATTTGAAATATAAAAACTGCCTCAATGCTTCTTTCTTGATATTCCTCTAATGGTCGGGAAGTTGACTACAGCCGCGACAAGGCTACCGCATTTAACACTGAAATTAGAAATTTATTCACGCGCGAAAACATTGTGTAACATGGGTAATAGGTAATAGGATTTAATTTTTATTGAGAATTAGAATGTAAAATTTTTCCTTAGACGTTGCGAGTAGTAAGTTGTTCAGGCTACAGGCATTCAGCGGATATAGCCTCAGATAACATGGCGTGAGACGCCTACAAGTCAGCAGTATACACTTGAAACTTGGTGACACCTCTCGGTAACAAAACCGTTGTATGCGTATATTCATACTACACTTCTCTCCGAGCAAACGCAGTAAAGATGTAGTCGCTTATTACAGGTATGGCACGTGATAGCCTCAGTTTGTTTGTCTCTAAAATGTTTGGTCTTTGTCACATATATTTCTAAAGTGTTCGGTTTAGCCTTCCAAGATAATTAATTTGTCACAAGTAGCTCGAAACTGTCTTCAGTGAAACTTTGCCAGATTGACGAAGTTTTCCATTTATTCGTTAGTGTATTTGGCCGCCATTGTTAAGGTTTAGTCGCCGTTTTTCTATCAAGTGATGGGTTGTGTATCTTGCAATAGAGTTCAGCTCACTTATCGGTGTTTGAGAAGTAATACGTGATTGAGTATAGGAAGCTTTCTTTGGGAGTAAAGTCAGTAATTATGTGTCAGCCAATTGAGCAGTTAGATTCAAGTTATTAATGCAAAGACGTGTCACGTCCTCATTATTTTCATGTTAGTTGATGATCGGATTAAATGTAGATAGGATTTTGATATTAAATGGTTTGTAATATAATTCGCCTGTGTTTGTGTCTCATGTAACACTTGTAGACTAAAGAACCTACGGTCCCACATCCTGTCGAACATTATTTGCAGTTTAATATAGTCAGCTCAGCAGTTCCTGTACCAGAAGTATATTTGCAGTTACTAAGAATGCTTGATGAGGTAAGCAATTCTGGCGTTAAGCTATCTGAGTGGAGGTTTGGTAATTTATGTGTAATGAAATAATTACATGGTGTCAGCCCTGACTTAAATCAATAGAAATAGTAACTTCAGATCCCATTCCAAGTAGTCGTAAGAAGTTTAATCAAACATGACGCGTATAATAGTAAACACCCACACTAATACGATCGAAAACATTTCCTTTTTTTTACGCCTCGTCGACGTCTAAGGTCATTAGAGGCGGGATGGGACTGAGGACAAGGAACTAGTAGGAATTCGGCCATGGCCTTTCTGGAGGAAGCATCCCGGTATTCGCCTGGAGTGATTTGGGGAAACCATGGAAAGAAAATATTCCCACTTTACCACATCATGTAGTAATAGAGATGGGTCCAGTAGAAATTGATAGCATAGGTATTGTTAATCAATTAAAGCTCCTGAACTGAGTGAAGCACCGGGTCCCGATGGTATACCGGTAAGGGTATTTTCAGAATACGCGGAAGAAATTGAACCATTTCTGTCACATATATTCTGTAAATCTTTAGAAGAGAAAAAGTACCTTCTGACTGGAAAATTGACCAGGTAATTCCTGTTTTCAAGAAAGGAGATCGGAGAGATCCTATGAATTATCGACCCAAATCACTAACATCTGTCTGCAGTAGAATTCTGGAGCATGTCAGATGATCTAACATTATGAAGTTTCTAGATGAGAACTAGTTACTTACACCTTGTCAAAACGAATTTCAGAAGAAGAGATCGCGTGAAACACAATTGACACTATTTTCCTATGACGTAATGAAAGCTATCGATGCAGGTTCACAATATGAAGCAATTTTCTTGGATTTTCCGGAAGCTTTTGATTCATACGACTTTTGGCGGCGAAGATTCGAGCATACGGTAATTAGATCAGATTTGCGAATGGATACGTGATTTTCTATCTGGTAGATCACAGTTTGTCGTTGTTGACGGGGAAGCCTCTTCTAAGTTAGATGTTACTTCACGTATTCCTCATGGTGTAATAGGACCACTACCTTTCTTCATTTTTACAAACGATCAAGGTGACAACGTTAAATGCTGGTTGCGATTTTTTGCCGACGATACAGTTATCAATAGGGAAATAAGGTGTTCTGACGATTGCTTAGAAATTGAGCACGATTTGGATACTATTTCCTAATGATGCCGTAAATGGCAGCCTACACTTAATTGTAAAAAGTGCAAGGCAATGCGAATAAATAGCAAAAACAATCAGTTTGTTCACGAGTACCAAATTAACAACTCAGTTGATTCCCTGAAGTACCTGCGGTAATAGTAGAAAGCAACATAAAATGGGACTTGCACATAACTTCCGTCGTAGGCAAAGCAAATTCTAAATTACAATTCGTAGGTCTTATTTGGAGGAACGCATACAAAGGAAATAACGTATAACACACTAGTGCATCCGCATCTGGATTACTGTTGTGGAGTTTGGGATCCATATCTCAATGGCATGATTGACTCAGTGGAGAGGGTACAAAGGAGAGCCGTTCGATTCGTGACTGGTTGCTACAGCCCTTATGAAAGCGTCACAGAATTGGTACGTAGGTTGGGCTAGGATCGTTTGGAAGACGGACGACGTCGTTTGCGTTTGAATTTATTGGAGAATATGCGAAATTCTTTTACTTACGAGTGCAATGAAATACTTCTTCCGCCAGCCTGTTTAGGTCGCAGTGACCAGAGGGATAAGATTAGAGAAATAAGATGCTGTAATGATGCTTTTATGTATTCTTTCTTTCCTCGTGCTATTCGGGAATGGAATGTGCAGAATTAAGATTGGTGCTTAGCACCCTCTGCCACCCACAATGTCTGTGATTTGGAGAGTATGGATGTAGATGTAGATGAGCAGCTCCAGTAGTCACAGTTCCTAAGAAGAGTCCAAATGGCGAAACTAAGTTTAGATTTTGTGTGAGTTATAGATCTTTAAATACTGTTACAACTTCTGATGTCTACCTTTTACCTTCTATTTCAGAGACAGTAGACTAACATGACCAGCGTAAGTATTTTACCAATTTGCGTGGTGGCTATCATCAGATAAGGGTAACTGACGAAGACATTCTAGAATCAGATTTAACTGTTCCAAACAGTCATGAGTATGTCAGGAGCCTTTCAGATTAAAAAATGCTCCATCTACTTTTCAGAGACTGATAGATATTGCAATGAGAGTATTAAATTTATTTTCTATATTAGTTTTTTAAGAATGATGTAACTATATTTCCTAGAGATCTTGATGAGCATTTTGAAAGGTTGAGAAATGTGTTCGAACGTCTGCAGAAGGCTAAATTGACATTGTCACCGGAAAAATGTAATTTTATAGTTTCAGAGTATGAGTATTTTAGTCATCATATTTCCAGTGAAGGAGTAAAGCCACATCCACGTTTGTACGGGCAGTAAAAGGGTTTCCAACCCCTGCTTGTATAAAGGAATTACAATTATTTCTTCCTCTTGCTAATTATTGCAGGAAATTGGTTCAAAATTATGCCCTTAAGGATAAACCATCAACAAATTTGAATAAAGGTGCAAACTTTGAATGGTTAGCTGATTGTTATCAAGCAATGGTTACTCAAAAAGAAGCTCTCGCAACTTACTCAGCACTGGCATTCCCAAATTTCTCTTAAACGTTTTATTCTTTCCATAGATGCAAGTAAAGTTGCAATAGGCTCAGCATTATCCCAGGTCATAGATGGAAAAGAAAGTCCAATTCCATATATATCCCATCAATTGAATAAAGCATAATCAGATTACAGTGTCACAGAGCGTGAACTATTGTCAGTTATTTTGAGCTTTAACTTTATTCATTGTTATGTTTATGGAAGAAAATTCACAATAATTACTGACAATACAGCATTGAAATGGATGTTAGAATTAAAAGACCCATCTAGCAGACTAATGCGTTGGACATTAAGGCTCAGTGATTTTGAATTTGACGTAATCACAAACCCGGAAAATTACATGATAATACAGATGGTTTGAGTAAAAAAGTTTGACCTGTAGAGGTACAAGACCCACCTTCTTTAGTAGAATTTCCATTTGCGGAAGACGAAGAATGTAGTTAGTGGGGGAAAAATATATATTTTGTATTTCATGATACTGTGTTGCATCGTAAAACCAAGCCCGGTGACAAATTTGTTGTTCCTAAAGTATTCTGTGAGTCATTCATGAAGTCGTACCATGATTTTATTTTTTCAAATCATTGCGGATGGAAAACAACTAATCAGCGAATTGCCAAACAATATTGGTGGCCAGGTAGTAAAGAAGACGTCAGAGAGTATTTAAAAAGTTGTATTCAGTTTAATGAAATACTAAGTCCTGGCAAAGCAAGCTTGAAGTTACAACAATTGCCAGAAATAGCAGAACCCTTTCACAGAGTTGGTCTAGATTTAATGAGTTCTTTTAATGGTACTAAATCGGATTAGAGTTATGTACTTACCATCGAAAATGCGTTTTAACGATATTAATTTATGTTTCCTTTGGAAGATCAAACAGGAGAGCCTAAACAAGAGCTTTCATAGTAGGATGGATATTAAAATTTGGCGTTCCAGTATCTATTATTATGGAATGGGAAAAAATCCATCTCGGCGTTGTTCACTCAAGTTTGTAAGTTATTCGGTATTGAGAAATTGTGTACTACTAGTTTTCGACTACAGGAATAGGGTGGACTGAAAGAATTCATAGAACAATAGGAAAAAGTTGAGTAACTATATAAACAAGTCGCATAATGATTGGGATTTATTATTACAATATGTAGTGTCAGCTTACAATAGCAGAGTTCATGTCAATATACAGGAAACTCCATTCGAAATTATCTATTATCGAGAAATGACGTTACCTTTTGAACTGTTTAAAACTTCAAAAGATAATGACAAACCATAAGTGTATAATCTAGCTTATAAGTTGAAGAAAATATCGTCACAAGTTCATAGGAATAATCAAAAGGCATTTAAGTCACAACTAAACAATATGTTAAAACAGCCGGTCCGAAAAAATTAGCGTTGAAAATTTTGTGATGAACACACCATTTTTAAGGAAAGGGCAGACACGTAAATTCACTAAAAACTGGTCAGGGCCATTTAAAGTAATACACATTCTTTCACCAGTTATAGTCAAATTTAAGTTACCAGACAGGGATATAGTTGTTTATAAAAATCTTTTTTTGGGTATGCTGTTGTAACAGGAAACACGCAGCTGGAAGCGGAACAACAGAAACACAATATGCTGAATAGCCAAGCAAATTCCAAATTCAGCAGCATCACAAAATCCAGGTCCATATTCATTGCGCAGTAAAGGCCCTATTAAACTATCTTGTTCATCTCACAAGCCAACAATATTGTTTGAGACCTAGGAAATAGTCAATATTGAAATGACTAAAATTGAATCATTTCATTAAGTTATATTTACAAGAAAGAATAATATGTTAGAGCTGCGAGGCAGTGGTAGGAATTTCGACAACAGATAGACACTCATAACAAGAGCTTGGGTTGGTCACTGTCCCGCGGCAGTCAAGTGTTTGACGCAGCAGCCGAGGTCCTTCTGCGCATTTCCTGGACACAGCTATGAAATGCAAACGTGGTCATCATATTTTCGCCAAGTAACACTTTTGTGAAAAGAATCAAGCTATGAAAAGTTTTGTGTGGCTGTGCGAAACATTTAAGGTTGTTGTTTTTATCTACCAACGAACGTTGAGCTGGACGAGATATGGAGGGCGGAAGAGTCGCGGCTGCGACTGTGGACTGACGCGGTGAGTGCGCGTGGGTACAGCCTGGGCGTACAACGCAAGTACGATTGCTGTACTTATATATCTGTACTGCGCGGAGCTCAGCGGAGGTCTGACATGGCACGTTGAGAGGCGGAGGAGACTCGCCAACCGCGACATTCGGTGCGGTCAGTGCCAAAGCGTGTGCCAGTGTTTGGTGGTAAAGTTGCCATCTTGCATAAGGGGATGGTGAATGGATGAACATATGCTGCTAAGCGACCAGAGATAAACTCAGGGTAAATATCCCATCAAAACTTAAAGCTATATTGCACTTCGATCTGTTTCTTAAAATTCTTATTGTTTTTAAATACAAGCTAAATTGTGAAATTTCAAAAATGAAACGGTCAATAAAAAATGATAAAAAAATACTTTTAAGTTGGGAGATGTAATTATTAATTTTGATATAATTCCAATATTTATTATTTTATATAGAATGACCTTTCTCAAAAATCTTTGCGTTTAAAACAAAGCGAGTTTGAGATTTCACAATTTATCATTTATTTTTTAAGAAAAACAACATGACAGTTTTAAGAAAATAAAAAACAGTAAATTCTTTATTAGAAATCCTAACAGTTAAGACATAAATTTTTAATGGAATAGGGCGCAACCTCAGCTAACAATTACATAGGGCACAGAGGAATCTCTTTATCAGTGCAGGTCTCCCTGCCAGTTCCTGTTTGGTTCACTCGAGATCGATAAACAGTAAATTCCAGGAACGAGGAAAGATAATGCCTGGCTCGTTATTAGTTTCTCCTACCTCAGCTTCCGTCTCTGGTAAGCCTGACGATATGGTTCTGTAATTGGCTCAGGTTCGGGGATGCTGATCCCGGAAGCTACGAGGTGCGATGTCTTGCGGTTCCACGGTTCGAGTCAACCGAGGGCAAAAGTGGTTAAATGATGCTTTATGTTTTTCTTGGGTTACCCGTACACTGGGACAGTGAAAACATATTTTACACCTATTGGGAAGTTGAAATAAAAAATTTCTGCCCGTATTATTGTGAAATCGAAATTCGTTGTTATTCTTCAATAAAGTCACTACTATTTCAAATGCATGGAAGAGGCTGTATTCTAAAAACATAAACGAATTCAGCAATAGAATGCACTAAACTTGTCAGATTATATTGGCTGAACAGTATATTAAATTCCAAATATACACATTTTATCGTTGATGTGGCTTATAAACTGCTAACAAAATGTTTTTCATATGGAGTGGTAAATGAATCTGTGTTCACGATAAACAACTAAAGATGCTGCTATATTAGTGGACTGAGACCTTCGATGATAAGTGTATTCGCGCTTGATATTAGAATTTTTTTTAAACAATGTGCCATAAAATATAATAAGTTTTTTATACGTATGTACGTATGATATGTATTTTGCAACAAGTGAAAAGGAAATAATCAATGAAAAAAAATATTCAACCGCAAGTGGGAACGAACCTAGGATCAACAGTTCCACAGGTCAGCGCATTACTGTTTAGCCACTCCGCCTTTGTAAACAAACGTGCTTCGTCCATTATATAACCAAAGTGAAGATATATATAGATACAAAATCTCATGAATGAATAGTTATTGATAATCTGTATAAAGAATCAAACTGTTAAAAACAGGGAAAAAATCAGTTAAATAAAAATATGAGACGTGGAAGAATATTAATATTCCATTTCGGCAATGTGTCTGTTCTTATGATATCGCGTAGCAATGAGACACGATTCCTTGTATAGGAATTTCCGGAGCACTGCCAGAAGTCAGAAATCGTGACAACGTTGGAGGAAGTAGATGTTGCAGCGTTGCAGGAGGAAATAAGTGTGAACTTTCCTATTTCCTTCGGCTAAGAAGAACACCTTTATAACGCAAATAATACACGTAATAATTCATCACGAGCAGCAAATTCGGCTAAAGATTTTTATTGTTTTTCACTACAATTATCCAACTTAAGACTGCAAGTCACAGCTGGAAATTAAAATTACAATGGTAATCCATGTTAACTGTAAGAGGGAAATCCAAAATCTAAGGTCTCCCAAGCAAAGTTTCAATTTACTTTCTTCAATGTATACATCGTTTTAAGGGCTGAACAATTATACAATTTTCTACTTCATCACCATTCAATACACGCATTCTTGTAGACGATGTGACGCTCTGGCCTTTCATTCGGGAACACACAGGTTGGAATCCTAGTCCGGTCATCCAGATTTGGGGTTTCAACGGTTTCCCCAAACCACTCTATGTGAAAACCGGAATGGTTCCTTAAAGGCCATTGGTGAAATCCTTGCCTCTAGTCCTTTTCCGCCTCTAATAGTCGGACGGGTATTCAAACCTGCCTCCTCCCGAATGCGAGGCCAGAGTGTTAAGGCTCATCCACTACGCTCGGTCCTCCGGTCCTAAGGCACTGTCGAACTTTCTTTACCGGTAGGCTGTATTTGTTTGAATTTTTGCGGCTTAGTCTATTTTGGAGTCGACTATCACGGGTGACGAAAAATCACCGTTCCACTTCACACACGAGACTAAAGAACACTCACACAAGTGGCGACATCCTTCTTCGCCAAATGGTGGTATCTACTTATGTTATTATACTGAAGTAATCGCAAACAAAGAATAACATAAAAATTGTATGATTTATTAAGTAATGAGTTTTTAAATCCCGCAGGTATCAAGTCGCTACGCTGTAAAGTAGTAATTTTAGAACTCTCTACTTCAATCCCAATTCTTAATTAACTTTCTTTACTTATACCAGTAATAAAAGAATTTATGCTAATCCTACGATAATAACCTGGTTTTAAATTTTTGAGTGACAATGGTCATTTAATTTGTTACAGTACTAATATTTGGTTCTATGCGATTTCCTTTCATGTTTTTACATTATATTTTTGTTTTCCTTGACGACGGTGTATGATCATTATAGACCACCTTCAGAATTAATGATAGACATGGCTTAAAATTAGAGACATAATTCCAACGATAAATTAATTGTTTCTGAAATGTGAAATTCGTTCTACTGTGAAATGAGACAGACGATCTGATTTCGGCGTTGCTGGGAACCAGAGTAATTTTCTTTCAGCGCTGCCGCCGCAAAAGTGTTTTTTTCTTTCATGTTGGTAGTTGGTTAAAAATCATTTGATAGTTTCGGTTATAAGAGATCCCTTAACTATCTTATTCCCTGAGGCAGTTTGGAAAGAATCAAGAAAATATTATATGCATAAGCGTAGTGTAGGTTTGGAACATATAAAAGGGGAAAATTTTTTAAAAGAATATGAAATACGTGGATTTGAACCTTGAACTGCAGGTTCAGAAAACCACAACGCTAACCACAGGACCCCCCCCCCCGCCCCCGTTCAAGCTAGATACCTACTCGTCAGTTTGTTAACAATGCTGCCTAGGAAGACTGTTTCATTCAATCTTTTCCGAAATAAAGTTTTACGCTATTCAGTTGTAGTAAAAAGTAGAACGGAGCCTTGGGGGTTATTTTTTGCCTCGTTTTAATGCATTCCCGTTAATTACAACTTTTGCGATAGGTTTTACGATCTGAATTTATTTAAAGTGTTATTGAAATGTAGGGGAAGGTTGATGAACTACCCCGACATTATGAATCGTCAGTGGGGAGGAGCTTAATTCCAGTTTTGTTTCATGCATTGACTTACCGAAATGAATAATCTGAAATATAGATGGCTCTGAATGAAATATCCCCCAATGATATTGCCAAAAGGTGGAGCCAGCATTGCCTTACTCTTTCCTAGGATGAGATTGATGCGAGATTCTGCAAAAAGACTGATAGAACATGACAGCGCTGTCCACATTTAATGCAAAGACTGTACGAGTATGTATAGAAAATTAATGATTATGCATTCTTTAAGAAGTAGGAATATCCTGGGAATGGATATTCCATACGAGCCGTCCACGGAAAGGTTGCGCGTTCAACGCTGTGTGTAAACAGCCCTATTTCCTCATGATGATCCTACCACACATCACTTGTCGAGTGTAACTAAGACAAACTATAAATCCTTATAATGAATTACAATGTGGGGCTTGATAGTGCTATCGTCATCTATCAGCTGACACGTAATTTTTTAAAGTTTTCTATTAACAAAACATAACGAAAAAATAAGTGTCACTATTTCTTTCTGTTATATTTATCTTGAGACAAAAATTTGCAAAAATTTAGAAACTGATAGATTTTTGTATAGAATAAATGAAACGTAGGATATTTATAAAACCACTCTTCTTTCTCATAGTCCTCGTGGGAGTTATGACGTCTAAATACTGTCTATCGTTTTTCCACAACTATGAGGAAACAAATCTTTTTCTTTACACTTTGGCAAATTGAATGATCGCGAAGAATTTATACTTTAAGACTAGATTGTTACAAATTTCAGTATCCAAAACATGATTGTATTTACGTTAGCGGCAATTCAGCATACAATGAGTTAATATGTCAATACATAACAGTTTTAAATTAAATCTTGATTGTGTTACTGTTCATCAAACAAATAGGAAAGTTCTTCAGCGGCATTAGACAGTAGTCAAGTCACATTCACGATCCAGCAAAAAAAGTTTAAATAAAAAAAAAAAATCCGAAAATATTCGAAGGAATGGGGAATGGCCACTTCTCAACGGCTGTGGACCAATTCGTTTACGTTTCAAAAAAATAATAATAATAATAATTTCTTCCAGGCCTTTGCAATAATAATGACTTTACAGAAAAATAACAATGAGTTTCGATTGCTCAATATATACAGGCAGATATCTGTAATTTTAACGTCTCAATAGGTGTATAATACGTTTTTACTGTCTCAGTGTACGGGTAACACAAGAAAAACATAATGCATCGTTTAACCACTTTTTCCCGTGGCGCGACTCGAACCGTGGAACCACGAGACAACGTACTAGCTTCCGGGATCTGCATCCACGAATATGAGCCACATACCGCCCCATCGCGTCAGGCTTACCAGAGACGGAAGATGAGGTAGCTACAACACATAAACAGCTTGGCATTATCTTTCCTCGTGCCTGAAAGTTATTGTTTATTTCCCGGAATTTTACATTGATTAATAGCTGAACGAATTGGGTGAAAGGTAAATTTCATCAGTGGCACTAGACTGTAGTCAATCCACACTCACGATCTGGCTATCAAAAATTCTGTTTAAATAAAAAATTTCGAAATTACTCAACGGAATGTGGAATTGCCGTTTCTCAAATATCGTTGCTGAATTCGTTTACATTTTTAGAATACAGCCTCTTCCATGCATTTGAAATAGTAGTGACTTTATTGAAGAATAACAACGAATTTCGATTTCACAATAATACGGGCAGAAATTTTTTATTTCAACTTCCCAATAGGTGTAAAATATGTTTTCACTGTCCCAGTGTACGGGTAACCCAAGAAAAACATAAAGCATCATTTAACCACTTTTGCCCTCGGCTGACTCGAACCGTGGAACCGCAAGACGTCGCACCTCGTAGCTTCCGGGATCAGCATCCCCGAACCTGAGCCAATTACAGAACCATATCGTCAGGCTTAACAGAGACGGAAGCTGAGGTAGGAGAAACTAATAACGAGCCAGGCATTATCTTTCCTCGTTCCTGGAATTTACTGTTTATTTCTTGGAATTTTAAATTTAGGAAATAAAATTAAAGAAACTTTTCATCAATGGTGATATGCGTCAGAATTAACTTTTAAAATTTCTGCACTACTTTAATAACGTATATTCTTTTTGTGCTGCGGTTAACGATTTTTGCCCCTTACCGCTAACCGAATTTTTTACGGACTCCCGGAGATAGCGGTCAACGCGATAGGACAGGGAAGATAACTCCATGCCACGAATAATGCCCATTTGGGGATATGCATCAATTATATCATTAGCTATCACTAGTCAGAGCAGCATGTTTTTAAATACAGAAGCTTTGAATTTTATGTTCTTCTTTGATGAGAATTTTTTCCGTAAGAACAGTCACTTTACATTTCATTTCTCATTTGCTTCCCAATACTACAGGCTAGAAATTATCGTTATCGCACAATAAGGACATTAGCTAAAAAAAACTTTTTCGCACAATAGACACATTGGTTTTACTTAGTTCCTTGAATATTTTTAAACAGTTATCATTACGTATTACATCAATGATCAATCGCCCCACTTTGTTATGAGCACTAGAAAAAATGGGGAATCTTTACGGTGAAGTTAAATTTAATAGAAAAGTGTCTTTCAAATCCTACTCACGCATGCTGCGCTGACAGTGTCTCACGTCAGCCAGAACATTAATGTTATGATTCCATTCTATTGTTCCACGCTAAGTATGTTCAAGAAACGACAGAACTAAAATAATTGCTTTTACAGGCAAGCATACATACAAGACCACGGCCAAAATTATTAAATTCGAAATCTTGTTACGTGTTATATATTTGACTGAACTCTTAGATAAGTCTGTACTATTTCCAAAAATTATAATACACAGCAAACGTTGAATATTAACATAAATTTCGAGTCATTTTAAGTTGTTGTAGACGGGTATAAAATCTGCATTTTGTTGTTATCCAGTACTTGCTAAAAACCAGCATTTTGTTTGAGATTGGTAACTTTCGTGTTATGTGTGAACACTTAATAACTGTAAAATGTCTTCAAAACAGTCAATGAAACGTATTCGATGTTCCTATAACTCTTTTATTGCCGAAATGTAATCACTATTTTGGTTTATGAAACAACAAGGCGGAAATGTATTTCGTTTTATGGGAGGTGGATGTGGTTCAATTTTAATAGTCGTGAGACTGTACCACCTCCTGGGTATAGTACTGTCTTTTTAGATGTGTATAATGGGTTGAATAAGTCCTAGGAGGAAATGTAGCGATGTGCAATTCAGTTCGTTCGGATAAATATGAGCATGGTAGTACATAGCACCTTGGTATTGCTTGCAGTAATACCTATTACAACACATAAGCATCTGTTCCACTCTTGGATGCTTGGCTTTTAATGGTTAACTTTAACTTGCGCTAATTTTGCAAAAATGTAACGCTTTAATGATTATCAAAATTAACTTTTGAAGTAGTGGATTAACAATTAACGAAGTTAACTTTTCGGTTAACTGTTCCCAGCTGAGTGTATAATGCTTTCAAAAAATTAAATTTTTAGGCAATGTACAAAAAGATGGATGGAGAATAAAAATTTGTTATTGATCGTACTGAGATTCCAATACGAAGTAGTGGTTACCCTGACCATGCTCAAGGCACATACTCACATTACAAAGGAATTCATACTTTCAAATCCCATGTATTTATTAGTGAGTTTGGAGTAGATTTGTATTGTTCCCATTTATATGGTGGAGCAACATCTGATCCTCAAATGGTAGAGTTAACAGGCTTCCTTGATCTTTTAAAAGGAGGACATTTTATTGTTATTGACAAGGGTTTTTAATTTTTGATTTGGTGGAAGCCAAAGGAGCCACTCTTAATATTACACCTTTCAGAGTGTCATAAGGTCCAAATGACTGGCAGGGTTATCGCAAATCTGCATACTGTGGTGAAAAAAAGTGATAGGAAAAGCTAAAAAATATATGCTATTTTACTCCAAGCAATGCTAACTTACACATGTCCTCTTGCAAATAAGATATTTAAATTGTTTTCAATGTTTGTAACTTCAAACAAAAAGCAGTTTGATTTCCATCACTGTTTCTAACATTTTAAACTTTAGGTTTTTAATTGTATATGAGCCTTTATAAAAAGAAAAATTTAAGTTTCTTCAGTTCCAATTTCTTTTATGAATGCTTGATACAGAGTTATGTATTAAAAACTATATCACCTTTTATTTACAGGTAATTTAATCCAATCACTGATCCCTTATTTGCGAAAGAAAATTTTACAGAAATTAAGTGCCAGCTTGTGGTCATGGTCATATTTTACCTTCCATGCTTTACTCTATATTCTTTCACCAATATCTTTCAACACCTCATACTTTGTACACTCCCAGTACTCTCTTGAACCCTCTGCTGTCTTCCAATGTGCCCCAATCTAGCTCTATTATGATATCAGTTACTAATTGCGCTCTGCAGCAATGTTCACACAAAATAATAAACACAACCATTTAGGCTACATAATAAACAATCCAAAATGATTAAATGGTATTTAAAATAAATATCAAAACCATCAACTCAAGTTAGTGACTACGCAAAAAGATTCAGGTTCTGAGAGAGTTATCAACTTTTAAAATTACTACTTAACAGAGAAACAAATCAATTACTTTTATAAGCAATAATAAAATTTTGATTGAGATAACATGAATAGGACACAATATTAGTACAAAGAACATGTACAAAATGTTCCTTCCATAAAGACAAACAAGATTTGTGCCATAATGTGGTTTTGGTTTAGTGAGAGCATTAGGGAGAATGAATCAGAAACTGCATGATCTAACTCGGAGAACTAGCTTAACAACACAATTAGAAATGAACAGATCAAAAAAATTGAAATTCATTCAGAGTACATTACAAAGGAAATTCGAAAGCTGAAAAAACATAAAGGGGCTGGTGTAGATAATATTACTACAGATATCTTAAAGATAGCTGGAGTGACATTGTACCTTATCTTGAAATATTATTTAAACTGAGTCTGGATACTTGCATGCTTACCATAGGACTGGAAAAGTACGATAGTAGTGCTGGTACATAAAGCAGGGGTGCGAAATAGAGTCAAAAATTATAGGCCTAATCAGTTTGACATCAGTGGTAGGTAAATTAATGGAAAGATTGATATGCAACCACATCAGAAATATATGTGAGGAACGTAATTGGTTTTCAAGTAGGCAACATGGCTTTAAGCGAAGGATATTCATGCGAATCTCAGTTGGTGGGATATATGTAAGATATTTTAGATGAAATGGACAAGGGAGACCAAATTGATAGTGTAGCACTAGATCTGTCGAAGGCGTTTGACAGAGTGAGCCATAAATGGTAGTATATAGGGTAAGAACTATTGGAGTGGATGAGAAAGTGATTTGCTGGGTAGTAGAATTTTTAAAAAGTAGAAAACAAAGTTAGCGTAGAAAATGCAGTATCAAAAGAAGTGGAAGTTTAAATGGGAGTCCCACGGTAGTGTATTGGGTTCATTGCTATTCATTATTCTGATGGATAATTGTGTTGATTAAGAGCCAGGTTATTAGATACCTACACAAATAAAAACTAAAGGTTGATTATGATTATACGGTGGGGAAAGAATTGCTTGTTGAAGACTTGAAGTGTAAATATCTTGGCATTACATTTGATAACAAGCTTAACTGGGCAGGACACATTGGTCAGGTAGTAAGAAAAGGTTTCAAAATTCTGCACTTGTTGGAGAGAGTGATGAGGGGATGCACGAGAGAAGTAAAGGAAATGGGTTACAAAACTTTGGTCAGACCATTGCTTGACTATGGTATTGTAGTATGGGACCCACATTTTGAGCATCAAATACAGGAATTAGAGAGTGTACTAAAAAGGGCTGCTAGATTTGTTTGTGGAAATTACCACAGAATGCAATCAGTTACAGATATGATAAAAGAGCTGGAATGGGATTCATTGCAAGACAGGAGGAGGGTGAAGAGGGTCATGGAAGTGTACAAGTCCTATATTGGTGATGAGTCATGGAAAAATAATGGTGTAAGAACTAAACGTAATGCATGGAAGGGAAAAGATGACCATGACAACAAGCTGGCACTCAATTTCAGGCACAAGGGTGTAGGATGATTCTCTTTTTTTGGTAAGGGTGTCAGGGATTGGAATAAGTTACCAAGAGAAATGATGAATAATTTACCAAAAGCTTTAAAGAATTTAAAGATAAAATTTGGCGAGGGCAAATGTAGGTGGGGGCAGGGAAGGGGGAAGATGGGTGGTAGGGAAATTGACACCAGAACCTGCACTCCATTGCAATTTAATTAAATGGCAGTCTTCTCAATAGCTTAATATAACAAAATTAATAATCTTGATATAGTGATTACATAAATTAGGGTAAACATATTAAAAATAAATAATATATAGCTCTTTCATAAAAATCAACCCTTTCAAAAATAAACTTGTTATTGCATCATAGTAAAAATTGGTTGAGGGCAAAAGTGTGTTGGAGGAGGAAGGGAGAAGGATGGGTGTGTAGGGAGATTGTCATAGGAGTATTCGCTCCATCGCAATTTATCAATTAGTAATTATTAATGATAATAATGTTTTGACATTGTGAGAAAGACAATTATGACAATCTTCAAGAATTTGAACTTTGGGCTTGTAGAAGAGGCAAAAATACCCCATGATAGTAGAGGCTAACAGCATTCATCAACTGATTCTTATAGGATCTATTTAAAAGAACACACTGCTCAACAATTCCCTTTGTTGTCCATATCACAAAATCATATCTATCAATTCCAGTCACTACAGCTGTGCCTGCATTTGCGCATAATATCTTTTGTTCATCACTTTTCCATTTGCGGACAAAGAAGGGCACAGCGATGGTTTGTCAAATCACACACTGTATGGGCATTTAAGCTCAACTATGGTCTTTCCATCCTCAGTAATGCCACCTGGAGTAGCACCAAAGTAATCCCACTCCTTACTTTGGAAGAGTCCACATGATTACACCTGTTGGAAAAGTAAACAGCATTTTTTTAAGTCAGAAGATGACTATATCTATTCACACCACAAGAATATAGCACAAAATAACAGTTTGGCTCAGTGACTGGCCATATGTAATAACAAAATCAACATAAAGGCAAAAAAAATCACACCATTACCTTCAACCCCATGAGCTTCTCATAAGATCTGGCAACTTATTATTTTTTTTCTCAAAATCCCCATTTTAGAGATGGATCATTTTTTAGGCTCTTTTTGGTTCAGTTGTCTCCTGGCTGGACCTTCACAGAAATTACCTGTTGCAACAAGTTTACAATGTTTCTAAAATGAGTACATAAAAGTTAGATCAACAATTATGTAAGTAAGAAAACTGCTAAAATATTTATTATTATGACAGTTCATACTTAGTACACTACCTGCTTCCACAGTGCGCAGAATTTCATAGACCATTGATCCTGTTATCATTTTTGTCTGAGCTGAATTCCATTCAACACTGTCGGCTTGGTCCCTTTCCAGTGTACATTTTGATGGTCCAGAATCACTGCAGGAGGAGTTATGCCATGAAAGGGCAAGTAATGGGCTTCGTGGCTCCATGGCAAGCAGCATACCTTTGAACACTTCTTCTCAAACCACTTTGATTGGCCTTTGATTTCAAACAGCCTACTTGCCTTCAAGATGTGGGCTTTCCCCACCACTGCAAATTAAAGTCAAACTTACATAATGCACATTTAGGCAAATTACAGTAATTAATACTACAAGCTCAATTTAACTAGCTCTTACCTGTGGCTGGCTAATCTTGGAAACAAGCTCCCTGGATTCCCCACACAAGTGATAATGTTATAAGTTGTAGCTTACTGCAGCAACATGTTTAGATGTTACAGACCAACCAGGTCTAGCTGGACATGGATGGCACATAGCCTGATAAATTTCTCTGGATTATCTACTGAGTACCATTTTCACCCTATAATCCATATTCTTTGTAGTTGCAGCCGCACACAAAGCTTTAATGAAGATAATCTCATTCAGGACACATCTCATTAAAACCATCTTCGGGAAATTAGTACACTGCCTCCGGACGCACTAACTCAACTTGAAATAATGTTTTATTGATGTCTGGGAGTTATTCTCTCCTCTGTAACCTGTAAATGCAATGCAAATTTTTTATAAAATCAGGTTTTAAAAGACTTTGGCCTAAAATCAGACATTTATAGGTTTTGAAAAATGATTTCAAGCGGTTCAAAAAATGAGTAGAGAAACGCCGACAAGAAGGCTAAATTCAACGGTACTTTAATTCGCTTTGATCTTGTAAATTCTCACCTGTTAACCAGTTCTAGTTTCGTGCACTTCGACAGATTACGTGCTTCGTCTTGAAGGAGTAACTCTTTCAGCGTTAAATTCTTATGATTGCACTCAATCACACGCAAAAACAAACATATAATGTGTTAGCGCTGCAACTCAATACCAAAGAAGTTACACGTATCGTCATTGCCACGTCACTTCCGCGGGCCGAAGGAGTGGGGGGGATTCGCGCACGGCATCGGGTGTACCCACAGACGCTTCAATAAATTCAGTTTCTTTGAATCTAAAAGTAATGTATGCTGCTTTACTGCAAGAGTTTTACAACATTCTATAAATTCTACCTCACAGACCAAAGAGAATTAGATACTCATTTTCGATCTTGGAAGAAAAATTTTAAGACAGTATTTGTAACTTTAAATTCTGACGATTTAGAACATCAAGAGTCAAGGCTAAATAATTTAGAGGCTTAGTCTTTCATCAACATACAGAGGAATCTATTACAAATCATACACAAGCAACACAAGTGTTAGCAGATGCTTTCATCTCACAAACTGGAGAAATATAATCAGTAATGTGTCTGAATATGTATGAAGTAGAGAGTGTTCTAACAGTTTTGCATTATCAAATTTTTAGTGTAAAACTTTACAAGAACTTCTATTTGGGTTGACAAATGTATATTTGGAACTAGTTATATTAAGAATTGCTTTATTACAAGGTTCTAGTGGAAAAATTAGCGATATTTTAATGAGTCCAAGAGTGTTTTCTAAATTTTTGCAGTTGACACAAAAAAGTTAATTTCAATTATGTATATGATTTCCCCTTGTACTGAGGAGTGTTTAAGTATATATTATCAATTGTTTAGGGTTAATATTGTTCTGATGGGTAATAATTTGAGGTTAGTTGTTAATATTCCTGTTGGTGCACATAATTTAGTTTTAGTTTTATTTTAGTTTATCTTCCGATTTATTGTAGTGAAACAGACGTAAGATGCGATAAGAAAGATGTCATATGCAGAAATGCGAATCGAGTATAGTGGAGATATGTCGATTGATGACTTTACATAATATAAGTGTAGGTAAATATGAATCCGATATGTTCTTTTCTGAAAAATTTGTTGTCATGTTAACGAGAAGTAGTGACTATCATCAAATCATACTTTGCTGGAGTTCGTGATAATTGAATCTTTTGCATTGTTAACACCTTGTACTGTCAGTTTCCTTTGTATTCCATCACAGCAGACGAGTAAATTATCATTAAGTGGTTCAGGAATGTTTATATACAATTCTAAAAATTGGAAATGATTTTAGAACACCAGCAATTAATTCAGCTAAAAGGTCTTATGATTTGTCTTATGCATTGTATTAATTAATTACCAAAATTAACATACAAAATTTATCATAGTCCCAAAAGTGGTTAATTGAACTAGTTGCCAGATTAAGCAAGAAAGTTACAAGTACCTTAAAGCATCTAATGACACTATTAAATTTAATAAGATTGTTGCACATTTAGATTCACAAATGAGTTCTATAAGATCACAATTGTATGTGTCAGTGTTACAACTACTATTTGTTTTTTACTTTTTTTGTTTTCTGGTTTTTGGATTTGTAGCTGTTGTATGAACAAGATGATTCAAATGCAACCACGCAAACTGGTAGCAGCATAAGAGTAACAATTCTAGAAATTTCAAAGGATAGTGTTGCACAAGCAACACGTGTTTCAAAGGTGGAGGAGTTGAAAGGGGACCAATAAATCCCTGTAATATTTCGTAGTTGTGTGGTGAATTTATCTCACCTGAAGACGGCCGTAGACGGCGAGAGTAACGCGAGCCGTTATGTGAGAAGCGTCTGTGGGTACACCCATCCTGGGTGCTGAAATCCCCCCCACCACCTGGCATACCGAAGTGACGTCGACGTGTAACTACTTTGGTATAGAGTTACAGCGCCATCACACTATTCGCTTGTTTTTGTTTATCACGGAGTGCGTCTGTTAAGTCGATGTGCGCGATACAAGAACTGATTAACGGGTTAGAATTCACAAGATCAAAGTGAATTAAACCTTGAAAGTACCGTTGGATTTAGTCCTCTTATCGGCCTTTCTTCTCGTTTGTTGAGCCGCTTGAAATCATTTTTAAAATCTATAAATGTCTGATTTTAGACCAAAATCTTTAACCTCTAAACATCAATAAAACATTATTTGAAGTTGAGGTAATGTGTCCCGAGGCAATATACGAATTTCCCGAAGATGAGTTTAATGAGTTTTGTGCCGGATGAGATTATCTTCATTAAAACATTACGAACATGTGTGCGGAATCCAGGGAGCTTGTTTCCAAGACTAGCCAGCCACAGGTAAGAGCTTGTTAAATTGAGCTTGTAGTATTAATTATTGTGTAATTTGCTTAAATGTGCATTATGTAAGTTTGAATTTAATTTGCAGCAGTGGGAAAAGCCTACACTTGGAAGGCAAGTAGGCTATTTGAAATCAGATGTAATATGAAAGGCACTGACAATACCAAAACCAATCGAAGTGGCTCAAGAAGAAATGTTCAAAGGTATGCTGCTTGCCATGGAGCCCATTATTAATAATAATAATAAAAAAATTGTCATGGAGCACCCGCTCCGGTGGCTATATCACTAACCCCCCCCCCCCCCCCGACCCGTCCAACCTACCTCGGCCCTCTACCACTGTTTCCCTTCAATTCCTTCAGTGTTTCTGGTAAGTTATTCATCACTTCTCTTTGCAATTTATTCCAGTCCCTCACTCCCTTTCATATGAAAGAAAATTTTCCCCACACCCTTATGCCTGAAATCAAGTGCCAGGTTGTGGTCATGGTCAACCTTACACTTCCAAGCACCTCTCTTAATTTTCTCACCAATATCTTTCCATGCTTCATCACCAGTATAGGCTTTGTACACTCCCATGACTCTCTTCACCTTCCTTCTATCCTCCAATGAATCCCGTTCCAGCTTTTTTTTTATCATATTAGTTAGTTGTCTGTGGTAATTTCCAAAGACAAATCTAGCAGCCCTTCTCTGCGCTCCCTCCAACTCTTGTACTTGATACCCAAAATGTGGGTCCCATACTACACCGCTGTATTCCACCATGGGCTGACCAGAGTTTTGTACCCCAGTTCCTTTACCTCTCTAGTGCATCCCCTCATCACTCTTTCCAACAGGTGAAGGATTTTGAACCCTTTCCCTACTACCTGTTTAATATGTCCTGCCCAGTGAAGTTTACTACCAAATGTAATGTAGAGGTATTTAAATTTTGAGTCTTCAATAAGTAGCTCCTTCCCCACTTCATAATCATAATCAACCTATAGTTTTTTATTTGTGTACCTAATAAGTTGACTCTTCTTTGCATTTATCTTCATCCCATGTTGACTCACCCAGCTAGTTATCCTATCTAGGTCTTCCTGCAGCTGTTTACAGTTTTCTATTGTTTTGATCCTTTTATATAACATAATGTCATCTGCAAACAGTCTAACTTCTGACAGTAAACCATTAACACAATCATTCATTAGAATAACGAATAACAATGGTCCCAATACACTACCCTGCAGGACTCCCACATTCACTTCTACTTCTTTGGTTACTGCATTTCCTACCAAAACCTTTTGCTATCTACCTTTTAGGAATTCTTCAAACCAGAAAATCCCCTGTTTATTAACTCCAATAGTTTTTACCTTATTTAGCACCATTTTATGGCTCACTCTGTCAAAGGGCTTTGAAAGATCTAGTGCTACACTATCAACTTGACTTCCCCTGTCCATTTCATGAGAAATATCTTGCATATACCCTACTAACTGAGATTCGCATGAATATCCTTGCCTGGCCCCTTCAAGGCACACCTTCTCCTGCAGTGATCCTGGACCATCAAACTATACACTGGAAATGAGGACAGGGGACCAAGCTTACAGTGTTGAATGGAATTTAGCCCAGACAAAAATGATAACAGGATCAATGGTCTATGAAATTCTGCGCACTGTGGAAGCAGGTAGTGTACTAAGTATGTACTGTCACAATAATAAATATTTTAGCAGTTTTCTTACTTACATAATTGTTGATCTAACTTTTATGTACTCATTTTAGAAACATTGAAAACTTGTTGCGACTGGTAATTTCAGTGACGGTCAAGCCAGGAGACAACTGAACCAAAAAGAGCCTAAAAAATGATCCATCTCTGAAATGGGGATTTTTGAGAAAAAAAATAAGTTGCCAGATCTTATGAGAAGCTCATGTGATTGAAGGTAATGGTGTGATTTTTTTTTTTGCCTTTATGTTGATTTTGTTATTACAGCCACTGAGCCAAACTGTTATTTTGTGCTATATTCTTGTGGTGTGAATAGATATAGTCATCTTCTGACTTAAAAAATTGCTGTTTACATTTCCAACAGGTGTAATCATGTGGACTCTTCCAAAGTAAGGAGTGAGATTACTTTGGTGCTACTCCAGGTGGCATTACTGAGGATGGAAAGACCATAGTTGAGCTTAAATGCCCATACAGTGTGTGATTTGATAAACCATTGCTGTGCCCTTCTTTGTCCGCAAATGGAAAAGTGATGAACAAAAGATATTATGCGCAAATTCAGGCACAGCTGTAGTGACTGGAATTGATAGATATGATTTTGTGATTTGGACAACAAAGGGAATTGTTGATCAGTGTGTTCTTTTAAATAGATCCTATAAGAATCAGTTGATGAATGCTGTTAGCCTCTACTATCATGGGGTATTTTAGCCTTTTCTACAAGCCCAAAGTTCAAATTCTTGAAGATTGTCATAATTGTCTTTCTCACAATGTCAAAACATTATTATCATTAATAATTACTAATTGATAAATTGCGATGGAGCAAATACTCCTATGACAATCTCCCTACACACCCATCCTTCTCCCTTCCTCCTCCAACACACTTTTGCCCTCAAGCAATTTTTACTATGATGCAATAACAAGTTTATTTTTGAATGTGTTGATTTTTATGAAAGAGCTATATATATATTTATTTATTTTTAATATGTTTACCCTAATTTATGTAATCACTATATCAAGATTATTGATTTTGTTATATTAAGCTATTGAGAAGACTGCCATTTAATTAAATTGCAATGGAGTGCAGGTTCTGGTGTCAATTTCCCTACCACCCATCTTCCCCCTTCCCTGCCCCCACCTACATTTGTCCCTCACCAAATTTTATCTTTAAATTCTTTAAAGCTTTTGGTAAATTATTCATCATTTCTCTTGGTAACTTATTCCAATCCCTGACACCCTTACCAAAAAAAGAGAATCATTCCTACACCCTTGTGACTGAAATTGAGTGCCAGCTTGTTGTCATGGTCATCTTTTCCTTTCCATGCATTACGTCTAGTTCTTACACCATTATTTTTCCATGACTCATCACCAATATAGGACTTGTACACTTCCATGACCCTCTTCACCCTCCTCCTGTCTTGCAATGAATCCTGTTCCAGCTCTTTTATCATATCTGTAACTGATTGCATTCTGTGGTAATTTCCAGCAAACAAATTTAGCAGCCCTTTTTAGTACACTCTCTAATTCCTGTATTTGGTGCTCAAAATGTGGGTCCCATACTACAATACCATAGTCAAGCAATGGTCTGACCAAAGTTTTGTAACCCATTTCCTTTACTTCTCTCGTGCATCATCTCATCACTCTCTCCAACAAGTGCAGAATTTTGAAACCTTTTCTTACTACCTGACCAATGTGTCCTGCCCAGTTAAGCTTGTTATCAAATGTAATGCCAAGATATTTACACTTCAAGTCTTCAACAAGCAATTCTTTCCCCACTGTATAATCATAATCAACCTTTAGTTTTTATTTGTGTAGGTATCTAATAACCTGGGTCTTAATCAACACAATTAGCCATCAGAATAGTGAATAGCAATGAACCCAATACACTACCGTGGGACTCCCATTTAAACTTCCACTTCTGTTGATACTGAATTTTCTAAGCTGACTTTGTTTTCTACTTTTTAAAATTCTACTACCCAGCAAATCACTTTCTCATCCACTCCAATAGTTCTTACCCTATATACTACCATTTTTGGCTCACTCTGTCAAACTCCTTCAACAGATCTAGTGCTACACTATCAATTTGGTCTCCCTTGTCCATTTCATCTAAAATATCTTACATATATCCCACCAACTGAGATTCGCATGAATATCCTTGCTTAAAGCCATGTTGCCTACTTGAAAACCAATTACGTTCCTCACATATATTTCTGATGTGGTTGCATATCAATCTTTCCATTAATTTACCTACCATTGATGTCAAACTGATTGGCCTATAATTTTTGATTCTATTTCCCACTCCTGCTTTATGTACCAGCACTACTATCGTACTTTTCCAGTCCAATGGTAAGCAGCAAGTATCCAGACTCAGTTTAAATAATATTTCAAGATAACGTACAATGTCACTCCAGCTATCTTTAAGATATCTGTAGTAATATTATATACACCAGCCCCTTTATGTTTTTTCAGCTTATTTCCTTTGTAATGTACTCTGAATGAATTTCAAATTTTTTGATCTGTTCATTTCTAATTGTGTTGTTAAGCTTGTTCTCCGAGTTAGATCATGTCGTTTCTGATTCATTCTCCCTAATGCTTTCACCAAACCAAAACCTCATTATGGCACAAATCTTGTTTGTCTTTATGGAAGGAACATTTTGTACATGTTCTTTGTACTAATATTGTGTCCTATTCATGTGATCTCAATCAAAATTTTATTATTGCTTATAAAAGTAAATGATTTGTTTCTCTATTAAGTAGTAATTTTAAAAGTTGACAACTCCCTCAGAACCTGAATCTTTTTGCATAGTCACTAACTTGAGTGGATGGATTTGATATTTATTTTAAATACTGGTTAATCATTTTGTATTGCTTAATTATATAGCCTAAATGGTTGTGTTTATTATTTTGTGTGAACATTGCTGCAGAGCGCAATTAGTAACTGATATCATAATAGAGCTAGATTTTTTTAAACATTGGAAGACAGCAGAGGTTTCAAGAGAGTACTGGGAGTGTACAAGGTATGAGGTGTTGAAAGATATTGGTGAAAGAATTTAGAGTAAAGCATGGAAGGGAAAATATGACCATGACCACAAGCTGGCACTTAATTTCTGTAAAATTTTCTTTCGCACATAAGGGATCAGAGATTGGAATAAATTACCAAGGTAAATGATGATTAATTTACCAAAAATGCTCACAGAATTTAAAATTAAATCTGTAAATAGCTTCTTATCAAAATATGCTTGTCCTTAGGGTACTTGTTATACTTTATTATACAATAATTTCTGTAACAACTTATTTCTGAGATTTTATAATTTTTGTTCAACAGAAGAATAAGGGTAACTGTAAATACGATAAATACTCCATATTGTAAACCACAATTGTTTTAATTGGTCATTGAAGTTGTGAAAAAACCTGTAAATAAAAGTTGATGTAGTTTTTAATACGTAACTGTGTTTCAAGCATTCATGAAAGAAATTGGAACTGAAGAAACTTGAATTTTTCTTTTTATAAAGGCTCCTATACAATTAAAAACCTAAAGTTTAAAATGTTAGAAACAGTGGTGGAAATCAAACTGCTATTTGTTTGACGTTACAAACATTGAAAACAATGTAAAATATCTTATTTGCAAGAGGACATGTGTATGTTGGCATTGCTTGGGGTAAAATAGCGTATATCACTTTTTTCACCACAGTATGCAGATTTGCGATAACCCTGCTAGTTATTTGGACCTTATGACACTCTGAAAGGTGTAATGTTAATAGTGGCTCCTTTTGCTTCCAAAAAATCAAAAATTAAAAACCCTTGTCAATAACAATAAAATGTCCTCCTTTTAAAAGCTCAAGGAAGCCTGATAACTCTACCATTTGAGGATCAGTTGTTGCTCCACCATATAAATGGGAACAATATAAAGCTACTCCAAACTCACTAATACCTACTAGTGCTTTGAGAGTATGAAAACCTTTGTAATGTGAGTATGTTCCTTGACCATGGTCAGGGTAACCACTACTTTGTATTGGAATCTCAGTACAATCAATAACAATGTTTTATTCTCCATCCACCTTTTTGTACATTGCCTAAAAATTTAATTCTTTGAAAGCATTATACACACAGGTGGGTACAGTTAACTTCGTTAATGGTTAATCCACTACTTAAAAAGTTAACTTCAATAATCGTTAAAGCGTTACATTTTTGCAAAATTAGCGCAAGTTAAAGTTAACCATTAAAAGTCAACCATCCAAGAGTGGAACAGATGCTTGTGTTGTAATAGGTATTACTGCAAGCAATACCAAGGTGCTATGTACCATGAAGTGAATCAATAATACATCTACCAAGTGTCATTCTGGAAATTGAGTTTTTACCGGGGTTCAGCGTTTTCACCAGATTCTCAAATGTATCGGATTCTTCAGCATGTAGTGGAATCTTGTTGTCAACAAAAAGGATTGCAGTACATCGCTCCACATCAGCTTGTAATATGATGGTCCCGGTAGCTATGATACCAAACTTTTTGTTGACGTAAACTTTTATTAGCAGATTGCGATGAAAACAAATCAATTCTGCTGCTATATATATCAGAAGAAGCCACAGCACTTGAAGGCTTTGAATTATTTTCTTTTTTTCCCTAATTAGTTGGCTCTGTTTTTACTTTTTCTTCAAACAGTTCATACCTATTTGGATATATGCAAAGGCTAGATATGTGTGCCTTGATTGTAGAAAGTTTAGGAAAACACAGTTTGAATGAATAAATCAACTGTTTCAGTCTAGATTTAAATGCAACATAAATGCATAAATGTGGCCTAGGATTTTTAATATTCTAGTTGCTGTTGTTAGCATTGCTGCTTTCACTAACTGATTGAAGAGCTAAAGTTTCAATTAAGTAATCATGTAACGAATGTCAAGATTAACTTATTTCACTAACGAATACCAAACCAGTTCCAACTAAAAAAGATAGATTTTCAAAACCTTCTTTCCTAGTATAAAATAGCATGGTAGCAGTAATGGCAAAAACTAGGAAATAAAATTCAAATACCCGTCCGGCATTCAGATCTCGATTTAAAATGTTGTCTCAAAATGTTTCCAGGCAAATGCCAGGATGACTGCTGCAAGAAGCAATGGCTGCATTTGTTGCTGTTCTTGTCCCGAAATCTCCTCTGTCATTAATAAGCTCGACGGCAATGAAGCGTAAAGCCAGAATAATTAAGAATAGTTAAAGTATAAAACAGAAGAGTGTATGTGCGTTTTAAAGAGGAGAAATTATATTTTTAACGTACTATCAATCCATATCACCATAACTGAAATTCTTAAATGTGGAGAAAGTTCTTTCTTTGTAGTAAAAATAATGTACTTCATAGAAGGCAGATCCTTCATTCGTCCTTCACGAAACCACATTACAGCCCAATATACTTTTTATTCACATCTCAATAATATAATTTGGTTAGTTTAAAAACATTATTTGTTATTGGGTCGGTTCAGCAGTCATAGAAAATTCTCATTCCTTTTATTTGTAGCGCTCATTGTATGTAGCATTTAACATTAATTTACAGACCGAAACGGTAATTATAACATACTGCTGTCATTTTGTAAGCGATTCCAACCTAGTAGTCAGGGGGGGTTTAGGGGGCTCAAGCCCCCCCCCAAAAGCATCTAGGTCCACCCCCGACTTTTTTTTTTTTTTTTTTTTTTTTTTTTTTTTTTTTTTTTTTTGAGGCCCGAGGAGGCTATAAAGACTACCCCATGGCCGACTCAAGCCCCCCCCCCAAAACCAAAATCAACTGAAGGCAAGCCCTCTGAAACAAAATTCTCTCAAGTCAAGCCCCCTCCCCCAAACCAAAGTCCGCTCAAAAAAAAAAAAATCCTGGATCCGCCCCTGCTAGTAGTTTTCCTGTCAAAACATTTAACAGTTACCAAATTTCTATTTTACATTATGTAGTCAAGATTCCAATGAAGGAAGATGTAAATCCATCTTGGGTATGACGAGAGAGATGTCCGAAGTCAAAATGAAACGAAATATAGAGGCGAGTTGCGCTATAGGTCTATTTCATCGTTACGCTAAAATAGATTGAAATTACTTGCTTTACGTGCCCCATATATGTATCATAGAAACCGCTGGAGTAGATAACGTATATTGGATGTCAACATGGCAGTATGGAAAATATTTATCGACTAGACAGTTTCATAAAATAGAAACATGCTCAAAAAGTAATTTTTTCACTTTTGCTCCAAGTAGTACAATTACTTGACAGTAATTACTTAAAAGCTTTCATTGGGAAGCAAACCTGACCGGTAGCGTGGTTTGTTTGGTTTGCGTACTCGCGAATACGGGCGAGTTGCGGTATAGCTCCATTTAATCGTTATGCTAAAATAGATTCAAATTACTTGCTTTTCGTGTCCCATATGAGTGTCATAGAAACCTCTGGGGTAAATAACGTTTATTCTAAGTCAACACATGGCAGTATAGAAACAGAAAAATTAACGGCTAGTGTACTTATTTCGTTTTTCCTTAACTGTGAGTTCCATTTTTTTCTTCGTGTTTTGAATTGATTGTACCTATTTGCTGGTGGTGGTATCTAGTGATAGAATTATGAAGTACTGAAGAAGACAGTTATTCACTTGTCTAATTTGCAACCAAAGATGTTACACGTATCGTCAATGTGACGTCACTTCCTCATGCCGTGGAGTGGGGGGATTTTTCGGCTCGGCATCGGGTGTACCCACAGACGCACGTGTTATGTGCTGATATTTGCACGGCGTCGCCTCGCGCGCTTGTAGTAAACAATCGCTAGGCGGATGCGCAGTAATATACATGTAGTGACACGCTACCAATAATATTACTTTTGTTATCCCGTTTCGGCCAGTATCTTCCAAATTTAAGATAGCAGAGGTAGCAGCTAAGGTATTGAGTGGAACGTTAGATATGCTCTGTGCTAGTCTGTTTGGAACATACTATAATAAACCTTAATTACTATACCAGTAGCAACTGTTTTCATTACGCAAAACCTTCTAATCCATATCAGACCAATATAACTCAGGTTAAGAAGAACTCATAGTAGCCTATTTTCGATATATAATAATAATAATTGATAAATTGCGATGGAGCGTATGCTCCGGTGGAAATCTCCTTAAACACCCATCCTTTTCCCTTCCTCATCCAACCCACTTTTGCCCTCAACCAATTTTTACTTTAAATTCTTTCAGTGTTTTCGGTAAATTATTCATCACGTCCCCTGGCAACTTATTCCAGTTCCCTCACATCCTTTCCTATTAAAGAAAATTTTCCCACACCCTTATGACTGATATCAAGTGCCAGCTTGTGGTCATGGTCATCTTCACCCTTGCAAGCACCTCTCTTAATTTTCCATCATCTTTAAAAGACTTTGGTTGCCTTCAGCAGCTAATCATCTGCGCAGTTTTGTAATCCTGCACTACTTAAAGATTTCCTGGTGTCAGCCATAGAAGATGGTCATCTTGATAAAGAAGAAACATCAAGAAGAAGTCAATATCCGAGATATTAATCATACCAGGCCCGATAGACAATCAATCAGTAAACACTCGGCTACCCATCGAATTCTGGTGTCATCTGCGGAACTTAAACCCTGCACCACACACTTCCATTACAGGATGACTTAGCTTAATAATAAGTAAAAAATGCTGGTGGATCAGTGTTTACCCTACAGCTTCGTTTCAACGACGTCTGTATTACAGTGCCGTTATCCACCGTTGCATCACGGTACACATTTTTCAAATTTTCATTAGTGTGAATTGGCGTTTCACCTTCCGCATTTTAGAATTCAATCACAGAACGCTGTCTAATAATAACATCGATGTCAGCCATTTTGCAAGCGGATACATTGCTTCTACCTGTTGATGTACGAACTTGATACTGTAATGAATTGCAGAAGAAGCATTGAGGAATTGCGCAAAATTCAAATTTTCACTTAACTGACTTATTTAAGGAGAAGAATAAATGGGGGCTTTTTTTCGACTGACACTCGTAAGAAATACTGACGGATAAGCCAATATCCTTTGGTCTTTATGGGATATCTTGAAAAAGGCAGAAATATGCTGACCAAAACGCCAGGTTTTGGTACTATGACGCGACTCTACCTGGAGAGCCTAAAAACCCTCCTTCATTGACATGAATCATCATCTTCACATGGTTAGGCATGAAATTTAATGTGAAGAAATGTAAGTACAAGGTAACAACCAGAAAGAAGAACAGGATAACCAGGGGAATTGTGATGGCAGGAAAACAGCTTAAGATGGTTAACAGTTTCGATTACTTTGGTTTTAGAGAAAAATAGAAGGAAAGATGGCGATATAAGCGAAAATGAAATAGAGAAAGAGGCATTTTTAAGGGGCACCAGAAGACCGATATGAAACTGTGATGTGCCACAGAGAAGCAAGAGAGTAATTTATCGCCCATACTATGTACCTATCCTGACATATGGTGCTGAAATCTGTACAATGAAGAAGTGGGACATCAGCAGGATACAAGGAAGCGAAATGCAATTCTTAACAGGTAGAATCAGTGTCACTAGAAAGGACAGTATTAGGTTCTTCGGTGGTTTTAAATTAATATATTGCTTAATTAAAAAGTCCACCAAAAGGTTATGTTGAAGATTTGTTTATTCTTTCAAAACGAAGTCAGCGATATTCACATGCATAGATACAATACAGAGATGCACTTCTGAGCAGTCGCAAAGATAATCTTTATAAAACTTCTGTGAACTCAACATGAAAACTGACTGGATGAATACTTACTCTGTCCAACCGATCTGTTTATATAGTCTCTATCGAAATTGCGAGAATTCTTCAAAGGCACCCGCCCGATATTTCACGAACATTAACAATCACTCAAACAATCAAACATATTAAAAACAATCGGAATTAATACAAAATTACTTAACAACATTACAAAATGATCAGAAATGGTAATTATACTTAAATACAAAATTATTTACAGAAATCATTTCAAACTGTAGAAAATTGTCCTGTAGACATCATAACTTGCATTAATACATGGAATTACAAACATTTAAGAAATTATCTTGCACCATTCGGTTCTTAAACATATTAAATGGACTTTAAATAATTTTCTTTCATAAAACAAAAGTCTATATACACTGATTTACAAGAAAAAACAAAACAATACCAGATCACTTTCAAGCAAACTTCAGCTCACGACAAATACTTTATACAGTACAATACTATTCAAAATTCAGGTATGAGGGCTGTTACAACAGGATATACGGTTCGGATGCTTAGGGCAAGTCATATTTTGTCCAGCCTTCGTTTTGAGCTGAAATGCTGAATTAAACACTGATTCAACGTTTCTGATTGTATTTAAATGTATTTCATATAGCATATACGAGCTGACCGTTTTCCTAGTTTTGGTCATACTTCGATAATATTTATGGTCATATTTTCAGGAAAAATCTGGTAGATTTTTAATTGTACTGGAAATTCACAAGACATAGATGAGAAGAAATTAAGATAATTATTCACAAAACTGTACTTCTGAAGTTCTGATATACAGGTGAGAAAAAAACTAATTTTCACTGTGGTCAGAATTCACCAGTCAAGAATTAAAGTTATACATTATTGTCACACTCTAAATGTAATATTCCGCCCACCTTTTAACCTCGACAATACAGCAGAAGCATGCCTGTGTTGATCCTCGTCAATCAATATCTCAATGAAATATCCTCAGTTATCGTTAAATCTGCAGTGGATCAGTGAGTAGACCTACCGTCATACCGAAAATAAAATTTTTCTGAAAGTTCGAAGTTATAGATTTACGTAAGGGAATTTGCAGAGGAGTACTTTAGCACAGATGAAAGATTTCTATTCTGTAAATTATATGAAATTAAAGTGAGTTTAACAAAACGATTTAAAATTTAATTTCTCAATGGTGCAGCGAGTTCACGGAAACAAATTGTTCTGTCAACATGAAAGCGACACTACTAGATTAAATAAATGATGTATAATTGAGCAGGTATTGATGCGTATTAAATTTAAATGTTTGGTCATATTTTGTCATTTTTAGATCGTATTTACCCATTTTTAAGGTCATATTTTCCTGCGTATTTCTCTATTTTTTTTTCGTCATAAATATCAGAATCGTAATGATGACATTCTTAGGGATTCAATGTGCGTTATCTAATTTATGAGCAAAGGTAAAAGATGAAGGCACTGAAATGTTTTTAAAAACACCGAACTTTAATCAGGCCTGTCTACGTCACAAACATATAAGTTTGTCAATTTATTTGAAAAAATAAATAAATAAAGTTATTTACCTGCGGAAGTGAAAAAATGAAGAATTTGAAAGAATTTTTAAAATTTATTTATTTATGGTTTTCAATAAATATTTTTTCGTACTAACTTGGTCATCTCATTTCAAAATGTTGTAACTGGTACCACATCCTAAATCTAGACTTATAAATAAATGTTCAATTCACTTTTAATTAATTTTAAGGTTGCTGTGTGTTTCTCTTCCTGCCATTTTTCATTCGTTACACTTTTGGTGAAAGCTGAAATGACGGGAACCGAAGCAGGAAGGAAAAATAACTTTTATATTCGATAAATTATCACGTTTATTTTCAAGTAGATATAATAAGTATTGTGTCATAGGTCATATAATATTTTACCCTCCTGCCTTCTCTGTTAATTCTGTTAACCTAATTTCTGTCAACTTCTTAACTATTTCTGTTAATTAATAGTTTATCGGAATCGTTACCAAATATTGTCTACGTTCATTGGGGAGATAGGCTGTATCAATAAAATCAGTAGCAGGTTACACTATAGAGCACTCTATTGCAAATAATTTACTTTTATTATTAAATTAATCTTGCACAATAGCACAATTAAGCATCACTCAAGATACTGCGTTATTCAACTTACAAAGTCTTATACTCTTGCAAAAGTTCTCTTAAATAATTATTGTTCATGAAACTTCAGTTTATCCAGTTATGAGAGAGAGAGAGATGGAGAAAAAATGTTCAACTCACTCCTCACATTATGCTGTAGTGTCTTGCTGGCCACTACGCAGAGATCCGATAACTTCAACCGCTGTCAACAGAAAGACGCCTCCTTTGTTCTGGAGGGATCTTTTATCAGTTTAAACACTAATGGGATCTTATTTTCAGTTGGTTCTCAAGGTACCAACCCTAGCCCTATAAACTGAACGGTTCACAAACAGTATCTGTGACTTGTGTGAGTTTCTGTAGACAGGTCAGCGATGAACTTCAAGTCTACTTGCTACCTTGGAGGAAGGAATATATGGAGACGACGCAAGGGACCTTCACCACACACTGGAGTGAAACCGGGTACAGAGAAGTGGGGTGTGGAGGCCGCCCTATTGCTTGGCCGGAGAAACACGGGAAATGGCACAAAAACCTCAAGGAAATCGTAATACAACCGTGGCACCGCAATTTGATAATGGATTATTATGTAACGTGACGAGACAAAATAAAGAATAAATTTTTTTGATATCGTGCTTAGTTCGCGAGATATTATGTCTCCAAATTGAGTTTGTTAGGTTATGATGTGGACTGGACCAAAAGATAATTTTGCTGCACTTGCAGATTGAGTGTTTAATTTTTTTACTAATCCTTGTGGTTAGGTTAAAACACTGCCTCGACCAGAATAAAAATGTCACCAAAGGCACAAGGAACTATTCCTGTAGCTAATTTTTGATAGTTGATATCTAGAGAACTAAGGGAGATATTAAAGAAAATTTAGTCTTGATTTTTGATTAGTTTCGTCAATTTACATGAGAATCAATCATCAAATAGCATCACCATGGCCATAATAGTGCTGCCCACCTCAACACACAAAATTCAATTTAAGCTACAGTTCTAGCTACAACAACATTGACAATATCAGGATTCATATTTCATGTAGCATAAATTATCACAACTAATTTTAACATATACCTTCAGCACAATTAATTTCATCGTACACCTTCAGTGTAAACTGAAACTTGAGTGAAGCCTGCAGAATACCATATTCACTGTGTCACAATGTAAACATGACCCGCTTCAATTAAATTTTCAACACTTGTCTACAATAAGGCTAGCTTTTCAAGGGCAAAATATTAACATATGCTAATTGTTTACACTACACCAACAAAAATTTGAGAACGATATGATCCTATTGGGAGCAATGAATAAATTTATAGCGAATGGCCCTAATGTTGCAGTTACCTGTCAGATACTTCAAGAACGATAATTACAATGTGACTTACTTATGAAACGCTAATCCAGGTTTTTTCCTATCTTGTCTGTTTGTGCAACCATATGCAACATAACTTGGCATTATAGAAAACTTTAGAATATTAGAAATGAAATATTCTCAGCAGCATACACGTGCAAAAAGCCCAATATTTGGGGCTCCTATGGCCGCCAGTGGCCGCCGCGCATGCGCAGTAGGAGACGAGTTTTTTTTTCTGAGGTTTCACTGATTTGGCTTTATTTCATATATTCCTTTCTCCATGCTTGCTACTGCCCTGCTTTTGGCTGTCAACAGTTCGATCACTTTCGAACCTCGGAATGATTGAATTTTATAAACATACCGTCCACAACAATAACACCACTAGGCTCTTGTTCTGGTTGTTGGGTCGTAGTCGATGAAGGAAGGTGAAAATCTTATCTGATTGGGGGGGGGGGGGGAATCGTTTCTCTCGCTCCCTGTTCCTGGTAAACACCTGCGCCTTCTGAGAAGTCGTTAAGAGCGGTGCCTCTGAAACTATCGTAGTCGAGATTTACTTTTATATGTATTACAGTATATATAACCGACTCGGCCACACAGATCAGAAAATAAACAATAATAAAAGCTTATGATTACAGAATTATTTTGATTACATTGGAATTATTTCTTATTATAATACTTAATCTTTACAATGTTCATTCATTATTTAATCATGGAGACATACATTATTATATCAATACTAGCTGTTACCCGTGACTTCGTACGCGTGGACTTTGAATTTGATTGCTAGAATTGGATATACAAAGCTGAAAGTTACCTAAGATATGTCCCAAACAACACCGAGTCTGCATAATATGACGGGAACGCCATCGATATACCATTCTACCGTCGAACCAATCTCATGACTAAAACTGTTATTCATACCGGAAATAGTATCCTATTTCCTCCCTAAAGATAAAAAGTATTTCCTTGTCATCGGTATACACAAAAGACGAAGATTTATTTTCGCATATATAACATTATTAGTTTAGATCTCACACAAACTGTCTTTGGAACCAGTACACCGTGAATAAGGTAAACGCTTGGAAGGCACTGTTTTACCGCCTACGATTCGCCACGCATTCCAGCCCTGAATTTATGGGACCTACATTTCAACATGGTATTCTTATTACAAAATCCCAGGCTTGGCTCAAACTATGAAAAAGAATTCTTAAAAGTTTTTGCTCCTGGCGGGGTTTGAACCCGAGGCCACACGGGAAATTTCTTATGAAGGAAGCACCTCACCCGCTGCGCTACCAACCCTTTTTGTCGATATGCATTACAGGGACGTATACATATCTGTCTCTCTCAGTTCAGATAGTTTTCATAATTTAATGACAATATGTATTATTTATACAGAAAATAGTATGTCCACCCTAATGTCAAATAGCATCTTCTTGTCAAATTTCATCACAATCGGATTAGCCGTTTAGCCCAAGAAACATAACAAACAGACAGACTTACTTTCGCATTTTCGTATAGTATTGATTAGTATAGATTAGCATATCCGTCGCGCTGTGTCTGTCAGCTGACAATCGGAAAATGAAAGTTGGTTCTTCAACTTAGCTTCTTTTTTTTTATCAAAATGTCAGTTTCTTATAGATTTTATGGATTTTAACTTTCTGAAGAAGTCTGGCACTTTAATCAGTAACCAGTTAGTTGATTCAACTTTTCTTACAATTTTACCTCACGTTTTGTGTTACCCACTCTAAACTGCCATCATTACCGTTTATTCTCTAAAGTAGACTACTTTCTCTTTAAATAAAAATGACTTCTGCTCAGACCTATAGCTCATCTGTTCATTATTCGTTAGGAGGTCTATTCCCAACGCAAAAATTAAGTTGCCCTCCACCAATGCATATTTTTTCGTGTGTATACCTTCCGCGTCAAATATATCTGCACGCTTGCTAAATATTTCAGAGATCCTACGGCTCAACTGACAGGCAGTGGTGTCTTGCAACTGATTTGTATCTACATGGTTTACTGAAAGAATTTTCCCACAGTTAATGTAAAATTTCATGCCTTTTTTTAAACCAAATTTCTCGTTTAATTATTGCAATTATTCCAGTGCCGGGGACATGTCCGTTCGCTGTCGTGGAGAGTCATCAGCGATTGTTTACATCTGAAGGAACTAAGAAACCAAATAAAGCGTAAAGAGGCTGGTGTAGGTAATATTGCAACGCATGTCCTAAAAACAGCACTATGTGACATTGTACCTTATCTTGAAACATTAATTAAACTGAGTCTGGTACTTTGGTGTTTACCATATGACAGGAAAAGTGCGCTAGTAGTACCGGTCCATAAAGAAAGGGTGACAAATAGGGTCGAAATCATCAGTTTGACATCAGTGGTACGTAAATTAATGGAGAAATTGATATGTAACCACATTAGACGTGTCTCTCCGAAAGGTAGGTGGTTTTTGAGTAGGCAACATGGCTTTAGGCAAGGATATTCATGCGAATCTTAGTTAGTTGAGTATATGTAAGATATTTCAGATGAAATAAACCTTGAAGGTCAAATTAACAGTGTAGCACTAGATCTTTAAAAGGGTTTTGACAGAGTGAGTCATAAAATGGAGCTAAGTAAGGTAAAAACTATTGGAGTGGACAGCAAAGTGATTTGCTGGGTTAAAGAATTCTTAAAATGTAGAAGGCACAAGTTAGGGTAGGAAATACAATATCAAAATAAGTGGAAGTGAAAATGGGAGTGCCTCAGGGTAGTATGTTGGGACCATTGTGATTCGCTATTCTAATGAATGATTTTGTTGATGGTCTATTACCAGAAGTTAGGTTGTTTGCAGATGACATAATGTTATATAAAAGGATGAAAACAGTAAAAGGCTGTAAACAGCTGCAGGTTTTCTAGACAGGATATCTAGCTGGTTGAGTCAACATGGATGAAGATAAATACAAAAAAGAGTCAGCCTATCAGGTACATAGATAAAAAGCTACAGCTGGATAGTGCTTATAAAGTTGCAAAAGGAATTGCTTATTGAAGACTTGGCGTTACATTTGATAACAAACTTAACTGGCAGGACACATTGGAAAGGTAGTATTAAAAAGGTTCAAAATCCTTTACTTCTTGGAAATAGTGATGAGAGAATGTACTAGAGAAGTAAGGAAATTGGGTTACAAAACTTTGGTCAGACCATTGTTAGAATATGGGGGTATAGTATGGGACCCACATTTTTGGTATCAAATAGAGGAGTAGGAGGGGCTGCAGAGTAAGGCTTATATATTTGTCTTTGGAAATAACCGCAGAACACAATAAGTAACTAATATAATAAAAGAGTTGAAATGGGATACATTGGAAGACAGAAGGAGGGTGAAGAGAGTCAAGGGTGTGTACAAGGCATATATTGGTTATGAGGCATGGGAAGGTATTTGTGGAAGAATTAAGAGAGGTGCGTGGAGGGGTGAGGATGACCATGACTACAAACTTGCACTCAATTTCAGGGATAAGGTAGTGGAAATTTTTTCTTTTGTACGGAAGGGCGTTAGGGGTAAATTAGAAAGGCTAATGATGAATAAATTAACACAAAAACTGGAAGTTAGAATTAGAAGAGGGCAAAAGTATGTGTGAAATGAAAGGAAAGAAATGTGTATGTAGGGATAATGCCACTAAAGCGTATGCTCCATCGAAATATTATTAAAATAAAGAAACTAGACAGAGACATCGGCCGAGGATTTGGAGCGTTGACAGCTGCTAAAAATTGTGCAGTGATTGGGCAAAGTTGGCAGATGACCGCATTGATAGGCCTCATCATTGGGCTACCATTTGCCCCTCCACTTTAGGATGGTTGTGAGAGGCTGTGTTAAAAACCTCTGGCACCGCATCGAAGTTGTGTCTTGTCTTCATCATTCAGTCGGGGCCAGCAACAGCTGGGGCATAGAAGACGCAGACGTCGGGTCACCCTTGGGTGGCAATGGCCGCAGCCTGGCCGCTGAATATGAAGAAGATGAACAAGGAATAACAGGTTGCATCTAGTATGGGGTTGTATGGTTGCAAGTGTATATAGCTGGGGTTAACTTGAGTCAGATAATTACCCGCAGCCACACAAATCCTTATTAGTCTCACAGTAAAAGTCATAGTTATCCAGCTATAATATAAATCAACCATATGCAGTATTCCAGTACGTCATAGCAGAATCTTCGGAAGGTAGCGCAGAATTACCTCATATTGTAATCAGTCTTCAACAGTAATTCTAATGTATAAAACTTGTATATCCTGACAGCACCTTCGTGATGATAAGTAGTGTACGTATGACGCGTCTACGTGTCTTTTTTTAACCCTTACGTCCATTAATTACGTGAGGTGTTTTTCCGGAATTGCGGACCACCCCCCGCCCCCCCCCCCCGGCGAGACTTCGTGAGAACAATTTCAAATGCGTCTTTTGATACAAAATGTTTCAGTTTTTCTAATATTTGAGCTCTGCGACCCCCCTCTATAAAGACGTGAGATCCCCCTACTAATCAACCTCGTAACTTCTTGAGACCTATTTTTAGGGTCTCATTCTTCCAAGGGTGGTTATACCCCCACTTTTCGATGAAATACCCCCTCTAAAGTCGACTTTAGTGTCATTTGTAGACTTTTTTTTTTAGCTCTACAGTCCTACAAGAATTTCAAAACCTCACGTGAGATTTCCGTTGACCCCCCACCTCCCCCTCTCCCCCTGATGAGGTTTCGTGAGATTTCAATGACCCCTATTTCACCTCACGTAATTAATGGACGCCCCCTTATGATCCTACCACGAATGTATCAATCCGATCCAATATCGACTTCTATACTCGAGCCTTACACACTCGCTGAGTCCTCTTATCGTATCTTGGCCATGTCTCCACTGTGCCTGTCAGGTTCGCCACAGCTCGCTATTGGTTTTCTGGTGGTCTGCTGTTGTGTAATAATCGTCGTTGTTAGAGTTTTATGGGGATCAATGTGGATTCGTCTTCAGTAGGTGATTAGAGCATTGGTTTAGGATTACAAACAGGAATCGCAATCCTGATATTAGTGCCGTTCTGTTTGACCACTGTAATCTCACGAATCTGAAAGTGTTGCTAAATAGTGTGATGTACTCGTGCAAGAACATGAATTTAGACTTTAAGACGGTATGTAAGATTCCAACAGTCTTCCTACTAACGAGCTCATCGTTTGCCGCCACTAAACCGTGAAGATTTTATTGCAACTGCACCTATCGCCGGAATTGACTGTTCACACCAAAATGAGTCAGTTAAAATAGGGCCTTTAGGTAATCGAATGTAGTTTGATAGCAGTGAGAATTTTCCTGCCTACACGTCTGTATGCTGCCTAATCCTAAGCTAACGGGTTTTAGAATATATACCTCTAACAAGTATTGTATGTAAGTTTATACACTGAAGTGCCAAAGAAAATGGTACACCTTCCTAATATCGTGTAGGGCCCCCGCGAGCACGCAGAAGTGCCGCAACACGACATGGCATCGACTCGACTAATGTCTGAAGTAGTGCTGGAGGGAATTGACACCATGCATCCTGCAGGGCTGTAAGAGTACGAGGCGGTGGAGATCTTTTCTGAACGGCACGTTGCAAGGCATCCCAGATATGCTCAATAATGTTCATGTCTGTGGAGTTTGGTGTCCAGCGGAGGTGTTTAAACTCAGAAGAAAGTTCCTGGAACCAGTCTGTAGCAATTCTGGACGTGTGGGGTGTCGCATTGTCCTATTGGAATTGCCCAAGTCCGTCGGAATGCACAATGGACATGAACGGATGTAGGTAATCAGCCAGGATGCATACATACGTGTCACCTGTCAGAATCGTTTCTAGACGTATCAGGGGTCCCGTGTAACTCCAACTGCACACGCCCAACACCGTTACAGAGTCTCCACCAGCTTGAACAGTCCCCTGCTGACATGCAGGGTCCATGAATTCATGAGGTTGTCTTCATATCCGGAACACATCCATCCGCTAGATACAATTGGAAATGACACTCGTCAGACCAGGAAACATGTTTCCAATCATCAACAGTCCAATGTCAGTGTGGACGGGCCCAGGTGAGGCGTAAAGCTTTGTGTCGTGCACTTAAGAAAGGCTACACGAGTGGGCCTTCGGCTCCGAAAGCCCATATCGATGATGTTTCGTTGAAAGGTTCGCACGCTGACACTTGTTGATGGCCAAGCATTGAAATCAGCAGCAATTTGCGGAAGGGTTGCACTTATGCCCCGTTGAACGATTCTCTTCAATCATCGTTGGTCCCGTTCTTGAGTGGATCTTTCTCCGGCCGCAGCGATGTCGGAGATTTGATGTTTTACCGGATTCCCGATATTCACGGTGCACTTGTGAAATGGTCGTACAGGAAAATCCCCACCTCATAGCTACCTCGAAGATGCTGTCCCCCATCTCTCGTGCGCCGACTATAACACCACGTTCAAACTCACTTAAATCGTGATAACCTGCCATTGTAGCAGCAGTAACCGATCTAGTGCCTGCACCAGACACCTGTTGTCTTATATAAACTTTGCTGACCGCAGCACCGTACTCTGAGTGTTTAAATATCTATCTGTTTGCATACGCATGCCTATACCAGCTTCTTTGGCTCTTCATTGTATAAAACAAAGTAGCACCATTACCATGATGACCATCTATATGGACGCACAGGGATTCAAGAAGAAGAATGGCGTGTTCATTTTCAAAATCGTTGCTGTATGCATAGTGCACTCAGACAGTATTACCGCTACACATTGTATTTCTGTATCCTCACCTTACGTGTGGGTAATGAACCAGCAGTTAGATGGCTGACATATAATTACCATGGAATACCTTGGAACGCTGATGGTGTAATCTTCAGCAACATGTGCTCTAGTCTCTATGCAATAACCAAGATGATACAATTATATTCGTCAATGGATGGCAGAAGAGTCGATGGTTTCAGAAAATTGTCAATAAGAAAGTATGCTATAATTTAGAAAATTTAGAATGGTGACATCTGAAAAAACTCAGGAAAAATAAATTGATAAATCTTTGTAAAGGGTATATATTTTCTAATGCTATATGCCATGTAAAAAATGTATTTTTAATCGCTGAATGGTGGGCGAAATAAATTATTTACAATCTTATTATTTAATTATGATGGGTGAAATCGAAGAAAAACATCGGTGATAATAATTTTATTTACATGGGTAATGCCAAAACCAGCTAAACCCTGCCAAGCTTTGCTGTGTCTGATATAAAATAAATAAAGCCGTAAATAAAATGATTCTAGCGAACAAAGATTCACCAAGGAAACACATCATTCAATTTAATACCCTGCTTTGCATGCGGTGTGAAATGAAAGCAAAAGAAGAAGAAATACTTTTTTCACATACAATCATTTTTTTTTTTTTAATTTCAGATTCAAATTTGTTGGTCAGCAATTGACCGATCGGAATCGGTCCAACGCCGTTTGATAGGAAATGGTATGGGCTCTCAGAATATCTCTACCCAATTTCGCCGATTTTCCTTCTGTTATCGAAATATTTGCAAAAAAGCTGAATGCTTTCGAAAGTATATTTTGTTTAAGTAAGGTGATGGGGGATAGTGGTTGGGTTTTTGTGAATATAAGATACGCAGTATTTAACTCTTTGTTTTAAAGTATACGTGTGCCAAGTCCCATCGAAATCAGAAAAAGAACTATAGCTTTTTATGAAGAATATTTGCTTAATTTAAATGGGGTAAAGGGTCGAGGGGTTGGGTATCAGAAAATCAAATATGTGCTGTAATTTTCTCTTTGTTTTAAAGTATATATATTCAGTGTTTTATCGAAATCTGATAACAGAATTGGAATTTAAGAGGGGTGGGGGTAAACTGGGAGAGGGGTTGGGTTTTTGCAAACTAAATTTTGAGGGTATTTCTCTCTTTGTTTTAAAGCAAACATGTTTAAAGTTCAATAGATATCGGATAAAAACTGTGGGTCTGTGTAGTAAACATTGACAAAATTTATAGGGTGGAAAGGGGAGAAGGGTTTTTCCTAAACCAAATGTTGACAGTGTGTTTCTGCTTTTATAAAATATGGATATCGGATAAAAACTGTGGTAATGTACAAAGAAAATTAACAAAAGTTAGGGGGTGGAAAGAGGGAAAGGGGCTGGATTTCTGAAAGCCAAAAGTAGACTATTTTTCTGTTTCTTTTAAGGTATAAGTGTGAAAAGATCCATTGCTATCGGATAAAAACTATGGGAATATGTAAAAAAATGTTGCAAAAATTAATGGGATGGAAAGGGGGAGAGGGTTTGGGGTTTTTCAAACGAAATGTTGACAGTATTTCTCTGTATGTTTTTAGGTATGTGTATGTTAAGTGAACATTGACAAATATTAAGGGGGTGAAAAGAGGGAGAGTAGTTGGGGTTTTACAAACCAAATATAGACAGTACTTTTATGTTTGATTTTAAGGTTTATGGTTGCAAATTTCCTTTAAAATCGAATAGAAATTGTGGCTTTGTATAAAGAGCGTTCACAAAAATTAAGGGGCGGAAAGGGGGAGAGAGTTTAGCAAACCAAGTGTCGACGGTATTTTTCTATTTGTTAAAAAATATACGTGTGCTAAGTTCCATAGAAATCAGATATATATGTGGGTTTGTAGTAAAAATTAAGCGATGTAAAGGGGAAGAGTGGGTGGTTTTTGGATTTTTCTTCTCAGTCACATTCTCCAAAAATTTCAAGTTAATTGACAGACTACTTTTCGAGTATTGCGAGCACAAACAAATGGAAACTGAATGTTTATATATAAAGATTACCACATACATCATCATATACTAACAGTTTTCTATGTGCCAAGTTAATAGACAACTGATGTACTGGGGCTAAATGACATGTACATTATCTATTAGCCCCTGCGTCACGTAACATTTTCACTAATAACGTGTTTACAAACTTTTTATATTACTGGATATATCAGTTTCCTTTAACTTTTATTCAACTTTGCGCTTAAAATCATCATACACTTATAGTTTTTACATGCCTTCATATCTAGTTTTAAACCTTCATAGACTAGTGTGTAACTGGGCTATATGACACCTCATTGACATAAACATTATAAAAATCCGAATTTATCTGCCCTTGCATCAAACAACAAGAATAGTCACGGAACACTTTCACTGATAAATTCACAAATTCGTTGTAATACTTGCTAACTTGATAACTCTAGGACGTCATGATGTTGATGGCGCTGGTCATTGCAGTCAAGGTGTCCATCACGTTGCCCCACGTTTATTCGCCGAGAAATACACCACAGGCAGGAACATTAGTATTGAAAAAGTATACAGTTTTCGCTCCCGTATCAGAGTACGAATGGCTTAGGCGTATGTGGGCTGGAGTTTTCTCAGGGTTCACCAACCTGCAGCGAATAACTATCAGCGATGTCTTCGACTGCCCCCTACGGTATTACCTATTGTTGCTGTAATTAGGAAATCTTACCTTCAACCACTGCCATTTCTCTCTCCAGTCGCAGAACTAGATGGAAGGTATGGGAAAATAATTTCTATTGAAATGAGCTTTGAGAACATTTTACCCTCATTTACTGGCAATAGATGACCGAAAAAATACAGTTGATAACGACCGAGGGACTGGTCCACTTCACCTTTTGACAACTCGAATTTCCCCTAGAAAGTGTTAAGCACAGCCAACTGGCAAATGATTGACGAAAGTTATCGTTGGGAAACAGGAAGGGCCTCGCGAGAGCTCGTTGTGAATACTATGAAATTTTCTATCGAAGAGAGCCAGTGGGCGGCTCGTACCTTACTCGAAATCTTCGATCTGCTTCATAGCTGCGCTTAGAAATTGCCGATTCAGGTCAGCACATTCCTCAGTAGTATGCACCTGGTGATCGGTCAACAGGCAGGTCTCAGCGAGCGCTTATCGACTCGAAAATTACCGTGAAATATTCATAATTTTATTAACTTACTATCAGCCCTATTTTTTAACTCTCACATTCTTCCCCCTCCAGCTAGGCATCCCTTCCAAGATGCCAACAACTAACATCACGCAAACCTAGACCCCTCCCGCCCGACTTACAAAGTAATTTCAGCATAAGATAATCCCTTAAATATTAATTCTAGCAGGGTAGGTGTGCAATACCTGGTGAACAAACAAGCGAATTAGAAACCTGGAATTTCCAAAATTACATGTTATATAATAAATAAAACTGGTAAAATAAGGGTAAAAGTAGTGAATTACGGGTGAGATTTGTCTCCGGGATGTCTGTATCCTAGGATGATTTTGGCAGTGAAATCACAATGTGGGTGGCTGTATCGCATTAAGTGCACTGTGTTGCAACACTTTTGATGAACGAGAAGGGTATAAATAAAGTAAAATAAAAACAACTACGCTAACTCCTAAGATACTAGTTGTACTAATTACACCAGTGGTTGCAACTAGATGCACACAACTATGTCTCCATTTGCGCAAGTACTTAGTTGTATTTAATAGTATCATTTGATGGTTGTATAGGGTTTGGGAGAGACTATGCTAGCCTTTTCCAACCAAATGTCAACCTCTCCTACACGTGGTGCACCTTGTTTGCACGGATGAGGCTCTGGCGACTGAAAGATTCCCGGTATAAGGAGTCACCCACTGCATGCCAACTGCCTCCGAAAGGAGGGTGGAAGAGCGGGGAGCGGTTCAGGGCACCCTCTTGCCCATAGGGTTGGAAACGACGCCTAAAGGCGGATGAATCAGAAATGACCAACGACATGAGGATGCAGAAGGGAATGGGAAACCACTGCATTAAATACCCCAAAGGGTAACCCGAGGACATGCAGTCCTCTCAAATTACATATATCATGATGGCTCCCTCCTGGGTAAAATATTCCGGAGGTAAAATAGTCCCCCAATCGGATCTCCGGGTGGGGACTGCTCTGGGAGGAGTCATCAGAATGGATAGAAACATTCTACGAGTGGGAGCGTTGAATGTTAGAAATCTGAATAGGGCAGGTAGGTTGGAAAACTTAAAAAGGGAGTTGGATCAACTTAAGGTAGATGTTGTTGGGATTAGTGAGATTAAATGGAAGGACGCAAAGGATTTCTGGTCTGGGGAACACAGTATAATTAGCACACAAGCTGTCAATGGAGTCACTGGTGTAGGATTTGTAATGAACAAGAAAGTATGGAAACGAGTGAGTTAATATGAACAGTTTAGTGATAGGATTATTTTGATGAGGTTAGAAACTAAGCCTGTCCCAACCACATTAGTACAAGTGTATATGCCAACGTCACAGGAAGATGACGAAGAAATAGAAAAAATATAAGCCGAAATTGAAGAATTAATCCAATATGTGAAGGGGGACGGAAATCTATTAATCATGGGTGATTGGAATCAAATAGAGGGATAAGGAAAAGAGGGGAACACTGTAGGAAGTTTTGGTCTAGGAGAAAGAAATGAACGGGGAAGCAGGTTGTGAGAATTTTGTGAAAGATATAAGCTAGTAGTGGCAAACACACTGTTTAAGAACGATGCAAGAAGAATATACACCTGTAAACGTCCTGCGGATACAGGCAGATATCATTAGATTATGTCATGGTCAAACTGAGATTCAGGAATCAAGTTCTAGACTGTAAAGCGTACCCAAGAGCAGACATAGACTCTGACCATAATTTGATAATAATGAAGTGCAGGCTGAAATTTAAGTGAATAAGGAAGCAGTATAAACAGAACAGACTGGAAGTGAATAAACTGAAACAATCAAGAACCAGAGAAAAATTTGCAGAATTGGTAGACTTAGGTCTAAGAAGTAACTCTGAAAGGCTCAACCGAGGACGAATGGAATGCATTAAAGACCGAAATAATGAAAGCTGGTAAAGAAACATTAGGCTTCAGGGAGCAAGCTGCCTGAAAACCTTGGATCACAGAAGAAATTTTGGAGTTAATGGATCAGAGGAGAAGGCACAAAAATGCTCAGGATGATGCAGGAAGAGAGCAGTACAAGCAATTTAGAAATCAAATAAATAGGAAATGCAAAACAGCAAAAGAAAAATGGCTACAAGAAAAGTGTGAAGAAGTAGAAAAGGAAATGGTCGTTGGTAAAGTAGATGCTGCATACAGAAAGATCAAACAGAATTTTGGAGAAATGAAGAAAAGAGGTATGAACATTAAAGCTGCCGATGGGAAACCTCTTTTAAACTCAGAAGATAGAGCTAACTGAAGGAAGGAATACATTGAGGAAACTGTATGTTGGGGACGACTTGAACAATAGCGAAATGGAAAAGGAAGGTGATGTCGACATTGATGACTTAGGAGATCCTGTTTTGAGGAGAGAATTTAATAAAGCTCTGAATGACTTGAAAGCAAATCAGACAGTTGGAATTTATGAGATCCCTTAAGAAGTTAAATCCCTAGGAGAAGAAGGAATTGAAAGATTATTCAAGCTGATATCAAAAAGTTATGAAACCGGAGAAATTCCAACCAATTTTAATAAAAATATCATCTTCACACTTCCAAAGAAAGCACAAGCCGACAAATGTGAGAATTATCGCACCATTAGTCTAACATCACATGCTTCAAAATTACTGACCAGAATAATATACAGATTAATGGAAAGGGTAGTAGAAGAAATAGTAGGTGAAGATCAGTTTGGGTTTAGGAAAAATCGCGGTACAAGGGAAGCAATTCTGTCTTTAAGATTAATACTTGAATGGCGGATCAAGAAAAACAAAGATACTTTTATGAAATTTGTTGATTTAGAAAAAGCTTCTGATAATGTTAGGTGGGACAACATGTTCAAAATTTTAAAGAAGTCAGTTCTAAAGTATCGAGATAGAAGAATACTCTATAAACTATATAAGAATCAAGTGGCTATAATAAAAGTAGAGAATCACGAGAGAAATGCATCAGTTAAAAAGGGTGTGAGACAAGGTTGTAGTCTATCCCCGTTAATATTCAACTTGTATGTAGAACAAGCTATGAAGAAAGTAAAAGAAAAATCTCCAAGTTTTCAGGGAGAAAAAATCAGTATGCTAAGATTTGCTGATGACATTGTCTTGTTAGCAGAGAGGACTGAAGATATTGAGAAGTTACTGAATGGCATGAACAAAAAACTGAAGGAAGATTTTGGACTGAATATAAATCAAAACAAGACAAAAGTGATGAAATGTAGCAGAAATGATACCAATACTAGTAGATTAAATATCAAAATAGGATCGGATGCAAAGGGAGAAGTAAGAGAATTCTGTTACTTGGGAAGCAAAATTACAACCGAAGGCCGAAGCAGGAATGATGTTAAAAGCAGAATAGCACTAGCAAAAAGAGCCTTCATGAAAAGGAGAAACCTTTTAGTTTCAAATATTAAGCTAGGAATTAGAAAGAACTTTTTGACACTCTTTGTGTGGAGCACAGCACTTTATAGTAGTGAAACATGGACTTTAGGAATTCCGGAAAAAAAGAAAATTGAAGCATTTGAAATGTGGTGCTACAGTAGAATGCTGAAAATTAAGTGGACAGACAAAGGAAGAAATGAACGAATTTTGGAAATGATGGGTGGGAAAAGAAGTTTGTGGATGAAGCTTGCAGAAATAAGAGACAGGCTGGTAGGCCATATTTTGAGACATGCTGGGTTGGTTAATTTGTTAGTGGAGGGAACAGTCAAAGGTAAGAACTGTAGAGGAAGACAGAGATTAGAATATATGAAGCAGATAATTGAGGACGTGGGTTGTAAGAGGTATGTAGAAATGAAGAGGTTAGTACAGGATAGGAAGGGATGGAGGATTGCATCAAACCAGTCAACAGACTGTTCACAGCAAAAAAAAAAAAAAAATGTGTTTATTAATCTAACTCAGGAGTAAGGCAAAGGAATGTGGCAGACGGGAAAAGAATTAACGTGCATATCTACTTCTGGCATAAATGAAAGAGTAAAGTCTTCACTTACAATTTTACAATAGGTTGCCTTCTCTAAAATTCCTGAGTCTGAAAGGATTGCCATGCTAGTACAATACAATACATTCATTTTCTATTGATCACAATATGAGGGACTGGCTCTGTGGGATGTGGAAAGTTGTCAATTTACAGAAAAACAATTGCATGACAAAATAATACATACACCATAAGATGTACAGTCATATCATACATGATACATTTATTATATCAATTACATTTACACAAACTACTGACGGTTTATTTTGTATATACCTTAGAAATAAATTCTTCAACAGAATAGAAGGAGTTGTCATTTAAAAATTCTTTCAAGTTTTTACTGAATTTATTCTTAGTATCTGATAGACATTTAATGTTTGTTGGGAGCATCCCTAAATATCGGACTCCCTTTTGAACAAATGACAACAACTTGCAATCCTCGTGAAGATTATTTTTACTTCTAGTGCCATAGTTGTGTATTTCTTGTGTATAGTTGTGTATTTGTTTAAAACAAAGTATAATTTGTGACTACAAAGGACATTAATGTGTATATATACTCAGACACCAATGGTAAAATCCCTAAATTCTTGAACTGCTCTCTACATGAAGTTCTTTTGCTAACCTCACACATAATTCTTATTACTCGCATTTGGGCTCTGAACACTTTGTCTCTATGGGTAGAATTGCCCCAGAATGTTACTCCATATGACATTAAGGAGTGAAAGTAAGCAAAATAAACTAGCTGCCTCATATTTTCATTCAGTAATGTCATATGGCATAATTTTTTGGGGAAACTCTTCACAAAGTAAAAAAGTTTTCATAGCACAGAAAAGAGCTATTAGGATGTTGTGTAGGGTAAAACCAAGAACTTCTTGCAGACAACTTTTTAAAAAACTCAGTGTTCTTACAATGAGTTCTCAGTATATATATTCTCTCATGTGCTTTGTCATAGGGGACATCCATAAATTACGTGAGGTGAAATAGGGGGGGGGGTCCGGCGAAATCTCACCAGATTTAACCAGGGGGGAGGGGGGGGTTCTACGGAAATCTCACGTGAGATTTTGCAAAAAATTTGGGGACAGTAGAGCAGAAAAAAAGGTGTACAATTTGCACCAAAGTCGATTTTAGGAGGGCATTTCGTCAAAAAAGTTAGGGTGTGACCTAAAAAAGATCTACAAAAGTTTCCAGGGCGGATTTGTAGAGGGGTTTCTCACGGACCAGATCTCACCAGAGGGGGGGGGGGGTCCAGAAATCCGGTATAACACCTCACGTAATTTGTGGATGCCCCCATAGATCATTGTAACCTGTTTACTTCTAATTCACAGGTACAGAATCTCAATACAAGAAGCAGAAATAACTTGCACAAACCACAAACATCTCTGTCATTAGTACAAAGAGGAGTAAATTATTCTGGTATACATCTGTTTAATAAACTTCCCAGGGGTATAAAACAATTTGCAGAAAATAAAGATATATTTAAAGAAAAACTGAGAGATTATCTTATTGGCAACTCCTTCTACTCCATTCAAGAATTTGAAAAAAAAAAAAAAACAATTAATTGTATTCAATATGACTTTTGCAAATCACAGTTGTAAAAATTTATGTTTATTTCATTGTCTTCATTTTTCTTTGTAACGTATAATTGTTTTTTACTATGATTATGGCTCATATTGTATGTATGTATATTAACCATGACATGTTTCACATCCCAGAGGTGCTTCCTCAGCAGGGATCCATGAAACAAGATTGATAAATAAAAATAAATAAAATAAAATATGGAGATTACCTATAGCTGAAATTGTACAAATTGCAAATGTGGCTGCACCCAATCGCTTTAGTAAATCAGATACATGTACCTTCCTATTTAAATTATGATTAATATGCACACCTAGGAATTTCACGCACTCTACCTCTTGAATGGACTGGTCTTCAAATTTTATGTCTATATTTGGTGTCAGTCTGTGTGATGTACTGAATTGCATATACTGAGTTTTATGAAAATTTAAAGACAAGCCATTAGCTGTAAACCATTTATTAATAAGGTCAAATGCATAATTTGAAATATATTCTGTAGATAAATCTGGATTATTTTTAATTCCTATGTTTGTGTAGTCTGCAAATTGGAAAAATTTCGAGCTTTTAAATACAACACAGGGTAGATCATTTATACATATTAAAAACAATAGTGGCCCCAATATAGAACCCTGAGGCACTCCACATCTGATTAATTCCCACTCAGAAAACAGTGGACCACTTAAGGCAGCCTTAAAATTCTCCATTGACACTTTCTGTTTTCTATTCAGAAGGTAAGAACTAAGCCATTTATTAACAATACCAGCTATACCATAATACTTTAATTTCTATATCAGAATTTTATGATCTACACAGTCAAATGCCTAAGATAAGTCACAAAAAATACTCACACGAATTAATTTATCATTTATTCCTTCCGAAATATAGTCAGTGAATGTAAATATAGCTTATTCTGTTGAATGACCTTTTTGGAAATTGTGAATTGGTTAGAATTTTATTATTTGTAAGATGTTCATAGACTCTATTGTACATTGCTTTCTTAAAAACTTTGGAGAAGGCTGTTAGTAATGAAATAGGGCAGTAATTCGATACAGATGACTTTTTTTCCTTTTTATTGAGTGGTTTAACTACAGCACACTTAAGCCTTTCTGGAAAGGTACCCTCAAGTAAAGATATATTAAACAGATAACTTAGTATATGGCTTAATTCTGTGGAGCACGGTTTAATTATTCTACTGGAAATCCGATCATAACCACTTGAGTGTTTGTTCTTAAGTGACCTGATAATTCTTCTTATTTCTTCTGGAATAGCTAAATTTACAGACATAGTGTTAAATTTTTCTTGGAAGCCTGTTCTGACATAATACATACTTTGTGTCACTGAGCTATTAGCAGTCAATTTATCAGCAACAGATAAACAATGTTTATTAAATATATCAGCAATTGAAAAACTAGATTCTACTGAATTTTCTTAGATAAAAATGTCGTTACTGATTTGATTATTTTTTCCTATTTCGTTTTTACAATGTCCCATATTTTCTTAATTTTATTTTCAGAATTATGAATTTTCTGTTTGTAGTGCATACCTTTAGATTCTTTAATAACCTTTTTCAGTATTTTGCAGTACTGCTTGTAATGTGTTTTAACATTAGCATTATGACTGATTCTAGAGGCAGTATATAACTTCCTTTTACAAATGCATGATGTGCTAATGCCCACATTTATCCATGGTTTTTGTTCTTTTCGAGAAGCACGACACTTTTCTAAGAAGAAGCAACTTTCAAAGTAATTTAATACTATGCTACTATAAATGTTGTATTTTTCATTCATACCTTGTGCACTGTAAACATGTTTCCAGTTATTGATGTTGACGCACTTTCTAAATCAAGTAACAAATTCATCATTTATTATATGCTGAAATTTAAAAATATTACTCTTGGAGCTAGATTCTATTGAAGTGTTGATAGTTAATTACTGGGCATCGTGATTTGAAAGACCATTGATAGATGGCTTGACGTTATCTATAGCTGAGTGACTATTATTCATTATTCTATTTGGAAAATTAACTACCTGAGTTAAATTGAATGAACTGACTAATGATTCCAACATGATTTTACAGGGTAAGTTATTTAAAAAGTCTACATTAAAATCAACACGAACGACTATGTTAACTACTTCAGTGCTTAAAAATGTTAATAAGAGTTCAAATTGGTTCAGAAAAATAGAAAAGTTTCCCGAGGGTGCTCTGTATACAGTTAATACTATGAAAATGTAGCACAGGCTTCAAAATGTTGATCAAGATAATACTCGTTAATAATTATATTCTCAAAACTAACCATTTCTAACGTAAGTGACATTTTCTCCTTTCTCCAAGTTTGTTCTACAATAATGAGAAGCTAATTTAAAGTCAGTTACATTTGAAATATCTATTCCTGTAGTTGTATGGTGTTCCGACAAGCATATAACATCAATTCTATTGGCGGCATTTAATTCATTTATGTGGACCAGCAATTTATCCACTTTGTTTGATAACCCTCTGATATTCTGATGTAATAAATTACTCCTACACAAGTTTTAATTTTGGTATCTGAAAAATCATTATTGTTTAAATTAATTTCTGTTAAAACTCTCTGCCTACTACTTGATCCTAATCCAAAAAAGGAGTTGATTTAATAGCATTAACAACGGGAATCTTTTCATGTGAATTTGTGGTCCCAGATAATCGTTTTTCTATCAGATCTGAAAGAACCCCCTTCCCTCTACTATTGAGGTGTAGGCCATGCCTAGTATAACACCACCTATTAATAGCAATTACAGGTACCAATCCCATGCCAGAGCCAATATCAGACATAAGAAACCGTTCCAGTTCCAGATTCACTCGCCTCACAGCAATCTATGGTAGATCATAGCGCCTCAAGACTGACATCACATTGACCTGAGTGTGGCACGTTGCTTCTGCAATTTTCTGCAGGTCATCTCTGATACTGTACCTATCATTCCTGCCCAAACTATTCCCCACTCCTCCCACTATCACTACATGATCCTGGTCCGTGAAATCCTTACACATAGAACCTATATATTCTACTACCTGAGCAAGACTAGCACTAGGGTTGAAGAAACTCATGACCTGGAAACCTGATCCTGATTTTTCCTGCACTAATGGGCGAACACCTCGTCGATGACTACTACCTAGCAACAAGACTTTCTTTTTCCCTAATCCCATCCTACCAGACTTAACTACACAGCTTTTCTTACAAGTCGGTACACCTACAGCTACAGAAAGTTTATCCCTGTCTAACTCTGGCAATAGGGCAAACCTATTTTGCACCCCACCAACAAAATAATCAGAAGCCCTTCTTGTTCTAATTGCCCTTTTCCCTGTTACCAGTTCCCAACCATCTATGTTTCCCTCCCGGGGCAGCCTATCCAGTTCCTTTCTAGCGTCTATCAGTTCAGCCTCAAGGGCACTAATTCTTACTTCCTGTTCTAATATCTTCCTACTTTTGAAACAGTCTGTACAGAACCATGGGAGAGTCTCCTCAATTTCCCCATTTTCAACGCCACTACAATTTCCTCCCCAATGGAACCATTTCTCACAACCATCGCAAAAAATTCACACCCTCACTAACCTACGGCAATTTCCACACTTTTCACTCATGATTACAAGAAACTAACAAAAACAAAGTACACAATGCGAGAGAGAAAATTTGTTGAATTTAACCTTACAAAAAAACTATTAAATTAATTCACAATTAAGCTTATCTTAAGAAATTTACGCTCTATAACAAAATTCTGAACAGCCTAGCGTTCAAAAATGTAAATAAACACTGCACAGACCACAGCACTAATTCACAAATTTTTTTTTTGCACAAATAAAAACACTCACTACCACTCACAGTAGTAAAATATATTAGAATTTAGAGTTTCTAGCTATTAACTATATTTATTTATAATTTAAATACACATGTTACCGAGGTACTTGCTTCTACGGTATTCCAGAGATGAGATATACGAAAGTTTAATGGGTCATTTGAAGAGGTTATTGTTACAGCACTAGGATGAGTCATAGTGTAAATCCAATTAGTTTTCAACCTCACATAACATAGCTTTGATAGACTTAAAATTTCTCGTTGGCAAGTGTTGAGGAAAATTTCTGAGAAGAATATGCTTGTCTCGCAACTTGGTATGCCTCGGTCATGTAATGGGAATGAAGGGCATACGAGTACAGTTGAGGTTTTACATCTACTTAGATGGCCATTGTGCCATAAAACATAAGATCTGTAGTCTTGACTGATTAATAAGGTGCTATGGACCTGTCAGCTAATGTAATGACTCGATTCATTCCATAATATGGTAAAAATATGAAGGGAATACGATTCTAAGATAAAAAATTGTGAAAGCAGGTTATGTTAATAAGAATCTTAAGGTTTTGGTCCCTGAGAACTACACTAATATCAACGATTTGAAAATAATCGGGCAAGTACTCATTCATATATGGGAAGATCATGTGAACATTTGCATTCAGGCCTTACCTTACTGAATCACCTGTAAGCATTGCAAATAAAGGTTATTGCTGATTGAAACATTAGTAAGTTTATAACCCGACGCCTGGGCAACTGAAATTTTCAGTTTAACTAATTCCGTTATCACCCATGATTATTAGATTTTCCTCCCCCTTCACATATTGTATTAATTCTTCAACTTCGGCGTATGTTTTCTCTATTTCTTCGTCATCTTCCTGTGACGTTGTCATATACACTTGTACTAACATAGTTGGGGCGGGCTTAGTTTCTAATCTCATCGTAATAACCCTGTCACTAAACTGTTCATAATAACTCACCCATTTCCCTACTCTCTTATCCACTACAAATCCTACACCAGTGACTCCACTGACAGCTTTTGTGCCAATTATCCTGTGTTCCCCAGATCAAAACTTCTGTACGTCCTTCCATTTAATCTCACTAATCCCAACAACATGTAACTTAAGTTGTTCCATCTCCATTTTTAAGTTTTCTAACCTACCTTATCTATTTCCATTAGTATGCTTCAAGTCGTTACTGGAAGATGCTGCAAAACATAGGTATTTCATTTATAAATAGTTAATGAATGACTTACATTTCTGTGATTTCTCCATGGAGACATTCGCTAATCTTTGACTGATTTCCAATAGCAATGTCCAGATTTTTTACTAGTAGTATTTGGAGCATAGTGATAATCTGCAAATTATTGTTAACGCGTTCTAATGTGATTATTTGGGAATGTAATTTCTTTAGATTGCTTTCGGTTGTTGTACCAAAAAGGGACATCAAAACCTTACCACCCACATCCATTCATGTTCCCTTTACGCTATTGGTCGTTCTCGGAAGTCTGTCTATTATTTCACTGTACTCGCGTTGCATAGCGGTGTAAGCTACTGAAAGGGAATGAGTAATGGTATATACAACGTTGTAAAAAGTCATATCAGAGCTAAAAGTTTCCGTTTGTTATTCAAAAGATATCTGCAGTTGTCGATTTTGAGCTTGAAACCTTGTCATATTATAATCCAGTATATGCAGGGCGTGACATTGTACATTATCTTGAAAAGTTATTTAACTTGAGTCTGGATACTTGCTGCTTACCAGAGGACTGGAGGGGTGCGGTAAAATATTGCTGTAAGAATTTGAAGTAGTGCATGGAAGGGAAAATATTACCGTTATCACAGGCTGTCACTGAATCTCTAGCACAAGGATGAGGGAAGATTTTCTTTCATGGGCAAGGGGTTCAGGGATTGGAATAAGTTTCCGGGAGAACTGATGAATAATTTACCAATAATGTTGAAAGAATTTAATGTTGAGATTTGTGAAGGAAAAATTATGCGGGTACAGGAGAGCGGAAAACTGGGTATGTAGGGAATCTGTTTCTTTTTACAGTCATACAAATCTATTACACTCTCTGGTTTATTAAGACTTGTGTTTTATTTTTATTGGAAGCTCTGGTTTTATAATGTTTGGTTGAGGTGTCTGCGGCTTGTATTTGTTTTTAGAGTTTCTATTAATGTGCATAATTAAACGAAGATTTGGGGTAAAAAATCTCATAAGCAGCCAGCATCATTTTACCGTAAGTTATTATTCATTGTTGGGGAAGTGCGATATGTGGTTTCTGTCAAAAGTGCGTATTTTTTTCATGTGTTTGGTGCTGGTTATTCCATTTTTAGCTTGTTAATATTTTTAAGATCCTGTAAAAATCAGCCTCAGCAAACTATTACCGGATTTAGTGAAAATTTGGGCATATAACTAATGTGATGCCAACATTGCAAAGTAAGGGACTTTGGGGCAACAGAGTCCAATATATGCCATTAGCTTTTAGTAAATTTAGTAACCCGTCTTTCATTACTTTGCTCTCTTCCTGAAGCTACTTGATGTCCTACTAATATTTTTAAACAGAAAAGTATCTACCAAAGTGTTGTGTGGTGATTTTAATGTATATTTTCTAAAACAATGTTAAAGGCATGTGAGGATCGTTTACCAGCCCATACAGTTTAACCCAGGTAATTAATTTTCCCATTATCTTAATTAGTAGTAGTTATTCAGTTTGCTAGATATCTCAAAATTTTGGTATATGTTGAATCTAGGTATAAATCGACTTTCTGATCGTGATGCACAGTTATTACCTAGCTACAAGAATAATAATTTTAAAGTTCATGTTATAAATAATATATGCGTTACCGGTAGTAATTTTATAAAATGCCTAAATGTCGCAACTGAAACTATGTTTTACATTGCACAAGGTATGAACGAAAAATACAAAATATTTGGTACCATTGTCTTGAAGGCTTCACACAATCGACAACTTTTGAATTTTTTTTGATTTTTTTATTAATATCGTTGGAGATTGCACATGTTTAAGTATGGCATTCAGTGATCACATACCATTTACAATTATGGATTTTTGTGAAACATGTATGAGTATATTTGATAGCTGTAATAGAATCATATTCTCGAATAATGTCATCAAAGGAACATGTGTAAAATATCCTTCTTGAGTACAAGTGTTGGGAAGCCACTAAAACAAATCCTCAGCTTGCTAAGATGGTATTTCCTGGAGGTTAATTAATCTGTGCTCTGCAGAATCAAGTAATATAGTATGTTATTTATTTAATCACTTTCTTCTTCAAGATATCTGTTAAGTGTTCTGAAATTAAACTACTCTTAACACGGGATAAATCAGTTATATCAAATTACCATCCTATTTCATTGCTAACAGCCATCTCCAAAATTTTTGAAAAAGTTCTGTACAGCAGGACTATACCAGTGCCTAAAAGATAAAAATGTTTTAACCAAATCACAGTTCGGTTTTGCAAAGGTGCCATTCAACAGAACAAGCTATATTTTCCTTCACTGACAATGTTTTAGAATGAATAAATGATAAATTATTGTCTGTAGGAATAGTTTGTGGTTTGTCAATGGTATTTTACTGTGTTGGTCAAGAAATTCTCATTTGGAAATTTGTCTTTTTACTAGATGATATAATAATAAGATTTAAAGGTAACATGTTAATACGCCGGTACCTAGAAAAATTGTGCTATTGGTCTGAAATTTGATACACACATCCCTTAGGCGTATTATTTGATTAAAAGTGTATAACGTAAGCTTCGAATATGTGGAAATAACGTAAAATTACTCGAAATGTGGGTAGATGCATACATGTTATTACACAACAAATACACGTTATTACATGTTGATATTTATTCTGCGTGTTTCTTACTATTAATACTTGGTCCAGGCTGCATTTCAACCTAACCACAACTGCTATTAGATAATAATTAAACCAACTTAAATGCTCTGTATGAAATATTGGTTATGATAGATGTGGCATCTATCATATAGGTAGGCTGTCATGAAATATATCTACGCACAGAGAAATTCTAAATGTTACCGATTTTCTACATATTAAGTTTCTGCAATTTACATGTGGAAAGCAGTTTTTATCCAACAATGAAGACTTAAAAACACGTGAGACAAAATATCAACAGATATTAACGTGCATTTATTGCGTAATAACATGTTTGCACTGGGTATTATCTAGATCGCGATACCGCTACAGTTACTCAATGCTTCGCTGACTACAGTGTTGTAAACACAAATAACTACAACATCGCTGTTTTTCCATGTGTGACGTGTTCAGCCTTCACGATGCAACAAATGTTTCGGGACCGCACAGAAAACAGGGGTTTTCAGGTGGGGAGAAATTAAACATTCAACTTTTGGTAACGAAAATTCTTATTAACGTATGAATGTAAATATTAATCGGAAATAACAATCACAGTTGTGAAGATATTTGATACTGGTATCTAGAATATAGTCCATCCATGTAATTCTATATGGCAATACCTTACAAAATAAAATATTTATAAAAAAAGATTTTGTTAATAACCTTTTGTGTTTATGTTGTAACGCAGCCTGGACTACACTAACAGCGATAGATACGATTTGGAAATTGGGTGTCGGCAATATCGTGTGCGACGGTTACTTTTCATTATGGTCCAGGCTGCATTAAGACTTAAACGACAGTAACAGGGATAGATATGACTTAGAAATTACGTATCCTCAATAAGACGTTCGATAGCCCTTGTATTTCCGTGTTTGTTGCTAATTCAATATAAAAATTAATAAAATACATTGATGATAACTAAAATTACTGCTGTTGTTGTAGTTTTCGGTATCACCTATTAGAAACAAGTAGAAGACGTTAATTTTAGATGCTAATGCCAAGACTTTTTAAGAAAAAAAAAACAAATTTGGAATTACATTTGTTTGTAAATACACTGCTTTTTTTGTACTTACCCACAAAAAAAAAAAAAAAAAAAAAAAAAAAACTTTCCGTGGAAGGCCTCGTTTGTGACATTTAGAGCTGCGCTCAGAACTTATACGTCACATTCGGTAACGTAGTGACATCATGCTCTCTCCATCCGGAAGTGTTTACATCGCGAGGCGGTAAGTGGTTGAAGCGGTATCGCGATCTATTTTTTTTTTTTTAAATGCTTAACGTCTCCTAACAGTGAGGTCTTTAGAGATGTAAAAGGATGGAGGGCAAGGAATGTGAAGGAATTCAGTCATGGCCTTTTGAAGGAAGATCCCGGCATTTGCCAGGAGTGATTTGGGAAACCATGGAAAACCCAAATCTGGATGCCCGGACGGAGGTTCGAACCGGCGTCTTCCCGAATCCGAGGCAAGAATGCTAACCGTTCAACCACCACGCTCGGTCGCGATCTAGATAATACCCTTTGTACCTACCCACATTTCGAGTGATTTTAGTTTATTTCCATATATTCGAAGCTTACATTATACACTTTTGATCAAATATTATCGCCTAAGGAATGTGTGTACCAAATTTCACACCGACAGGACAATTTTTGTAGGTTCCGACATAATAACGTGGAGCCGATTTAAAAATACTGAATATCTGTAAATTATGCCTTTGATTGCATTTTAATTTGGCTCTAGCACAATCACTCATGAGGGAATTGTTCTTTTGGTGTGAAAACTGTTCAACTTATACTTTTGGTGATACTTTTTAATATATGTTGCTCTTAGAGCTGTATAATATATACATACCTCACAAACTTCTTTCAAAAAGTGTTGTAATGCTAAACCGCAAGCGAGTGGGGTATGCCTTATAGCCAAGTATAATGATCATGCACATGTTGTTTGAATGATATTATTTGGGAATATGTAGATATCAAAACTATAAATATGTAACAAATTACATAGGCATGCGTGTGCGCACACACACACACACAACTTTGAACTGTAAGCAAATGTTAGACGCCTCATTTACATACACATATACGACATCTAACAATAATAGGTATTATATTGTCGAGAAACATATCTGCTTGTTGTTATGTCCTAGATGATATTCTACGGCATTTATCAAAAGTAGGTTGTGGCAATATTAACGTAGATTATATTTCGGTTGAAAGAGCAGCAATATCCTTGTTTTAGAATTAGATCAAAGGCATTTAGTTTTTATAGTTGAAATGCAGCCAGTGTTGTAGCTATCGGAAGGCTAGGCATTACCATGTTCAGAGGGACTCCCCCCCCCCCCCCATCCCCAAGCTCAGCTCTGGGGGCCATCAAAGCTAGCAAACATCACAAGCCTTGATAGAGCTAAAACAAAAAAGCCACCCATCTGGCCTGAGGGCCCAATTATTATTATTATTATTATTTGCACCATGGCCCTTGCTAACTTAGCTACCTGGCTACTCCACTGAATGTAGCCTGTACCAAAATGGCTTTTAGTTCTTGTTGTTGAAGCATCATTTGCTATAAATTTCAATTTATTAAACATTTAAGGTATCATGTTTTCAAGCAGAATCATTATTGGCGCCTGTGGATAGGTTGGCATGTAGCCTGGACCAGAATGGACATAGACGCTTCATGTTGTAGTTTAATTGACTAGAAACTTTGTTTTTATTATAAAGTTAAGTTGGTTTGATTTTCATAGTTGGTCACTGATACATTTTGTTGCACATAATATTAGTATCGCTGGAGGTCATATATGATAAATGGCATCTTCTCATCGCTTAGTGTGTAACGTTATGGCAGTTTCTTTTTTTGTGCATAGTATACAACCTTGATGGTTCTAATAGAAACATATTCCTAAATATTATAGTCGAAAGAACGTTTGCATTACCATTAGATATAGCTATATGCCTTCTCCTAGTTGTTCACCATGTAACGTTATGGCACTTTTTGAGTGAAGTTTGTGAGATATGTATATATTTTACAGCTCTAAAAGCAACATATATTTAATAGTATCACCAATTGAATGTGCGCAACAATTTTCAGACCAAAACGACAATTCCTTGATGAGTCACAGTGATTGCGCAAACAACCTTAATTTGTTCTTAAATTTTGGAAAAACTCGGTATATTCAACTTGGTGCATTACAAAGATTAGCACGAGATATTTGTATAATTTTTGCAAGCCAGAATATTCAGCAGGCAGAGGCTGTAAAATTTCTAGGTTTACATTTCGATTGTAATTTAAATGGGATGTTATGGGTCCCTGACTTCAGCGATTGGGTGCAACTGCATTTGCGATTCACCCAATTTCAGCCATATATGATCTTAATATGAAGAAACTAGTTAATTTTGTATATTTTCACTCCTCTACTGTGGCAATTCAGCAAATAACGATTTAGAGCTGGGAAGCAAATAATAAGTTTTATTATTATTATTATTATTATTATGGCTTTACATCTCATCGAGGTCATTATAGGTGGGAATGGATGAGGGACATGGAACGGGAAGGAATTGGGTCAAGACCTTTTGTAGGAAGCATCCCAACATTCACCTTGACTGATTTGGGGAAACCATGGAAAACCCAAATCTGGATGCCTTGATGGGGATTCAAACCCACATCCTCCTGAGTGCGCGGCCAGAGCATTAACCAAGCACCCATCACACTTGGTGCAAATAATAAGAATTATGTGTGGAGTTATCTGTAGAACTTTTTGTAGAGAGCTCTTCAGAAAGTCAGGAATGTGGCCAAGTATGTATACAAATTTTGTTGTCACCAATTGTATACCCTATTTGAAACATTTATTGAAGTGCACAATTATGGCAATAGAAATGGTCTTCGCAGGGTGTACTAATTGCTACCATTCATTCAGAAAGGAGTCAGATATTCGGTGATGCATATCTTCAAGAAGCTCCCAACACATCTGAAATTTCTGGCAGGGGATAAAATTAATTTCAGGAAAATATTAACAGAATTTTTACTTGATAACTTATACTTCACAGAGAAATTTCTTTAAAAAGTATCTATTTACAGTTGCTAGTATATTATATGAATGCATTTTTTATAATGATGGTGGGCCTAGCTAATTATTTTATGACAGTGAATATTCAGGTGTATAAACCTGTTTCATTGTAATGATTTTGCTGTTCGGCTCCTTTCAACGTCCTATAAATTCAGTCTTTGTACTGGGATTTATGGATAATGATTGTGTTGCATTATCAACAGCATTTAATAAAATTTACTATCTGTCAATACAAACAGCTAGTGAAGGATCTTTGTGAAAGTACAGGGTCTACAGTTAAATTACTTAGATTTTATTTAAACAGAGGATCTACTGGAGATTGTTATTCTTGCACAACAGCTTTCCACTGCACAGAATATTGATATGGTTTTGTAAATTACTTTACAGCTGGATTGTTTTGTGGGTTTATTAGAATCATTACCATTTTCTACTGCAGATGTTTGGTACAGCGTGCTTTCAGAATTTTTAAATTTTGTGGAAATATTTGTTTTCCTATTTCTTGACTGTTTTGTCTAGTTATTTAATGTGTGTTTTATTTTCTTGGAACCAATTTTTACAGTGGACTAAATGAAATTTATAGGTATCACACTGTTTCATCGTATTTTTTTAAGGAATTTGTGTGGTTGTTTTGTCCGCACATGAGAAAATCTGTTTTTCTTGCTGATCCCACTGGTAACATTAAGAACTGTGCGCAGAGTATACATCAGTTGCGGCATGGTGACATTTAGTGTGACAGAAAATAGTTGTAGTGGTATAACTAAGTTGGGGGGGGGGGGGGTGAAATATTGTAGCATTATTTTAATCTCCAGTAATCCCTAAACAGGTTGATATCACAGTCAAAGCTACCAAGGCTGCACTGTGTACAGTGAGAAATAGTTTATATCCTGGGACCAGCATTTCTGCAAAGAAGTAAATTATGGTTGGTTTTGAAATATACTGATCATCAGAAATAGTAGTTGCACTTCACCCATGAAATTGAACTTTTTTTTTATTAATGTATTTAATTATTTGAGAAAATACATTGAATCCCCTTCAAAGTACTCTCCTTTTGAACTGATACACTTGTTCAATCTATTATTCTGTTGTTCAAAACATTTTTTTATACTCTTCAGAGCTGCCTGACAGTTATTATTATTCTTTTATCACAAATATCAAAATACACAGTTAAATACATTGTGAAAGTCAACAATCTTAAACACAATTAGCCCAGTACTTCGCAGCCTCAATTGCATTGTGTGTTGCTCGAAACAGGTCTTCGTTGTTGCAGGGTGATGGGCACATAGGGCACTGAAGCATATGATTCATAGTTTGGTCTTCACCACATTCACACTTAATACCAGTAGCATCAGTGTAATCCCATCTCACTAGGTTTTCCTTGGACCTGCCCACTCCTGCTCGCAATCAATTTAAGGACCGCCAGTCTTTCCAGTCCTCTGCATGACCAGGTGGCAAGCACTCTGCAACTGTCAGTGGTCCCGGGATGTTAGGAACCTTCATTTTCCACAACTGTACTCTTGCCTTTTCAGGTGATCCAACTAGTTCCCGTGATGTTCTCAGAAAGCTTTTCCTGGCCATTTGAGTCTCTGGGCTGGTGGTGTATGGCCATGCAGTGGATGAGTGCTTTCCCGTTCTACTTTGGTCCCCTCCTTGTTCGCAGCCACTTCTCTCCTGACAGTACCTCCGTACTGAGCATAATGGGTGAACGGTTAATGTTCGGGCCTTGCATTCAGGAGGACGCGGGTTTGAATCCCCGTCCAGGCATCCAGATTTGGGTTTTCTATGGTTTCCCCAGATCACTCCAGGCAAATGCCGGGATGCTTCCTTCAAAAAGGCCATGCAAGAATTCCTTCCCATTCCTTGTCCCCCATCCTATCCTGCCTCTAATGACCATGCTGTCGACGAGGTGTAAAGCCTAAGCAAATAAAAATATCTCTTTTTAATTCCAGGGGACAAGGTCTGATGATTGGGGGGGGGGGGGCGGCACAGGGGTCATAACTTTTTTTTTTTTTAACAAAAATCAGTACACACAGAGGACTGTGTCAGCAGGGACATTGCCACCTGACTGCAACAAATCAGGCCATTTCCATCGCACATTGTTGTGCAATCTTTTCAAAACCTCAAGGTAAAAGGTCTGGTTAACTGTCTAACCCTGTGGATCAAACTCTGAATGGACAGCTCCTCACATATTGAAGAAACAGATCAGCATTGTCTTGATGTTTGATTTCACATGTCTTGCTTTTATGGCATGAGGCAAGCTCAGCGCCAGGATTCGTCCTGTGATTACGTCGAAAAAAGTTTGGATCATTTCAGAGCCTTTCCTTCAAAGCATGGCATGCTTCCAAGTAATATTGTTTTTTTGCTCACCGAGCTTGGTGGTGTAACGGATAGCGTTCTGGCCTCGCATTCGGGAGGACGGCGGTTCAAATCCCCATCCGGGCATCCAGATTTGGGTTTTCCATGGTTTCCCAAATCACTCAAGGCAAATGCCGGGATGCTAACTTAAAAAGGACATGGCCGAATTCCTTCCCATTCTTCCCATTCCTTGCCCCCATCCTTTCCCGTCTCTAAAGACCTCGCTGTTGAGAGACGTAAAGCAGTTAAAAAAAAAATATTTTCGCTCCCCGCAAGGGCCTGGTATGCAAGTGCCAGGTACGGGTTTGGCGAACCCGCGGTGCCCGAGCTGGAAACTTGTGAGCGCCGCAAGTTTCCCACACTGTAATCTCCTACCATGCTTCAACGACCACCGTAGGGCGTGGCGGTGGAACGTTGTTGCCCGAGCTGGAAACTTGTGAGCGCCGCAAGTTTCCCACACCGTAAACTCCTACCATGCTTCAACGACCACCGTAGGGCGTGGCGGTGGAACGTTGTGTGCCTAGGAGAACGGGGATCTTGGCTTCATTGCCCGGATCGCGAGGACGGTACAAACCTCTATAAAAAACCCCTCAACCTCAAGTCGGATACGTGCCGAGGAGGTGCATGGGTGAGAGGCAGATCACTCGCTAACGTACAACCTCAGGGGCACCTGCGCACCCCTGTTGTACTAGCGCTTTTCTTTATAATGTTTTTGCTCGTGGGATCAAAACGAAGACTCACAAACAAAAACAAAACCCCTGCGGCCCGGGTGTGCCGCAGGTTAAAAAATATACACCAGTTCCAACAAGCGGGTGAGGGTTGACAGCCCTCCTCCGGAACAAGTCGGCAGTAACAGACAGGGTTGTATTATAGACAACGCCTTTGTTATTATGGCAACAACGGAGGGAACCTTCGAAAAGGTCTCTCCGTTCTACATACAGAAAGGACTTGAGGGAATATCTGGTACCCTAAAAAGCGTGAAAAAGCTGAGGAATGGGACCCTGCTCCTTGAAACATCTAATCACAGGCAGGCTGTTTCACTCCTAAGTGTGAGAAGCTCGGGAGTTCGCAGTGAAATGCGAACTCCATAAAACTCTAAACTCCAGTAAAGGAGTGATCACTTGTCGGGATCTGATCGATATAGAGTCCGAGGGAACTCCTTAAGGAGTGGGCATCAGAAAATGTGGTCGAGGTTAGGCAGATCAAACGAAGGGTTAACGGCAATCTTGAGAAGACTGCCACCTTCGTCCTGACGTTCGACACTCCGACGTTGCCGAAATCCATTAAAGCTGGATATTTAAATCTGAATGTTCGCCCGTATGTCCCGGAACCCGATGCGCTGCTTTAAGTGCCAGCGGTTCGGGCATACGACGGCGAACTGTAAAGGCAACGCCACTTGTGGGAAGTGTGGAAAATCGGCGCATGAACCGGGTGCAACTTGCACCCTCCCACAGGTGTGCATTAACTGCTCCGGGTCACATCCAGCCTGGAGCAGGGAGTGTCGAGTGTACCTTGAAGAAAAGAAGGTACAGGAGTTGAAGACTAAGGAAAGAATATCTTTTGGCGAGGCGAAGAAACGGTTTAAGGCGCTTGCGCCACCGGTCTTCGCCACTAGCTTCGCCAAAACGTTGTCAACTCCCGTCAGGAAGGAGAGCGTTGCTACGCAGACGACCGTTGTGGACACGGGCACGAGCATGACATGCACGTGCCAGTGCAAGTGTGGTGCGCAGCCCACTAAGGTCCTAACACCAAGGACCGCGGTCGTCGGTAGTAGCGCTTCTGTTAACCCGACCACTACAGCAGCAGGGTCATTAAGTCCACCAGCCAAAGCACGGCCATCCGCACCAGTAGCTGCAGCCGTGGGTGCCTCTGCAACAGCAGAAGCAGCACCCATGGCAAAGGCTGCATCGGCAGTGGCAATAGTAGCAGCAGCAACGCCATCTGCTGGAAGCGGATGGCAGGTAGTGCAGAAAGTTCGGGGTCCGAAGTTTAAACACACGGACCCCACATTGTTCTTGAAGTCCCCCTCTACTTCTCCTCCTAGTTCTCCAACTAGCGCGGGGAAGGGGGGGACAAGGCCTCGGCGGAAGAAAGATCCGCAAGACGCCGAGGCCTTAGAACAAAAGTCGTCTTCGGACCCCAGAAGATGACGTTATGCTGGTGGACGTAGACCCTGGTCCCGTTCCTCAGCAGACACCAGACCCTGACCCACCCGACCCGGGGCGGGTGGTTTTAAATAGGTAGAATGGCTCCCCATACTTCAGTGGAACGTAAACGGATTTCAGGCTCACAAAGAGGAAGTCCAACTCTTAGCACGGTCTAATCCATTGTGTCTCTGTTTACAGGAGACACATTTTAGACCACAACATCAGCCAGTGCTAAGAGGTTATGACATATTCCGGAAGGACGATACCGAGGGTGATCGAGCGAAGGCGGAGTGGCCGTGGTTTGTTCGGAACACTGTCCACTCCGAACCCATTGCTCTCACCTCTCATCTGCAAGCAGTAGCGGTGAAAATACACGGTCCAATCCAACTGACCGTATGCTCTGTCTATCTGCCACCCAGTGTGTCAGTCGGCTACGACGACCTGGTTGGCATTATACGACAACTCACTCGGCCCTTTCTCCTTTTGGGAGATTTCAACGCCCACAGTGCGTTGTGGGGTTCCACCACCGATTGCCCCAGGGGCCGAGTGGTTGGTAGATTGATAGAGCAGGAGGAAATTTGTATCCTGAATACAGGGCAAATGACTCATTTCACCACTGCTACCGGTACGTCTTCTGCCATTGACCTTTCCTTGTGCTCCCCCTCCATCGCGGACTCCGTGCATTGGGAGGTGGATCGCGACCTACATGGAAGTGACCACTTCCCTGTTTGGATGCACGTTGAGTGTGAGCGGGGAGGAGGTAATAACCGGCGTAAATGGAACGTCAGTGGTGCAGATTGGCAGCTCTTCTGCCGTTCTGTACTGCTACAACCCTGTGGTAGTATACAGGAGAAGGTGAATCACTTCACAGAAGTGATTCACCGTGCAGCTGACGTCTCCATGCCGAAAAGCTCCGGAACGCTGCGAAGGACGCCCGTCCCCTGGTGGAACGACGATTGTCGTTCCGCCATCCAGGGTCGTAGACGGGCGCTACGTCGTTTTAAGCTGTGCCCAACAGCTGACAACCTAGCAGCGTTCCGTATTGCCAGAGCTAAGGCGCGTCGAGTTATTAAGGAGAGCAAGAAGAGGTCATGGCAGAACTTTGTGAGCACAATAAATCGTTCCACACCTTCATCGAAAGTATGGGAGTCCATTCGCCGTATATCCGGAAGGTACTCTCCGCCCACCAGTATCTGGATTACTGGATCATGGACGTATTATTACCCGACGAACGAAGCATAGCGCAGCTGATTGGCGGAGAACTTCGCCGCCGTCCCTTCATCGGCCAACTTTGAACCTCGGCTCCAGCGACAAAGAGTTGCTGCCGAGAGGCTGCGCGCTGTGCTTTGATTCGCTCGAATACAGAGGCATACAACCGCCCATTTACATTTTGGGAACTGGAGTCAGGTGAATAGCGCTAACGACACTGCTCCAGGGCCTGATCTGATCCAGTACCAGATGCTGAGGCATCTTAGTAAAGATGCTAAGAGTACCTTCTGGATACTTTTAATGACATATGGACCGGAGGACACTTCCCCGACTCGTGGAAAGAAGCAACACTAATTCCAATTTTAAAACCTGGCAAAGACAAAATTGTTGCCAGGTAGCTATCGTAGTATCGCCCTTACAAGCTGCGTGCGTAAGACACTGGAGAGGATGGTTAATCGCCGCCTCGTCTGGTGTCTAGAATCCCAAAACTACTGAGCCGCTTTCAGTGTGGATTCAGGAAGTTCCGTTCCACCTTGGACAACCTGATCCTGCTGGAAGCGGCGATACAGGATGCGTTCGTCCGCAGCCAACACCTTGTGGGTGTTTTTTTCGACCTTGAAAAGGCCTACGATACTACCTGGCGGCATTTGATTTTAAAACAGTTACATGAATGGGGTTTTAGGGGCAACCTACCCCGTTTTTTAAAATCATTTTTATACTGGTCGTTGCTTCCGGTAGCGAGTCGGTAGAGAAGTGTCTGATCTTTTATTCAGGAAAAACGGTGTTCCTCAGGGTTCAGTTTTAAGCGGTGACTCTCTTCGTTTATTGCGATAAATAGCATTTTAAGCGTTATAAGGAGTCCTATACGGTTCCTCCTTGTATGTGGACGATTTTTTAATTTTTATTGCATCTTCTCCAGCCTGAGAAGCGCTAGAGCGGCAGCTGCAACTCGCGCTGAACAGGCTGGATGAATGGTCAGTGCACACCGGCTTTCGTTTCTCTGCCGAGAAAACCCGGTGTGTACTTTTTACTCGCAACAGGAGTCTCTTACCGGAGCCCCACCTTACCCTGAGGAACACTGTTTTATGTTTTACGGAATCTGTCCGGTTTCTGGGCCTAATCTTAGACAATAGATTAACCTCGGCTACCACATCTCAAAGATGTGAAAGCCAGAGCCTCAAAAGCTCTAAATGTTTTAAAATGTCTGTGTGGCAGGTCATGGGGCGCTGACCGCTCCTGCCTGCTACAATTTTACAGAGCCTTTGTACGGTCGCGGCTGGAATACGGTTGTATCGTGTATGGTTCGGCACGGGACAGCTATCTCCGTATACTAGACTAGTGTCCACCATGCTGGAATTCGGCTCGCCACGGGTGCATATCGCACCAGCCCTATTGTCAGCATTTGTGCTGACTCGGGCGAGCCGCCGCTCACCATCCGCCGGCAACTCCTCATGGTGCGACACTACCTTCATGTTGCCATAACACCTGGCAGTCCCGTGTACGACATAGTTCTACACCCCAACCACGAACGGCTCTATGCCAACCGGCATAGAGCCACTAAACCGTTCAGCTACCGTACAAGGGCTATTTTAGAACAATATGGATTAGAGCTTCCATCTTTTTATCACCAGGGTTGGAGTAAATCTCCTCCCTGGCTTTTAAAGAGGCCCAGAATAATTTTAGACCTGTGTCGGTACAACAAAGTGTGTACCGCTGACAGTGTTTTTAATAATGTTTTTAGAGACGTTCTAAATGAGCATCATATTTTTACCCCGGTGTATACGGATGGGTCTAAGCAGGCTGACGGAGTTGGCTGCTCCGTCGTGTTCCCTCGAGCGACTTACACATACAAACTTGATGGCAGGTGCAGCGTTTTACTGCCGAGTGCTACGCCGTGCTAAAGTCGCTCCAGCATATGAAAGTAAATCGCGAAAAGTGTTTCATCATATGCTGTGATTCCCTGAGCTGTGTTCAGGCCATAGGAAATATGTATCCAGCAGATCGTCTAGTCCAGGACATCCAGGACGCCCTCCTTTCCCTCCAATCTCGTGGAAAGGAGGTATTATTCTGCTGGGTACCGGGCCATGTGGGAATCAGGGGGAACGAGGCAGCTGATGTAGCTGCCAAGTCAGCCTGCGACAAGGTCAGAACCGACTTTGTACCGGTCCCAAAGTCAGACCTTGCCTCGGCGGCGAAGAGATTTGTTTTTGATGTTTGGCAGAGGCAGTGGCTGGAAGTTGAGCATAACAAGCTCCGGCTGGTCAAACCGACCGTTCAGCCGTGGAGCAGCTCCTTCCAGCGGGCGAGGAGGGATGAGGTTCTCCTTACTCGCCTCCGTATAGGGCACTGTCCTCTCACTCATAGTTTCCTTCTCCGCCGAGAGGACCCTCCGGAATGTGATGCTTGTGGCGTACCTTTGACGGTACGCCACATTTTAACTGATTGTGTTTTATTTTTTGACTTAAGGGCAGACGTTGGCTTAGCCAACGATCTGTCCCTTATTTTAAACGATGACGGTGACAACGTGGCTAAGGTTTTAAAGTTTTGTAGCTTGGCCGGTCTTGTCCCATAAATTTTGGGCAGATCGGCCTAGGTTTTAGATTGGATTGGTGGCCGTTTACAACCACCAATCCAAGTACTGTTTTTACTTTGTGACACTGCTTATATGGCTGGCCCCTTTTACAGCCAGCCATCTAACTTGTTTTTTAACCTGGTTGGCCCATCTACAGCCAACCAGTTAATGTATGTTATTTTATATTTTAGTCACAGCTTTATATTTTATGTTGCCGTCTGTGTGGCCGACCTCTTTACAGTCGGCCACGCAGACGGTATTTTAGTTAGTATGTTAGTATTTTATTGTGCTGTCTCTGTGGCCGACCCCTTTACAGTCGGCCACACAGACGGCAATTTCGCCACGTTGTCACACATGGTTTTTGTTAGGGCGCTAATGACCTCGTCGTCGACGCGCCCTAAAACCTGAACAACAACAACAACTGGAACGTTGTGTGCCTAGGAGAACGGGGATCTTGGCTTCATCGCCCGGATCGCGAGGCTGGTAGAAACCTCTATAAAAAAAAACCTCAACCTCAAGGTCAGCCACGTGCCGATGAGGTGAATTGGTGGAGAGGGAATTCACTCGCTAACGTGCAACCTCGGGGGCACCTGCGCACCCCTGTTGTATAAGCATTCCTTCTTATACTGGTTTTTCTCGTGGGACCAAAAATTCAGCCTCACAAAAAATCAAAGAATCCTGCGGTACGGGTGTGCCGCAGGCAAATAAAAATACACCCAATTCCAAGAAGCGGGTCAGGGTTGATAGCCCTCCCGCTTCTGAATGTAATAGTAACGGGAAAGTTTGTTCCATAGCGAATGCTTTCATTGTAATGCAGAGGAAAGAGGGAACGTTTGAGAAGGTATCCCCTTTTTACATTAATAAAGGACTGGAAGGATTGGTCGGTACCTTAAGATCAGTCAAAAAGTTGAGGAATGGACGCTGGTGCCGGAAACAACCACCAGTAGGCAGGCTTCCCAGCTCCTTAATTGCGAGAAGCTCGGGGAGTTCGTAGTCAGTTACGAACTCCACAGAACCCTAAACTCTAGTAAAGGCGTTGTCACCTGCTGGTACATTATGGATTTAGGGACCGAAGAACTGGTTACGGAGTGGGAAGATCAGCAAGTGGTCGAGGTGCGTCAGATTACACGGAGGGTAAATGGCAGTCTTGAAAAGACTGCCACCTTCGTCCTGACGTTTGACACTCTCGTGTTGCCCAAATGTATTAAAGCTGGCTACATTAACTTGAACGTCTGTCCGTATGTTCCGGACCCAATGTGCTGCTTCCAGTGCCAGAGGTTCGGACATACGATGGCGTCATGCAAGGGCAACCCCACCTGTGGTAGATGCGGCAAGGGGGCACATGAATTGGGTGTCACTTGCACGCTCCCACAGGTGTGCATCAACTGCTCCGGGGCGCATCCTGCCTGTAGTAGGGAGTGTCAAGTGTATCTTGAGGAGCGCAAGATACAGGAGTTGAAGACCAAAGAGTGGATACCTTATGCAGAGGCAAAGAAGAAGGCGAAAGTGCTCGCCACTCCAATTTTTGGAAGTAGCTTTGCCAAGGTCATAACACCTAAGACCGCGGAAACTTCGCTAGCAACACATCTGCAACCTCGACCAGTCCAGCAGCAGAAACAAAGTCTCCACCAGCAATCAGGTTAACAGCACCTCCTATTCCACTGCGAACTATTGAAATGGTAGCGATACCATTTGCTACCGGTGGAAATAGAGGTGACCAAAAGATCAGAGGTCCAAAGTTTAGACAGACTGATCCGACCCAGTTCGTAAAGTCCCATTCTTCGTCTCCTCCCAGATTGCCGAGCAGTGGGGAGAGCAAGGGTAAGAGGCAGAGGAAGAAGAAGAAAAAGGATGGGGAGGATTTTGAGGAGTCCTCTGGGTCGGAGATGTCTGTCTCCACTTCCAGACAGGAAGACACGGAGATGCTGGTGGACGACTCTGGTCTCGTTCCTCAGCATGAAGTGACCGAAGACCCACCTGAACCGTGGTGGGTGAGGTTAAATAGGTAAGGATGGCTCCCATACTTCAGTGGAACATTAACGGTTTTACAGTTCACAAAGAGGAGTTACACCTCTTAGCACGGTCTGATCCTTTGTGTCTCTTTCTACAAGAGAGACATTTTAGACCAACACACCAACCTGTACTAAGAGGATATGACGTTTACCGTAAGGACGATATCGAGGGTGATCGAGCGAAGGGTGGAGTGGCAGTGTTTGTCTGAAACACTGTCCACTCGGAACCTGTAGCTCTCACCTCTGATTTACAAGCAGTTCCAGTGAGGATTTATGGTCCCATTAAACTGACCGTATGCTCCACTTATCTACCACCGAATGTGCCTGTCAAGTACGACGACCTTTCAGATATCTTGCGGCAGCTTACTCGGCCATTCCTAATTATGGGAGACTTCAACGCACACAGTGCGTTGTGGGGCTCGAACACCGATTGCCCCAGAGGCCGAGTAATTGGTAGATTAATGGAGCAAGAGGATGTTTGTATCCTTAATACTGGTCAAATGACCCACTTTACCACTGCTTCCGGATCGTCCTCTGCCATTGACCTTTCCTTGTGTTCCCCCTCAATTACGGACTCTGTGCATTGGGAGGTGGATTGCGACCTACATGGAAGCGACCACTTTGTAATTTGGTTGCACGTCGAGTGTGAATGTAGAGGAGGGAATAACCGGTGCAAATGGAACGTCAGTTGTGCAGATTGGCAGCTCTACTGCCGTTCTGTGCAACTACAACGATGTGGCAGTATACTGGAGAAGGTGAATCACTTTACAGAAGTAATTCACCAGGCAGCTGACGTTTCCATGCCGAAGAGCTCCGGAACGCTGCAAAGGCCGCCCGTCCCCTGGTGGAACGATGAGTGTCGTTCCGCTATTCAGGGTCGCAGACGGGCGTTGCGTCGTTTCAGGTTGTACCCAACATCCTACAACCTGGCAGCGTTCCGTATTGTCAGAGCTAAGGCGCGTCATGTTATTAAGGAGAGCAAGAAAAGGTCATGGCAGAACTTTGTGAGCACTATAAATCGTTCCACACCTTCGTCGAAAGTATGGGAGTCTATCCGCCGTATATCTGGAAGGTACTCCCGCCCTCCAGTATCTGGTTTACTGGATCGCGGACATATAGTCACCGATGAACGAAGCATAGCACAGCTGATGGCGGAGAACTTCGCCGCTATCACTTCGTTCACCAATTTTGACCCTCAGATTCCAGCAACGCAAGATTGCTGCCGAGAGGCGCGTGTTATGCTTCGATTCGTCATATACAGAGGCCTACAACTGCCCATTTACATTTTGGGAGCTGGAGTCAGCGTTGAATAGCGCTAACGACACTGCTCCAGGGCCTGATTTGATCCAGTACCAGATGCTGAGGCGTCTAAGTAAAGATGTTAAGGAGTAACTTCTGGATATTTTTAACGATATATGGACCGGAGGACACTTCCCCGACTCGTGGAAAGAAGCAACATTAATTCCCATTTTAAAACCAGGGAAAGACAAATTGTTGCCAGGTAGTTATCATAGTATTGCACTTACAAGCTGCGTGGGGAAGACACTGGAGAGGATGGTGAATCGCCGCCTCGTCTGGTGTCTAGAATCCTGTAATCTGCTGAGCAGTGTGGATTCAGGAAGTCACGTTCCACCTGATCCTCCTGGAGGCGGCAATACAGGATGCGTTTATCCGCAGCCAACACCTTGTGGGTGTCTTTTTCGATCTTGAAAAGGCCTACGATACTACCTGGCAGCATGTTATTTTGAAACAGTTGCATGAATTTGGTTTTAGGGGAAACCTGCCTCGTTTTTTTAAAATCATTTTTATCTGGTTGTTGCTTCCGGTACCGAGTCGGTAGTGAAGTGTCTGATCTTTTTCTTCAGGAAAACGGTGTTCCTCAAGGGTCAGTTTTAAGTGTTACCCTATTTCCTATCACTATTAACAGTATATCTATTGTTATAAGGAATACCAGTCAGTTCTCCTTATATGTGGACAATTTTTTAATTTTTATTGCATCGTCCATCCTGAGAAGTCGCAGAGCGGCAGCTGCAACTTGTGCTGAACAGACTGGATGAATGGTCAGTGCACACCGGTTTTCGATTCTCTGCCGAGAAAACCCGGTGTGTACTTTTTACTCGTAGCAGAAGTCTTTTAGCCGAGCCTCACCTTACATTGAGGAACACCATTTTAAGTTTTACTGATTCTGTTCGGTTTCTGGGTCTCATTTTAGACAGCAGGCTAACTTGGCTTCCACATCTTAAAGATGTGAAAGTCAGAAGCCCTCAAAAGCTGTAAATAGTTTTAAAATATTTATGTGGCAGGATCATGGGGCGCTGATCGCTCCTGCCTGTTGCAATTTTATAGAGCCTTTGTATGGTCGCGTTTGGAGTACGGTTGCATAGTATACGGTTCGGCACGGGACAGTTATCTACGCATTTTAGATAGTGTCCACTATGCAGGAATTCGGCTCCCCATGGGTGCTTACTGCACTAGCCCGATACCCAGCATCTGTGCTGAGTCTGGCGAGCCTCCGCTTTCCATCCACCGGCTTCTCATCATGGTGCGACACTATACGCATATTGCCTCAACACCTGGCAGTCCCGTGTATGGCGTAGTAATGAACCCAAATTACGAACTGCTTTATGCCAATCAGCATAGAGCGACCAGACCGTTTAGCTACCGTACAAAGGCTATTTTAGAAGAATATGGTTTCAAAACACCCTCTTTTTATCACCAGGGTTGGAGTAAATCTCCTCCCTGGCTTTTAAAGAGGCCCAGAACAATTTTAGACCTGTCTCGGTACAATAAACTGTGTACCGCTTACAGTGTTTTTAATAATATTTTTAGAGACATTTTAAATCAGCATCACACATTTTCCCCGGTTTATATGGATGAGTCTAAGCAGGCTAACAGAGTTGGCTGCTCCGTAGTGTTTCCTCGAGCGACTTACACATTCAAACTGGACGGCAGGTGCAGCGTTTTTTCTGCTGAGTGTTACGCCGTGTTAAAGTCGCTCCAGCATATGAAAGTAAATCGCGATAAGTATTTCTTCATATGCTGTGATTCCCTCAGCTGTATTCAAGCCATAGGTAATATGTACCCAGCAGAACGTCTACTCCAGGACATTCAGGACGCCCTCCTTACCCTACAGTCCCGTGGAAAGGAGGTCATGTTCTGCTGGGTACCCGGCCATGTGGGAATCAGGGGGAACGAGGCAGCTGATGAAGCTGCCAAGTTAGCCTGTGACAAGGTCCGAATCGACTTTGATCCGGTCCCAAAGTCAGACCTTGCCTCGGCGACGAAGAGGCTTATCTTTGATATTTGGCAGAGACAGTGGCTGGAAATCGAGCATAATAAGCTCCGGCAGGTCAAACCAACCGTTCAGCTGTGGAGCAGCTCCTTCCAGCGGGCGAGGAGGAATGAGGTTCTCCTCACTCACCTCCGTATAGGGCACTGTCCTCTCACGCACAGCTTTCTTCTCCGCCGTGAGGACCCACCGGAATGTGATGCTTGTGGCGTACCTTTGACGGGACGCCACATTTTAACTGATTGTGTGTTGTTTTTAAATTTAAGGGCAGACGTTGGCCCAGCCAACGATCTGTCCCTTATTTTAAACAATGACAATGGTAAAAGTTTTAAAATTTTGTAATCTGGCCGGTCTTACCCCAAAAATTTTGGGGAGATCAGCCTAGTTTTTAGAATGGTTTGGTGGTCTGTCTACTGACTTATTCTGTTTTAATTATTCTTGTTTATTAAGATCGACATTTTACTTCTGGGTTGCCCCTTTACAGCCATCCAGAATGTCTGTTTATTGTTTGTGTAAATTGGTTGGCCCTTTTACAGCCAACCAGCCAGTTTTATTAGTTTGTAAATTAATGGTCTTTTTACAGTTACTGTTTTAGTGTTTTACTTAAATCTGCTGTCTGCATGGCCGACCTCTTTACAGTCGGCCATGTGGGCAATGTTTTAGTCAGTGCTCTCGTATTTTACTATGCTGTCTGATGGCCGATCCGCTTACATTCGGCCATGCAGACGGTACCAATTTTTATCCCACATTGTCATTCCGTGTTTAAGCTAGGGCACTAATGACCTAGACATCGATGCGCCCTAAACCACCACCACCACCACCAATAACAACAACAACAACTGTTTTTGCTGTGCAGTAAGCAGTCGAGGTACGAATTTGGCAGCTACCCATCTAATCCCCAAATATTCACTTAAAGTGCACTGAAATGAGTTTCAAGTCACTCCAGACAGCTCCCCAAGTTTTTAAATTATATGTTGTTGATCTTTTAGGATGATTTCGTGAATTTTCGATGGTTTGTGTTGTTGAAGGCCGTCCAGAATGAGGTTGGTCATCAATTTACATTTCAGTTCTTTTCAAATGTGAAATACATTTGGGTTTCCCTTGTATGCCGTTTTCAACATTTCAAGAGTTTCTGTGCCAGGAAGCAAAACCTCATGGTAGTGCGCTATTCACGAGAATCAGCCATCACAAAAATGATGAGCCCACAAAACAGCAGTAAAAAAGAAAAATAATTAACACCAGCCAAACACAGTCTTTTCTCGTGATGACAATTGGTATACAAGGTCTGGAAAATTCTAAGCCTAAAAATATAAAACCAATTTTATATTTAACAAATCATTTTTATTTCTCAATATAGTCTCCCTGAACACTGATACACTTAGTCCAACGATGTTCCAAGATCATTATACCATCCCTGATGTGGCTTTCTGGAAGGCCTGCAAAATATCCATCTACAGCTGGAATCACCTCTTCATTTGAAGAAAAACGCTGACCAGTAAGAAAGTTTTTGAGTTTTGGGAATAGATAGAAGTCGGAGGGAGCCAAATCTGGGGAATAAGGTGGATGCTCCAACACATTGTAGTGTAGATCTCTTAATTTTCCCATTGCCAAAAGACTCTTGTGGGCAGGTGCATTGTCCTGATGAAAGACGATTTTCTTCTTCCTCAAACTGGGCCTTTTCTCACGAATTTTTTCATCCAGGGTGTCTAAAAGATCGGAATAGTATTGTCCAAAAGACTCTTGTGGGCAGGTGCATTGTCCTGATGAAAGACGATTTTCTTCTTCCTCAAACTGGGCCTTTTCTCACGAATTTTTTCATCCAGTGTGTCTAAAAGATCGGAATAGTATTGTCCAGTTATTGTTTTACCCTTTTCAAGGTAATCAATTAACAAAACACCTTTAGCGTCCCAAAAAACTGATGCCATCACCTTCCCTGCCGATGGAACCGACTTGGCCTTCTTTGGACCTGAACAAGCAGCTTCTACCCACTGTTTTGACTGCAGTTTTGATTCTGCCGTGTAGTGGTGAACCCATGTCTCATCCATAGCTATGAATCGATGCAAAAAATCAGTTTTATCATTGCTGAAACGCTCCAAACACTGTTCAGAGTCTCATGCAGATGCGCTTTTGATCAACAGTGAGCAAATGCGGCACCCATCGTGTACAAAGCTTCTTCATATGCAATACTTCATGCAAAATGTATCCCACACATTCTTTTGATATCCCTACGGTCTCAGCAATCTCACGTACTTTTATTCGTCGATCATCCAAAACCATATCATACACTTTCTGGATGATTTCTGGAGTTGTTGCACTTTTCGGACGTCCATCGCGTTCATCATCTTCGAGACTGCCACGGCCATGTTTGAACTCAGCAGCCCATTTCTTAACTGTTGAATATGAAGGAGAAGAGTCCCCATACACTTTTAAAAATCTTCCATGGATCTCGGATGGCATTAAACCTTCTTTTACAAAGAATTTTATAATTGCACGATATTCGATTTTTTCCATCTCTGGTACAACTACGCACCACGCCTGCATCAAACAACTGCACAGACCAAACTACAATGTAGAATGACTTGCAATTTCTTGCAGGTGCGTCTGGCACATGCACCAACTTGCATGGAAAAAAAATCACTTGGGTAGTGCTGCCATCTATGGTCGAGGCCGAGAACTTCTCAGACAGCCCTTGTACTGACTCAGGGATGGAAGGACTACATGCTCCAAGTTGCAAACACTCCACCCTTTACATCAGTTCGGTTTTTTTTTGTACCCCCTCTTATCTGTGTTCAACTGTATTATGAAAATGGCATTGGTAAATAACCTTGTATTTATATGTTACGCCGTGCAGTTGTCATCACTAGGCAGTTATGGGTAATACATTCTGTTTGTAAAACTGTAAATATCTGGCCACTTTATCATATTAGCATAGTAGTGTAGAACTATTTCTTATTTCATTGAAGAAATGAGGTGAATATGTAGCTGAAAGGTATAATGCAGGGAAGGGATGTTGTGCTGTTTGGCATTTTCTGTTTATTTGCTTATTGTTCAACAGTTTCCAGTTAAATTTGAGTGCTACCGTATTTGGAACATCCTATTTTAAGCTCTGAAAATTTTTTGCTAATATTGTGCACTATAGAACTACTTTCTTTTGCAGAAGTAGTCCTACGCAATTATATTAGTTTAATTGTTTACACCAATATCATGTAGCTGAAAAGGCAGTACAAATGTGTCACTATTATTATGCTCATTAGTTATTGTATGAACATCTTTTGTCCACGGATCATATAAGCTTACCCTTTGTTCAACTAAATAGTTGATATTTTTGGTGATTTTAAATCTTTTATACCTCTGCTGAACTAATCCGATGATAGCAACATATCATTTAAATCTGTTACGACGTATGCACCATAAGGTAGTACTTCTTATATCATGAACCTCAAAAGAACCAAATTCTGTTCAGTTTCTATACCAGTTCACTGAAGTAAAATAACAGTATCATGTTTTGTTTGGTTGTGATGCACGTTTGAGAGATGATACTATCGTATAGTTGAGGAAATGGTATGAGTATAGGATTTTATGACACTATTTTTTTTAAAAATAAAATGAGGAGATACCCACCAATTCTAGCTATCACAAAAAAGTTACTGCTCATTTCTCATTACGTTTTGATGGACGTTGATCACAGTTTTCAGCTGTAGTACCAGACCAAATTAAGTGATTTGAGGTTTTATGGAAGTAATATTACAAGTTTTTTGTGCTTTCCATATAACTCTTACAATATTTTGAAGATAATTTTAAACCTCAGCTACTGCTCTGAAAGATGGCAGTATCTTGAAATCTTGGATCTCCAAACCGGCAGACATATTAGCTGCTGTTCTGTTCTTAAGAACTAAAATTTTTTATGCTGTTATTTTCACATTGGTATCTAAGAATTGTTTTGTCTGATTCTATACATTCCAATTAAACTAAAGCAAGTTCTAGATACACATAAAATCTAGTTACTGACCTATGTCTTGAAAGGGATGTGGTGAGTTGAATTTGGATTATATTTCTGGACCTAAGGTAATTTGCTTGTTCAAGGCTGTTTTATTATGTACAAAGATTTCTTGTGTTTGGTATTCTAGCTGGATTTATTATGTGCCTATTTCTTTGTTCTAGTTTCTACACCTGTCACTAGACTCTGTGAATATGAAACAATCTTTCACTACATTCTTCTATATAATTTTCTGCAGTAATTGTTCACACATAATATTGTCTGTAAGGAGCCGTTTAGAAATACTTCTTGGTTTCCACGTGATTGTTACCCACCGAGCATGGTGGGTGAGCGGTTAACGTTCTTGCCCGCATTCGGGAGGACGGCAGTTCGAATCCCCATCCGGGCATCCTGATTTGGGTTTTCCATGGTTTCCCCAAATCACTCCAGGCGAATGCCGGGATGCTTTCTTCAAAAGGCCGTGACCAAATTCCTTCTCATTCCTAGCTCCCAGTCCCATCCTGCCTCTAATGACGCCGACGAGGCGTAAAGCCATAAGTAAAAAAAAAAAGTTATTGTTACTTTGAAGTTGGAAGGAAAACACTGACATTTTAGTTGATCTATAATTTTGAGATTCAGTGGTATTACTGAATATAATGAGACCACTAGATTTTGGATCCACTATTCTGTGACAGAAATATTATTGTAATTGAGCAAGCATTGAGGTTGAGTGGTAACGCTGTAACCTCTTATTTAGGAGGATGCGGATTAGAATCCTGGTCCGGTCAGCTAGATTTTGGTTTCCCGAAATCACTTCAGGTTAATTCCAGGATCGTTCTTCCAAAAGGCTATGGCTGAATTTCTTCCCATTCCTCACCTCTAGTCCTTTTCCACCTCTAATGTCAACTGTGATGCATAAAACCATAAGTGTTGCAATTCCAGTAAGCAGCTATCCCCGGAGATTAAAATTGTCATGTAACATGACACAACTATTGTTTTATGAATACTTTTGGTCCAGGGTTCTTACCAGCCTGTTCTCTATTTTGTTGGATAGTACAACTCTTTATGTAATTCATATTTTTCTTTCACTTTATCTAGAAAATTTATTTATGACAACAAGTATCCCTTTCAGATATGTTATTTGTAACATCTGTTGAAGAAAATAGTACTGCTGGTATCATGACCCTAATAAGAACTGAAATAGGTCTTAGTTGAGATTTTCTCTAACAGGTATTATCTGAAAGTCATGCTCTCTTTAAGCATGTCAGGCAACTATTTTTCATTGATGATCATCCCATTTTGTAAATTCTTTGTCAGTAACAGTAGAGCAGGAACAAATGCCAGGAGGCAATATTAATACAGAAAGGAATGATAAATAAACCGAGTACTTGGAAAAGTTGAAGGGTGGAAGGCTACAGCTATAGTAAACATTACACCAAATATTTTGGGCAATGGCCTTATTAATGAAAATTATATATATCACTATGTCTGAAGTAGAATAACTACGGTTGTTTCACTACTTCGAATTTTTAATACCTTTGGTTTTATTTGAATTTCAAGATGAAGCAAATTTAACATTTGTTCTGGAATGGTAACCTTAGAGAGTAAAGCTTAATGATTGCAGTTCTTTTGGCTTCGCAGTGCTTGCAGTACTACTTTCTTCTACATTTTAATACCATAAAAGATTTGTAAAATATGCCTCTTGTCTTAGATTAGTTCTTTAAATTTAGTCATAGTTAATTCACAGAGAAACTGCAGTATTTAGTTGAACAGAGGATAGGTTGACATGATCCCAGGCCTCTTTATATTTATTAAACATTGGAGATACTGTAACAACTTGTTCATAGTGTCATCTTTGTCTGAATACTATGGAGAATTAAAATACTATCTTTGCCTCAGGGCACTGGTGCAGCAGAAAGTACAATTCAATATTATCGTGATTGTCATGTCATTGGCATATTTAGTGGAAAGGTTTCTGGCAGCTAAAGTAATTGTTATGCTGTCAATATATCCTTTACATTGTACATCGCTTCAGCTAGTATTTAAAATTTAAAAACTGACATTACATATCCATCATATGACACACAGGATGCTTTATGTGTACGATTTCTGTTATTTACAGACTCCTGTCTTTTGTAAATTTCAATTATGGCTTTTTTGTGTTATTTGTATTAGACCTGTGTTTTATTTCAAAATGTACTTCCTTTCCTCACTATGAAAATATGGTTTAATCTACTTGAAGTTTAAATGATGAAATATGATAGTGGTCTGTTAAGTTTTGGTGTCGATCATAGCTGACAGTAATATTGTCAAGCTGTGAAACATGGAACCTGATGAATGTATAGGTTATGACATTCTATAAATTTATTTATGTCAGAAATGTCGGTAAACTCTATAAAATAGTGAAGTCCAAGTAACTCTTGCACATTGATGGTTCTATGCCCAGGTTGTGTTTTAAATTGAATTCGTCAAAAAAATCAGTTTTCTGAGAACCTAAAAAGCAGTATTGTTGGACGTAGACTTTTTTTTGAAAAATGTATTTCATTTAAATGTTTACTATCCAATTTGCAAACTTCTCTACCAAGTGATACGTATGATTTTTTGTAAAAAAAAATATATATATATAGAAGTATCAAAATTTTAAAAATAATCATTTAATTAATTTTCAATAACCATAAAATGAAGAACGATTTCTATAATTATCCTGTAATCTCCGAGAGTCTACATTTTTCCTGTGGATTAGGTCGATTGGTATGTTCTGGTCTCACAAACCTTCTGTTATGTAGTCTTCCTATTTGTCTTCTACATCTAGGCATATACTTCATAGCTGGGTTTGGAAGGTATTTGTCTCTTATTCTTAGAAAATGTTCATGGTATGTATTTTTGTATTCTACTATTTTGTCATTCACTATGAAAGTCTCTGATTTCTGCTTTCATTGCATAGGTGGTCTGCTTTGCTACACTTCACCCAAAACACAAATGTACTTTTATATGATTGAATACATATTTTTCAGTACTTCTAAATTCAGATGCTTGCGGTGTGTGTTTGTGGTATGGAAGGTCACCGATTCAAAATCCGAGTCACGGATGCAATTCTTACAGACCTTAAAATCAACCTAAACGTCTGCCAAAGCTTTGATTTGTTAATGCGAACATGCAAGGCTTTCAAGGACTCTACCTACATCTTACGAACATTTGATGAACCTAAAGTAAGGCTGAAAAAATGGACAATTTTGTAAAGCAATCAGAACCCTAAAACAACATTTAGTCGTAAAGGACCAGAAATTTCTGAACTCTTTGTATACGCTTCTCCATATCGACCATCCTGAACCAAACTAATGACGGCCAACACACGGTGCGGTGTCGTTTGAATGCACTTCAATCGCGTGAGTGACAACAATAAGAAAACTGTCGGTTGGTGACAGTGCGGGATTGGTGGTGTCTATTGTACCCCGACCTTGACTTTGCATGCAAGTTCAAACTTATATATTCGTCGCTTAGGTAATAACACCGGTTAGTTCATTGTTACTTTTATTGCAAGATCGTCTGAAAACAACCACTTTTTTGTTAGCTAAGCGACGATGGGCAGAATCTCGACTAAAGAGAAAAGAATAATGTATATTGCAATGTAAACAAAACATCCGCATTAAAAATTGCGGATGCGAAAGCGGATGTAGAATTTCACGCGAAAGTTTCACACTTGCGGATGCGGATATCCGTTACATCCCTAATCGAGATGTTATGTGATTCGACAAATGTTCTGTTTTTTATTCAGAATTTAATAAAAGTTTAGAATCAATGGAAACTGTAGCTGCTTGTTAGCAGTAAGTATAGAGGGAGGTGCCATAACTTATCACAGTTTAAGATAGAACGATACTGAAACAAGGCATGCATGCAATACATTGATATTTTTTGGTATAAACCGTCTGCTGGCAGAGTATGGTGTATACATGTTGGAAGATCAGAATAAACTGCTACAGATGGTAGCACTGGAGATTTTTGTTATGTTGAAGTGAGAGGAATTGGGTACTTTTCACAGGTTGCAAGAGTATGTGGAGAGAGATTATTCGTCGGAACACATGTCTGCCACAAGTGTCTAAACTTTTAAAGAAGGGAATGTTTGGTGTGAAAGGGCTCTGTATTTTACGGAATAAAAGACGCACTTTTTTCTTAAAAAAATTGCCTCCATAATTTGAGGTGCGTCTTATACTCGAAATTAATATAAAAGTGTCCAGTGTTTGATTTAAAATGCCCGCCAGTCTTAAAAATTAACAAAAATTTTGATGCCGCGGGAAACCTACCTCTATCTGGCAACATTGGATTCGACTGGCAGCAGCAGTGCACCGATGCGACGAACATGAGTTGTGGGGATTCGCGAGCTGCTAACACTGTTTTCCTCCCGCCCCGCCATCACAAACCCAGAACACTGAATATCCAATGATGTGTAACTGCAGTATAGGGAGCCAGTAAAATTGTATTGAAAGTGACTTGTGTTATCGGTAACAGTAGAATATTGCTGTTAGTAGCTAGTTTTTCAATGGAAAAAAATAAAAGGTATTCGTATGACTTAGGCTATAAATTTAAAGTAATAGCATATGCAGAAGAACATAGAAACAGAGTAGCTGAACGGCATTTTGGCCCTCGACCAACAGAAAAAAACCATTCGCAATTGGCGGGCTAGTAAAGAAAAACTGAAAAAATGAGGAAAACCAAATGTGCAAATAGAGGACTGAATGCAAAATGGCCAAAACGAGAAGATCACGTATTGAAATGGATTCAAGGACACCGTCAAAATGGCATTGAAATTAATACAAAAATGATTCAAATACATGTTCGTAAGCTAGCGCTACAGTGGAACTTAATGGACTTAAAGGGTGGAGTTTGTTGGTGCCACAGGCTTAAGAATCGTCATGAACTTGTGAACCAAAACCAAAATGATCAGAAAATGTCTCAAGAGTATTAAGAGAAAATATTATCTTACCATCGGTTTATTGTTTGACATAGAAAGGAAACCAGTGTGGAACTAAGCCAAATGGCGAATATGGACGAAACTCCTCTGACATTTGATGTGCCGAGTAACAGAATTGTTGCCATGAAAGGAGCTAAAACTGTAACTATAAAAACAAATGGACCTGAAAATATGCAGTTCACTGTTGTTCTTTAATGTTGTGCTGACGGTACTAAACTTAATCCGACAATCATTTTCAAGTGCAAAACAATGCCAAAACCTTCTGAAATACTGCAGCCAGGTGTTGTTCACGTACATAACAAGGGTCGGATGGACGAGGTTGGTTTGAAATTATGGATTAGCAGAGTGTGGGAGAGAAGGAAAGGCGCTTTATTGAAGAAGAGTTCTCTTGTGTTAGATCAGTTTAGTAGTAATTTGAAAAATTATGTGAAAGAGAAATCGAGACAGGGAAACATAGAGATTGCTGTTGTATTGGGAGCACTGACTTCACAATTGCAACCTCTTGATTTCTCGATAAATAAACTATTTAACGTGTATACAAGAGAGGACTAGATAATGGATGAAACCCAACATGAATTCACGCCGAAGGGAGCTTTAAAACGACTTACCATCAAATAAGTGTGTCAGTGGATAAAACAGTCTTGGTCTAGAGTGATTGAAGATATTATTGTTAAATTTTTTCAAGAAGTGTGGCAAAATTAACGCTCTCGATGGTAGTGAGGACCATCTTACATATAAAGAGGATAACGATGAAGGGGAAGAAGAAGAGTATGAAGAAAGTTGAGATGACGATTTTCAGGGATTATAAAGGTCAGTTCGGTTTAATAAACTAAGAATTTTTCTTTAGTCTGGCTTTGCAATCTAATAATAAAAATAGTGAAAATGTTACTTTTTTTTTAAATTGCTTAGTAATTAAGGTGCGTCTTATAGTTCGTAAAATACGGTATAAGTGGGCAGAGGTGTTTTTACAACATTTCCATAGGGCTGTGTTGACTTTTAGGTGAATGATTTTTGAGTGGGTAAAGCTAAGGGACTGGCTGTAGGAAGTCGGAGAGTTATTACCAGCAGAGCATACAAAAAAAAAGATAGTAGTTTCTGAAGCAAACTATAGGGACAGACTTGGGAATGGGTGAAGAATATACATCCTTTGATAGAACTGAAAGTTGCGGATTAGAAAAGGAAGTGTAGGAAAGGTTTATAGCAAACAATTTTGTCTTCCATAGTTTCAAATTTATGATTTGAACCCACAATGAAAACTAGCTCTTCGACTTCCTCAATACTCTGAACAGCCACAAATCCCTTTACTTTGCATCTACATTAGGTTTCAGTGCTGGACATCCACCTCCACGGAGGTGGAAAAGTAAATTTGTAATTATTTTCAATTTAACCCCTTAAACTACAATGACGGGCACGTCTCCATTCGTCCCTCCATACACGCCTGTCGCGACACCACTGGAGGCGGGCTGCGCGATGTTGGGGCGTGAGCGGAAGATGACCTAACGGTGCGCGGGACCGTAGCCCAGCTTCATGGAGACGGTTGTGAATGGTCCTCTCTGATACCCCGGGAGCAACAGTGTCCCTAATTTGCCAGGAAGTGGCGGCGCGGTACCCTACGGCACTGCGTAGGATGCGACGGTCTTGGCGTGCGTCCGTGCGTCGCTGCTGTCCAGACCCAGGTCGACGGGCACGTGCATATTCCGCCGACCACTGGCGACAACAGCGATGTACTGTGGAGACCTCGCGCCCCACATGTTGAGAAATTCGGCGGTACGTCCACCCGGCCTCCCGCATGCCCACTATACGCCCTCGCTCAAAGTCCGTCAACTGCACATACGGTTCACGTACACGCTGTCGCGGCATGCTACCAGTGTTAAAGACTGAGATGGAGCTCCGTATGCCACGGCAAACTGGCTGACACTGACTGCGGCGGTGCCCAACCACTGCGCAGCTAGCGCCCTTCGACGGCCAACACTGCTGTTCCTGGTGTGCCGTGCGTTTGATCATTGCTTGTACAGCCCTCTCGTAGTGTCCCTGAGCAAGTATGGTGTGTCTTACACACCGGCGTCAATGTGTTCTTATTTCAATTTCCAGGAGTGTATGTGTATATACTGGAACGTAAGCAAAATCTCTGCGCAGGAACGATTTCATGTGGAAGTTCCACATTTGTGGATGTGGAGCTCCATTTCCACCCTAATCTACACATACCCATATATCACTGTCCAGGATATAAACATTTTCCTGTGGAATGTTTGTTTACATACCTGTGTTTATATGAAGTATATATATTTACAGCAATACCGGAGTGGTCTGGTGGCTCAGTGGTTAAAGCGTTTGACTGGAGATTGAAATGTCCCTGGTTTGAATCTCTGTCTCACAAGGATTTTCAAATGCCCTTAACCTGACCTTCACCTCTGGCAGAGCTAGCTGTGTCTTGTAAAGTACTCCAGAATACTTCCGTGGTTTGGATTCCATGTTAAACTGTACGTCCCCTGTACCCGGTAGGATTACCACTTTAGTTTAAAGCGGTTATGACAGGGCGGAATGTGCAGCCAATAGAAACACTTCACCAGGCCATTATGACCACATGGAATTATTATTACAGCAATACCACCACTTTGACAATTTTCCATCCCTTCCATACCACAAGAGCAACTTCTTCATCGTGAGTACGGCTTCCTACGTTTCTGTTTTGAAAGGGGAATCCTTATTTTCAAAATTCTTCCCACTTCCCCCTCCACCCCCCACTCTTCATACATGTTTCAGCAGTCCATCCAATCTTAAGAATATTTTGGTTTATGTATACTTAACTCCTTACTCTTCCAAATCACCTTATGGATCCTTCTCATGCAGTAGACCTCATTGTAAATCTTGCAGCATGCATCCTTTCACAACCATCTTCTCCAATTCTAACAGCCTTGGTGTGGACACACCCTCATTGCTAAACTTCACCGCACGAATAAGGTTTTAAATTGAACTATTGTACAATTGTGTTTGTCTCATCCGCCAGTGTGGCTGAACGCGTTAATAGTGCCACCACACTGCATTGGGGAGGTACAAGAATCCTGGGTTCAAATCCCAGACCTCGCTTACTGGCCATCCAGATTTCGATTTTTTGGCACTTCTCTGCAATCATCTGGGCAAATGGTGGTCAGGACCTCTATTTCTTCCTCGTATAGTACACATTTCACAAACAAAATACACTCATTATAATAAAACACAATTTGCATGTTTCACAGACAAATGGCTGGCTACACATCCACTCCTCTCATCAAAACTGTGACAGGCATAACAAGCTGGCAGTATATGGAGCCCTGCTTTGAAAATAAGAACAGCCCCTGGAAGAGGCTGTGCCGAATGATCTGTGAAAGTGGAAACATTCTAAAGATATTGATGACTGTGTGTTCAGCTTGTGTTTTGTATGTTTATCGCAACCTTCCTGCCTTCAGGTTTGTGTGTGATGGGTTTATTTTCCCTATCATTTGTTATTTACAAGGAAACTTTTCCTATTGTTAGGCACGCCATCTACGCCACAACACACCTCACACATGATCCCATCTGTCTGCACTGCACTAGTTCTTATATAAGCATCACCTCCAACTAACAAGAAAGAAGTTTACACAATATCCCAGACCAGTGTGGTCCGTGAAGATGGTACAGGTGGTCCGCAGGCCAAATATTAAAAATTTAGGTACCGTACTTGTACTTTATAAGTGAATATAAGATATAAACACACCTTTTATAAAACCATGTATATTTCAACAACCAGGTGAGTATCTGGTATTCCCAGGGTGTGAGGATTGGACAGCATTGTTCCTACAATACCCTGTTCACTAATAACATTTCCCGATAGCATCAAAGAGAGTGCCATTCACTTGGTGATTATGTTAATGACCTTTTTTTTAATTGTCTTGTAGCATGTGTGGAACACCCTCCTCGGCTCCTCCTTCAGTACCCTAATTGGTAATTCCATAAGTTTCTATTGGTCAAAAGTATTTTGCTATTTTTTAATTTATTTTATTGTTATTTGATATATTTTAGTCAGTTTTTATAAGATGATGATAATTGATTTGAGTGAAGTGAGTCCTTGCACTAGGTGACGATTTTTACATTTTTGTGTTACACTTTTTGAAAAAACTTCTGGATGTCTAGGTGTGAAATTGAACATAATAATTCAAATTCATATTTAAATGTGTCATCTGTCATTAGTTTTACAAATGATAAAATAAATTGCAATAATTTTTATTAGTAATACACATGTATATAATCTATTTAAGGTGCTGCCATCTGCCCGATGCATAAAGTGGAATTTTTTGAAAACAATTTTAATCAAAAATAATGTTGCCAGAAACTCAACTGCTGAGAGAACCTTATTAAATAATTAAATTATATGTATTTAAACAAAGGAAAAAAGGAAACTGCTTTAGTGAATATAAATTACAAGGAAAGGGAAAATGACTCATCATTCACCAAAGTTGAAGGCAGCAATGGGAGAAGAACATATATCACGAACACAAAAATATATACACAATATTTCAGTTTTAAACCTTCTTCATGTTAAAGAGAATGAGTCATGTGGTTCGGGAGGTGTGCACACGCCGAAGTATCCTACATGACTGAGTGGATTATCAATATGGTGCAACTAATGATATTGATATAATACTAGGGGGTGATGCCAGAGGTTGTGTCTAGCAATGTATTTGCCCCATCATTTCAATGTTTCTTGGAAAAACAGAACCATCTCGATGGGCGGAAGTGTGTTCAAGACCGTTAATAAAAACTCCAATTGCTCTCTCATAACTGAAACAGAAAATTGTTGTGAGTTAATATGGGTGAGTTAAAAATTGGCAGAAATTTTAGTTTCATAATAGGATAATTTTATCAACCTCCAAATTCTGGATTGACTAACACAGAATATTTTCTACAATCACGTAATAGTATTTCTAAAAATTTCAGGGACATATATGATCATGGGTGGTGACTTTTACCTACTGTCAGTTAATTGGCACACATGAACATTCAGGTCAGGTGGAAGAGAGAGTTTAATAACCGAACCATTTCTAGAATCATTCGTGGAAAATTCTCTTGAACAGATGGTCGAATAGCCAACACGGTGTGACAAAGATACCTTGTCCATTCTAGATCTTTTTCTTATAGCAAAACAGATATTGTAGATACAGTTTGAATAGAAGATGGTATAAGCGATCGCAAGGCGGTTGTGGTAACTTTGAAATCTAATCTGATGTTCAAACATTATGAAGATAAGCTCATATACTGCTTTGATAAGGCAAATGAGGTGGGTATGGTTGATCACTTGGTGTAAAATTTAGGAACATACATGCTAAATACTAATGTTAGAAACTTTGTATAATTTGAAGCAATAATATGTATCGGTATAAATCAATTTGTTCCTAAGAAATTTATTAAGAGTATTAAGAATTTCTGTGGTTCAATCAGGAAGTGAAATGTTTGCTCAGGAACCAAAGACGTTTTACATGCCATGGTAAAGATATCGGAGAATTGTCCTTATCATGCTGAGTTAGTTCAGTTGTGAGCAGACATGCGTAAGGCAGTGCATGAAGCTTTTAAAGAATTCCTAGTCAGGTATTTATCTGAAGATTTGATTACTAATCCAAAGCAACAACAGGTTCTCATGAGGAGAATGGGAGCTTACTGGAAACTAGCATAGAAAAACAGAATTTTGAATAATATCTTTAACAAAGGTTTCACAGTAGAAAATGTAGAAGAGATCCCGCTATTTAACATTTCTACTGACAAAATTATGAAAGATATCATTCTTGATGTCGAGAGAATAATAAAACTGCTTAGGAATGTAAAAACCAATATGCTCCAGGACCGGACAGTATTCCTACTAGATTTTACTCTAGGTATGCAAAGGAAATTGTCCCAAGTGAAAAACCTCTATCATAAGTCCAGTATTTAAAAGTGGGAATGTTAATGATCCTTATAATTATAGACCGATATTGTTAACTTCAGTATTTTGCAAGATTTTAGAACATATGATATATTCAAATGTCATGCACTTTTTGGATGAAGAAGAGCTCTTAAACCCAAATCAACATGGATTCAGAAAACGCAGGTGCTGCGAAACACAAATGGCTCTTTTAATTCACGACTTGTGCCATATTATAGATAAACAATCTCAGATTGACTTCTATTAGATTTAAAAAAAAAAAAGAAGCCTTCGACACTGTGTACCTCTCAAGATTACTTACAAAAATTTGTAGTTATGGTATATCTAGACAAATATGCTACTGGGTTGCAGTCTTCCTGAATGGTAGAACACTGTGTAGTTCTCGATGGTGAGCATTTATCACTGACCGAAGTGACGTCCGGGGTTCACAAGGGAAGTTTGATAGAGCCCCTGTTGTTTCTCATATACATTAATGATTTGTGACTGAGCATGTTGGGTGAGTGGTTAACGCATTGTCCTCACATTTGGGAGGATGCCAGTTTGAATCCCTGTCCGGGCATCCAGATTTGGTTTTCCATGGTTTCCCCAAATCATTCCAAGCGAATTCCTTCGCATTCCTTGTCCCCAGTCCCATCCCACCTCTAATAACCTTGATGTTGACGTGGTGTAAAGCCATAAGTAAAAAAAAAAAAGTTTTGTGTGATGTAGTAACTGAGAAAAAGACTATTTGCTGATGATGCTATTAGTTATTATAAAATAAACTCCCAGGACAACTGTGCTTTGTTACAAGTCAATGTTATGACAATTATCACGTGGTGCAAAGACTGGCAGCTATAATAAATGCTAAAACATGACAAGTCATGCATATAAGTAAACAGGTGTCATCATTTAGCTCTGAATATACAGTTAACGGCACTGTCCTTCGAACGATAGATTCTGCTAAATACCTTGGAGTTACAATTTGTTGTGGAATGAACATATTGAGAAGGTAATTGGGTCGTAATTTAAAGAAGTGTACATTGGACATTAAATCGATTACATACAAAGCACTGTTGCATTCTCACTTAGAATAGTGTTCTGTATGGGGACCACATCGAAAGGGGTTAATGGAAGCATTGGAGAAGGTCCAAAGAAGATCTGCCCAAGTTGTGACAGGTATATACATCCTAGGAATTATCGACCCATATCTCTAACATCTGTTTGCAGTAGACTTCTGGAGCATGTCATATGCTCTAATGTTATGAAGTTTCAAGATGAAAACGATACTTACAGCAAACCAACATGGATTTCGGAAGAACAGATCGTGTGAAACGCAACTGGCCCTATTTTCGCATGACGTAATGAAAGTTATCGATGCAGTATCACAATTTGATGCAATTTTCTTGGGTTTTCAGAAGGCTTTTGGCTCTGTACCACACAACTGACTTTTAGTGAAGATTTGAGCGTATGGTATATCGGATCAGATTTGGTAATGGATATGTGATTTTCTAACTGGTCGGTCACCGTATGTCGTTGTTGACGGGGAAGCCTCTTCTAAGCTAGATGTTACTTCGGGCGTTCCTCAAGGAAGTGTAATAGGACCACTTCTTTTCCTAATTTTTATAAACGATCTCGGTGACAACGTTAATTGCAGGATGCGATTCTTTGCTTATCTATAGGGAAGTGAGGTGCTCTGACGATTGCTTGGAAATTCAGCACTATCTGGATGTTATTTCAGAATGATGCCATAAATGGCAGCTTACACTTAACTGTAAAAAGTGCAATGCAATACAAATAAGTAATAAAAAGACCCGGTTTTCTCATGAGTATAAAGTTAACAATTCAGTTGGTTGACACGGTGGATTCCTTGAAGTATCTAGGCATAACAGTACAAAGCAACATGAAATGGGACTTGCACATAACTTCTGTCGTAGGCAAAGCTAATTCTAAACTACGATTCATAGGGTGTATCTTTGAATGATTGTAATGCTCATACAAAGGAAATAGCGTAAAAAACACTAGTGCGTCCGCATTTGGATTATTGTTGTGGAATTTTGGGATCTGTATTGCAAGGGATTGATTGACACGTTAGAGAAAGTAAAAGTACAGAAGAGAGCCGCTCGATTTGTGACTGCTAGTTACAGTCCTTGCATAAGTGGTTTGGGCTGGGGTTGTTTGGCGGACAGACGACGTCGTTTTCATTTGAATTTGTTGGACAATATGCGAAAATCTTTAATTTATGAGTGCAATGAAATACTTCTTCTGCCAACCTATTTAGCTTGCAATGACAGGAGGGATAAGATTCGAGAAATAAGATGTTGTACTGATACTTTTATGTGTTCTTTCTTTCCTCGTTGTGTTCGGGATTGGAATGCACAGAATTAGGATTGGTGCTTAGCACCCTCTGCTACCCACAATATTTGTGAATTGCAGAGTATAGATGTAGATCTGGAGGGAAAGTGTAGGTACGATGTTAATGAAGTTAGGTCGGGAAGAAGCTAATTTGAAAAATTCTCCACCTGACCTATATCAGGAATATAGAAAACACATATTACTACCAGCAAAATTCGTATCTAGGAATGACCAAGGAAATAAGAGTACTTGGGGCCAGGATCGATTTACCCATTTTTTCCCACGAGCGACTAGGGAATGGAATAGGAAGGATTTATTGAGTGAGATAGGAGTAGGTAAACCATTCTGGCTATCATGCTCTGGGTTTTCCACGTTTTTCTCAGATCGCTCCATACAAATGCTGGAATTGTTCCTCATTATTGCCCATGTGTGCCTCCTGCCATATCTGGTATATCCCTTCCTATGCACAAACGGTTACACATTAGGATAGGTACAATGCGTCCTCTGCCACCCACTTTTATTGAATCACATAGTAATAGTAGAACCCACCTTTTTGCCAGATGTCTGGCATCATCTTGTCTGCTACCGCTGCCCTGGCGATGACTCCCTTGTCGTTCACGTCAATGTTGAAAGCCTTCCGGGAGAGAGACAGACTGCTGTTGCTGTCTAGAGGGTTTAAGCAGATTCTTACCCTTCCTATTACTACTGCATGTGGAGAGCACTACTCCTCAATACTCCTTGCTAGCCTGCTGTGTGTAGTCATTTTACCAGCTTGCAGAAATTACTGGCACTTGGCGACTTGTTGATCCGCTTGTTACTTTTCCAGGTCATAGCCCTCTATCATTGCTTAACTATTTCATGCTCGCTGACTCGAGAAATACAAAGCTTTTAGGCAGGTGATCGACCTTGTTCACTACATACTTGGCTTGGAATGACTATTACACAGTACATATGTCCGATTTTAAAGAAAGAAGGCTTTTAAAAAAAATCCTTTTTGGGTTACTGAGAATAATCCAACCAAATGGAAGATAGTGAGAGTAGTCTGTGAAGTGTGTAAGCTTTTTGTTAATTTGTTTTGGAGTATTTTCTTCATTTAAATTATAATGTTTGAAGCAGATTGTGTGATTATACCATCATTCTTCTAGGTGACTGCATAATTGACATAGCTGGCACTCCAGGAAAAAGATTTGAATCCAGGCTTATTGTACCTCCCTGCGATTAGCCTTACAGCCTGAACAAATTAAATCTATATTTTCAAATCAAATTTAAGCAAATGTAAATCTTGTAATAATTAGAAATATGGGCCCAGATTGGACACTAGATGCTGTACTAGACTATCACATGATGTAATAAATAAATACCACAATATCATGGAGAAACTGTTAAGTTCACTTCATTTTTGTTTAAGTCAGGATAATTGCTTGGTATTTTTGGTACTCCTTCTAAGCTTTAGCTTTGAGGAAAAGGAGTATCAAAACTTTCAATAAAGTTTTAGCATCTGACAGAAAACATAATATTAGCATAGCAAAATAATTATAGTCGTATTGTAATAATTTATTTCTTGATAATAACAAATTTAACGTACTTTGTCTCTTATCGGTACATGGTTATCAGTTCATTTGGAATCATTTGAATATGCATATTATGTAATGTTGTGTAAGTAAAGGATTACTAGGCGTTCTAGGCATTGTATATTTATGAATGTTTCTCGGGACACCAACACAGTAATACTATTATTTATACACAATATTTCGGTGACATAAATCTCAGTTGCCACCTTCAGGTGTAGTTGTAAGTCTTGGAGATTTGCCTTGAGCACATTGTTTAAAAACTGGCATGGCAATGACAAATGTTGTTATGTTGCTTAACCGCATCTCGGACTTTATTAGATGCCCGCAGAGCACAAAACGCAGAGCGTTGCTCATGAGCAGCCTCAATAACAGATATCCACGCATCACTAGAAGTACATCGACCAGACAATATGGTGTATTAAACACGTTGTTCAGAACATGGCCGACATGTTTAGCTGGGGCAAAAGGACAAATCCGCAATGACGGAACATAGTTTGGAACAAGGACATGGATTCGATTTCGAATCAACCAAGATGCTGGCAAATGCAAGAGGCGTCTGGGATAGCGTCATAACAGAAACATTTGAAATTCGCCTTGTGTCTGATCTGGCTAACTGGGATTGTGATTTCCATCTAAGTGATATGTGGATACCTGTTATTGAGGCTTCTCGTCATCAACACTCTGTGTGTCATGTACTGTGGGCATCTAATGAAGTATGAGATGTTGCTAGGGTAATGTAACAACATCTGTCGTTGCCATGCCAGTGTTTAAACAACGTGCAAACTTCAAGTCTTATGACTACACCTGAAGATGGCAAAGGAGATTTATGTCGTTGAAATTTTGCATTTGGGAGGATGTGAGTTCAAATCCTTATTCAACCATTAAGATTTTGGCTCTCAATGGTTTCCCAAAATCATTCCAGGCAAATTCCAGGATGTTTCCTTCAAAAAGGTTATGGCTGAATTCCTTTCGATTCTGTGCCCCCATCCCTGCTAGTTCTAATGATCTAAATGTCATTGAGATATAAAAATCCAAAATAAAAGTGTTTATTTGGGGGATTGAATAAGGTTAAATGACAACAATATTCAGCGCGTTTTCATATGTAGATCCTGCAAAATACCTTTCATGACATAGATTTATGAGTGGATATGATTGCTGAAATATTTCAACCATAAAATTTAATACCTTTTTTTTTTTTTTATTTTTTTTTAAGTAAGTAATAATAAGAATTAAATTTATTGCACTATTTTTTAATTATAGAGGTCGGTATATATATGATTCTCATACTGAACACTTGCAGAGCTATCAACTTTTTGTTTTCAGTCTTTGCTTTGTTCATATGTTTATGTTAGGATGCTCCGTTGTTTGGATTCCACTTTAATTTGTAAGGGATATACAACAAATCAAAACTCTGTTACCAGTTCACGAGATCATACGATTTACCGATAAAATTCCATGTTTACTCTTCATTATTTCACCATCTTCATCCTTTCCACTACTAGGCTTGGTGGCTTGTTATAATCTTCCTCTATCATTTAGTTGGTCTTCCAGGCCTTTATTTTGCTCTGGGGATGTAATGTAGTATTTGCTGCTGTATTCTGCTTTTGTGAACCATTTTTCCTTATGCTGATATGTTCAACTGCCAGTGCTACTTTTCATTTATTTGTATTGTTTTATTCTTGAAATGATATAATAGTGATAATACCTTTAATACTTGTATGCCTTTGAAGTTTCACAAGATTAGAGAGTTGGTTGGTTATCCTCAGTGGTCTATTATTATTTGAATGTGTTTACCTGTTCTAAAATTTTGCTATCTAGGACTATTTTGCTTCTGATTTGTTCCTTTTCTTGAAATACCATTTTTTTTTAATTTCATGCTTTAAATTTCGATCTTAAAATTTTTGGCTGTCTGGTTCAAGTTATGTACTGATCATTGTAGGTCATCCTCACTGTCAGTTACTGATACCTAGTCATCGACATAAAGTACGGTTGCTCATCATTTATTTGTACATTTGAAACAGGCTTCAATAATTTCTGATGTTGCAGCAATAGAAACATTTTCTTTTCCATCATATGAGCAAATGTTTAGCTTGAACTTTTATCATGTTCAGATAGCAAACATAACTATACCTATGATTTTATAGAATATATACGCGCATGTGTTGTTTTGCATTGTGTAGAAATGGTTTGAGTGGCCCCACTTCTAACTACCCCTATGATCTCTTCCTAGTGGCAGTGGTACTGGTTTGAGCATTTTTGTTGCCGTTGGTGCTATATTAACCATGTCTGTTCCACTTTCTAATTGCACTAAAGAAAAACAGATGTAATGGTCTGTTTTTCTTAAGTTTTTGTCATGCAAGTGTTACAAATGAAACTGGAGTGGAACGAATTCTTGTTCATACCAACTGCTGATGACAATATGGGACAATTGCTTATCATGATTCTTTGAACTGGTGATTGGCAATCAATGGAAAGGCATATCGTGTGCAAATCAGTCATGGTTCTGCTTATAAAATCATCTGTAACAGACTTTGAACAAAATAGGTGACAGACCATCACCACCTTTCCACACAGGTGTTTGTCTGGATAGTTTTCGAGATTTAACCCATAAATTTTACTTTTGAAACTGTGTCTGCAAGAGTTCAAATTATTAGGTTTTGCAAATTTAGATTTCTCTCCAAATTCACAAATTGTTTTATCCAAAGTTTCCCTATCAACAGAGTCAAAATTCTTTTTAGAATCTATAAATATTACTGGTATGTCCTTGGAGTTTAATATTCGATGGTGAATTATGGATTTTAGATTGAATATTTGCTCTGAGCAAGATCTACCCTTTTGAAATCCACCCTGATACTCTCCCAATTGCTTGTAAATTGTTGCCTCTACACTGTTAAACAAGAGTTTACTTTATAAGCAACTTGCAGTAGGGATACTCCTCTATAGTTATCAACATTTTGTTTGTCACCTTTTTTTTCAGTGGATGTATTCATGCCACTTTTCATTCATCTGGAATCTTCTATATTCTCCAAATACCTTCAAAAATTAACTGTAACTTTTAAATGATTTTTGATTGGAACAATTTTTAAATTTTGGCTGTTATGCAGTCTTCTCCACCAGCTTTATTATTTTTTAGTCTGTTAATTACTTTCTTAATTTCTTCAGCAGTGGGTGATTTATCTTCTTCTAGATTTTCATTAATTCCTGAAAAAATCCAATTTATGGGTTGGTTCAGGACAGTTTAGAAGCTTATCAAAGTACTTTACAAGTATTTCGCAGTTCTCATTATCGTTTAGGCCCATTCGTCCATTTTCGTCTTTGAAGCATATACTGGGGGCTTGATATCCCTTTAATTTACTCTTAAAGGCCTGATAAAAGTTTCGGGAGTTATTTTTTAACAAAACTATCCTGGAATTTAATAATGATCGAATGATCTTTTAAACTGCCCTTATTATTCTGGTGGTTTCTTTGCTCTCTATATATCTCTCTCTCTTTTTGCTGTTTGAACTGTTCATAGTGGTAAATCTTTCCGGGTCATTTCCACTTTTACCATTGTTTTGTTCTTTCTGTTAACAATTCTTCACATATTCCATTCCACCAAGGTTTCCTTGTAGATTTGGTTAATCAATATGTTTTCTGAACTGCGTTGGTTGTTTCTTTAGATGAATCCTCCCATTTACCAAGCTGAGACATTATTATTCCTTCCAAAAAAAAAAAAAAAAATTCTAATGCTTTGTGTAATTTTCAGCCTGTCAATATTATATTTCTTCATTCTTTCCCTCTTTCTGGAGTGTAAAAATTTGAGTTTAATTTTAGACAAATAGTGAAGCGAGTGAAAGTCCCTGCTTCTTATTACCTTGATGTTCATGATTTCTTTCATATTTCTTCGGGAGATGGCTACATGATCCATTTGAAATTCAGCTAGCATGGAGAGATCTCCGTTTTAGATTATCTTGGAAGTTTCTTGAAAAAAGTCGACATCAGCTTGAACTGAAAGATTTTGCATATAGGAATTAATCTCATTCCATTTTTATTCATTCTTTGTTGTGCTGGATACTCTCCTACTATTGCTCTATGCATTCTTTCTCTGCCACTTTTGGCATTGAAATCTCCTAGTAATATCATCACTACATTTGATTTTGGAATTTTAGATATTTCATCATCCGAAAGATCCCAGAATTATTCTACTTTATTAGGATTCTTTTTATTATCTTCATTTATTGGTGCATAACAATGAAAGTATATTTTTTATTTTTGCATTTAATTGTTAAAAGAGATATTCTTTCTGATCTAGATTTGAATTCTATTACATTGTCTATTAATTGGGGGATTTCCTTTTTTTTTTGTTTTATGGCTTTACATCTCTTTGACGTTGAGGAAGTTAGAGGCGGGAGAGGACAAGGAATGGGTAGGAAATTGGCCATGGACTTTTGAAGGAAGCATCCCAGCATTCGCCTGGAGTGATTTGGGAAAACCGTGGAAAACCCAAATCCGGATTCCTGGACGGGGATTCAAACTCATGTCCTTGCGAATGCGAGGCCAGAGCATTAACCACTCACCCATCACACTCGGTGGGGATTTTGTTTTTACACTGAAATTTATTCAGGGAAATAAGAATTTTGGGAATAATCTGAAATTTAGTGATATATATATATATATATATATATTTAGCTTCAAAATTGTATAGCTCGTAAACTATGGCATTTTTAGCTAAAGTTGTCATAAAATAAAATAACAAATTAATTATGGACAACGACATACTAAAGTTTTAGAAAGATTTGAGTAAAAATAAGGATTCTCTTTGTCAGTTCAAAGGTCATTCCATCATAGGGAACTGATTGCAAATGAGGCAGGCCGGAAACGAGAAAAAATAGGCATTGTTTGGCTGAAATTGGGGAGGAGTAGACTTATCTAGAGCACACCATGATGAACGACAGGTCAGATTCTTAAGTAGTTGTGCAGTGCCCACGGAAGTCAAGTTTTTCTTTAGTACAAACTGGTAGAACTTCATCCTAGATTGGGGGAATTGGATGGAAGCTTATAGTGAGTGTGTCTACCTGCTGTCTTAAATTTTCCGGATCTGTTTGTTTGACGTCTTATCCAAAATTTCTGGAACCGAAAAACTATGTGAGAACTTTTTGTAAAGTACAAACTTTAAATTTCCAAATTTGGCAGTTATTTAAACTTAGCATCAGGTACTAGACACGGTAATAGCTCAACAAGTCTTGAAGCCAACCCCCATCAAGCAGCTTGTATGACAAAGTGTAGGGGGAAGTGAAGGGGGGCAATCTGTAGGATTTTTGGAATGATGACATGCATTTCAGGGAAGGAACGTAGAAAGTCATTCCCATGCTGAAAGATCTGGTTATTGGATTCCAGGCCAGGAGAGAACTGGGTGATGAATGTTGGACTGCGGTCAGCTGTAGGAGTTACAGAATAGGAGCTGTGGGTGATAGTGCAAGAGATTTGCTTTTGAACAAGATCAGGGTGCAGTGGCAAATGAGAGCTTGGGGTAGTTTTGGGGGGTAATAACTGGAAGGTGATTCATTGATCGGGATAGATGTGTCTGCCACATATTGTGATAGGCACAGAGGTGTGGAGGGTACCTAGTTGTAAGGTGATGTCCACACTAAGGAAGGTGGTACAGGTTTGACAATATGATCAAGCAAAGTTGATGGAGTGACTATTCAACACATCCTAGACACCAAACGCACACCTGGCCTCAACCTACACTGAGACCCCACATGTAAACCTGTCACAATTTTACAAATTTAGTCAATTTGCATATATTTTTTATTACATGTTTTATTTTCTAGTTTAATTTTCTCCCTTATAACAGATCGAAATTATATTTCTTGGGGGAAAAAAATATTGTACCTTGACTGATCATCACAGAGATTATTGCGTCACACAATTATAGTTTTTCAACTTTCCCCCTCCACCATCAGTGCAATCTCCACCCTTCCTCTAATGTTTTATGGTATATTCACATATTGTTGTGTCATTTCCCACTACTTTTTTTATGTTACAGTTAATATGGAGATGATGGAGGCAGAAGAAGATGCTTCTTCATCTGGATTCAAAAAAGTCAGCCGCAAAACGAAAGGTATCAGGATTAGACAACAGAGTTCTGACTCCTCAGATAACGGTGGAACCGTGGAAGTACCAAAGAAACGTAAAAAGATACAGCGAGATAATCCATTAATACAGAATACTAATTTTAAGAAAAATGTGACTATTAATAAAGGTGATGACAGTTCAGAGGACTCGGACAGTTTAATAGTGTCTTATCGATCTAAACGAAACACTAGCCGTGAAGGCCCAAAAGATATGGGTGCAACAGCTGTTTTAGAAATTGAGACAGAAGTTGATAAGGATGCCCAGGCAATCTTTGAAAATTCAGTGAGAATCAACAAAGAACTCAAAGGTAAAGAAGATGACAAAGTCTATCGTGGTCTCAATAATTACACTCAATTTTATGAAAAGAAAGATACAGCACAAGGTAATGCTAGCAGTGGAATGGTTAGGAAGGGGCCTATTAGAGCACCAGCCAATTTGAGAGCTACTGTCAGATGGGATTATCAGCCAGATATATGCAAAGATTATAAGGAAACAGGTTTCTGTGGATTTGGTGACAGCTGCAAATTCTTACACGATCGTACAGATTACAAATATGGCTGGCAACTGGAGCGTGAAATGCAAGATGGTACATATGGTGAAACAGATACCGACCCTCACCAGTATGAAATAGATTCTGATTCTGATGATCTTCCATTCAAATGTTTCATTTGCAGACAATCATTCGTTAATCCAGTTGTTACAAAATGCAGACATTATTTTTGTGAAAAATGTGCTCTGGCAAATTATAGGAAGAGCAGTCGTTGTTATATTTGTAACAAACAAACAAGTGGTGTTTTTAATCCAGCTAAAGAGTTGATATCAAGATTAAATGTTGAGAAAGAAGCTTCACATAACTGTGATGATGATGATTCAGACTAGATTTTGAAATATGAAACTAAACAGAACTCTGTATTAATTTTATGTTGTTTTTCATGTAATAAGAATATAACATATTTTCAGAACTTTTAAGCATCATATAACTTGTAGTATATGAATATTTACTTCGAAAATAGTTATTTGCTGCAGTTTTTTCAATAATAACCTGAAAAACAATTATATTGCAGTTGTAAATATTGAACACTTTATACACCTGATGAAAAATTTGTGTTACCTAGGGGTGTAAAAAATTATTTTCAATGAGAGAAATTTCACTTTTGTAGCCTAATATTAATGAAAAATAATAATAATAATGATTTCAGAACATCAGTTCAGAACCTATGATGTGTAATTAGAAGGGGAACATGCAATTGTATTTCTGTCATTGTTTTTATTTATTTATTTACCTGTCTACGAACTTTGGAGTCCATTTGTACAATTTCACAATTATTGGTGTACACTGTTTAGCTATCATACAAAACAATATAATAAAGAAAAATGGCTTATAGTCTACTATTACTAGAATTATAAACTTTTACAATATAATAATACAAACTACTAAGTCTAAAATATTTCTGATTAAAATTAAGTTGCTTATTCATTCATATCTCAAGATACAGGAACATAACAAACTGTCTTGGTTTAACAATATTATCCTTTGTTTAACCCTACTGTGTCAGTTGGCAAGCTTGCACATTATTGTTGAGGGATTATTTTCTGTATACAAGTGTTTGTTTCATCAGGGAAAGTGTTGTTGTTTGACGAGTAATTCTTTGGGGTACGTTGTATCTTAAACTTCCTAGCAATTCTGAACAATTAGTGTTACCATTGCACAAATTTAACAAAAATTTAAAATCATTAAGTTCACGAAATGATTGCATTGAGGGTATTCTTAAGATGGATGCAATGTGGGTTTATGTATAATCACAATATGGGTATCCAAAAAAAAAAAAAAAAAAAATTGTGCTTAACAGTTTCTATTCTTTTGGTTTGAGATAATGTGTATGGTGACCAAATTACTGATGAATATGCTAATTTTGACCTTACACTGGATAGATATATTATTCTAAGTGCTTCAGTGGAATGGATTTCACAATATGTCCTTATAACAAAACCTAGTTTTTGTAATGATTTGGTTACAATAGTGTCTACATGTTAATCAAAACTCATTTTACTATTAAATATTACTCCTAAATCATTAATTGAGTACACCTGCTCCAACTCAGTACCTCTTAATCAGTATTTTGATAAAATTTTCTTACTTGCTCGTGTAAATGTAATATGTTTGCATTTTATTGAATTCAAATGTAAGTCATTATCTTTACACCAATTATTGAGAGCAGTGCAACAATTCTAAAGATCACATATGTGATTAATTTATTCTATACTTTTAAATTTGCTTAGGTAATCAGCAAAAAATAAAAACTTAACATTTTTCATAATTTTACATATTTCATTTATAAATATGATAAACAGAAGTGGGCCGAGATAGGAACCCTATGGGACACCAAATAATGCTGATATTTCAATTGAAGTAAATGCTTTATATTTAACTATTTGAACCCTGTTAGTTAGGTAACTTTCTAGCCACTTGAGAAGGGATGCCACTATCCCAAATGATTTAAGTTTGAAAACAAGTAGTTTATATAATTGACAGAATCAAAAGGTTTACTGAAGTCTGTATAGATACAATCAACTTGAGTTCCATTTTCTAAGGAGGAGAAAGTATATTGTAACACATTAAGTTTATTTGGACATTTCTTCCTTCCATGAATCCATACTGGTTTGGTGATAAGTAAAGGGACACAGTAATCTTTAATTTTTTACTTATGATGAATTCCAGGAGTTCTGGTATTACATTTAAATTAGAAATAGGTCTCTAGTTTCTAATATCACTTTTGGGGCCTGATTTGTGTACAGGAGTGAGAAATGCTGATTTACATTCCTTTGGGTCTATACCTTCACTAAGAGATATTTATATTAATATTATTTATTATTATTATATCGTTTAGCCCACTAAGGAGCGCATGGAACCATTAATTTGCATTGTCCTTCTTATTCTTCTTGCTGTTCTTCTTATTTTCCCAAAACTTCCTCATCCTTTCGCTGTGGGCTTGACGTCTCTCTTGTGTCCCTGCATTTCTGAGTTTCAGAATTTTTGATGTAGGGCTCTTAGGGGCAAATTTATGTGAGGTGATCAATTGTCTATATTTACTGCGTGTGGATGTCAATGGGTCAAGGCTGGCTTCTGCGAGGTCCTTCTGGGTTTCTACAAACCAGTGTGCTTTGTTTTGTCGCGGACCGTTGACGATGTGGAAAATTTTCTTGGTAAGTCGTGAGTCATCCATTCGTGCTATATGTCCATAACATTTCATGCGTCTTTTCCGTGCAAGTGAGGTGAATCTTTCGGTCAGTGAATACAGTTCTTCTGAGCTTTTGCGCATCCAGATGCCATCTTGGATTTTGGGACCGAATATTTTTCTCAGTATCTGTCTTTCTATTTTTTCTATTCCTTTGACATTTACCGTTAATGATGATGTCTCCGTCGCATACAGTGCTCCTGGAAGAACGACGGTGTGGTAGTGATAGAGTTTGGCTTTGGTGGAAAGCGATTTCTTATTGTACGTATTCCAAGTAATAGCATATGCTTTTTGCAGTTTTTCAGCGCGGTTCTTGTGGGCTTCTTTCTCAGTTCCAGTATTACCAATAATTTCTCCTAAGTACTTAAACTGTTTAATTTATTTGATAGTGCCATATTTGGTCACGAGTGGCTTCAGGTTGGTGCTTTTGGAGTCCATATATTGCGTTTTCTCATAAGAGATTTGGAGGCCGGTTTTGATAGCTATCTCATGAAGCTTCTCTACAACATGTTTGGCTTCCTCGACAGTTCATGTAATTACTGTTAGATCATCCGCAAAAGCAAGGCATTTTATGTTGATTCGTTTATCCTTTGTTCCCATATATATTCCAGATATTTCTTTTTTCCATATGCTAATGATCTTGTCTAGTACCAAGTTGAACAGGGGCGGTGATAACCCATCCCCTTGTCTTACACCAGTTTTAATTTCAAAAGATTCAGAGATTTCACCCATAAATTTCACTTTTGAAGTTGTATTTGTCAAAGTTTGTTGAATTAAAATAGTTGTTTTATTATCTACTCCATATTCACGTAGTATATTGAACAGCGTAGTGCGGTCAATCGAATCATATGCTTTCTTAAAGTCTACAAAAGTTACCACTGTGCGGGTTGACTGACGATGTTGGAGTATCATTTTTAGGTTCCAGATCTGTTCTGTGCATGATCGGTGTGGTCGGAATCCTGCTTGGTATTCACCAATCTTGTGTTCTGTCTGCTTCTCCAACCTTGACCGGAGGGCACAAGAAAGTACTTTATAAGCGACTGGCAGAAGTGAAATCCCTCGAAAATTGTTTGGATCGGTCCTGTCTCCTTTTTTATGTAGCAGGGTGAATTAATGCAATTTTCCAATCTGCAGGTATGACTTCGGTCTCCCATATATTTGAAATAATAGCGTGCAGCCGTTCAGTCAGTAGTTCGCCCCCGATCTTGAGCATCTCGCCTATTACTCCGTCTTCCCCTGGTGCTTTGTTATTTTTCAACTGAAGTATGATATTTCGGATCTCACCCAGTGTTGGTGGAGCTGAGTCATGGTTTGGGGAGGGTATCTGGAAATGGAGTTTCTCTGTAGGTGGTTCACAGTTGTACAGCTTCTCGAAGAACTGCTTCAGAATGTCACAATTGGCCTTTGTGTTGGTTTCAAGCATACCATCAGGTCGACGGAAGCAAAGACTTGGAGGTTTAAATGTAGACAGTTCTTCCCGGAAAGTTTTGAAAAAATTTCTTGTGTTGTTTCTTTTGAAGTCATTGTCGATTTCCTCTAATCTTTTAATGTGGTACATACGTTTGAATCGTCTGATTATTTTGGATGTTCTTTTCTGTGTTTCTAAAAAAATCTGCCAATTATCTGGTGTTCGGTGGCTATTCCAATTCTTCCAGGCTTTGATACGTGAATCCAGGGCTTTATCGCACTCTAATGTCCACCATCTGTGTTTCCGTCTCCGTGGAGGCTGGCCAAGTTTCCTTGCTGATTCTTGAATGGTATCAAGAAGTTCGTCCCATGTCTGAGTGTTTGTCTGTAGCGATTGTGTGAATTCCTGTGCATGTTCTTGCAAGTATTCTGGATCAATGCGTGGGTTTTTAGGTTTTTGATATAGTTTCCGATTGGGTCTGAAACGAACTTTGATTTGTAAAAGATAATGGTCGGACTCTATATAACCCTTCCGTACTCTCACATTCATAATTTCTGGAGAGAAGTTTCTGGTAATTGCTACATGATCTATCTGGTATTCACCTATGTGGTTGTTTGGTGATTTCCAAGTGGTCATCTTCCGAGGAGGCTTCTTAAAGTGCGTGGACATTAACTGAAGATTGGCCATTTCACAGGTGTTTATTAGGCGCTGTCCGTTCGCGTTTGTCTTTCTGTGCGCTGAAAAATTCCCGATTATGCGTCTGTATTCCTTTTCTCTGCCGATTTGTGCGTTAAAGTCTCCGAGGAGGATCTTGACATGGTGTTGAGGGATTTTGGCAAGTACTCTTTCCAATTGTGACCAGAACTTCTCGATTTTGTTTTTGTCGGGCTCATTGTTGACTGGAGCATGTGCATTCACGAGTGTGTAGGCCTTGTTAGCACATTTTACTGTAAGCAGAGAGAGACGTTCCGAGAGTGATGAGAAATCTACAACCTAGTTCAGGATACTCTTGTGCACTAGGAAAGCAGTTCCAAATACTCGTAAGTTACTATTAAGCAATTTAGTTGCGGGTTTTCCCTTATAGATGCAATATCCACCTGAGTCAAAATGATTGGAATCACAGAACCTTGTTTCTTGTATTGCAAGTACAAGGATTCTAAACCTGTCACAGGTATCTGTCAGTACCTTAAGTTTCCCTGTTTTTGTTAATATCTGTACATTAAGTGTACCAATAAATTGTACTTTTTTTGGTTTGAGGAAGTTTGTGAATCTCCGACCCTTCCCTGCATGATGCCCTGGTCCCCCAGAATCCGAATGACCAGGTTCGCCGTCGCTGTCTTCAGCTCGGGCCTGAGGTAGTAGCTCTTTTGCTTGTGTTTCCATCATGCTAAATTATGGTTGATTTTTGCTGGTGGGTGTGAAATCACCCAGGACGAATGAATCGTTTTATCGATTCACTCTCATCGTACAGATTGTTAGTTCGTACGGGCAGCTGGTGTTTTGCTGTGGTGTGTTTGGTCTGTGAGAGCTATTTTATTTCGCTCAAGTTCGCCGGTAAATTGGTGAGGACCCCCCTATCCGCCACCTGGGACGCGCCACGTGGTAGTATCACCTCTCCCCCTGCATTTCTTTAGCAAAATCGGTGGAATACCGTCAGGGCCTGCACTTTTATTGTCATCAAGTATTTCAATTTCTGAGAAAATTTCTGAACTGGAAATATTAATTGAATTTATCGTAAAATTTGTTTGATCTTCTAAATTTATTTTTGTGTTATGAGAGGTTTTATAAGATGATTTAAAGTAGTCATAAAATTCATTAACTATACTAGTTCCTCCAGTTAGGGCCTGCGAGTCCTTAAACATAACATTTTGTAAATCTCTACTACATCTTTTGGAGTTAACATATTTCCAAAAATTTTGAGGATTTTCTGTAACAGAACTCCCTATTTCTATACAGAAGGCATTATAGTCTCTTTGGCTAAGGTTTTGCATTAATTTCTCAGATTTGAAAATTAAGAGTAATTATGTCCTGTCTGCTTGTAAAAAATATCGGCTGTCTTCTCGATGATAGTGGTTCTGAATTCCTTAGAGTGCCATCTTGGGAATTTTGACATAAAGATTTGCTTTCTTGATACAAACAAATTTATACACTTATAGATACAAGAATAAAATCTACTGTCACACTCTTCAAATGAGCTTCCATTCCAGTCATTATTGGCTATGAAGTATCCCAATTCTAAAGTTATACTAGAATAATCTGCCTTACTAAAATCATTTATCCAGTTATTGTATTGTATCAAGGAGTAGTCATGCTTAACTATGTACTCTAAACATAAAAGATGGATGATATCCATTGGGAGATATGATACACTTGTTAGCTATAGAACAATTTATATCGAGAAAGTCTGAGAATATAAGGTTAAGTTTACACCAAAGGTATTAACTTTATTATTAATTTGAAAATGGTTTAATAATGAGGTTGAATCTGATAATTTCTTTGATAATGTTTTTCCCCCCAAAGAGTCATCTAGGATAACTGCCGTTATTACAGTGTTTCCACTGCACGTTTGGTATATTAAAGTCTCCAAGCAATAACCAGTGAGTCCGGATACTCAAGATTTATATCTTTGACAGCCCTGCAGTAAGAAATCATAGTAGTTTCTGTTGTTAATGGATTAAGCTATTTTTACTTCCTAAGATTCATATAAATAAATGCTCATCATCAGTTGTTACATCTAATTGAAGACATGGGTATTTATACTTAATAGCCGTTAGAACACCACCACCTCTAGAGAATGGACAATTGTTTACATTTCTGTCATTTCTAAAGATAACATAATTATTAAGATTTAACTCTGCATTATAAACTTTTGGGTCTAGCCATGTGTCTGTTAACACAATAATGTCATTATCATTCAAAATGTAATTTGCATTTTCAGCTTCGCTTAGTTTTAAGTCCACGCACATTTTTATAATAAAATTTTATGCATTTTATACAGCTACGTTTTTTCAATTATTATTGTTTTTCATTATATCAACTATCTAAGGTTGTCCATTAACGTATTTCATTGTTTTTACTACTTTGCCCTTATTCAGGATGTTAAATTAATCACAAAGCTTGTTTAAATCATTTCTCTGTTTCGGTGTTAGGTCAGCAGAAATTTTTATTGGGCTATCGCTTTTGTGTTTATTTTTCAGAACAGTCTCAGGGTCATTCATTACCACTTTAATTGGTCTAAGCCGTCCTTTGTCATTTTCAGTTCGTTTTTCTAATTGAAAACATTCAAATGGTTTTACTTGGCACAGCAGCTGTTAGAAATTTCTGATACTGATTTTTTTATCCGGTTCTATCCTCTTGGTAAACATGTTAGAATCACACTCCTTTATATTGAATACAATTAACTTCTTTTTGCTCATAGCCCTATCGGTCATTTCATCATAGATCGAAGATTGTCCATCGATGTTTTTAACCTCATCATTTACCTTGGTGACCTAATACTCCCTGATTTTAGTTGTTCAATTGTTTTATTCGTCTTACCTCATCCAACAGCTTTGAAATCTGTGTTAATACCTGTAGAAACGATCATAACCCATTGCCACAGTCATTACAGAAGAATATCAAGGAACACTTTTTTAGTTCTAAACACCTAACCTCAGATGCAGTTAGTTCACCACACTCCACATGGACAGGGCGATGGAAACTATCGCATTTACACTACTTTCCAAGATCATCTTCGCATGAGGAATTACAAACCAAACAGTTTAAAGCCATTATACCAATGTGCAACCCAGCCTTGAAGCACGACGCAGTGAATTATTTAGAAAAACACACACATGCACTCGCACAAGCTTCAATCAGTAAACACTATTTTATTTTTCTTTGAATATAAAATCTTTTCATGAATGGTGCATATAGTATTTAGTTTCCATTTACTCAGCGTTAGAAGAATGTCACCTTAAAACACATTAACTCACGGAGCGTCACTATTATTACTATTACTCCGCGATTCACTAAAAGTGTTTGGCGGAGGGTGCATTGCATCTATCCAAAAGGGTAATAGTTTGGAAGGGATATACGGGATACGCCAGAGGCGCCCATGGGCTATTGTGAGGACCCAGCATTTGCACGGAGCGATCTGGGAAAACCATGGAAAACCCTGATCAGGATGGCCAGATAACTTTATCAAAAGCTACTCCTGTCGGATTTTAAGTTTACTCGTCCGGTAAATCCTTTCTATTCAATTCCCTAATCGCTCGTGGAAAAAATGAATACAGAAAAGAATCGGTTCTGGATTTCTCTTATCTTATTTTCACGGTCATTCTGAGATACGAATGTTGCTGGTAGCAATATTTGTTTGCTGTCATTCCGAAATATGTCAGTCATGAATTTTTCAATTAGCTTCTGTCGAGAGCAACGCCTTCAATGTTCCAGGTCTTCCCAACCTAACTCCTTCAACATCTCACTTACGCTTTCCCTCCAACTATATATACCTGTCATGAATCGGGCAGCTCTTCTTTGGACCCTCTTTAATGCCCCCATTAACTCCTTTTTTTGTGGGCTCCCTACAGAACAACAATATTCTAAGTGGGGACGCACTAGTGACTTTTATGCTATCGATTTAACTTCTGGAGTGCATTGCTTTAAATTATGACCTAGAAATTGGAGCATACGACTTGCTTTCCCAATTACATTCTTGATACGCTCATTCCACGACAAATTATTACGAATTGTTACCCCTAGGTATTTAGCGGAATCTACCGTTCTGAGGACAGTACCATTAATTGTATATTCAGAGCTAAATGGTGTTACCTTTTTACTTACACACATGACTTGGCACTTTTTAGCGTTTAACTTCAACTGCCAGTCTTTACACCATGCAATTATTTTCGTAATATTGTCTTGTAACAAAGAGCTGTCTTCCAGGGTTTTGATTTCACGATAAATAATAGCCTTATCGGCAAATAATCTTTTACCCCCCTTATTATGTCACACAAATCATTAATGTGTATGAGAAACAACAGAGGCCCTATCATACTTCCCTGGGGAACTCCGGACCTCACCTCGGTAAGTGATGAACGCTCGCCTTCGAGAACACACACTGTGTTCTGCCCTTCAGAAAGTCTGCAACCCGGTCGCATATTTGTCTAGATATGCTGTAACCACGAAGTTTCCTAAGTAACCTAATGTGAGGCACAGTGTCGAAAGCTTTTTTAAAAATATAATAGAACTATATCAACCTAGGTTTGCCCATCTATAATACGGCACAAGTCGTGAATTAAAAGTACAAGTTGTGTTTCGCAACATCGGCCTTTTCTGAATCCATGTTGATTTGGGTTTAAAAGCTCATCTTCATTCAAAAACCGCATGACATTTGAATAGATGTGTTCTAAAATCCTACAAAATATTGATGTTATTTTGTAGACAGTAACTAATATCTCTTTACAAAAACAGTATTTTCAGCCTTTACAAAATTTCTGATGTTTTATTTTTTAATATATTCAGTATTGTTACAAGTACGGATGCACTCCTACTTTGATCATAGCAGTCAAACAACTGACATTCTATGCTGGTTACTGAAAAACTGAAACAACATATTATTTTTTTTTATGAATGCTTCTGGGGAAGCAATCCATGTAATATTATTATTGATACACAATATTTCGGCGACATAAATCTCTATCGCTATCTTCAGACGTTTCGCCATCTTCAGGTGTAGTTGTAAGACTTGAAGTTTGCCTTGAGCACGTAGTTTTAAAACTGGTATGGCAATGACAGATATTGTTATTTTGCCTAACAACATCTCAGACTTCATGAAATGCCCACAGAGCACAAAACACAGAGTGTTACTGACGAGCAGCCTCAATAACAGGTATCCACGCATCATTTAGCTGGAAACCACAATCCCGGTTAACCAAACCAGACGCGAGGCGAATTTCAAATGCTTCTGTAATGACGCTGTCCCAGAAGCCTCTCACATGTGCCAGCACCTTAGTTGATTCGAAATCGAACCCATGTCCTTGTTACAAACTATGTTCTGCCACCACGGATTTGTCCTTTTGCCCCAGGCGGACATGTCGGGCATGTTTCAAACAGTGTTGTTCAACACACCGTACTGTCTGGCTGATGTACTTCTTTCCACATTGTGACGCATCTGTATATATGTTATGTGTAGGTCTTTATAAAGTTATACTTATTATTATATCAGAGAGGTTTCACATTCAGAGTAATTTGTTCAGTATGTATGTGAGTTAGGCAGTCAAATTTGTCCATTGGAGTAAAAGTGAAGGTATTTGAAAGGCCAGATATTTGGTACCTATAAAAAGGAAAAGGGGGCATTTTGTCAAAGTAAAGTATGTTGAACTGTTTAATTTTATTGCCTCATTAGTTAGATGCCACTAAAGTGATAAACAATATATGGCCTCAAAGGTGGGTGCAGTGAGATATATGTCATAAATAATTGTTAGAAATAGTAATTAAAATCATTAATAGACTTAAAAATATTTTTCAAGGTAAATGTAATAATAAGAGGTTGGATTGGGATAATGCCTCTAAAAGAATCATTCCAGAAACAATTACAAAATCAATCTCAGGATTTATTATAAATCTCTCAAAAAGCAAAATTATTCATTTATTTAATGCAAACTAAAGGGATTCTCAGCAGACTACAAGTATTTGGTGAAATTAGTGAAGAAGAGAGAAAAACTTGATGCGAGTCAGTAAGGTTAGGTACTGGATGCTGAAAATTACTGCAATGGACAATGCTCATTGTAGGCTGTTACCGATCATGTGGTGCAAGAAGCAGATTGCAGCATCAGGATTCAGTATTCATGTCCCCCATCAGTGGCAGAGTGGTAAGACGGTGGTGACTGGGTCTTCCTGTATAGCTATCTTTTGGCTACCGGATGATGTATCGTAGTGTGTCTGAAGCATCTTCAGCAGTTTTATAATTTTCATTATTTACTTTTACTTCTATTTGTGTGGTATTTCCAGCATCAGTGGTTTTTGGTAGCTATATTTTGCACTAAAGGTAAAGTAAACAAATACTAGATGATAGATATCTGAAAACTGTAGTGCTGTTCTAGTGCAGTGTAAGTGATAAAAAGAGATGGAGGGAAGTACCTTTAGTGCAAAATGCAGCTACAAAAACTACTGATCCCAGAAATACAATATAAATAAAAGCAAATGTAAAGAATGAAAAATATAGAAGTACTGAAGATGCTTCAGCAAATGAAGTGAAACACGTTATCTTGGTTGTCCATGTGGAACTGCGTCAATTTATCGAAACCTAACATTTCAGCCGTTATTCTGTGGCTTTCGTCAGAGGAACCTGAAGAAAGCCACAGAATGATGGCTGAAACGTTAAGTTTCTATAAATTGGTGCAGTTTAACTTGGACAACCGGGATAACATCGACAACGACTGCGGAAGTCTGCGCACTTACTTGAAGTGAAACATGTTTGGAAAAATAAAAAATAAATAAACAAATTAAATTGCATTGGTGTGATAATATTATTCATACAAATTGTTTACACACCATGATGTGGCATCACCCAGATAGCCAAGAGACAAGTGACTGCAGCCATGGAACGCTACGATTACAGCTTCTGGTGTCATCCAGCATCTCTTATCTCATAAGTGCTTCCCAGGAGGTTGATCATTAGACCGGCACCACCAGACATAAAGCCAGTATCACCATCAGCCACATAGTCTAGAATTGATGTCCCCACACCTTTGCTTGCCGCTAATCAAGTCACCTTGGCTCACACACTTGTTCTTGGTGGAAAACGATAATAACCACCGCATAGCCAGGAAAACAGCTCTCCAAGTTTGGTTGGCCATGTGTAGTGACCCTGGTGGTCCCGTCAGGATAGGCTCTCTTTTTTTTAAGACGTGGGTAAGTGTTGCGCTTGGAAGTCTACCATGATTCTGATACGAGTTTCGTGATAAGATCATTACAAGGAAAATGGGGGCTAACAGTTGCAGTATATTTATGTACTTACTTACACAATGTGACTGAACTGATGTACACATAACTGTATATAACATTTACAAGGAAATGTTAACAACTTGATAGGTCCTTCTCTGATGCATGGGCGCTATTCGTACACTATCACTCTTCAGTAATGGTTAAGTGATACCTGGCTAACCACCTTTGACGTGGAAATAAAGAGAGCATGCGGGTAGTATGGATGCCTTCCAACCCAAATATGACTGGACTGCTGTGAGCAATTTAGAACTCTTTAACCGTAACTAACTTGATCCATGCTGACATCCTATCATTTCTACCAGTAGAGCCCAGCTGACTACTTTCTGTTGAAGTCTGTTGGTGCTAATTTTGAGTACCAACCCATCGGCAAATGCTGCCGGAGGCCAAGTCTATGTCCATTTATTTCTGCAACATTGTGACGATTGATAATTTTCCAAAGGGAGATTGAGAGAGAGAACTTCTGGCATTTGCTAATGTTTTAAAACAGACACCCCCCCCCCCCCTCCACTCCTGCATCGGCTTGTGCAGATAGTTGAGACCTAGTTTCTGGCTTTTCCATGCTGTCATTATTCATGGTTGCAGTATTCAAACTTGTAGTAGCCACACCTCGATTTCTAATTGTCTAACAGTAAGGCAGGGCCTGCTGTTATTACACAAGTACATGCTCATCTGTCCCAGATTCATATTAATAAATAAGTATTTTTTAACACCCCAGCACCTGTTAATTTACCGCACATGTAGGAAAAACTAATACATTTTAGTTTGTTATAGTAAGATTATTTTATTAGTGATTGACAGGGTCACTTCAAGTCACTCACTCAAATATACTTTTCCATTGGTTCGCAGAACACATATGGAGTCTACTTTTCTAAGAATAGAACCAATTTTGCATTTAGTATTAAGTAAAAGAAGACCACTGGCATTTCCCCATAAATGTTTGACTCTCAAGCCGATCCAAATCCTTGATTTATACGTCACGCGAGTCCAGTCGTCCTTGGAAACACTTTTGTTGCCCATCTCTCATTGTTTATAAATGTATACCTAGTAAGTTTTTGGCCCATCTATGAAAGGTGATAGTGCTTTGTTATGAGAGCATCAGGCATTAGAGTTACCTTACACCCACTTTTCCTGCTGTGTGAGTCACTTAGGCCTTCCAGATATTTCTTTCTTTCACTGCTATTGTCCATCAAGTTTGGTGTCCGCTTTCACGTTCGCAACGTTTAGATGTTAAGCAAAACATGCACTTCATGCTACTAAGGCATGCTATACATATATTACAATATGTGGCTATAATTTCTGAAAGTGACAAGTACATACGAAAGATGGTTGATATGACTCATTGGAAGTTGTACTTCATGCAGGATTGAAGGAATAAGAAGGGTGAAGAGGTGGTCATGTATATAAGTGTAAGTAGTATTTAATTTGAAGGTGACTGTTAGGTGAACATCAGATTTTGTTGCTGGAATTTGTTTTTGTGCTGACCATGTTCTGACAACCTTGACACGAGACGTGATTGTGCATCAGATAGACTGTTTAAACCATGTTGTTTCCTTGTCACATGAGGAAATTTATTTAGATTAGATGGACTCAGCTAGCACAAATTTGCAATAGTAGTGTGTCTGGAGCAACGGAAATCGCTCTTAATTTGCAGGTTTCCCTACCAGGGCGTGACAGGTTTTATCACATAAATCCCAATGCAATTGGCATGAAGTTATATGTAGTTTACAGTTATTTATAGACTGCACTATTCGCTGGGTGATCCTCAAGCCACTTCCATACCACATAGTAATAACATACAGACCTAGTTTGGTGGGTGAGTGTTAATGTTCTGGCCTCACATTTGGGAGGACGTGGATTTGAATCCCTGTCCTGCCATCCAGATTTTGATTTTCCGTGGTTTCCCCAGATCACTCCAGGCAAATGCTGGGATGGTTCCTTCAAAAGGCCATGGCCAAATTCATCCCATTTCCTTGCCCCCAGTACTTTCCTGTCTCTAATGACCTCTACGAGGTGTAAAGCTATAAGCAAATAATAAAAAAAAAAACACACACACATAGTATCATAGAGCTAATTTCGATACACTGTCCTACTCAGTGTAATGAATTCAATACACAATTTCGATGAGGTATAAAAAATTACACATTAAATATAATGACATTTCCATTTTGTTTCGTATGTTGCCCAGAATGTCTTCCCAGGCCTCTGCATCCAGAAGCCCTCCATTCAGCAGTGGCATATTGCCTCAGCTTCTCCAAAGCCACAATCCTGTTCCATCAATTTTGTGTTCACCTGTTACTGGTGGAAACAAAAAATCTTAGTATCTAACTTCTTTCCTTCACTTACTTACTGGAGCAAGTTAGTGTTCTACTGCTTGTACTCTCCACAATCATCAGGAATGATCTCCATTTTCGTCTCTTCCCTTCCACGTGCTACTTCTAATTTTTCATGCAGGTCTTTTCACCAATATAAGCATGGTACATTCTCAAAACTCTCTTCCGCTGCCTCCTGTATTTCAGTGATTCGTAGCCCAGCCTCTTTGTAGTGTCCTTTACCAATTGTGGTCTGTGGAAATTTCTACTTACAAATCTAGCTGCCCACTTTCGCATCCTCTCCAATGCATTTATATGAGGCCCAAAATGTGGGTTCCATTGTACACCATCATAATCAAGCAGTGGTTTGACCAAGGTTTTGTAATCCAGTTCCCTCACTTCCCTTATATATTCCTTGATCAACCTCTCCAGTGAGTGAAGGGTTTTGAAACCTCTTCCTACAAACTGCTCAATATGTCCTACCCAGTTGAGTTTACTATCAAATATTATACCACATCAATTATACTTACTGTTTTCATTAAGCAAATCCTACATCTTATAATCACAAAAAAAAAAGAAAGAAAAAATTCTGCCTGTTTGTCAGGGTCATTTTGGAGCTGTAGGTTTTTACTAAAAGGAAATGGTATATTTGGAGGAAGTAATATTTTCTGGAGTTAGTGAGCTGCGAGTTTGACATGAAACTCAGCCCCGTCTCTAAAGACCTCGCTGTTAAGAGACGTTAAACAGTTAAAAAAAAAAATTAAATAAATAAATAAAAAAAACTCAGCAGGAAGGTATTTGTCCTCTATAGAACGCTTACTCGCTGACAGCGGTCTCCTCCAAGTGGATGATTTGGAAGAGGTGACGTCAAATGTGAGGTGGCGTATGGCCTTGAAGCACTCATTTAGCTCTCAGTAGATCAGGAGCAGTCCAGTAGTTAACATGGGCTAAATTCTAGCAAACCGTCTCTCATAGCCTGAGCCTAACCGCACACGTTCAGTTAAGATCATACCGCCAGTCATTTATCTCTCTTATCGCAGGTCGGAACTAACCTTGCATAATACGCTAACGTCTGTAAAAGGTATATATAGCAAGTATTCTAATAAATAGGTAATTCAGCAGCCAATCGACCTTATTGTTCATAACTAGGATAGATTCTCAGCTAGACATTTAACAAGCGGTATACTTCCTATCCTCGTTGCTGGATGTAAACCAGTTGGTGTCAATCTTGACGTGATGTTACCTCCATTAGCAGGTTCAAGATCGCAGAACAAGTGCAGACATCACTTGAAGTAAGAAGATTCACAAGAGGAATTTAGAAATATCCCGAAGGTAGGTGAAATTCCACTCATCATCATCCCCCATCACAGACAGTCACTAAAACCAATCAAGCCCACCACTCGGCCCCTCACATTTTTACGCAATTAGCTGACTTTTCCTGGCATTTACTTTCATTCCATACCTAACGTGCTGGGTGAGTGGTAAAGCTTGGTTCTGGCATTTGGGACTACACAGACTCAGTGCCCTATCCAGCAATAGTGATTTCGGTTTTTCTGTGGTTATCGAAATCCTGGAAAATGACAGGTTGTTTCCTGCAAAACCGCCATGGCTGACTTCGTTGCCATCCCACATAACCATTCCTCTCCTACCTCCAGTGACCTTGAAGTTGATGAAGCACAAAGCCATAAGGGAAAAAGATCATTTCTTGTCCAGATACCCCTGAAGCTTTTCACATCATTCTCCTGTTTTAATCCTATTATATAACATTATTATTCTGTATCCAACGACAGCAAATGTAAACAAAGATCACACCATAATTTTATTTGGGGAATTTAACACCCAATTAGGAAGGGAAAAGCGATATAGAGATGTTATAGGGAAATGGCTAGCACAAAGAAGAATGAACAAGAATGGCATAATACTGGTGGAATTCTGCAGAAACCATCATATTATCTCAAAATCAAGATACTACATGAGAAGACTAAATAAACTCAAAACCTGGAAACATCCAGACTGGAAACAAGAAGAACGTTAACAGGTTCATGTTTGTATTGATAAGAATTACCACAGATAAATCTGCAATGTAATAGTTCTGAGAGGAACAGGCACTGGATCAGATCAATACATGGTGAAAATAAAAATGAAATTCACTCCACTAAGGAAAGATGCCACCCCAAAAAGAAGAGAGTCTGTGACCCACATAAACTCATAAATAAAATGGAATATAAAAAAAAAGAACAAGGAGTATAAAATTAACAGATGATCTAGAGGACATAATTCCCCAACTGAAACAAGTAGCCCAAATCCTAGTTAAAAACAAACACCAGTGTTGGAATGATGAATGTGATAGACAAAAATCTTGGTTATCTTCTACTGTTTTAAGATAGAGAGAGAGAAAAAAAAAGAATCACACTTGTAACTCACAAAGCAGGGAAAGCTAACCCAAAAAGTAATGAGGGTTTAACACAAATACCAAAAAGGTATACTTTTAATGATGGAAACAAACTCTCTTGATTACTACAAAATATTTAGCAGACAACTCCAAAGATATGATCCTCCAACACTAATGCTAAAAGGTAAACATAATAAGATGCCCCATAGCAATAAAGAAAAAACAGAAATCCTAGAAGAAACATTTAACAGGCTACTAAATTGCGAAGATCCCCCAGAACTTCTTCAAATAAACACAGAAACACCAGTGCTCTAAGAAATCTCAAGAACTACAAAGCAAGCGGAGAAGATCAAACATTTGTGGAGCTCTGGAAATATGCTGCAAAACCAGTAAAGGTATTACTCCAATGCAGAGTGAAAATCTGGAATGGAGAAGAGCTACCAGAACATTTCACTACAGCTTTAATACATCTATTATATAAAAAAAGTGAGAAAAGTCAAACCCAGACAATTGGATTGCTCATATATAGTCTTGTCAAGAATACTCTACAATCGCTGCAAAGATCAATTTTAACAGGAACTAGGAGAATATCGAGGAGGATTTAGACCATTGAAAAGCTGGCCAGAACAGATAATCACCTTAAGACTAATAATGGGTGCGTACAAAAGAAGACAAAAACAAGAAGTCATAACCTTTGTATACTTAAAAAAAAGCCCACGATTGTAATCACAGAGATTCAGTGCTGGACATATTAACGAAATTTTGGACTTAATCCGAAATTAATAAGAATGATCAAATTAACCCTCACAAATACCAAATCTAAAGTAAATTTCAGGGAAGAACTTTCTGAAAGAGGGTCTATCACCACTGCTCTTCAGCTGTGTGCTGGAATACATGACGAGAGAATGGTACAAGGAAAATCCTAAAAACAAGAAATTCGAACCAATAACGATCAAATAAACTTAAATTGTTGGGATTCGCAGACAACTTAGCATTACTAGCTAATAACATACAAGAAGCCAGGGATCAAATAATTAGTCTAAAAAATATAGCATAGTGCTACCTATAAAAAAACTGAAATCATGGGAAAAGACCCTCTAGTAATAAACCATATAACAATAGACAACAAAAAAGTAAAAATAGTAGAACAATTTAAATATCTGAGCGAAATTATAACATAACATGAATGAAAAACTTGCCTGGCAAGAATGAACTAGCAAAATGATAAAAACTAACATGGTCTACATACGGCAAAAAAGTCTGTAAATCAAAACGAAATAAAATACTACAAGATGGTCGCTGAGCCAGAGGTAACATATGTAAGCGAAATTCTTTTTACACTCAGAAAAACAGAATTGACGAAATTTTAAAAGTGGAGAGAATAGCCAGAACATGTATAAATAAAAAAATATCAAAAAGAGGGACAGTGATGGTTAGTGCCAAATGAGGTGGTTTACAGGAAACTGGAGCCCATAACGGATACTATACGTTAGATGAGAATTTCTTTACTTGGTCACATCCTGAGTACGCTAGAAACCAGATTAAGAAGAAGAATAATAGAAAAACTTCAGAGGTTGAAGCGACAGGCAGGATGGATCAAGCAAGTTAGAGAAATATGAAAGAGCTAGAGATAACTCTGGATGATGTGCAGAGCAAAACAGAAAAACTAAAAAAAAAAAAAACTGAAAGATAAGAAAATAAGATCTAAACCAAAAATAGGTAAACGACACACAATGAAGAGGGTATTTACAAATGAGGAAAGAAAAAAAAATCACGACGAGTGAAAAGATACTGGGCAATTCGGAATGAACGGAGCATGCACATGCCTAAGATGATGGCTAGAAAACAATAGACTAAAGTGGTCCAATGATGCCATAAAAGCCTAATTATAACTACATTATGCCGTTGGCAAAAGACCTAACTTCTGACTATACTAACGACACAATCACTAACTAGAATAATGAACAGCAATGGTCCCAATACACTATACTGTGGCATTATCATTTCCACTTCTGTCTTCTTTGACAATTGATTTCATAACGTATTTGTTTCTAGATTCTAAGAATTCCTGTAACTAGTAACTACTTTTGTTATTTTCTCCAACAGTTTATACTTTACTTACCACTATTTTTATCTAACTCTATCCAATGCTCTTCAGAGATATAGATATACTATCAACTTGGCCTCCCTTATCCTTCTGATCTGATCCTACATATATCCCACTAACAAAGATTAATATTAATATCCTTGGCTAAGCACATGTTGCTTCTTTGAAGACCAGTTTCTTTTCTCACAAGCATTTCTGATGTGGTTGTATGTCAGTCTCTCTGTCAGTTAACCTACCACTGCTTGTCACTTTCAACCCTATTTGTATCCCCATCTTTATGTACTGGCCCATCTCCAACAACTTTCTGTCATCTGGTAAGTAGCAAGTCTCCATACTCAATTTAAACCATATGTCAGGAGTTGGTATGAAGTCATATACCTCTATCATTCATACATTTATAGTTATATAATCCACACCAGCCTCTTCGCACTTTGTTAGCTTCCTTGGTTCCTCACACTGTCGTCATGATCTACTTATAATATTTTTTATCTTCTTATGTGGAGAAGGTCCAACTCTGGATTTCCCTCACCCAACCCTGAATGATTGTCTGTAATGGTCTCAATAAACTAATTCTTAACATCCTTTCCAAATTTTGAGATATTAGAATGGAATCGTTAATATTTGTCAGGAACAAATGCTTGGTTGGGGTTAGTTCCAAACACTTAGTCTCAACTTAAACCGTGATGTGTTGTCTATGGATATTTCGATTGTTCGTTACTGATGACTGGTCGCCACCAGATTGGATTACCTCAATCAGGAAAGGTATGTTGAAATCAAAGTCACTGCTGCTATTAAAAAATTAAACCATCACTATATTCTTAATCTTAAAAGTTGTTGAATAATCTTTTAGGTATCGGAATTCTTCACCAAATTACTTGATTGCAAGTACTGATAAATGATTCGACTCAGGCCAACCCTCAGGCCCCTAACTGCATACAGTCACATGAAGGTTTCCAAATATTTCACACGTACACAAAAGTCTCTAAGATGGCTGCCGGAAATGCTATGTCATCGTATGGTCTGTTGCCTACTGCCTAAACCTTCGGACACAAGCACGGGACAGAGTAACGTGGTGCTCACTCAACCAATTTTTACTGACTGACCATGAGGAGCCTCAGCCGTGGGAACCAGAAAAATCCCAAATTCTCATGACATCATCCAAAATTTCCGGGTATCCATACTATTCCATATGATTGAAATTTTAATACTAGATATCTAACCTCCTAAACGTTAAAATGAATCATAGTAAAAATTTCTATAGATATCATAGTTTTGCTGTAAAAAAATTATTTTTTTAAGATTTCTTCAAACTTTCTCTCACGCCCAAAATCTTTGAATTACCAAGTCGAAATAACTTTTTAACTGTGCTATAGGACTGTCTCTTTTATTTGAAGTATAAATGTGCCTGGTAATAATTTTCTAGCAGGGTGAAATTCCAGAAGTTTAGATGGGGTGTTTTCCGTAAAATCTATATCTCCTAAAGTATTGAATCTACCGTTGTGATACTTGTTTTAAATGATTCTACGTAACTTTTTCTATAAGGGATGTAGTTGTTATTTGATTTACCCAATTTATTATTAATTTTTGTAAAATCATTCCGCCGTTTGGAATCTATCTCAGCCAAACCGGAAATGCCTGTTTTTGTAGAAATCGTGAAAAATTTTACTTTCTCTTATCTTAACCAAACTACTTCATGGATTTTAATGAGACCTCCCGCAAAATGCTTGGATTGAATTGTACTTTGTTTTGAATATTGGTCTCTTCTACTGAATTTCTTTATATTCTTAAAACTGGTCATGTTTATGTGTGTTATTAATTTCACAAAATGTTTCAAAACCAATCCTTAAACTTTAATATGATATGTAAGAAAAAAAAATCACGCTTCTTTTAAGCTATAAACTGCTTTCCCTATCTTCAAAACTGTAGCTTCCAGAATTTTAATTGTGTTTACTATGTAATTCTGCTTTCAGACAAACTCGATTTTAAAATAACGATATCTCTTTAGGAAAAAATCCTAGCTGGAAAGTTACCTATTTCATTTTGCTATTCATAAGTAGCTATGAGAATGAATGCATTGTTTTCTTTTCTGAAATAGTTTGAATCCCATATATCAGATATGTTTACATTACGTTATGATATTATACGACTATTTAATCTGAAATATCACTTGAAATATTTAAGCAAAACACTTTAAACTTGATCTGAAATGTTATTGAGGTGAGCTCGATGCCCTATACACAAATTTGGTTATGAAGTAACAAAATTTTACGTTACTTGAGATTACCATATACTCGTAATATTGCGATGTTATTGAGTCTATCTTGCAACACTGTCTTGAGTCGGTGTAAGACCAAAAACTTCGTTCTTTCGTACAGAACGATCCAGGAATAGTGACGAGTAGTCGAATGAAGCACGCAAACTCTGGTGTAAGTCCTCTAGACCAGGGTTTCCCAACGTGGGATACGCGAACCCCGAGGGGTTGGCCAATTGATCGTAAGGGGTTCGCGACAATATTTACGTAATGGCGGACTGGCTATCTCAAGCGTATAACACCCACAATGGTGAATTTCGCTCATTGTCGCCAGTAGTGGAGCTACAAAAAAGGTAGCAGTTTTTTGATAAGGGGGCTCACCATAGCCTGGGAAAATTTATAGGGGTATGTGGAGTTAAAAGTTTGAAAAAACCCAGCTCTAGACCATTTTTACTTTTGTAAAAAATCTACAACCCCTCTAAAAATGTTTGCCCTCTCATCTTGTCATTCGAAAAGTTTTAAAAAACTTGCCTCTACCACTCAGCAATCTTTCTTGATGAAAAACGTGGTTATAGAAATTTATAGTTCTTTAAACATTTGTGGACTGTCTCAAAGCGAGTCGTAACATCGATTTGAAGAAGTGGATGAAATCGTTGTAGGATCGACTCTAACGACATGAATACATGCTCGTAAACTTCAATATAATATTTACAGGAGAATCTTGAAGTGTTTTCGCTTCTACCTTGGTGGAGGCGCTTGGGAATTTTACGCCTATGTGGGTATTTTGTAGTTCGTTGATTTCAAAGTTAGTATCTTGTAACAGTCCTCAAACCAAAAATTAAATGGAATTTTATTTATAAAGCACTTAAAGTAAGCTAGAGTTTGGTTGAATTTGATCTGATATGTTTGTTTTGCAATTTCCTGTAACTCAATGTACGTATATAGACTTTGTTTTATGGATAGAAATTATTTAACGGCCATTTAATATGTGTAAGAACAGAATTGTGCAAGAGAATTGCTTAAATGTTCGTAATTCCAAGTATTAATGCAAGTTACGATGCCTAAAGGACAATTTATTACAGTTTAAAATGATTTCTGCGAATAATTTTGTGTTTAAGTATCTTTAATTTTTAATTTCCATTTCTGACCATTTTGTATTGATTGTAAATGATTATGTATTAATTCTGATTGTTTTTAATATGTTTCAATTTTTTAAATATTATTAATGTTCGAGAAATATCTGTTGGAAGCTTTTGAAGCGTTCTAGAAATTTCGATGGAGTTTATATAAAGCTAACATCCGAGACAGAGATGTAGTTTTCACCGACTCAATTTACGACGGCCATGTACTGTATTGTCTGTGGAAGAAGTATTGTATGCAATCTCTGGATTGTTTGTATGTATGTAAACAGTATCGTTGACATCGTGTTTATGAAAATAAAAGCAAGTTTAAACTGAACTGTATCGTGGACTACTTATTTATTACATTAATTAAACCACGATCAATCTAATAATCTTACTGAACACTTTCCGCCTTCTTCGAATTTTGAATCTGGAACACAGTATAAAACCTCGATTATTGCGTCTATCTTCTTATACGATTCATTTCTGTAGATCTGCATTCAAAATATCGACGCGATAAAAAATTTCTATCGTCATTTTTAAACAGAAAATACACTCAAACGGTTAAATGCAGGAGTAAAATGCAGACGCCTAAGCTCCGTCAGCACTATCTACTTATCCAGATGAAGAATGATCGTATAAAAATTGCATTAGCTGCTGATAATTTTCTCTTACTGTTTTGAGAGATTTGGGTCTCACTCACGAGCTATAAAAAACATGTTTACAAGTACAAAATTATAATTATAAAAAAGGAATTAAAATTATAATCTTTATAAATAACTTGTCGGGCAATAGACTGCGTTGTATGGTCGCCTCATCAGATCACACTAATTCAACAGATTCAGAATCTACAAAATAAGTTCATAAGGCTTATTGGTTGCCGCATGGGCTTTCATTATAAAGACGTTCCGTTGGTTGCTGTTGGATCTTACCTTGGCCTCCATCCTTTGGAGTTGAGACGGAATGTTCATGTTGTCCTATTTCTGCATAAAGTAATTTCAGGTGTTATAGACTGCCCTGAAATTCTCAGACATGTATATTTTCGTTGTCCGTCTGGTACATGGTTGAGAGAACTATTTGGTCGTAGACATCTGCGCACAAACTATGAGGCTAGCAGTGCCATAGAACGGATTCAGAGACTAGTTAACAGAATACCTCCTGAACTTGATTTTTTTCATTGACAGTGTTGCTGTTTTCAAGCGAGTACTCGTACGTGAATGGAGTCAGCAATGATGGACCTAGTACAGTCACGGTCCATTATTCCCTGTAATAATTTTTATTTTTCTGTAATGTTGAGTCTTATTATTAGTTTTAGAATATTTAATAATTTTCTTTTGTATAATTGTTTTTCAAGTTTTAGTAATATTAAACTATACTTGCTATTTTTTGTTATCTTCCTGTTTTCACTGTAACTAATTTGTTCACAAATAGTGGTAATTCTGTTTACTAAGTAGTTATCATAAGATATATTAATGTAAAATGGTTTTTCCGTTGGAATAAATAAATAAATAAAGAGAAGGAAAATCGTAATTAGTTTCTTTTTTTCTATTCTCATTTGCCACTTCTTAAACTATCCAAGTCATTTCGACAAGTCTCCCACTATAACAGTTCCAATGCATTTGCTTGCTGTTATTATTCTCTTAGTTCCATATCGTACTACAAGATTGAGATTATGAGCATTACATTGCACAAATAAAGCTCGAGGCTCTTCTTTACGTATTCGTGACTGAAATCCTATTATTATTCCAGAAACATTAGAAGCGTTATCGTAGCACTGGCCTCTTGAGTTTTGAGAGCACCAACTAGTGCTTGGGGAAAATGCCAATGTCCAGATCAAATGAGGTTACAAATACAAAACCACAATTTAAAAAAATGGATTAAAATTATAATCTTTATAAATCACTTCTCTGACCTTGAGGTTCACAGTTAGAAACATTCCAATAAAATGTTCACTTGCAAATTAAGGCCTTCAAGGTATTAAAAATTTCCGACAAATCTATATGCCTAGCGAACAACTGTTTTGGATGAGCTGTTGATATCGATTGTACCACGTTAATATTATCAACGTTTTTTTTAAAGAGAACTAGTGCCGTAAGAGTTTATCCTCTAAGTATGAATTTTATTATACAACCAGTAAAGTGTCCCAAAATGAAACCAAAACCTTGTCCGATCTGGAGTTTTTTCGTTGTAAAAATTGAATATTTGGCAAACGTACGTAATATGTATAAGAATTTCTAGCATACTACCATTGCTTTAAAAAGTCATTTAAAAAATATGCATCCAGAAGGGTTTAAAGAGTGTGAAAAACTAAATGCAGGTCTTAAGTTGCAAGAAGAAGAAAAAAATATCAACGTCAGTGTAATACAATATTTTAAGCAAATAATAATCTAAAGACGAGCCTCTTAAGTGGTGGAAAATGAACGCTCACAAATATTCCATATTTTCACCATTAGTCCGCAGGTTTCTGGTGGGTGAGCGGTTAACGCTCTGGTCTCGCATTCGGGAGGACGCCGGTTCGAATCCCCGTTTGGGTATCTAATTTGGATTTTCCTTAGTTTACCCAAATCACTGCAGGCGAATGCCGAGATGCTTCCTTCAAAAGGCCACGAATTATAGCCATTTGAAATTTTGTCGATAGTACACACGGATTCAGCGAAAGCGCCTTCGAAATACACTAAAGCGGCTTTCACGCTTGTCGGTTTTGGGGCGTACGATATTTTACAGTAGCACTCTTGCCTTCATACACGATTGTTTGCCGTCGATCGAGTTCAGTAGGAAATAACTGGGGTGGCGATCTCTATTGAAATCAAAGGAATTTTGTACATTGCTCATGGCGTTGTTGTGGGTACACAGCCTATTTTACACGTGTTTTGTAATAATGAAACTAATATGCTTAGCTGGTCTTTCTTTCTCTCATTTCTTTTCTGTATACACACTCAGTCGATCTCAAATTACGGGTGGGTAAAATACCCACGCGGAATTTTCAGGGTGTGTACTACTACCCACCGTACTCAATTTATCCGCCGGCCCTGTTTATTAACTATAAGTAGGCCTATCCTGAATACAGGGACATATTTCTAAATTTTGCGCCCCGGGCGAATATAATTGGCCGCCCCTGTAACTTACCCGATAGCAAAAATGAACGATGCAATGAGCTGACAAATAAAAACTTATACTTTGTTTCTATGATTATTTATTACTTGTGCAATCAAATATTACAAACTACTAATGTGAATAAATATATATGTTCAATTATGTAATATGGGTTGATATATACGTTTAATTTTTATAAAGACTACTTAATTCAATATTTACAAATCATCTGACAAACTGAGACATTATTCTGATGTTTCAGTATTCCAAAACATTAACATAACGAAATATTTAAATTTGATAACAAAAATGTCATAAACTTTTGTTCAAAATTAAGGATAGAAATAAAAGTTAAATTACTTTGTTAAACATGCCATATTAAAATAACTGCTTGCGTGGTGCCAAACTGTTGGCAAAATCATCAGTAACATCATTATAGCTCAGTGATTACGTCAAATCTGCCTCTACATTAAGGATAGATGAGTTATTTAAGTGTTCTTCGCTTAAGCGAGAGCGCATGTAACTTTTAATTCGTCGCAGCACGGAGAATGAACGCTTTGCACTACAGTTAGTCCCTGCTGTGCAGGTAAACATACGTAATGTAATATCAATGTAAGGAAACACCTCTTCCAGTTTGTTTTCTCTCAACAAAATCTCTATTTGTCTCAAGTTATTTGGTTTCTTGTTTTTTTTTTACGGATTGTATATAATATTTGAAGAGCACAAATACATCTTGCAGACCATCCGCAAGATCTTCCGGATAGAGTCGTCGTAATTCTTTGGCGCTGTTCCTTATTTCTTCTTCTCCTTTTTTCTCAAGTTTAAAGGAATGAAAACTTGTCCTTGATACTATCATAAGCACTCTTTTGCGTTTTAAGTTCACTTAAAAGCTGGTCACAAATTGGTAGAAATGCATGCACCCAAAAATGGTCACTTGCTTGCAGTAGCACTTGTTCCTCGCCAGATTCGTAACAACTAAGTTTTCTTTTGATAGAGCGTTTTTGGAATCTTTTAAATTCATTTACCTGAGATTTCCTTTTGATGGCCTCTTCATATATTTTGAAAGAATCTCTTTTTTTTCAATAAATAAAATTAATGATTCATAGAGACCTACAACGACTTTTAGGTTAATATCCACTCCTAGCAGAGCATTCGAGACCAAATGAAATTGTTTCAATATGGAGCCCCACAATTCAGACATTATGGCAGTCTCTAAAGTAGATATTTGCGACAGCAATCCAGTTGCCTCACTGCGGACCAAAGGTTTTTGTGACGAATCATTTTTTATTTTTTGCAGAGCTGCTATAATCTGATTACAGTCATTGTTAAGACCAGTGCAGGCATCATCTCCAGCTGACCATCGAGTATTCGATACACTTTTTAGAGAAACATTCTCAGGCTCAGTCAGGAATTCTAGTAACAGTTTTGACCGTTGTGTTGATACGGTGAAGAAAATATATAAGTTTTGCAACAACCCGAAAAACTGAATAGTCTGTTGGTACATTGAGCGGCTGACGACCCTACCAAATTTAAAGAATGCGCGGAGCATGGTGCATAAATTGCATAAGGCCATATTTCCTTAATTCTTGCCTGTAGACCCTTGTAGCATCCAGACATGTTGCCAGCATTATCGTAAGATTGACCTCTGCAATTATTAATGCTGATATTAAAAGTCTCAAGGACTGCTTTCAACATGTCTTCTGATTTGTGACCAGTGTTAGGAAAGAATCATGAAAACCGTTCAACGGGTTGTCCGTTTTCTAATCTGATAATTAAAGAAAGTTGGTCCACATGAGTAATATCGGGGGTAGAGTCAACACTAAAGGAAAAATATTTTGCCTTTTGGATGTTTTTTATAATGGAGTGGGTTACTTTATCAGCCATAATTTTTATGACTTTCTCATAAGTTGCAAATGACAAATAAGACACGTGACCTTGAGATATCCCATTCTGTAGATCTCATTGTTTATCAGTAACAAGAAATGTTGTTGTCAGATTCAGTAGTTTTATTGCAATAATGTATTTAATTTACATAAGTTCGTTTGATTTGATTTGAATGCGGTTCTCGGCCGACAAGGTTATCATAAGGAATGTTTTATATTATTACTTGTCATAGAAAGGATAATGGTTGTAACCTAGTGGACAGGCTAGTGAGTAATAAAGAATGTACTTTATTGAGGTCTGGTTGACGTTCAAAAGAACAGACTTCCCTTGTGTTACCGAATGTTTTGGGTCATTAATTTACTGAAGTGATGGAGAGCTTCTCGAATATAGTGCGGGTTTGTTTAAAACAATGGACACAGTGCGACATTGTGAGCTCGCCTGTTTGAATGTTCGACGAATGAAAGGCTTCTTTGAAAAGCCCAATAATAAAGTATTCCAGCGCTGAGCTGTCAGACTTTGCAGACGTCGCTGGCAAAGAAACATTCATTCTCAATAAACTGTTTGTACATAAGAAGTGCAGCCCACAGAGACTATGGCTATATGGAGGGGGATGACCTACCAAGAAAATGACGCTGGTGGTGGGGTTATCCCAGCCAACGGAATTCATTTCCGCTGGTTGCTGATATTTTTTTTGTGTTTGTTATATGTTCGGCCAATCGGGAGAAAGAAGGGGAACGAGCTCCGCCCAAGGCGAGTCAACGAGGGAGGTACAATGGACAGAGACGGACACTCGATGTAAGACCGGCGGACGGACACTGGGTTTTCGGCGTGGCAAGACGATCATCTCTCGTGCAGTGCTGAGGGCCTCCTGGGACACCGACAACGGCGCTGTTTGACATGAGAGACACCAGACGCTTCGCCCACCCTCGGCTCAGCTGACGAGACTACCTGGGGCCTGCCGGAAACACGCCCGAAAGGCTCCACACAGCTCTCCTTGCGGGTCATCGACACGACTCTTCACATGGCCTACGCTGCTCAACATTACGGCAACGCAATCGTCTACAGAGACCACAACGAGCTCCAAAAATTATGAACTGTAAATTTCACTACCTGAGAGGGAACAACCATTTGCCTATTCAAGTAATTGTTTCATCGAATAAAATTTACTTTCTATGTATAAAATCAATAAAAGCACTATGTATCTTTTTTAATATATTATGTTTCACTTGTATTAATGTGAAGGACCACTTCGGAAGAGAACCCCACCCATAGTCACTTATTTTGTGATAATTAATAAAACTGTTTATAAAATAGTAAATCCCGAGGCGTACAGACGGGGACACTACAACCTTTACCAGGAATACCCATTGTTTGTATGTGTTTTGCCAAAAAAGGATAGAATTCAGCAATTGCTTCTAATATCATCATAAAGTTTCCGTTGTGAATTGATCCAAATTTGTCTGACCCTCCCCGGAAAAATAATCCCCGAGTAGCTAGTGTTTTTACAGCCACAACAACTCTCTATAAGACACATCTCCAATATTTATATATATATATATTTTTTCATTTTCCATCTGTTCAGCTAATTTTGAGTCAACTCTTGTCCTGGCCATACCTCGCTGTTTTATCATTAACAAACAGTTTTTATGTGCTAAGCTATTTTCGTGTGAACTTACCCTTTCATAAGCATGTTTCCAGTCACCGAATCCTTCATGGGAAGATAGTGGACCTTTCCCACTGTCAAATAAACGACAGGAATCATAAAAAACTGATCCAAATAATTTCGAGACACTTTTTCTCCGTTTAGCAGACGTCCTTTAAACAATTTTTTTAGTAATTATCGCCTGCCATCACCATCGATGAAACGTTTAAATTTAGAAAAATCTTCACTTGAAATATTTTGATCAAATCCTTTTCTTGAAAAATAATCTCGTAGCTCATCATTTACAGTCCATAATGCGGGATCAGTTTCAACTAATAATGAGAGAGCTGCAGTATTTATTACCAAACTGTCAATGTGAAATTGCTGTGTCGCTCTCGATGGATTACTGGTCGAAGGGGAATGAATTAAATTCATGCTATGTTCGGGCAGGAAACCAATTGAATCATCCGTAGTAACAGTGATAGAATCATTAGTAGCTTGAGTAGGGTGAGACTCAGATTCTTGCTTAATATGTAGTACAGGCACTGGTGAGGAATCATCAATAGTTTTGGTAATACATCGTGCCTGCAAACAAAATTAAAAACAAATGTACGTTGTGACATTACAGTAGTCATGCAATCCTTGATTTATGAATATCGGTGCAGATATCGATAATCGATATACAGCGAGAGGCTACTCTCTGAGCTAGACTCGCAGTCAGTCAAGTGTTAACGCGCATAGCAGCAACCCGGGAAAAATGGTATGGTTGTGTGTAAGTAAAGTGGCGTATTCTTGAAGACATTTCGCGCATATTGATACGTAAAACGCGCTTCCGCGACGGGAAACTAATGATGGCGTGACGTCGCTATTCGTGAGATACGCCAAACGGTGCAAAAATACGCCGATACTTGCTTAGAGAACTCTGAAAGTGCTATTGTGTATTGGTAACTGTTGTACAGGCATTCAGCATATTTCTTATTAGAAGGAGAGTATTTTGTGATTCAACTTTTCACTCCTAACAACTTGTATTCTTCGGAAAAGTAATAATTAATTCCAGTTGGTGGTCGGCGTACAGATGTAAGATACAAACTGTTGGAATAAAAACGTTGTTCTACTTGTACTTCCGATGTGTGAGTGTATCTTTTTAATGGTTGGTTCCTATGAACTTGGGAATATTCAGTATTCCAAGTACGTTCGACAAACCGCTGGTGGCGACTAAGACAAAATAATAAACTACGAAGTATCGATGCCTCCATGAGGTAGGTCAAATCATAGTGTTGTGGTAACATTGCTATCAGTAAATGAACATTAACTCCAGTAAAACGTGAATAAGTAAAACCTTGTAGTTTTACAACGTATGTACAAACCCTGCTACATAAAGATCAGTTCCTCCTCACCCTCATATTACAGTATCAGTATGATGTTATTTTAGCGAGTAATTAATAATTGTCAGATAATAAGTTAATCCAGCCAAATTTAATTTGAAAGTATGAAAATAATAATAAGCTTTTCCTGATGTTCTGCACTACATTCCTATATGTTAGGAAGCGTCCATAAATTGCGTGGATTTGTTACTGTTAAAATAATGTACAGAATGCACATAAGCATGTTAATATTTATTCCACCAATGTCAAACTAATCGGCCTATAATTTTCATCCCTATTTGTAACCCCTCCATTCTGAACCGGTACTACTATAGATCTTTTCCAATCCTCTGATAAGCAGCAAGACTCCAAGCTCATTTTAAATCAAATTTCATGGTAAGGTACAATATCATATCCCACAATCTTTAATAGATCTGTAATAATTTTATCTACACCAGTCCCTTTACATTTTATTAGCTTTCTGAGTTCCTTCATAATTTCCAGAGAATCTATTTCAAATTTTGTAGTTCCCTCATTTTTACTTTTTGGGAGATTCATTCCCTCTGACTTATTCCCTCCCATCATTGGATGATTGTCTCTAGTGGTCTCACTAAACCAGTCACTCAATATTTCTGCAATTTTAAAATCCTCAGTGACTTCAACTCCATTCTTATCTACAATTGTCTGAAGACCTTCCTTCCCCTCAGTTTTCTAATATAGCCATAGATATTTCTAGATGCATCGTTCAATGATCCACCTGCACCAATAATATTCTTCATAAATCCATCCTTTACTTCTCTCTTCGCTATTATTAATTGTTTGTATTTGGACGTTAACTGCTTTACTCTGAATGACACTACATGCCTTAACTTCTGTTAACGACTGAGATCAGCAAGCTTAACTAACACCTTAAATTTATTTGGTTCCTATGATTAGTTTGGACGTTACTCGGAAATTGCTTATAATGACAGTTAAATCTAAGGCAGCCGGCTTCACTCGCACACTTATTGTCAGCAAAGAGTGAGGGCATTGTTACTATACGACATTTTGTTTCTGAAATATCCTTAAACATGGATTTTCAAATTGAACTGTTACATACAAGTATGAGCGATGACTCAGAACAAGTGACCAACATAAAAAGAAAACAAATCCACAAGAAACAATTCTCGTAAAAATTTGGGCAATGTCTCATCATTATACGGTTTCAAAAACTTTGAGGTCTTGTTCTGAGCCAAGCCTGTACTTTACAATGTGTAACTTTCTGAAACAGCGTGGTTTTTCTTTGTAATATGGATCGCCCATTTAAAACTGAAACAAAATCTAGTGACTTTGTCACTACGCATGCCATGTTTTAGCTAATTAGACACAAAAATTTGTACCTTAGTTGTTTGCCTTATCAATCTTATGGGTAGTATAAAAACCGTTATTTTCCTAGATCAGTTTTAGGTTTAGCAAGCCTTAGAATAAATCGCATATATTATGTCTTTGAGTTCAGTTAAAATTATGAGATGTATAATTGCCCAGTCACTAGAGTTTTATTTTATTTTAGATCAACAATCTATAACACCGAAAGAAAATGTGCTGTTTCAGAAAGTGACGTGGTTGCACTCTGTATAGACTTGACTCAGAACAAGATCTCAAAACTTTTTGACACAAAACAATCACAAGACTTATTGGCATACTTTTAGAAGTTGTAGGGTATATATATATCAAGCAAAATAAGTACGTAGCTATTGCAAAGCGCTGTATATACTTTACCTGTAAGGAATTTTGATTCTCGTCTTCGAAATTAGAGAATGAGCTGCACGTAGACGAATCATCATTTCTTTTAATGAAAAACTTATTTATTTTATGGGTTTGCTGTATAACCTCATTTTCTTTTTTCAGCCTTCGTTCAGCTTCTTTTCGATACGCATGACCACAAGGACGTTTCTTCTTGGCTTCTTCATGTGCGATTTTTTCTAAGGCTTCTTCATGACAAACAATTGAAACTAAGCGAATGAAAACAATACAGCTGAGTGACTCGTGACACACTCGCGCTTGGTTTTTTCCCCTTCCATTCCCCGACGTATGTTATCATGCCAACGAGAGGACTGCGATTAATTACTATGCGGAACCTACCACCACACAAGTACCTACGTTGTACTTAAAGTAATAAAAATTGAAACGAATAATAAATTGATTTCCGTGAATATATTATACCAAACATTTTTTATACGTTAGAGGTCCATCCTTCGGAGACGATAGGAAGTTCCCACCAGAACTCAGAGGGACGATCCTCCGGACGCCTCTCTGGTAGCTTTCACCCCTGGCGATAGCCCCCTATGCCCTTAGGAGAATACGTCCCTGCCTGAATAAGTCTATTAATGCTTGTAATTTGATTTGTAATATTGTTGGGTTTTCACAGGCTGTAGTTCATTTAGTAACTGAGGTAGCATAGTGTTACTATATTTATGTAACAATCTTTCACCCCGGCCTGCACAGCTGTGCGGGCTGCGATTGTTGGTTAGGCGTCTGCATTGTAGCAAAGTAGGGTATCAGGCAGTACGTGTGTCTTGCTGCTCTGAGGAGGTCGTATGTCGCGAACACAGCTTGTGTCAGTGTAATGCAAGTGTTTCAGAAGTTGTGTTACTGAATGTTAATAATTAAATTCAATAATATTTTTACAAGACCAGGGAGTTTTTCATTTCCAGACTATGTCAAAATACCTAAAATTTGTTTATCTAAGCCCGGGGTCCCCAAAGTGGTCGATACCGACCCCTTGGGGTCGATAAGAGATTTCACGGGGTCGATTAATCCAGGGGGGTCGATTAATTCTAAAGAGAATCAATTAACCTGTACAGGAAAAAAAAGGAATGTTCTACTAACAATCAGGTCAATAAATTAAAGTAAAGCTCATCCTCTCAATTCTGGTCTGTTTGCGAAGTCATGTGAAGTAAATGATGAATCTTTCAACCAATTACTTTTGCTCACTGAGGTAAGGTGGTTGTCAAGATGTGATAGTAACAGTATTGAGAGTTGAAGAGTGCCTTAGGAAGGTGGATCCATCGCTATGTGACAAGTTAAAACAGTGCAACAACCATCTGTACTTTTTGGAAGGTCTTTTTTTGAAATTTATTCCACCCATCCTTAGTTTTTTTCCTATTTTTTTTTTTTAGATTATAATAACAGTGGAAAGAATCTCGTTTTTCTGTTCATTTTATTGGGTGGGTTTTATAAAATAATTTCCTTGAGTTGTTATGCAGGCCTCCTTATTGCTTTGGCATCAGAAATGCCAAAAATTATTTAATGTTTTTATTAAATACTTGTGGGGGTCGATAAGAAGGCAAATATCGTATTAAGGGGTCGACGAGGTAAAAAGTTTGGGGACCCCCGATCTAAGCTAATGGCTTGCGTATGCTGAAAGAGGGGAATTTGGGCCTGTCTTCTCTGAATAACATACTATCATCCAATGGCAGTATATCTTGCATATACCTACCACTTAAGGATAAGCTCTTATTTGGCAAACCTGTCAGGATAAGCACACAGTAATTATGTAGGGAAATTATCATTAGGGCATGGCTTCATCGCAATCAGTAATAGTAATAAAATAATCCTTGGTTATATATTCTTCATCCTTATCTACAATTGTCTGAATACTTTCCCCTTCCCCTCAACCATATAAAATCTTCAGCTTCTTTCTTTGCTGCTTTTAATTCTTTGTTTAGTGGTTACAAGCCCTACTGCGCTGTTGTCTCTTAACTGTGGTATATTTTATTCTTATCAACCACTTTAGTCTTCTTACCTCCTTATGTGGGTTTGGCACATCTCCTGCTTTTATATTTCAGAATAAACATTTATTCACCTATTCTTAATTTTGAAGTTCACAAGTATAAGTTTTATTTATTGGTTTTTAAGTACTTTCTAACTGGTTATTGCTTACGGTAAAGCTATTGAGGACTGGAGCTTCAAACAGAAAAATAATTTAAGCGCAAAGTAAAACTTCTTCTTTTCATTGAACCATAAGGTTTGTTTTGGTTTGGATTGAAGTGAGTGTAAGAGGTGGTTTTACTTGGAATGTGGAGCAGAAGGGGAAAAGGGAACCAAATCTACATACATACTCTGCAATTCACAAAATTGTGGGTGGCAGAGGGTTCTCAGCACCAAAACTAATCTCTTCGCTGTGCATTCCAATCCCGAATGGTACGAGGGTAAAAAAGAATTCGTATAAGTATCAGTGTGGCACCTTATTTCTGTAATCTTATCTTTCCTGTCTTGCGACTGTGAAAGTGTGTGTGTACACATATTTACCAATAAGTTCAAACGAAATGTGCATCATGGCACAACAGTAGTCCAAATGTAGACGGACAGGAGATTTTTACACATCTCCTTTGTTTGTTCATTACAATTTTTCAAGATTCAACCTATGAATCACAGCCTAGAATTAGTTCTACCTACGATCAAATTAATGTGCAAGTCCCATTTCATGTTCCTTTGTACTGTTACGCCAAAATATATCTATAACTGAACTTTTAACTTTGTATTTGTGAACAATCGGATTGTTTTTGTTAGTTGTGCACGTTGCCTTGCACTTTTTACAATTTAGTGTAAGTTGCTAATTGTGGCATGTGGGTCTTCCATGGTTTTGTCCACTTTTTTGGGATAGGGAACTTTCAGAAAAGGGTAGGAAGCTTTCAGAGCAGGGTAGGAAAATTTCATGGTAGAACGAAATAATCAGGGAGATCGACGAAACAATCAGGAAAGTGGGCAAAATGGTTAGGGTCCTTCAGGCTCGGCCTATAGGGCAGTGATCTCGAACCTACATATTTTTTTTGATATTTCTGCCCATATGGGGTCTGTCTTACCGAAATGTAACAATCTTTCCACGATTTCTGAAAATAAAAGGAAATTTTCTCTAACTTTTTACCGATTTTACATTTTTAAGTTGACAACCCTTTTTGTTCTTGTTTTACGGGAAATTATATGATAGGTAGTTAACTATTGCAGAATGTTTCCAATATCTTTTTGGGAATACCCTTGTGTCCTACATTTTCGATATTTCTAGGTGGTTCCTGAATTAAAGGGAATTCAGATTTTATTTGTTCATTATTTTTCATTACTTAGAAGAGAAACTTTCTATGAGTTACTGAGTCAAAATGTCATCAGACGAAGAAACAAGTACAAGCACGAGTGTAAAAAGAAAAAATGCTTACAATTTTATAGAAAATAATGGGAAGAAACATTTTCAGGTTGGTTCCAAAAAAGTCGTAAGAGTTGTAATAAGGATATTAATATTACATCAGGGAAAGACGCTCTCTAGAAACACAATCCGTCACAAGCACATTCAATATCATCAAATATAAAGTCACAAATATATTGTTATTTACTGTGATAAAAACTTAAAAAAACCTGATATACAAATTAAACAAGGTAAAAAAATCATTATTTTCTACTAACTACCAGAACTTACATTGTTATTAGCCTCGTTTGCTGCGGAATATAATTACCATTTACCATTATGGAGCACCTACTGAAACTGAAACAGTCCGTTTGTCCCGATCCAAAAATTGCAGAAGAAATAAAAGTCCAAAAACGAAAACTCATGCCATAATTGATCACATTACAGGTAAAGAAAGTTTTGATAATTTATGTGAAGATCTGTGGCAAACCAAGTTTTCGCTTATTGTTGTCGAGTCAAATAAATGGTCTTAGCACAACTAAACACTTGTGCTTAGTCGTGATATATGCAAAAAAGCATCGGTCCAAAGATTGATTTTTAGTTCTTGTTCCAGTAGAAGCTGCTGATGCAGTGTCCTTATTTCAACATATTTAAACTTTTCTAGAATTAACGATATTACATATAAAAATAATCTTATTGGTTCTGCATCTGATAGGTCAAACATAATGATGGAAGGTATAATTCTGTTGTAATATTGCTCAAAACATAATTTGAAATATTTTTATACTTAAGTGCACATGCAATTTGTTTTAACTTTGTGTGTAATACGCTTATGCCAAATTGCCACGAAAATTATGGTTATTTGAGTTTTATTTTTATATACCGATTTTGGGTACAAATATACCGATATTAGTAGGCAGCTCTACCGATTTCGCATTTTAACATTTGAGACCACTGCTATAGGGGCAGTAAGGATAGACGCTGGGATTAGTGGTGTGGATGAAAGAGTTGGTTGGGAGTATTGTGAGGAGAAATAGGTTTGACCTGTTATCAGAGTCAGATGGGGATGAGCCTCTTGTAGACGTAGAAGTAGGTAACGTGCAGCAGTTCTTAGAGGCATAAAAAGGAAAAACAGGAAGAGAAAGGTTTTGCTGCTAGGTAGTAGCCAAGGCAGAGGTGTACTCATGCCTCTACATGATCAGTTAGGCACAGACTATCAGGTTACAAGTTTCTTAAAACCTAGTGCAACATTAGGGAAGGATGTAAGATCACTTTGTAGGGATTTCACTAAGGAGAATAGAGTAGTGTAGTGTGAGGTGTGGGCAATAGTACTGATAGGAACACAAGTTACAGTATAGAGAGTGACTCGCAGAAGGTGGTGAAGAAGGTACAGCATATCAGAGTGGAGCTCATGCAGGTCTTGAGTCTCCATGATCAGCCACAGTCGTGCCAAACTGTGAGGCGGGTAAACAAGGAGACTGAGGTGCTTCTTGGTAAAGTTCTGTGTTGGAGGTTGTGCTTGTGGACACCATTGGTAGGTGGGATTTCGAAAAACATTGCCTACACCTAATTAGAAGGGGGAGGGGATACTATCTCAGTAGTTAGCTAAAGCTGTGAGGGATCCCAATTCCAGTGATGATGGGGTCAGTACTGAGCCTTTTATAGGTTCGGAGCTGCTGATGAAGGGATAAAAATAAATGATGAAAGGGATACAGTTTGTAGAATCATGACGGGAAAAACACTAATGCTGTTGAAATATTAATAGGCAAGGGTACAACTGGAAAGATGTAGGTTAATGCTGAAAATATCATGAAGCCAATAATTAGCGTATTACTGGTGAACTGTAGAAGTATAATGAACAAAGTAATAGAATTTGGAAACTTACTAGAGATACACAAACCACAATTAATTATTGGGGGTAGAGTCTTGGTTAAGAGGAGTACTAGACAATGAGTTTTTCCATTAGGGTTATGGAGTGTACCACAGAGTTAGAAGAGCAATTGATGATGGGTATTCATATTGGTTAGCAAAGACTACTGCAATTCTCTGGTATTCATAGATCATGGCCATAAAGTTACTAGGGTTAGATTTCTGGGGTGATGAAAAAGAAATAATTAGGGAGTTGGAAGAATGAATGATGAAGATGAAGCTTTTGCGGTCAAATTAAATTTATATTTACAGCTTAGAGGTGAGTATAGAATGGTTATAATTGGTGAGGATTTAAATTTGCCAGGTGTCAGCTGGGTAGGAAATAAGGTAAATAACAAAAGGGAACAGAGATTTGCAAATACCGTAGTAAGGGAAGGAGGCTTTACAAAGGTGGTAGAACAGAATACAAGGGGTCCTAACAAGTTGATATCTTTCGAATAAAGCCTGTTGGATATGTTGTGGGATATCAAGTAACTGAAGGAACAAGTGATCACAATGCATTTGTCATGGATATTAGAGGAGTCAATAAACCAGTGGCCAAAATTGAAGGGGGAAATAGGGCAATTATAAAAAGAGACATATTTTTAGAATTGAAGAGATATTTCAGGGGAAGGTTTGGTAAATGGAAGGATGGCACAAGTGCAGTGGAGGCAAAGTGGGAAGAATTGAAGAACGTTATAAAAAAGGGTAAGGAAATATTTATTCCAAAACACAAAATGAAGAGAAGTACAGATCCTCATAATACAATGGGGAGGTGAGGAGGTTAGAGAGAATATAACAACAGAGTTAGGAGACAGCAAGTCAGTAGAGAAAAATCAAAACAACTAAACAATCAATTAATAACAGTAAAAAGGGAAGCTAAAGATGGGTTTATGAAAGTGCAGGGAGATCACCAAATGATGCATCTAGAAATTTCTGTGGCTCTTCTGAAATACACGACCTCACTAATCTTGTAATTTATTATTAAAGCATAATTTTGTCATTAGGTAATTAGGGCCATATATAGTAACTTTAATGCTAAAGTTTTTTAATGTCAGAGAAAGTCAAAACAGACTGAAGGAAGTAAAGGAGGATCTCTGGATACTAAAAAAGTTGATGAAAAGAAGATAGCTTGAGTATCTGTAATTAATAAGACAATCCAATCCTGGCAGGATGGACACATAATTATAATATGGATATTCAAGAAAGTAAGCCCGAGGGCAAGGAAGAAGGAATGATAGAAATGAGTTACAATGCTTATGTTTTGAATAGAATACAAAAATAGAATATGGTAAAAGGAACAGTAAGATAAGTAAATGATATTTGTTTTCTTTTTGTGAAAGTTAATAAACCTTTTATGTTGATTTTAGAGAAGTAATTATACTACTACAATACTAACTGGAAATTGGAAAGTATAATTATTTTTATAATAAATAAGTAAGGAATTGGACCTTTACAAATAAGTAAAAAAAAAAAAAAAAAAGTGGCATAGACAATGAATAGCAATAAAATTGCTAAACAGAAGTACCTACAATTCTTTGGATGATATCACACTTAAAAGGGCAAATAAAAAAAGTACGTTAGGTGCACAAACAAGACTGTGTCACTAGGCGAAAGCACAACCCCAGGAATAAGTGGTGTCCTACTTCTCTGGTCTGCCACTCTCAATTAAAATCCACAATTATCCGACCGTCCCACTTGCCCCATGGTAGAGAGCGTTACTTGTGTGTCTTCTTGCAGAGCCACAACGAAGAAAGTGATTATTCAAGCAAATTGATGGAAAAATTAGTTAACAGGAGGAGTATTTCGCTTTACAATTTTACATTATATTGGCTGTCCCGGTAGCTCACAGTGAAAGGTTGAAAATTTGAATGTGGCGTTGGAACAGGCTGTATTGCGTTGTACTTTACATAATTTGTAACAATTGCACTTATAGCTCCATATACCGACATTAAACGTTATTGATGGCGATTATTGTATTTACTATCATGTGGAATTGCTGTTGTTCGTCGGTATAATAGTGGGTTTGCATGAAAGTAACATGTCTGGATTTTTATGGCCTACACCGTGCTGAACTGTAAAAGAAAAAAATTGTGACGAAAAGATGAAATGTGTTTTAATAATTAGCAGAACTTATTTCTCAGTTGACCAGTTTCTTTAAAAAATTGTGTATAACTTTTTTTTTAAGTTAAAGCGTGAAGAATATCACAAATAATTACTGAATATAATTTTGAAATTCTTATTTTACACCCAAAAAATATGGTAATTTAAATTTTGTCATGAACTTCAAAATCAAATTCTTAATCATCTTGTGTGGTACGGGCATCTGCCACAGGAACGTTTTCGATCATTGTTCATATGGGTCACTTATGTTTTACTATTTCATATGGTATTCCAATAGGTTCCAAATGAAGATCACATCGTTCATTACTGATAAATACGTCACTGGCTCCAACACGTTATAAATAACGTTAGTGTGGGACCAACAATGTACGTCATATTGATGGAAAAATAACGGAAGGAGACCACCTGGGTGAAACTCCAGTTGCAAAGAACTTAAATCTGTTAAGTCATGTGACTTGTCCAAAGATAAAAAACATCTCACATCGTCGGTTGGCAAAGAACTAAAAATTGTGACGTCATGTGGCTTGACCAAAAATAAAAATCCTACAGCGAACTGCTATCAAGTGTCGGTCTAACGCTTCCCACCATGCAAAGAACTTAAACCTTTGACGTAACACGGCTCGTCCACATTTCCCCATTGGCAAAGATATTTAGTCAAGCGGTATTTCCTACAGAGAACTGCACTAGACGAGCATCTGTCTGATACATGGAGGAAAGGAATATGTGTAGACGAAATGCCGCTTATTCTGTGCGCCGCTTCTAAACTCTCGGCTGATACTGTGCATGCGCGGCGGCGGCGCCCATATTACGTATCTGTACAGTTGCTATGTTCACATTGTGTTTGATGCTGTAATTATTTCATTTTCTAATGTGTCTAAATTTTTTATAATGCCATCTTGTGCTGTGTACGGTTGCACAAATAGGACAGATAGTAAAGAACCTGGAATATCGTTTCATAAGTAAGTTGCATTGTAATTTTTTTTTTTTTGAAGTGTGCAGTAGGTTTTGGCAAGTTGGGTGCCTGTCTATAAATATTTAGTCATAGCTCTCAATAGGATGACTTTGCTCTCAAATTTTTGTTGGTGTAGTGTAGAAAATCAGCATACCTTGCTATTTTGCACATAATAGACTAGCATTACTTTTTATCGAGTGTTGAAAATGAGATTTAAAAGGGTGATATTAACATCGCGATTCAGTGAATTTAGTATTGCGTTTTATTTTGTCACGTTGCAGCTTATACTGACAGTGTATGACGAAATTAAATGTGTTAAATTATGCTATGCAATCTAGGAAACTTTATGAAGTAAACAATGTTGTTACTACAAATGCAGTTTGCGATTCAAATATGCGCGTGTGTGTGTGTGTCTACGTAGTTTGATTCTGTAGCGGCAATTTAATGGAGATTGTGGTTTGATCTAAATGCACTCTGTACCAGAAAGGTTTTTTTGTTACATAAGGGACAAAGAATTTATCTATTATTGTTAGTAATTTCATGAGAACCATGTTAGTGACAAAACGTGTATCGCGATGTAAACTACTTCCAGCTATTCCCAATTAAGCTTACGATGTATGGTAACAAGATAACTATACCACAAGTGGTAGTAATAAAACTGAAATATCCATTCTGCATGTCTACCATGTAATTCATTGTGACTTTGGCAGAATTAATTTTTGGTCCAGGCTGCATCCCAAGCCAATCCCCCCAATTTGGAGACAGTATATCTCGAAAACTAAGTAAGAAAACGAAAACTTTTATTCTTTATTTTCGATTTTTTTTCGTCGTGTCACATAAGAATCCATCATCAAATTTGACTCTTGTGAAATTTTTCTTCTGCGTTTCAACTCAAGACACCTCACTTTTGAGACAATATATCTCGAGAACTAGGCGAGATATCGAAAATTTTTATTCTTTATTTTTTTATTTCTCTCGTCTTTTTAAATAAGAATCCAACATCAAATTTGACTTTGACAAATTTTTTCATCTGAATTTCATCCAAAAACATCTCACATTTGAGACAGAATATCTCAAAAACTAAGCAGGATATCAAAAAAATTTATTCATTTTTTATTTTATCTCATCGAGTTACATAATAATACATCACCAAATTGCGGCGTAACGTTTATCCTAGTGTCCCCCTGAGGTTTTTGTACATATTCCCCGTGTCTATATGGATAGGTAATGTGGCGGCCACGCCTCCCACCTCCTTCTCCGCCCGGCGTCACTTCAATGCGTGGTGAAGGTCCCTTGTGTCGTCTCAATATATTTCTTTCCTCCATGGTCTGATACTGAGTCGGAAGCAGGCCACCCGCCATGTAAACTGTGACATCACGTGGTCGAGTGTCGTGTCTTTGAGACTTTTCCAGAGAAGTTATAATCCTTGCTTCAGCCTCATCCACCTACTTCCCACATTTTATAATAAAGACTGTTGGGCACATAAATTTCGTAAACAAAGACCTAGTAAACTACGGATGTATATTGTAATGATGAAATGTTGAAAAACTAAAGACAAACTGTTTACTGTTTTATTACATATTTTTACGAATCGATACTGACAAGCATCATGATGATGAAAGCGTGAGATACTATGTTATAATGACGTACAGAAAGTACACAGTTAATTTGTGGTGAAAATTGAAATCTTAAAGTTGAATTGCATACAAATCATAAATCATGAACAAATGTAGTGATAGTATTGTTAAGGAAATAGTGGGTTGTACTTCTCAGTGTAATATATAAATACAGTTCTACTGATAATTGATAACAGAAGTCCTCAGGGGTTCTCAATTATTTTTCGAAATCAGGGTGCGACTATAATACGAGACTGCTGATTGTGATAGCTTGGATTAATGACTGATTGTCTTACCTTACTCGATGTCAGTAGAAATTCATTATTAATACATTCTAAACTACCTGCTCAGTATATTTAATTGTATTAGCAAATACCATAATTATACTATTTGTCAATAGAACATATAATTTGCTGTTAAGTATTTTTACTGTAATATTTAATTAATTGGGTAGAAAAAACACTTAAGTCAACATTTCAATTAATTTAAATAGTAGCTGAAGAAATACAAACCACTTTCCCCAGCTTATTGTTTCTTACTACTCTTGCCTGCTACTTAAAGTAGCGTGTTTTAAAGAATTCTATAACTCATTTACATTTCTAAGCTATATATGAATAATAATATGTGTTTCAGTTATTATTTGGGTAACAATTGTTACATAGCTAAAATTTTCACAATTTTACTCTCACCATATGCATTCAAAAATAAATACAGTTATCAAATTACTACGAACGTTATAAGGCTCCTAATAACACAAACTGAAATTTTATGTAATTGTTAAAATTAACAACCATTGCATTATCAAGTATTTCTGTTCCGGTACTATTCTAAACTAAACTCCGTATCTTCTGAAAAGCAGAACTTACGTAAAAAATTTATATTGCAAGAAATAATAAAATTTTATAATTAACAGCAATTACAATGCACAGCTCTGGGGTAAGTGGTGAAGCTAGAGCCTGCCATTCAAATCTCCGCCCAGCCATCCAGATTTCGGTTTTCCATGGTTTCCAAAAATCACTACAGGTGAATGTCGGTATGGTTATTCAAAAGGCCATATTCGAATTCCTTTCCATTCCCTGTCCTCCATCCACTTCCGGCTCTAATGACTTCGACCGTGACATACAGTAAAACCCAAAATAAAAAAAAAACAATTATTTAAATTCCAATGAGAACAAATCTATGATTGTTAGGAAAGTTGATATTTTGATTCCACGTTTCCTAGTTTCTAGATGATGTGAGATTCCTTATTCACACACTTGACGAAGCAAAGTGAAGAAAGTGTACGAAGAGTTTAGAACCTGTTAAACAAAAGAAAAATATGTAGTAAGAACGTGTAATGAATTTCTTCTGCAAGTTATACAACGTGACAGAAATATGTTCTTTATATTGTGTTTAAAATGTTATGATACAAACAAGTTTCGTATAGAATTACTTATGCACTGCGTTCCGTCCAGTCCAATACATTCTAAGAAAAATATTACACAATTAAATGCTGTTGACCATTTTGAGAGAAATCTCCTATCGTTCTAGAAAAGGAAAGATAAATGATACTGCAAGCAACAGCCATGAACTTAAATGTGGTTTAGTAACAAATATTCCAAATACGAGTAGAAGAATCATTTTAATTCAAAAGAAAAACATTTTACATTACTTCAATGATAAGGCCTTTCAGCTTCTGTCTGCTTCAGTTTCTATGTCTTTATAGAAAGGCATTATAAGAGTCAGGATTTAAAACAAATTTGGTATCATTATATCTTGAATTTTTTAAAATTCGTTGCAACCTAAATCATGGTACACTTTAATTCTAATTATTAAAAGTAATATAACAAAAGAGATTTCACAGTGTCAGACAAGAGCCAAATGGAAAAATAATGCGTTATGGATAAGATACCTCGCATGTTATAAGCATTGAACGTATGACAGGATGTAAAAAAAAAAAAGATTTTAATATTTTTAATTTTCTTTATAGAAGAAACTATTCTAAGGAGGATGGCCATATGTAAACTTGGATACATCACTCCCGCACGAGCCTTAAGTTCTAGTGCAGTTATTTGCTGCTCATTTATGCACAAGAGATAGTAGAAATGTCAAAATAAAGTAATACACAAAATAAAAAATATCATTACGTAAAAGGCGCCATAGTTGCTCAAAATGCAGAGAACAGATGAAGATGTAAAGTAAAGACAGAAAGAACATATGAGAAAGATTGACAAGCATGATTAATTGAAAAGCAGCAAGAAAATCAGTTTAAGAAATGAAGTCAAGACAAATTTAAAACCATTTTTGTGGAAATAATAAGATAAGTGGGATTAATACTAGTATGATGATCCAAAATTCCATCATTACAGTAAAATATCAATATGCAAAAAAGAGTAAGCGTTATATATCTAAATTCATTAATTTGAGACCCTTTATAAACATCTTTCGGTAAATTAAAAATACTAACCTGTAGGAATATCATTTCAGCATCTAGCATTCTCAACAATTGATATCTTCAATGTGTTACGAAGTAATGTGATGAATTATTATATGAAGGCATCGCAACCAGCAATAGATCTACAACAGCCAAACCTATTTTGCTCACACCGCTTCTCGCCCCTCTAATACGTGAATTCTAGAGCATAGCACAGGCATACGCTTCTTTTTAAAATTTGTTGATAATACACTAAAATCCTGTAATTAAATCAACATGTGTCTGCTTCAACAGAGAAACTTTACCAAATTTATCTCAGTAAGAACAAATATTAACTGGTTCTTGATTCTTGAGTTCCAATTACCACAGTCACAAAACCTTTTCTTAAGCTTGCTTTCTTACAAGAGAGCATGATTAAAAAACTTGTGGCTTTAATAGCATATTCTGTGTCGTTGGCGAAGTATTGCTGTTGTTTCACTTCTTTCATTGTAAATCATATAACTCATGAACTCTCTATTGATCTAACAACTCGAATGTGGACTACCGAGCGTGGTGGTGTAACGGCTAGCGTTCTGGCCTCGCATTCGGGAGGACGGTGGTGCGAATCCCCGTCCGGGCATCCAGATTTGGATTTTCCATGATTTCCCAAATCACTCCAGGCAAATGCCGGGATGCTTCCTTCAAAAGGCCATGGCCGAATTCCTTCCCATTCCTGGCCCCCCCTCCTTTCCCGTCTCTAAAGACCTCGCTGTTAGAGAGACGTAAAGCAGATAAAAAAAAAAAATGTGGACTACTGAGCAGTCTTGATAAATGGTTTGCCTCTGTTGGCTAAAGCTATATAGTTGATCTGAATCCCACCTACAATAACACAAGCAAGCGCTTCACATTTTGGTACGTATATTTAATACTATCCCCAATAGCAACACAATTGCTCAGGCTTCCAAAATACCTCTGGAAACATTTCATTAGTGCTTTGCACAAACATAAATTTAAATCTCAATGCCCCTCTTTTTTTTTTTCCGGAGATACTACAGCTCGTTTCCTTTCTCTTTCATTAATGTTTCCACCTTTTTTAATTCCATTGTTAACGTCCAGTTTCTTATCTGCGCTGGTCTATTTTTTAGACCTTATTTCGCCTTTTATTCCAATATGTTGAAACCGAGCGTGGCGTTTGAGGGGTAACGCTCGGACTTCGCATTCGGGAGGACGCGGATTTGAATCCTCTTAGGGCCATCCAGAATTTGGTTTTTCATGGTTTCCCGAAATAATAAAGAACTGGTTCAAGAATAATCGGCGCAGCACAGCAAGTGTATTGTGCTAATTCGGTTGTAGCAAGCCCCGGCAGAATGGACGCTAGTGAGATTTCCTTGATTCTAGCATGAAACATGTATGATTTTAATTCTTTGTTCTGTTCTTAATGTTTTGTCCTAGTAGGTTAGAAAAATTATCACGCTTATTTGGACATTGTGGCTTGAAACATTACATGGTCTGAATGTAGATAAATACTGGGAACTCCGCAAAAAGCTTGCTATCCTCCCTGTGCACGTGAAAGATTGTCTGTATTGTATACTGAAGTTGTTTTACAATCAAAAATTTTCGGATAACAGTGAACTTCTTGTCAGTAGTCCCTTTTTGCAGCTTAAGAGTCTACTCTGGTTAATTAACAGCGATTATAACAAGTTTACATTTCAGCAAATACCTTAAAAATAACCAACAAAAACGGACGAATGATAAACTCATCTGAGAACCGTTTATCATCATGTCCCGCATGGATCTTCTACGTATATTGAAATATTACGTTATTGCCCTATTAAGTTCATACAAGGTTTCACTTTCGAAAGAAAATATTCAACAGTTGACCAAATAAAACGTTTTTTCCTTTCAAGAGCACACAATGGAAAAAATTAACAGATGAAATTAGATGCATTGAAGTTTTCTAGTTACGTAATTGTTAAATAGCAAATTTTTGCAACGTTGATGGTGCGCTCATTGGCCGGTGCCAGCTACTGTTCTGTGCAATTAATAAACACAGGGAACAATTTAGCAGCTGCTTTGTTTATTTTAATTTAATTTGACGTAATTGCGATGGAGCGCACGCTCCGGTGGCAATCTCCCTACATACTGTAATGTATCCTGAAACTTGGATACATTACGTTTTCATTTTCGCGTGATGTACAGAATTTGTATGATTTTTAGCTTCAAAAGCATAATATGTTCAGACGGAGTGTTTTCTCAAGCTGTTGGAGGCAGGTAGCCTGATTCTTTTAGACACAACATGTTTCAAGGCTAACAGAGGCTCATAACGTGAGAAACCAATCTCCCTCTCTACAAGCCCTGAATTACTTACTAAGGCCTAATGAACCAGTTCTGGGCTAGTCACGTGGTTCACCCACTCCAGGCCTACGACAAGAGAGCTCACTTTCAGAGTGACGCTCTGAGTCTTCTCTCCGCCATGATGAAAGCAACATCTCGTCTTCATGTATGATTAACAGGTATTGCCTAAAGCAACCTATAAACCTCTGCTGGCTTGGGAAAAATACTTCAGGTGACTAGATTTTTATTAGTGATATTATTGAATTGCATTAGAGCTATTTCCATTAATTAATTCCACGATTTTCATATGTTTGTCAATATACCCAATCTTAGCGAATTCATTAAAGTCGCTTAATCTCTTCCCTGCTATTTCAATTGCTTACACTGAATCCCTGCTCATTACTAGCTATAAGTAATAGTAGGATTGTAATATCTTTGATCACATATCTCGGGTAAAACGAACCAGGGAGTGATTGATCAGAAACGAACCCAGAGTTTACACCTAATCGGTACGCTTCAGCAGTGCACACACATCTTTCTCCTTTCCTCTTCCCACCTACTTTTGCCCTCTTCTAATTTAAAATTTAAATTTTTTCAGTGTTTTTGGGAAATTATTCATCATTTTTCTTGGTAATTTATTCCAATCCTTACACTCTTGCCTATATGCTGTTCCTCTTTATGCTGTTCGCCACATCCCCATAAGGTCTGCCTCTCTTGCATGAGGCCCCATTTCTTCAAAATGCCTTGGAATATTCCAATACCTAATCGTAACCTATTTAACGACTTCCAAGAGATCCAGGTTTTTCGTGGCCAAGGGACATTTATTTAAGTTTTATCCATTCTGGTTGGTTAGGGTATTTTAGAGTCAATAGTTCTTCTATGTTTTTTTATTTTAATTTTATTTTTTGCATCAATTTCAAGATAAGTTTTCCTGAATATGAATCGAGAGGGTTCAAGTAAAGAATGAGCTGAGTTGGTTGAAACTTTTAGCTTCACTATATTTGCAGGTACACGCCGATTATCAGGTGGAGCTACATCCACAAAGGAATGTAGTTTCTGTGTTAGGGGTGGTTTCAAATACTCTGTGATCATTCTGCACGATTTATTAAGGGCTACATTGGCTTTCTTTGCGTGTGTAGACTTATATAAATCTTATGGACAATCTCATCTAGTGACACATCACAATAGACAGGTTTCTTGGTAGGATCATTGTTCAAACATCTTTGGAATCTACATCTACATCCATACTCTGCAATTCACAAACATTGTGGGTGGCAGAGGGTGCTAAGCACCAATCTTAATTCTGCGCATTCCAATCCCGAAGAAAGAATACATAAAAGCATCAGTACGGCATCTTATTTCTCGAATATTATCCCTCCGGTCATAGCGACCCAAATAGGTTGGCGGAAGAAGTATCTCACTGCACTCTTAGGTCATAGAATTTTCGCATTCTCCAATAAATTCAAACGCCAATGACGTCGTCTGTCTTCCAAACGATCCCAGCCCAATCTAAGTATCAATTCTGTGACGCTTTCATAAGGGCTTTAGCAACCAGTCACGAATCGAGCGGCTTTCCTCTGTACCCTCTCCACTGAATCAATCAGACCCTTACGACACGGATCCCAAACTCCACAACAATAATCCAGATGCGCACGCACTAGCGTTTTATACGGTATTTCCTTTGTATGAGCATTACAATTCCTCAGAATACGACTTATGAATCGTAACTTAGAATTAGCTTTGCCTGCGACGGAAGTTATGTGCAAGTCCCATTTCATGTTATTTTGTACTATTACCCCTAGATACTTCAGGGAATCAACCGTGTCAGCAACTGAATTGTTTACTTCGTACTCGTGAGCAAATTGTTTCTTTATGTTTCTTATTCGCATTGCCTTGCACTTTTTGCAATGAAGTGTAAGCTGCCATTCACAGCACCATTCGGAAATAGCATCCAAATCACGCTGAAGTTCTAAGCAATCTTTAGAGCACCTTATTTCCCTATAGATAACTGCATCGCCGGCAAACAGTCGCAACCAGCATTTAACGTTATCACCTAGATCATTTATAAAAATTAAGAAAAGAAGTGGTCATACTACACTTCCTTGAGGAACGCCCTAAGTAACATCGGGACCTGGCGCTTTACCCCACTTCAGGAGCTTTAATTGCTTTACAATACCTGCGCTATTAATTTCTACTGGATCTATCTCTAATTCTACAAGATGTGGTAAAGTGGGAATGTTATCCATGTTTTCACACGTGAATGAATTTTTAAATTCGGTGTTATATACGGTAGCCTTGTCGCGGCTGTCGTGAACTTCCCGACCGTCTTGTATTCGAACTGGTTTATTGTAGTCACTACAACTAACCTTTTTTACATATGACCAAAATTTCTTTGGGTTTTCGGTGAGGCTCTTATAGAGGGAATTATAAAGAAATATATTAAAGGCCTCACGCATCGCATTCTTGACATGTCCCCTTATCTCATATAACTTATTTAAATCGGTCCACTGCATCGTCCTTCTTGATCGTGCATGTATCTTCCTTTGATTTTTGAGTAACCTTTTAACATCCTGTGTATACCATGGGGGATCATTCCCTTCCCTGATTGTCCGTTTCGGTATATGCAAGTCCAAACCTTCCCTGAATCGATGCCACATCTCTTCAACGGTGCCCCTTGCTACTATGAAGGTATGGTAATTATACCTCAAAAACTTCCTAAAACTCTCTTTTCGAATCTGTAAACATTTTTTTCTTTTTTCTTTTTTCGCGTGGTAGTTAATTTTACTGTAGCAATTACAGATTTGTGATCACTTATTCCCGTGGTAGTAGAAACGTCCGTGAATAATTCAGGCCTATTTGTAACGAGAAAATCTAAAATATTTTCGTTACCGTTGAGGCGTCGCGTTGGTTCAGTTACGAGCTATCCCTGCCACTAGAAACGTGAACGTAATTAGTCCTGTAGATATATGGCAAGTTGAAATCACCACCTAGCTCTATTGTATGGTCTGGAAATTGACGAGCTATATTATTTACATTATTCCTTAAGGCCTCGGCAATAGTTACGCCTGCATCTGGTGGACGATAGAAGGAGCCGATCACAAGCTTTGTCCTAGCTACGTTGAGCCTAATCCATAAGATTTCGTAGAGAGTATTGACAACTATTTCGTTACATGGAAGGTACTTACTAACAGCTAAAAATACACCGCCGCCATAGAAAACGTTCATGCCGCTATTAAAGATTTCTGCGGAACTTATATCCGATTTTAAACAACTTTCTGTGCCTATTACAATATCAGCATCTGTTCTACATATAACGTTTTCGAATTTAGGCCGTTTATTACAAACACCCCCAGGGATCTGCGTCCATTTCCATCGAGATGGCCAGATATGGGTTTGGCGCATCCAGGATCCCGAGCCCTCCTCCCCCGACTTCCTGTTTTGCATCCTACTCAGTGGATGCAAGCTTGTGGTTGGGGGAGAGGGCGTGTGGACTAGGCCTGTGTCCTAGATCCGTAGACTCCATGAACACGCCCGTAAAGTTAGAGCTTAGCTACCCAATCTCGTGTAGAATGGGGCATTGGATGCGGCATCGTTCAAATAGATGTGGAGTAGAGGTCTGGCGAAAGCCCCCTTGACCGCGACACATCAAAGGGGAGAAGGGGAACCTCCTCAACATGATAAAGGGCTTGGGCCCCCGAACGGGTAAAAGACAGGGAGGTGTGGGAAGGAGCGGCCGCTGGGCAAGGCCTGGCGTGTCGGAATTGATACCCCCCTGATGCAGACTCCACGGCTTTTACCCGTAAAGCTGGAGATGATTGCTACCCAATCCCGTGTAGAACCGGGCAATGGATGCACGTTTCAGCAAAGAATGTGGAGTAGAGGAATCACGAAAGGGACCTCGACCCGTGCTAATCAGGTGGCGTCGGTAGCCTTTCCAGCATGGGCTTGCTGCTATAGTAGGTCCTCTTTATAGGTGGGGACCGGTAGTGCATAGGTTCGCCCAGGTGGGGCAGCTGCACCTTGAGAGCATTGTGGGGACCTTCGGGACTCCACAGTGGGATCGTACACTACGACGGTGCTATGTGAAGCTTGGACGAGTGTGAGGGAATCTGCACTTGGGCAGAGGAACAAATACTAGCAGCTTGTCTCGTAGCATGCTGCTCTGCTTCCGGTGGGCGGCATTGTGCTGGGCCGGTCAGTTGCCGGGTTGGGAGCGAAAAGGGCAATCCCGCGAAGTAGCCTGGTTTGCTGCGACTCAACCCCCCCCCTCCCACCCCCTTTGGTGCTGGTGAGGCCGGGAATAGCAGAGATGCTTAAGCCATATGGCCAGGTTTTGGAAGGGTCTTCGGCCTGGTCGTGGTGGGCGCTAAGTCCGCGCCGCTCCCCGTGGGCACCCTTAATGGGTGGCGAAAGGAACCTTGTCTCTGCTGTAATGGCGCGTGATTCGGAAGAGTTCGTCCTTGCGGTGGGGGCAGCGTTGGATGGTGGGTATTCGGGTGGTTCTGCGAGCGTCTGATCACTTTTAATTCGTGTGTGCCCGTAGATCAGACCTTATACCCTGGAACATTGTTGTTGATTACAAACACTTCTGCAATTAACTACAAGAAATTTTAATGTTCGAGATTCTTTTAAGCTACCCTTAATAAGCGGAGTTAAATTTATTTGGGCTTTCCGTAAGCGAATTTCCTGTTCAGGGTGTTCCTCCCTCAGCCTAAAAAACCCCCCAATGCACCCCACACGGCCCCTGGCACCCGTGTATTCGATTCAAGTGTGTAGTGCACACCTGATTTATCGAAAGGATCCCTACATGACTCAACCCCAGGGCGAAGATCCAGGAATCTGCAGCTATGACCATCACAGAAACGCCCTCAACACGGCTCTGAAGCAGAGGTCCACAGTCAGTTCTATCGACAGTTCTGCAGACAGTTAGCTCAGCCGAAATCTTGTGGCCAATGGCCACAGAGTTCACCCTTTCTGCAAGTTGCGGAAAGGAAGAGAGGATAACCTCCGACCCTAGGCGACAAGCATCATTGGTGCCGACATGAAAATCCACAGCTGGCTACACCCCGTCCATTCAATGGCATCCGGGATGGCCTGTTCCACATCTCGGATCAGACCCCCCGGAATACACAATGAATGGATACCAGATTTCATCACCGACTTATTCGATAAACCGCCAAACGTTAGAGCTGCCAACTCACAGGATGACGATTGCAGGACTGAATCAGCTCCAGACAATATGTCGAACCGGTTGGACAGTGGTACAAGCTCGCCTTCCTGGGAATCAGGCTTGTACGACTGCCCCCGCATGTGGCGCCGACGTCCGGAAACCATATGCGAGTCACCACCAGACGACCGCGCGCATAGATTCCAACACCTTTGCCTGGACTGCAGGTACGATCAATGGTAGGGGAGAACCTGCGAGCCGCTTAGCTTCTACAGCGTCACCAATACCACATCTACTGCACTCACTTGAGGCAGCTTCCAGCTGTGTAATTCTCGTTAACAAAGTTGCAAACTGGGAGCGCAGATCAGACACCTCAGCCTGCGTCTGCACACAACAACCACAGTACCTATACATGCTACCTTTCGTCACACAAAGAAAAACTGAGAAGTATACGGAAAAAACCCAGATTCACTAAGCGTTCTCAATAGCAGGCTTTTTTGGTGGTAAATAAATATACAAAGCTAAAGCTGCGTGCACACTTTAAATTTACACAGAAGTTAGTACTTTGCGTAACAGTTACAGGCGAACGAATGACTGCTGCTGGTGGTAATCAAATATTCAAATATGAAACAAAAGCTATCTACACACTTTAAATTCAATTAACACAGAAGGCAGTACTTTATGTAATAGTTGCCGAAGAATGACTGATTACCGGTGCTGCTAAACAAATACGCAAAGATGATACAAAAGCTATCTACACACTTTAAATTAAACTATCACAGAAGGCACTACTTCACCTAACGGTTGCTGAAGAACTACTGGCTGCTGCTGCTAAACAAATATGCAAAGATAAAACAAAAGCTATCAAATTGAGGCTACAAATCGGAAGTATGAAAAAATTTGCAAAGCATTTACAAATGTCAATTATTTGAAAGTGGAATGTCCCAGAGACGAATTTACAAGACATGGCATGCACCGAAACTACAAAGGGAAAGTAGAATTAGCTAACCAGATTTTGCATTATATTAAAACAAAAAACGAAAATGCAAGTCTCACTCAATTTCAAGTGAAAGATCTACCAATAGTATCTCAAATACCAAGTGTGTATGTAGAACACAAGAATTCTGTCCTGGACACTACAGAGTTATCTGTTACAACAACAGTGGTTGAAGCAACAGCAACATCCAAACAGGTATGTACTACTCAAAATACTAACCCTAAAGAACTGTCTACAAAAAATCCTGTAAATGCTACTGAAAGTGAAATGGATGTTTTTAGAAGAAAACAACCAGCCCGAAAGAGACATCCACCACCAAGAGGTGAGGATTTTTGGTGGCCACAGTCCAAAACAATACACCCATAGTATCAACCTGCAATATTCAACATAGTGACAGGAGCACGTATAAAATAGGGTCAAATGAACTAGTTACAGTTCTCTATCAAAATGTGCAAGGTCTAAGTAATAAACTAAGTGAATATGAAGTGTTGTTAAATAACAGTTTGAATGATGTATCAGTTTTGTGTCTAAGTGAGCACTGGTTACAAGAATTTCAAACAAGTTCAGCTCACATTCCCAATTTTGAATTGGTAAGTAGTTTCTGCAGAGAAACCTACAAGTGTGGTGGGACATGTATATATGTTAAACCTAATTTGAAGTCAAAGGAAATAAGACTGAAAAGTGCAAAATGTCTTGAAAAAGATTTTGAATACTCTGCATGTGTACTTATTGAATGTAAAATTACTATTGTGTGTATATATCGATCACCATCTGGCAACTTTACAGTGTTCCTAGAAAACATGGAAGATCTTCTAAGTGAACTAAAAAATCAAACAAACCATATAATATTAGTTGGGGACTTTAATGTTGATTTTAATGGTAATTGTGCTAGAAAGCAACTGCTAATAAATTTGCTGATGTCTTATAATATGTAAAACTGTGTATGATGCCACTAGGTATGGTAACGGGAGTGAGTCTGCAATTGACCAAATATTTATCAACAAGGAAATATGTAACTATAACATCACAACAATAGATATGGGTTTCTCTGATCATCTGGCTATTAAATTATCTGTAAAGAACATATTCACCAAATCTTGCAGGACTGGTGAAAAGTATGTGCAGAGGAGGTCCTTTAATGATGATAATATTGTGACTTTCAACTACATGCTTCAAAATATGAAGTGGGGGGAAGGAATGCATAATAGTATAGATGATAAGTTCAATTGTTTTATGTCTAATTATAAGTATTGCTTTGAAGTTGCATTCCCATTAAAAAGAGTTAGAATTACAAGCAATCCAATCACGTGGATAACCCAGGGCATTAAAAATTCTGCAGAAAATCTTAGAATTTTAAACAAATTAGCCAAACAAAATAAAAATTTAAAGTCACATGTAAAATGCTATAGAAAAATTTTCAAAAAAGTAATATTAGCAGCAAAAAAGCAGACAAATGATACATATATTTCCAAGAGCTCAAATAAAATTAAATCCATTTGGAAAATTATAAATAAAAGCACAGGCAATTTTAAAGCAAAAACTAATTCATATGTTATAAAAAGTGAAGGAAAAATTATTCAGGACCCAAAAAAGATTGCAGATATTTTCAGTAAACACTACACAAACATAGCAAAAAATTTCACCAATGAGATGTGCAGTAGAAATGGTAATATAAATGTCCCCATGAACGAAAAAACTATGTTTCTATATCCAGTTACTATAACTGAAGTAGAAAATGCTATTTCTAAATTAAAAAATAAAATGTCCTGCAATATTGATGGGATCCCAGATAAAATCATTAAACACAGCTCAGGATCCATTGTTTCCCACCTTACAGATATTATTAATGATTCCTTTAGTGCAGGAATATTCCCAACAGAACTAAAGTATTCAACAGTAACACCACTTTACAAAAAGGATGACAAATATAACATAAAGAACTACAGACCTGTGTCTATACTGCCTGGCTTTTCAAAAATAATTGAAAGAGTAATGTATGAAAGGCTCACTGATTTTCTCACTAGAAACAAAATTCTAAGCAATTCACAACATGGGTTTAGGAAAAATAGGTCCACAGAAACCGCCATTTACAATTTTCTGAATACTGTTCTCAATGCAGTGGATAAGGGTGAAATAAACAGTGGGTTATTCTTAGACCTGTCCAAGGCCTTTGATCTTATTAGACATGACGTCTTATTAATAAAATTGTACAGATATGGTATTCGTGGCAAAGCATATGATTGGTTTAAATCATATCTCTCCAACAGGTACCAGAGAGTAAAAGTATGTCATGATGGTAAAGAATATTTTTCAGAGTATCAGAAAGTTGACCACGGAGTACCACAAGGCTCAGTCTTAGGACCCTTACTATTTCTTATATATATAAATGATTTACCAAATCATTTATTAACAGCTGATGAGGTATTGTTTGCAGACGACACTAATATTTTTATAAAAGGGCAGGATGAAGTTGACCTACAGCAGAAAATTACTGCAACAACAAAAGAAGTAGAAAAGTGGTTCCATGATAATTGCTTGATTGTAAATCATGAAAAGACAGTATGGATTAGTTTCACTCATATAATAAACAAAAATAACAGTAATAATTTAGTGAGGATAGGAGATACCTATATAAAACAAGTACATGACACAAAATTTTTAGGAATATGGTTGAATGAACATTTAAAGTGGGATAAACATGTTGAATCACTGAATAAGAAGTTAAGCAAATGTTGTTATATTTTAAGAATGCTTAAAGATTGCTGCTCTTTGAAAACAATGTTGTGTGCCTACTATTCATATATGCATAGCTTATTAAGATATGGTATAATTTTTTTGGGGAAATTCAACACATGCAAAACAGGCATTCATACTTCAAAAGAGAGCTATAAGAATCATGAGAGGTATGAAACGTAGAGAATCCTGCAGGGATATTTTTAAAGAACTAAAAATACTGACTCTACCATGTATATACTTATTTGAGTGTATCTGCTTCCTGAAATCACATCAGGAATATGCAGCGCTAAATAATGAAATACATAAACACGAAACAAGGAATAGGAATAATTTTCATTTAGAGTGGCACAAGAAAGCTCTATACCAAAATAGTGTACTCTACCAGCCTAAAATTCTTTACAACTCTCTTCCTGAAAACATAAAACAAATATCAAATTTACATAATTTTAAATATAAGCTAAAAAATTTTTTATTAGTCAATAGCTTCTATAGTGTCAATGAATATATGAACCATCGAGAAATGAACAAACATGATTAAATTATTTGGTATTGTAACATGTAAAACATTGAAATATTAATTTATCTTCAGTTGAACATATGTATTTCATATGCTGCTTGTATTGACTGTGCAATTTTAAGTATGATAATTATAATAATGATATGTAATCCTGTATTGTGTGAAAAAATTATATTGTAATTACTGATGACTTGTCCTATGTCATAAATTATGACTTCATGGATCAAATAAAATTCAATTCAATTCAATTCAATCAACACACTTTAAATTAAACTATCACAGACGAGACTACTTCACGTAACGGTTGCCTCAGAACGATGAAACAAAAGCTATCTACACACTTTAAATTAAACTATCCAGGGGCGCCGGCTTTTAGAAAACCTCATGGGTGTTTAGACTAATTTGATGACCTTTTTTTATCTTCACAAACACGAACGAAGTTGCAGCGACCAGCTAGTCTTACATAATCGTGAAAATTCAGTTATAAGTGATCAGGAAGGCAGAGAAAACAGAAAGATTTTGCACTTTCTAAATTCCATCCCAGACCAAAAACTTACTTATTCTCATTAAAATTGGTTCAGCATTTTTAACTTGTTAGAGTAATAAACGTACAGAATTTCAAGTAGATGACACCTCACTTTTGAGACGGTATATCTCGAGAACTAAGCAGGATATTCAAAAAATGTATTCTTCATTTTTGATTTGTCTCGTCGAGTTACATAATAATCCATCATCAATTTGCGGTGCCACGGTTGTCGTATGATTCCTTTGAGGTTTTTGTGCCTACGGTCGACCAATATAGCGATCTCCCCACCCCACTTTTCTCTACCCGGCTTCACTCCAGTGCGTGGTGAAGGTCCCTTGCACTGTCTCCATATATTCCTTCCTCCATGGATGATATGCATGACATAACGTATTGTTTATTTTATCCTTGGACGTGCAGTCTCATATGCTCGCATCGTAAGCAAGCGCGATCTCGTCGAGACGCATGGGCGCCGGGAGGGGGGGTGCAAGGGGGTGCACTTGCACCCCTCTGACTTCCCGGGTTGCCGTCTGGGCAGTAGTAGAGCTAAAAAACAAAGGTCGCCCAGCCCGGAAATTTTTGGGCCGATAGGGGGGGGGGGCACCAATGCAGCCCTGGTGCACCCCCCTACATCCCGGGTCGCCGTCTGGGCAGTAGTAGAGCTAAAAAAAGGTCACCCAGCCCGGAAATTTTTGGGCCGATGGGGGGGGGGGGGCACTAATGCAGCCCTGGTGCACCCCCCTTGAAGCAATCCTGCCGGCGCCCATGTCGAGACGTCTTACCCTATCATGCGGCGCTGGAGGTAAGTAATACTGGTTATGAACATATCGATTACTGATGAGATTAGTTTTGGTGTCTATGCTCATGGGTGCTCCACACCCACTGATTACCTCTCGTGGGTGCAGGAGCCCCCGAGCACTCACAGAGTGGGCGCCCCTGAAACTATCACAGAAAGCACTACTTCACGACACGGTTGCCAGGCTTTATATCTCTACCTCTGGTTTCATACAAGCAAACGATACGAGCATATAGAATTTTTGTTAAATTTTACATAGCTTGTAGAAATATTTATTTAGTGATCTGTTCAGTGAAAAAGAGTGTAAAATGCAGTGCAATGTAAGTATCTTAGTTTAAATAATTATAGATAGATAAACTTAACTTAGTCCACAACCCGAAGGTTGGTTGGATTCTTCCGAAGGAGGCATACTAAGCCATTGTATCAGAGGTAGGACAGCCAGTTCCTTTCCTCTGGGACCTACCACGGAGCATCCTGGCATAGCTCATATGATTAAACACAACTCTCAAAATTGCCTGGGGCAGGAACAGCGAACGTTTTGAAAGCAAGCGCCTTAGCCACTGAGCTAGCAGAACACTCTTAGATAGATAGATATGTTCACTTTGATCGCATGTGAGAATAATCTCGGGGATGTGGAACAGTACATACACTTATTTTTAATGTCAATATTACTATATAATTGATAATATTATTATATATTGACAAGTTAGCTACAACCCATTAGTATAACCAATATCTCCTGTAATCTACACATACAATCCCGAGTTAATTAATACTTATTATGTGGAACAGTGTATACACTTGTTACCAGCATCTAATAACCAGTTATTTTCTTACCAACCAGTTACCATGATAAGTTTCACTGTAATTTGCAACTACATATTATATCATGTTAGTTGGTATTTATGTGAAACAGTACACACACCTATTAACAATATCAATTATACTACCAACAACTCATAAGCTGTCAATTACTTAAAAACCTGTTAGTATGATAATTTGTCACAGCAGTTTTTGAGTGCATGCTATCCCATGTTAGTTACTATATATGAGTGAAATTTTGTAAACAGTATAATTACTTCATTTGTCAAAAGTTTCAACAGAAAGAAAAAAAAAAAAACATATATCATTTTAGTAATTGTGGACAACTTTGTCACCTTCCCCTTCCATACACCATATATACTATTTTATCAGTCATTCTTAGTTACCAAATTCCAAGAAGAAAATTCTTTCACAGAGTAAAATGGGCTGAAGTAGAAACTCTTTCAGTTTGGACTTAAAATAGTTGGTTTTTTGTAGATAACGTTTAATTTCTGTTAGTAAGACATTGAATTAGGAAGCTCCAGTAAATGTTAACCCTTTCTGTACAATTGACAGTGATTTGTAATGCTTGTGAATATTATATTTATTCCTAGTATTATAGCTATGTATGTCAGCATTAAGATTGAAGTGTTCAGGATTTTCCACTACAAATGATAGTACGGAGTATACATACTGTGCTGGCATTGTTAGTACACCCAGGTTTTTAAATAGATTTCTGCACGATGTCTGTGGGCTTGCTCTACAAATAGTTCTTATAGCACGCTTTTGCAATTTAAATACCCTCTGTGCTTGTGACGAGTTTCTCCAGAATGAGATGCCATACGTGAGCAGGGAATGAAAATATGCAAAATATACTAACTTTCTGGCTTCTATATTAGCTATTCTAGATATTACCCTCAGCGAAAATGTTGCAGAATTCAGTTTTCTAAGAAGTTGTTGAATATGTAGTTTCCATTTCAATTTGTTATCTATATATACACCCAGGAATTTTGTAAAACTGCTTTCACTGATTGCTTTTCCTTCTGATATCACATTATAGCTGTCGTTTGTTTTATTTTTTGTAACAAACTGAAGTAACTGTGTCTTTTCTACATTAAGTATTAGTTTGTTGGCATTAAACCACCTGTTAATTTTCTTTATAGCATCATTTGCTGTGTTTTCGAGGTTTTGTGCAGATGGTTCTTTCAATGATATGCTAGTATCATCTGAAAAGAGCACCACATATTCATTATCACAGGGGCGGATCCAGGATTTGGTTTGGGGGGGGGGGCTTGGCTTGAATGAAATTTGGTTCAGAGGGCTTGCCTTCAGTGGACTTTGATTTTGGGGGCAGGGGTCTGAAGTCGGCCCTTAGGGTAGTCTTTATAGCCTTCTCGGGCCTCAAATCCATAGAGCTAAAAAAAAAAAAGGTCTCCAAAATTACAGTGTCGGGGGTGGACCTAGATACTTTTGGGGGTGGCTTGAGCTCCCTAGCCCCCCCCCCCCTGGATCCGCCCCTGATAAACCTTAACTGTGTTAGAGGTAAGACGTATGGCAAGGATTATACAATGGGTGGTAAGTACCAAAAAGGAATTAAAAAACTAAGGAAGGATAAGGAAGAACAACCCAACACATACTATAGATGATCCCTTCTGGAATCACCAAATACAAAAAAGATGAACACATGTAATGCAATATTTTGGTGTTGAATCTTATGGTTACCAGTTAATGAGGTTGGATGTGATAACGACCCTAACTGAGTGAATGGAGAACACAAGGAGGAAGGTTCAAGCATCTGGGGGGGGGGGGGTGGCAGTGGTAAGATGTGAGAGATGATAAAATAGTGAATTGATAAGTCTGGAGAGTTATTGTGATTGGGAGACAGGGAACTTGAGAGGATATAAATTTCTATACCCTGTCACATTCATTATTTCAATGATGTTCACTCTCTTCATACAATAACATCTCCCCAGAATTATAGATTCTGTATTTTCTCACACCACTCCAGGCCTTGCTACTTGGTTTCTCCATTCACTCATTGAGTGTTGGTGCGATTTCAAATCACCTCATTAAATTTCTTAGCTACTTGGAATAAACTACATGGAAATATTGAGTTACTTGTGTTTGTGTGTGTGTGTTTTTTGTGTGTGTTTATCAATCACAGACACTCCTTGCATTATCCAGTTTTATGATACAATTTCTTTTATTTTTTTTGTCCGAAGTTGGAAATTTGTGACACAGTTCACTTTATTATCACTGATAATTCTGTTTTTATTCTTTTGAATTGCTCATTTTTGATAATAATTTCTGATACTGCATTTATCTGCAGGTCCTGTTACATCACAAAATGCTTCTTCTTCTTCTTTTTTTTTTGTTCTTATTATTTGAATAATTTCTTTATGTCTGGTATTATTTATTTTAATTGTTAGTAGTTTACTTTGTTTATTTTTGTTCTGTTGTTCAAATTTATTTATGTTTTCATTCCTCACAGACAGTACAAGCAGTTATTTATGTTGCACTAGCTGCAAATTACAGCATCAATACAGACTGCCATCATACATCATGCAGAATATGGAACAACATAGCTCTCTGCATGAATGTGCTAACAACTGTGGTGAATGTGATTATTAGAGGATTTGAATCACCATTAATAAGTGGTGACATGACTCCCTTAGCTGGAAATTACACAACTTGATAGAAACAGTGACATAAAATTGAGAGACATTTGTTTGCAAGTTATGCAGATATAAACTATTCTAGTTTTCATCTTTAAAGAGGGTCGTGTTTGTGTAGTTACCAAAAAAGAATTATTTATAAAGCACATGGACTAAATTTATTTTAAGGTCTTAAAATCAAGAAGCATATTTTCATGTTGGTTACATGTATAGTTTACATATTTTTATGTGAGGTATATTATATGAAAAGTTATTTGTTTATTATAAAATATAAATTATAATTAATATTATTTTTAATTTATAAGAACGTACTAAATTTGGCAAATGTATATTTCACCAGAAAAATTAGAGATGTTCTGAAGCATTCAAATACTTAATAATTTTTTAAAAATTATTAAAAAGCTATAGAACATATATACATAGGAGTTACAGATTAAGAAAAGGAAATGAACCACCATTTACCTTTAGATGATGGATGTGGGATGAGAACACATCAAAAAGACAAAAACACACACAATATAGGAATTTTTGGGTCTAGCCCTTTAACAACAGGAGAACATTATGGACTGTGGGTGTTGTGAGAGACTGCATCACAGAATTACACACTCCATAATTTTCTCATATTGATAAAGGGCTAGACCTAAAAATTCCTATACTACATGTGTTTTTGTCTCTTTTATGCATTCACACCCCACATCCATCATCTAAAGGCAATTGGTGGTTCATTTTCCTATCCTAATCTGTAATTTGTTTTCACTACTTAGTGCCTTTTATTTTATTTTTTAATACATATATATCTGAAGTCTTTGTTAACATCAGAAATCAGTTTGTGATAAAACATGAATCTCTATTAGTACTTAAATTAAAATGATTTAAAAATGAAATAGTTGGTTCAGATATTTGGAAATTCTTAAAAGTTTTATTTTCATACTGTGTTAATTTTCAAACAATAAACCATATTTTATTTATTATATCAATAAAAGTCTTGTAATTTTGTATATGGTGTATTATTCTCCTCATCCTATTGTTTTACAGCATACTACATGAATACTGTTTAGTTTAATTTAATTGTGATGGAGCACACACTCCAGTGGCAGTTTCCCTACACACCCATTCTTCTCCTTTACTGTACTTGCCTAACTGAAAGATACTAGTTTTTAGCCTGTTAAAGTTCCAAAGGATTCTGTGCTCAGTTTTGCTACCTAATAGTAGAGGAAATAAATGAAGCTTTGAACTCACATAATGTATAATGTGAGAGATTAAAGTATTTCTTCCCCTGTCAAATTAATTCTCTATGACAAACTTATTTATAAACTACACCTGTCATACCTTCAACATATGGAGTTTAATTTCTATTTTTGTAGTTTTTTTTATAAGTAATTTCAAATGATATGTTGTTTAAATTAGCACTGAGATCTGGTAGAAGATATGCTTCTTGTTTCACATCAGGCTAAGGACTTCAAGACAGTAAAGGGCATATAGCTAGTAATGTAATGTATGGGCTTGGCCATAAGGTAATCATTGTACATAGAGTACTGCATAATGGGATATGATGAGGTAGAGCTCCATAAACCATGTCTAAAATGCAGGTGAAAAGATCCATGCTCCAGCTTACTTTACATTTCCTACAGAGCTGCCTTCATGGTATTTTTGGCAACAGACTGAGATAGATGTTCACCTTCAGTAAAAATCCTCAAAATCATTGGCAAAAGATTTCCAGTCATCCAGCCCATTGTTAGAGGCTCTACCACTAAAACTAAGAAGCCTCTGATATGGTTATTAGCTATTGAAATGAATAATTCTTAGTTATTACTAAAGAGATATTGCATGAAAGCTATAGACATAGGTGGGTGCTAGTAGATGCCAATAAAGGAACAACACAAATGGTGTATACTACTTTGTGAACCAGGGGCGGATCCAGGATTTTGTTTTGGGGGGGGGGGGGGGGCTTGAGCGGACTTTGGTTTGGGGGGGGCTTGGCTTGAGTGAATTTTGGTTCAGAAGGCTTGCCTTCAGTGGATTTTGGCTTGGGGGGGGGGGGCTTGAGTCGGGAAAAAGGTAGTATTTATAGCCTCCTCGGGCCTCAAATTAGATAAGAACAGCAGAGGGCCAAGAATTGAACCCTGAGACACACCACATTTAACTATACCCCATTCTGAGTTTATAACATCTGCTGTATTAGCATCTTTCAGTGATACACATGCTTTCTATTTTCCAGGTATGATTTAAACCAAAGTCCTGGCTTACCACTAGCTCCATAGTGGTCTAATTTATCTAGTAGAATCTCATGATCAACACAGTCAAAAGCCCTACCATGATCACAGAATATACCTAGGGAATTTAATTTTTTATGCATTGATTCCAGTATGTTGTTTACAAAAGCAAAAATTGCTGAATCTGTTGAAACGCCTTGTCTAAAACCAAACTGTACTTTACTGAGTAGGTCATTCTTTTGTAGATGTGCATACACCCTTCCGTACATTGCTTTTTGAAAGATTTTTGAAAATGCTGGTAGAAGGTATATTGGTCTGTAATTCTCAATCTTTGAGGTGTCACCCTTTTTAAAAAGCGGTTTGATTATTGACTTCTTGAGTGAGTCAGGGAAGATACCTTCTTCGAAAGAACTATTGCAAATATGACTAATAACAGTACTAATGCTGGTGTTACATTGTTTCACTACATAGGTTGAAATCTCATCATAATCAAATGACTTTTTATTTTTGAGGGATTTAATATTTTTTTTCAATTTCATTTTGACTGGTGCGAAATAGAGACATAGGTGCTGTTTTTGGTGACAAGGATTTAAGTATTTCTATAGCATCCATATTCCCAATATATTTTTCTTTTATTTTTTCAGCAACTGTTAAGAAGTAGTTATTGAAAGCACTTCCTACATAAGAGGGGTCATTTACAAGTTTATCATTAATGCTTATAGATATAGGTTTATGTTCAAGGGATGATACAGTTGTTTCTCTTTTAATAATGTTCCAAACACTTTTTATCTTATTATCTGAACTACTAATCTCATCGTTTATGGCCAAACTTTTAGCTTCTTTTATTACTTTGGTAGATAGATATATAACTATAAATGTTCCCCTTTATCCCATGTGAGAACAGTCTCGGGATATGGAACAGTACATATACTTATTAATAATATCAGTTATATTATCAGCAATTGATAACAAGTTAGCTACTTAACAACCCATTAGTATAATCAATATCCACTGAAATCTGCAAATACAATCCCATGTTAATTACTTCTTATGTAGAACAGTGTATATACTTATTACCAGCCTCAAATAACAAGTTAATTTCTTACAGACCAATTACCATAATAAGTTTCCATTGTAATCTGCAACTACACATTATATCATGTTAGTTACTATATATGTGGAACAGTACACAAACTTATTAACAATATCAATAATATTACCAACAACTGATAACCAGTCAATTACTTAAAAACCTGTTAATTGATTATTTTCCACTTCAATTTGAGAATGCATAGTATCCCATGTTAATTACTATATATGAGTGAATTTTGTAAACAGTGTAATTAGTTTATTTGTAAACAGTTTCAATAGAAAGAAAAACCATATATCATTTTCGTAATTGTGAACAACTTTGTCACTTTCCCCTTCCATACACCATTTATACTATTTTATCGGTCATTCTTAGTTACCAAATTCCAAGAAGAAAATTCTTTCACAGAGTAAAATGGGTTCTGAAGTAGAAACTCTTTCAGTTTGGACTTAAAATAGTTGGTTTTTTGTAGATAACGTTTAATTTCTGTTAGTAAGACATTGAATAAGGAAGCTCCAGTAAATGTTAACCCTTTCTGTACAATTGACAGTGATTTGTAATGCTTGTGAATATTATATTTATTCCTAGTGTAATGGCTATGTACGTATATCAGCATTAATATTGAAGTGTTCAGGATTTTCCGCTACAAATGATAGCAGGGAGCATACATGCTGTGCTGGCATTGTTAGTGCACCTAGATTTCTAAATAAATTTCTGCGTGACGTCCATGGGATTGCTCCACAAATAGTTCTTATAGCATGCTTTTGTGATTTAAATACCCTCTGTGCATGTGAAGAGTTTCACCAGAATAAATGTCATGTGAGCAGGGAGTGAAAATATGCAAAATATACTAACTTTCTGATTTCTGTATTAGTTATTCTAGATATTACCCTCAGTGAAAATATTGCAGAACTCAGTTTTTTAAGAAGTTGTTGAATATATTGCTTACAGTTCAATCTGTTATATATATATACACCCCGGAATTTTGGGAAAATGCTTTCATTGATAGCTATAATGTGATATCGGAAGGAAAAGCAGTTTTTGTTTTATTTTTGTAACAAATTGAAGTATCTGTATGTTTTCTACATTAAGTATTAATTTGTTAGCACTAAACCACCTGTTAATTTTCTTTATAGCATCATTTTATGTGTTTTCAAGGTTTTTTTATTGATGGGTCTTTCAATGCTATGCTAGTATCATCTGCAAACAGTACCATATTTTCATTATCACCTAGTATATGTAGATCATTTATATAGATTAAGAACAGCAGAGGGCCAAGAATTGAACACTGAGGCACACCAAATTTAACTATACCCCATTCTGAGTTTATAACATCTCCTGTATTAACATTTTTCAATTATACACATTGCTTTCTGTTTTCCAGGTATGATTTTAGCCAAAGCCCTAGCTTACCACTAACGCCATAGTGTTCTAATTTACTTAGGAGAATCCCATGATCAACACAGTCAAAGGCATTAGCAACATCACAGAATATACCTAGGGAATTTAATGTTTTATGCACTGCTTCCAATATGTTGTTTACAAAAGCAAAAATTGCTGAATCTGTTGAAACACCTTCTCTAAAACCAAACTGTGCTTTACTGAGCAGGTCATTCTTTTGTAGGTGTGCATACACCCTTCTGTACATTGCTTTTCCAATTTTTTTTTGAAAATGCTGATAGAAGTGATATGGGTCTGTAATTCTGTCTTTGAGGTTTCACCATTTATATAAAGCAGTTTGATTTGACTTCTTGAGAGAGTTAGGGAAGATACCTTCTTCAAAAGAACTATTACAGATATAAATAATAACTTTATTAATGCTGGTGCTACATTGTTTCAATATATGGGTTGAAACCTAATCATTACCAAATAAATTTTTATTTTTGAGGGATTTAATAAATTTTTTTCAATTTCATTTTGACTGGTGGGAAATAGAGACATAGATGCTGTTTTTGGTGACTAGGATTTAAGTATTGTTATAATATTCACATCCTCAGTACATTTTCCTTTTATTTTTTTTAGCAACTGTTGAGAAGTAGTTATTAAAAGCACTTCCTACATAAGAAGGGTCATGCTTAAAGATATAGGTTTATGTTCAAGGGATGATACAGTTAATTTTAATTTAATTTAATTGCAATGGAGCACACGCTCCGGTGGCAATTTCCCTACACACCCAACTTCCCCCTATTCTACACTCAACTACATTTGCCCTCTACAAATTTTAACTTTAAATTCTTTTAACGTTTTCGGTAGGTTATTCATCATTCCCCTTGGTAACTCATTCCAATCCCTGACACCCTTACCTAAAAAAGAAAATCTTCCCACACCCTTGTGCCTGAAATCGAGTGCCAGCTTGTGGTCATGGTCATCTTTTCCCTTCCATGAACTACTTTTCATACCTACTGCAATATCTTTCCATGCCTCATCGCCAGTATACACCCTGTACACTCAGTGGCGTAGCTAGGTCAACAAGAGCCCCGGTGCAAACAATTTATTTTGGGCCCTCAGGCCAGACGAGCGACCTTTTTTCTTTGCTTTGTGTGCTGGTAGGGGCCCCCTGAACTGAGGATGAGGGCCCTTGAATTATTCTTTAGGGGACCCTGAGCAGTGGTTGGGACCCCCCTGAGCACTCTCAGGGGGCCCCTTAGACGACGGTAGAGCTAAAAAAAAAAAAAAAAAGATCGCCAGTTTGCCGTGAAGGTCGTGGGGCCCTCTAAACTGCACTTGAGGGCCCCTAGAGGTGCACTTTGGGGCCCCTTGAGGTATGCTTGGGGGCCCCCTGAGCGTGAGGGCCCCGGTGCACTGCACCGCCTAGCCCCATAGTAGCTACGCCCCTGTGTACACTCCCATGACCCTCCTCATCCTCCTCCTGTCTTGCAATGAATCCCATTCCTAGCTCCTTTATCATATCTGTCACTGATTGCATTCTGCGATAATTTCCAGAAACAAATCTAGCAGCCCTTCTTTGCACCTTCTCCAACTCCTGTATTTGATACTCAAAATGTGGGTCCCATACTACACTACCATATTCGAGCAATGGTCTTACCAAAGTTTTGTAACCCAATTCCTTTACTTCTCTCGTGCATCCTCTCATCACTCTCTCCAACAAGTGCAGAGTTTTGAAACCTTTTCCTACCACCTGTCCAATGTGTCCTGCCCAGTTAAGCTTGTTATCAAATGTAATGCCAAGATATTTACATTTCAAGTCTTCAGTAAGCAATTCTTTCCCCACCTTATATTCATAATTTACCTTTTGTTTTTTATTTGTGTATCTAATTAGCTGACTCTTCTTTGCATTTATCTTCATCCCATGTTTACCAACCCAACTAGATATCCTGTCCAGATCACCCTGCAACTGTTTACAGTCCTCTATCGTTTTGATCCTTTTATACAGCATTATGTCATCTGCAAACAATCTAATTTCAGATAGTAAACAATCAACACAATTATTCATTAGAATAATGAATAGCAATGGTCCCAATACGCTACCCTGCGGCACTCCCATTTTTACTTCCACTTCCTTTGATACCACATTTCCCACCCTAACTTTCTGTTTTCTACCTTTTAAAAATTCTTCTACCCAGCAAATCACTTTCTCATCCACTCCAATAGTTTTTACCTTATTTACTACCATTTTGTGGCTTACTCTGTCAAACGCCTTTGAAAGATCCAGCGCTACACTATCAATTTGGCCTCCCTTGTCGTTTCTCTTTTCATAATGTTCCGAACACTTTTTATCTTATTATCTGAATTAATAATCTAATTGTTTATGGCCAGATATTTAGCTTCTGTAATTACTTTGGTTAAAATTCTACAGTAAGTTTTGTAATGCTGTCTGAGAAGCATATTATCAGTATTCCTAGGTTCTACATACAGTTCTCTTTTATGACTACAAGATGTTTTGATATCAACTGTTATCCAATTTTTGTTTACTCATTTTTGACCAATTGGAACTAGTCTTGTAGGTAGACACCTCTTAAATTTCCAAAAACCTTTGGTGAAAGTAATTGAATTTATTGTTTACTCCTTTTAATTTATAAACAGTGCTCCAGTCCTCATTGAGAAAATCAATGTTTAATGTTTTTATTGAATTGCTCTTTAATGGACTAACTTTGATAAACCCTTTCTTTGTGTTATTTTCATTTCCTACAACATCCAAAGTAATTATTTGTGCATTGTGGTGTGGCAAACCACTATCCATTTGAATTGTTCCAAATATTTCTAATTTATTGTGCGCTGCAAAAATGTTATCGATAATACTATCTTTTTGTATTCTAGTTGGGAAATTTACAGTTTGATTGAGGTTGAATGATCTAAGCATTCCTAGAAGATAATCTGTCTGGTTATATTCTAAAACAAAATTTATGTTGAAGTCTCCACAAAGGATAATTTCCCTTTTAGTTCATGATAAATTTAATGGAACCGCCTCAAGTTTATTACAAAATTTACTGAAGTCTCCAATGGAAGATAAACTGTGAGCAATATAAAATAGTTTTTATATAATTGTAACTGTATTGCACAAGATTCAAAGTCTTGTTCTATAAAGTATTTACTTAAATCTAATGATTTTGTCTGAGTATTTTCTCTTACATATATTGCTGCACCACCCATTTTCATCGCTGATCTGCAATAACATGACGCTGACCTATATACAGTAAAAGGGAGGAGACATATTTCAGAATTTTTCAGATGGTGCTCTGTCAGACATACGATATTTATATTAAGATTAAATGATTTTTGGGTTTCTTCTATTGATATTATCAAATAATCAAGTTTGCTTGAGATATCCCTAATGTTCTGATGAAACTAAGCTATTTCAGACTGACATTCTTTATTTTTGACTCTAATATAATTATGTACATTCCTTAAATAACTCTTCCTACTCTTGACCTTTGGCCTAAAAAAGACTGACTTTTACCACCAATTACTACTGGGATGGACTGCACATCCAGCCTGCCTCTCCTGATGCTACTGGCAATCAGTTGCATTAGCTTCTGCTTGCTTTGAACATTCAGGTGGTGTCCACGGGAGGTATGGTCACTCCATGTAATGTAAGAAACATCTATCAGACCATTGTGTGTTTAGTCAGCCTGACACAATGCACGCTTCATATCTGCCTGTGTGTGTTGTACATGACCACACATCCAGGGTTGAACATAATGCTTGAAGAGGTCAACAAATCCAACATTGGTGTGACTGGTGTTTTTAGCAATGTTATCAATGTCTGTTTCAACACAATAATTGATATTTCTGGACAGACTATTCCCAGAACCCCCAACTATAATTATATGATCCTCCTTAGTGAGATCTTTCCTCAGGTTTGAAATTTCATCCACAACATTGCCATGTTCTGCATTAGGCTTAAATATAGTACACACCTCAAAATCAGAGCCCAGGCTTGACTGTAACATTGCACTTAATCCTCTACCGTGACTACTTCCAATCAATAGGACTGTTAACAGCTATAGGGTGATCTGTACAGAATATCTAGTTGGGTTGGTAAACATGAGATGAAGATAAATGCAAAGAGTCAGCTTATTAGATACACAAATAAAAAAAACTAAAGGTTGATTACGATTATAAGGTGGGGAAAGAATTGCTTGTTGGACTTGAAATGTATATATCTGGGGATTACATTTGATAACAAGCTTAACTGAACAGGACACATTGGTCAGGTAGTAAGAAAAGGTTTCAAAGTTCTGCACTTGTTGGAGAGAGTGATGAGGGGATGTACGAGAGAAGTAAAGGAATTGGGTTACAAATCTTTGGTCAGTCCATTGCTTGAATATGGTAGTCTACTATGGGACCCACATTTTGAATATCAAATACAGGAGTTGGAGAGGGTAAAAAAAGGGCTGCTAGATTTTTTTTTCTGGAAATTACTGCAGAATGCAATCAGTAACAGATATGATAAAAGAGCTGGAATGGGATTCATTGGAGGACAGGAGGAGGGTGAAGAGGGTCATGGGAGTGTACAAGTCCTATATTGGTGATGAGGCATGGAAAGATATTGGTGTAAGAGTGAAAAGTAATGCATGGAAGGGAAAAGATGACCATGACCACAAGATGGCACTCAATTTCAGGCACAAGGGTGTGGGAAGATTTTCTTTTTTGGGTAAGGATGTCAGGGATTGGAATAAGTTACCATGAGAAATGATAAATAATTTACCAAAAACATTGAAAGAATTTAAAGTTATAATTTACAGAGGGCAAATGTAGGTGGGTGGAGGAAAGGGGGAAGATGGATGTGTAGGGATATTGCAACCAGAGCATGCGCTCCATTGCAATTTAGTTAAATATTAAATAAAATAATACCTTCTTGGATCTCTTTTTATGTCCTTTGCATAATGTGTGCTTTTTTTTTACAGCTTTGTAGCAAATGAGACTGCCCTGCTGTCGTATCTGATACATCCTCAGTTAGATTTTCCAAAACCCCAAATGTATTGGAAACTTCCAACTGAAAATTTGTAGAATGCAGGTCTTGTTGTTCCATCCAGTTTAGGCTGCAGTCCACTGGAATTCCTTAACATTTAATGCTGCTTTTCAGTATTCAAAACATTGAGTTCTTTAGTTAATTCAGGCACTGTGGATTCGATACAAGAGATCCAACATTTTAGTTACCTCTTTTCCGTACTACTTTTGCAAGGAAAAAACTTCATGGAGAGTGAAGTCCATTTTCAGCTTCCATGTAGCCACATTTCCAATAAAAACGAACTCCACAATCATCACAGCTTTCACCTTGCTTTACAACCCTGCGACAGCCACCTCACTTCATGCTCACTGAGAAATTATACAAAACAGAATATGAGCCCTTGAAGAGATTCGTAACTTTACTTATAAATATTCCTTAATATGAAGTATAATTTGCATAAAGTACACCTTCCTCCATTTACCAAGTAAGCAAAACAATTTTAACGTTAAACCTGTTAGTAATTTCTTGTTTCCTTCTCTGATAAATGATTAATTCCCTTTAAACGGTATTAGAAAAGTGGGGATTATTGAGATCGCGACTCCACCAGGAGTTGTCATCACAGTACTGCAATGGTCAAACGCAAGACTCCACTAGAAATTCTTTCCGAAGTACATTTAACGGTTTCATACTGGTCCAGGCTGTATCACAACTTAATTTCTGCTTGAAAATAATGGTCCAGGCAGTATTACATCGGAATTACTGCTTGAAAACAATACGTCTTGCGACTAACTACAGCAGAATTCTAACGATATTACTGAATGTTGTTGTAGGGAAATCGCGATCTCCAGTAGACCCGATAAGTGTAAACAAAAAACACGTTTCAAACTTGTTGAACCAACACCTTTTCGAACTATTTAAACTATGATACTGTTATTACGCAGCATTAATAAACTCAAATTCACTAAACACACCACCAGACAAATATTTCTACACTTTATTTAATATTAAAAGCAATTTAGAAGTGCTGGTATCAATTCACAACTTCTGCGTGTACGAAACCAGAGATGAAATTCTTTTTTTCGAAAAGTTTTTGTTTTGTTTTAAATAAGTCTGTAACATGTATGTTTTGTTTACATTTTACTGACAAAGATTAAAGGGAAATAATCCTTTTATCAGTAAAGGAAACATCTTATAACAGGTTTAATATTGAAATGGCTTTGGTAATCGGAGGAAAGCGTACTGGGTGCAAAAAACATAATCTGAAATATAGAGAGATTTTTCTGGCATGCTTTATCTAAATTACTGTTTAATTACGCCTAGAAATTGTATTTCTGGTGGTTTAGGTGGTTGTAGTTAAGAATGAAAATACTGTGAAATAAAAGCATTGGTTGTAACATCTCCAGGAAGATGCTTGTCGTAACCAAGAAGGAGGGTTACCGTGAATATTGCTGTAGTGGTAGTTGAGTGACGTGTATAAGCTCTGTTGCAGCATTTACACTCTCGTCTCGCGCCTCATGCACGATCGTTGACCCGAACTGCCGTTTTCACTCTCGCTAGAATTAATTCAGTGTTGGAACGTACAAGTGTAAACATGGATGACGTAGATACCGCTATAGCATCGGCATTGTTTTTGCTAAGTGTGCAAACATATGTGACTATCTTACGAAAAAAATGGTTGAAAAAAGACGTCGGAGAAGAAGGTGGTGAATGATAGCGACTCATCGCAACAGAATCTTGTAAATGGCTTGCAATGTCTTGGCATGAAACTGCCTATATTCAGAATTATGATAGCATACATAAATTGAGGAGTTACATATTTTTACCGAATAAAATATCAATCATAGAGTAGTATGTTTATAGTCATATCTTTAAGATGAATTAAATAATTTTACACTTTAAGGCAAATTATGAAACAGATGTTCCCAGAAATGGTATGTGCAGCCTCTGGAGAGTTTTCGAATTTTTTTAGTATGTCACAAGCTGACTTTGAATTTATACTGACCAAAATGAAGCATTTAATCTCAAAACAAAAAACTAAACTCGGAATGCCAATACCAGCAAAAGTGCGCATAGCTATAACACTATGGTTTTTAACTACTGGTGACAGTTTCAGAAGTCTTCATTATTTGTTCAAGATTTCAAGTGCAGTTGTATCAATAATTTAAGAAGTTTGTGCAGCTACTAATATTGTGTTAAAGGATGATATAAAGGTAATCAGTAAAATGAATTAATGCATTTCTAATATAATTATATTTATTTTAAAGTTTTTGAAATACCATTTTTAGTAGGTTGGCAAAATTAATATTTTATATTTGAATTAATAAACTATTTGTCAGTATTAACATATTTATTTAGTTTGAAGATTTTTCAAATACCATTTTTATAAAGTTAGGAGCATTTGGTATTATTTCCTGAGATGAAATGCGCGCGGGGGATTCCAGAAGAAATTGCGCAACTTTGCTGACAATAGTTTTCCATACAGGTAGCATTCATCCTTCTTTTTATTCAGTAACACGTTGTTGAGAGTAGTCACAGTTTCATTTATGTTTCTTATAGCGTCTAATTCAGAATCCCGGTGGTGACGCTTTTGCCTTTGGCAAGGGTTTGTAGAATTTATAGGCCTCTTAGTCGGCTGCTCTGGTTATTGTCTCCCTCAATAATGTCTGGTGATGGCATCTGATCTTTCTCAACATGAGGTGGCGATGCTGTCTGGAAAGTAAAACTCTAGAATGAATGAAAGTATAATACTAACTGTCTATTTTATTTTTCAGATGCCACAGACCCCAGAAGAATGGTTATCTATACAAGCAGGGTTTAGAAAAAAATCCCACATTGTGTTGTTGGTTGTATTGACGGCAAACACGTCATTGTTCAAAGCTCTGTAACATACACAGTGGTTCTGAATATTGTAATTTATGAAGGAACATTCAGCTTTGTACTCTTAGCGTTAGTTGACAGCAGTTATCGTTTCATATTTGTCGATATCGGCGCACAGGGGAGAATTATTGACGGAGGAGTATTTCAAAACAGTTTACTTTGGAAAAAAATTTATTATGAACACCACTAATTTACCTCCTGATAGCCCTCTGCCTGGTAGGACAAAAAATGTACCTTATGTTCTTTTTAGGTGACAGAGCATTCCTTTAAGCGAACATGTCATGAAACCTTTTCCAGGAAATCATAACTTTGGTTCAGTGGAACGAACATTTAATCAACAGTTGTCTAGTACTCGGGTTATAGTTGAAAATGTTTTCGGTGTATTGACGTCTGTACTCAGAAATTAAAAAAAATAAAAAATAAAAACAAAAATAACCATGGAAATAAAGAGATATATTGGTCACTAAGTCTTGCATTTTGTTGGATAGCTTTTTGAGAAATAGTGAAACTTCCAGAAATACTTACACACCTCCGGGAACTTTCGACAGCATTATTGATGGAACAATATTTCAAGTAGGATCCTGGAGGCAAAACCAAGCAGAATCCTCTGCCTTGAGGCCTTTACAAAATGTAGCTAAACGTTTAAGAATGACAACATTAGCTATAAGAGCTGAATTTGCTACTTATTTTCAAAACACTTAACTTTTAATAAGTGTATTTTATCTACTACAATAAAAAAAAATATAGTAAAATTATTTCGTTTTACTTACATCCTCTGTATTTGAAGTAATATCACGCTCGTATATGGGTGATAAAAATGTCTCCATATATTTAATTGCAAACCAGATTGGTTTGTATGTATCTTCTAAGCCTGCACCGGACCTTATAGATGCTTTCTTTCGGCGCAAGTGCGTTCGAAAAGAGTCCATCAATGAATTTTTCTTTGTTTTTAGATCCACCACTGATTTGTTTAAAGTCTTACTTATTCGGACCAAGCATCATTAGTTTTTTGCTTATCTATGTAGAACCGGTGTTTAGGGACCAAAATTATTGGCTCACTTCTGTAGACTTCCAGAAATGATAAAGTTTCTTCGCTGCTCCAGTCCTTTCGCTATCCTAAATACGCGAAACAAGAATCTCGTTGCACTCCTTGGCACGTAAACAACGAAACAGCTGGAGTGTGGCGGTGGGTAAGAAAGTTTTGACTACTCTGCTGTAAACAATGTGCTCGCACCTTTGAGTCGCGTCAAAAAACCGAGGCGAGCGGTACTCGCGAGCAACCACGAGAGGGAGCGCACCGTTTACACTCTCGCGTTCGTGCTGTCTCGCCTCGCCTCGACTAAGCTCGCGCAAGAGTATAAACGCGGCATCAAATATTATTGTGTAGTAAATCTTTGGCTTTAAATTACAAGGAAAGTCGTTCGGGATAATTGATGGGCGCAGGTGACTAACAGTTTTAACAAATAATTTTCATCGGCGAAGGATACACCTAATAGGATTAGGGTTAAAATATTATTATTTATCTGAAAACCTAGGGAAGTACACATTGTGATTACTCACTGGCATAAAAAACCGGTATTTATGGTTTAATTATATAGTGGAGCGAGTGTTGGTAGTTAGTGGCTTTATTGTTCTTTAGTGGAACAAGTATGTAAAGGGTTTTGTAAACAGCTTTCTGCAGTAGCTTCCTAGAGTTTGAGGCAATTATCGGATTTTACAATAAATGGTGTGTGCGTAGATTTTGGACAGAGAGTTGTGACATTGTTTAAATAACCTTTGGTTAACTCATAGGTAGCAGAGTTTAATGGGACTGGTCCAGGTTAATAATACTAGTGTTGTCACCGTTATGAGTAATACAGTAGGTGTTGTAAAAGTAATCTTGGTTTAACTGTATTGAATTAGAGTTTGGAATTTTAGAAAGCTGCTCCATTCAGTAATAGCATATTATCAGTAATATTTTACTTTAATGTTCCTTTAATTATAGAGTATTGTTTATTATTACTTAAAGTTTGTTTAGAAGTTACTTGAAGTATTTGGGAAAAACCATGGCTGGAAAGTGTGGCCTCTGTCACAGGTAAGTGATTAAGGGGTATGGTGCAGTTGGTATAAGAAGTGGTTTCATTTGATATGTAGCGGTGGGGGAAGGAGATAAAAAAATGAGGTTCTCCCATGGTTTTTTACATTCTGTATTAGGGATGAAAAGATAAAGGTGATGGGCGTATCGGTCAGGGAGTTGCGCGAAAGGGTTGGGGCCCTTGAGGCTCGGACTGTGGAGGCTTGACCTGTAGAGGCTCGGCCTTTAGGGGCCCGGCCTGTGGAGGACCGGCCTGTCGATGCTCCGCCTATGGAGGCCCGCCTTGTCAAAGCTTGGCTCGTGAAGGCTAGGTCTGTGTAGGCTCAGACTATGGTGGCGGAAAAGAGAGATGGTGGGATTAGTGAGGAGGGTGAGAAGGATGATTGGCAGTTGATAAGAGGTCATAGAGGAAATATGGTTACCAGGTTGAAGAAGCCAGACACAGCAGAAATAGTGTGGAGAAATTGGTTTGACCTGTTGCTAGGGTAAGAGTAGATGTAGGAGTAGGAAAGGTGCAGCAGGCCTTTAGGAAAAGGGGCGTACAAGAAAAAAACTGGAAAGAAAGGTTTCTGCTGCTAAGAGGTTGCCACGGATTAGTTGTAGGCTCTCTTTTGCAGGATCAGTTAGGCATAGGCTACCAGGTCACAATCTTTTCAAACCTAGTGCAACATTAGGGCAGGTAATAGAGGATATAGGTTTAGTCTGTAGGGAATCCGCTATGGAGGATAGAGTACTGGTAATGGGTGGTGCGGGACGCAGGATTGATAAAAATGCAAATTATAGAATAGAGAGTGACCTAAAGAAAGTGGAGAAGGAGGCAAAACATACCAGAGTGTAGTTCCTAAATCACCATGATGTTCCACAATGAACCATGCTGTCAGGCGGGTGAACAAGAAAACCTAGGTGCTACTTAGTAGAGGCATTAGTACTGTCTTGGGGCTTGTGTTTGTGGAGACCATTGGCAGGTGGATTTTCATTAGGCATGCCCTCCACCTAAATAGAAGGAGCAAGGATCTACTTTCTGAGTTGTTAGCTAAAGCTATAATGGAGCCCACTTCCAGTGATGATGGGGTCAGGATGGTGCCTGTTTTAGGTTAGAGGATGCCGGTGAGGTGATAAAAATATGTGATAAAAGGTATACTGATTGTAGATGCAAAGAGGAAAAAAACACCAATGCTAAAGTAATAGATGACGCTTTTTAAACAATAACAGAGGGGGGGGGGGGCAGAACGGAGAAGATGAAGGTAAATGCTCAAAACATCGTGAAGCTAGAGATAAGAGTATTACTGGTGAACTGTAGAAGTATGATGAACAAAGTAATAGAATTTTTAAACATAATAGAGTTATACAACTCACAAGGAGTTATAGGAGAAGAGTCTTGGTTAAAAAATGGAATACAAGACAATGAGGTTATCTCTGATTATTACAAAGTGTGTCACAGAGGTAGAGGAGTAAATGGTGGGGGAAGAGGTATTCATACTGGTTAGCAAAGACTACAACACTTCACTGGCGTTCAGAGATCATGACAATGAGCTACTTGGGATAGACTTCTGTGGAAATAAAGAAGAAAAGTCAGCGTGTTGGCTGCTTAACGTAGTGCAAAAATAAATGATGAAGATGAGGCTCTGGAGGAGAATGTTCATTATCAGTGGGGATTTAAATTTACCAGGTGTCAACTGGGTTGGAAATAAGATTAATAACAGAAGGGAACTAAGATTTGTAAATACCTTAGTAAGAGAAGGTGGCTTTGCAAAAGTGGTAGAGCAGAACAAATGGGAGGCCAAACATGGATATATTCTTAATAAAGCCCGATAATAATCTTGTGGGGTGTCAAGTAACTGAAGTAATAAGTGATCATAAGCAGTTCTGATGGATATTAGAGGATTCAGTAAACCAGTGGCCAGATTGAAGAATGAAAGAGGTACAGTTAAAAAAAGGAACAAAATACAGAGCTAAAATGATATTTTAAGGAAAGTTTCAGCAAATTAAAGGATGGCTCTAATACATTGGAGTCAAAGAAGAAATTATTCAAGGAGATAATAAAAAAGGGTTAAAGAAACATTTATTCCAAAACAGAGTATAAAAATAAGTACAGAACCTACATATTGTAACACAGAGGTGAAGGGGTTAAAGAGGTAGCTGAGAAGAGAACAGAGTTAAGAAATAGCAAGGCAGTAGTGAATATTTGAACCAACTAAACAAGCAATTAATAATGGCAAAGAAACTGGCTAAAGAAGGGTTTATGAAGAATTCTACAGATACAAGGGAACCACTGATAGATGCGTCTAGAAATTTCTATGGCTATATTAGAAAATTGAGGAGAAGAGAGGGTTTTGAGACAGTTAACAGATGATAGAGGTGGAGAAGAAGGATTAAAAGGGGCACGCTTATTAAGTAATAGGTTTAGTAAGACCATTAGGGACTATAATTCAGGAGTGGTAGAGGGTATATAGGAGAACAAGCTTATCAATACAGTTGGAAGTGAGCAGACTACAAAATTTGAAATTCAGTATGAAGATATCATGAAGGATCTAAGGAATTTAAAAGAGCATAAAGAAGCTAGGTTGATAATATTACTATGGATTTCTTAAAGATAGTAGAACGTGACATTGTACCTCATCTTGAAACATTATTTAAACTGAGTCTGGATACTTGCTGCTAACCAGATGATTGGAGAAATGTGATAGTACGAGTACCGTGTAACAGCCCTCAGACCCAGCTCTTTTTATGAAATTTTATTTTAAGAGTTATGTATAGCAAGATGGGAGGTGATTACTTATGGATTTGTATATTATTCTTGTGATTAATTGTGAATTTGTGTGAATGCTATGTAGTGTACTCAAGGACAGTATTAAGCATGAAACATTAATTAAAAGTTTGTAATTGTAAATGATTGTGTGAGGTACGATTTTTGGAGAAAAATTCTCAACTGTTTGGACTGGTTTAAGTTGATCATTTTGTGTGTAAATAGTTGTACATATCTTTGATTTTCGTTCCCGCGTGTTTCGTGATGATTGTGAATGATTTTGTATTAATTCTGAATGTTTTAATGTGGTTTTAATTGTTGGCTGCATTGTCGCCGTTCGAATAACATCGATGACGAGCTGTGGGAGTTGTAAATTAGCTGCCAGTCGTTGTCAGAAGATTTGAGTTTGAGTCGCCAATCAGTTTAATCGATGGATTATTTCCGTATTTTTGCTTAGTATCTTTGGACGAGTCTTGTGCCTTTTGTTATCTTAGAGCTCATGGATAAATAAATATTAAGTGAAAAGTGAATCATCAGTGTTGTCATTTTATAGAACTATTTACTTCAATCAAGAACAGTAATAATCAGTAACCTTTAAAGGAAGATAAAACTCTCTGGTGGCCAACGACAACAATCTGTAAATTGGAGGACGAAGTAATTAAAGAAACTCTTCATGAATTGACGATAGGACGAAATGGTTAATTAAAATTTGCCTATCATGTGTACTGTGGTCGGATGCGTTATTAATGGACATCTGTAAGTTAACAGATTTTATAACACCAAACAAACCTGTCAATAAAGTGCAATACGTAAAAATTTTCGGAGTTGTAAACCTGGCAGCGGCGACGAACTACAGTTGAGAGCAGTAGCGCACTTTGGAATACCTGGAGGAGGGATTCAACCATCGATTGATAGGAATAAGACTAATTGGGAGTGATAACTAGAACTGGAATTTCCTGGGTGTTCTGACGGCACGGAGCAAAATTTTTCGTCCCAGGATACGAGTTATCTTCGGCGTCAAGATGGAGTGTTTCGACGATCAATGCAGGAAGTACGTACGTGTGAAGTGTGTGAAGTGGGTGCGTAGTGTTTTGAAAAGTAGTGCCACACAAGAGAAAGTGATAAAAGTGTTAAGAGAAATTGGTTAAGTGCATCAGGATTCATCGAGTGGCGAACAGTGAGTACTGAGTATTTAAATATTTGTTTTTGTATATTCTTTTCTGTTAACTTGATAAAGTCAGTTTCTTTTCTATTTCTTTTGGTGTTAAATTAATTTTGTAGCTGGTTGAATGTGGCTGACAGTCAAAATTTGAAAGAATTTTTATAATCCTTTGCAGCTCGGTTAAGTAGTTATTTTAATGGATAATTTACAGATATCGATAGTAAATTTTCTTAAATCAGTAGTATATTTTTTGACTTTATAACATATGCTACCACCCCAATTAGGTAATTATTTATCATTTAAATATTATTTTGTTAATTGTAATTAATTATCATTTAAATATTGATTGTATGATGTACATGATATAATTTCTAAGCTCGAGGAAGTCCACAGATTAACAAACATTGTCAGTGGGTAGTATATCTTTTAAAAGAATGAGGTAGAAAATCTTTGGTCTCATGTGAGGGATTCTTAAAGAAAATAAAACGAGGGAGGTGTGTGTGTAAAAAGCTGTAGGGTTTAGACTGAGTGTCGCAGTAGAATATATTAGTAGTTCGAGAAGTTATGTTTTGTCTGCGAGCTTTGGATTGATTTTTATTAAAAACAGCTGAGAATATACGCTAGCGACTTGGAGTTGTAACTTCTGTAGAATAAGCGACAATTTGATGAGCTATTTTATTACCATTGAATATCTTTAAATATTTAAAAAAATGTGACCCCTACTCTGTGAACGTGGATCAAAAGCGACATATTTAGGGCCACGTCGTCGTAAGATCTAAAGAGTTTCCAGCAAATTAATTAATGGGATTTGCTCGACTTCAATTGGATGAATTTTAAATGTTTGGAGGTTACAACTTGAATCCTGACAATAAATTTTCTGAAATCAATAATAAATTATCTGAAATCAATTGTTAATTTTCTGACTTTGATCTTGACAGCGAATTTTCTGAAATTAATAGTCAATTTTCTGAATTTAGACATGAGTTGAAGCAAGATAATGATGGGATTTTTTCTGAAATCAATAGTTAATTCTCTGTAATTGAAGATGAGTTGAAATAAAACAATGATGCTAAATTCTCCAAGTTAGTTAACCGTTAGGATGATAAGTTTTCAGTGGAATATGAAAAGATTGAAGGTAGGGTTAATAGACAACTCCAGGGTTTCATTCTGAAATTAAAGAGGATATTAACAATTTAATTTCCGTGTTGGGAGAAGTAGTCATAAAATGGCAGAAAAAATTTGAAGAGGTAACATAAATTTGTAAAAGAATAAGGTTGAATGTCTTGGTTTGATCATTAATGAAGTTCAGAGAGTCAGAGAAAATTGTAAAAAGATGGTGGGTGGGACTCAGTTAAAGACATGGATAGTAAATGTGAAGAGTTAAAACAGAATGTGGTATATGTTCAGTTCGAATTTTTGGGTGGATTGGGTATGTTAAAACAAGATGTTGGTGTATTAATGCATGGACCTGAACATTTGTGAAGAACACAGGAACAGCTTATACAGGGATTGAATGAGACCAAATGTAGTGTAAATCATTTGGAGAAAAGGTTTGCTGGGCTACAGGTTAACTTAAATAAAAGTGTTGTTCCCTTAACTGGTAATCAAGTGGTCAGTGGTGATGTACCTAACGGAAGAATTTGACTATTGTGATGATACTGGGAAGTTGCATCCTATAGCGTTTATTCATAACTTTGGGAGGTCAGAGTATTTAATGTGTTACCAGACAACAGAAAGATTGCATTTTAATGTAAGCACTTTACGTTATATGCCAAAACGTGGGGAGACAGACAGATTAGGGAGTTAAATGACTATAAGATATGAAAAGGAAAATTTTCTTTAGCATTTCTACTCAACGAGCAGGAAAACTTAGTAGAAGAGAGTTTTGATGACTGGTAGGCCACATATGCCTTGTAGCAGGACACAGCATGATTTCTTTCATAAACTTTTGGATCTAGCGCAAGTATTTAGACCATCCATATGGGGATCAGGAATTCATAGATTTGATAGGAGCTAGGCTACCACCCCAAATTAGAAATCCAATAGCTAATAAGGAGGTAATTAATGTGGAAATTATTCACAATTGTTATGACACTTAGATGTACAACAGTCTTATACTAATGGATATTACAATCATGATCGTCAAGGAGGAAGACCGGAAGTCTTCCGAGGAGATCTCATGGGTCAAGAGATGTCAGGTCCTGGGGAAGAGGTCGCAATGGTTATGGAAGGAAAGACGATACTGGTGAGGTGAGGGAACAAAATTAACAGCCTGAAAGAGAAAGAGAGCGAGGAAGGAAGCCAAACTAAAGACCTCCACTGCGTTTGAACCCACAGTTGTGGGAAAGAATGTAGGTCCAGGTACTAATTATAATAATGTAAATTCTATTTTTATAAACAATTCACAGGCTGATAATGTGAATACAAATGTTACTACAGATTTAGGTAGCAGTAAGTCAAGTGTAAAAGTTCCTGAGGTACTACAGTATACTCTGACAGTAATGAGGTTGTTCAAGGGGTAAGAATTATTCCTAATGATGACGAGATTAGCGTCTCGCCTCTTTCAGTAGATAAGGATAATAAGTTTTATATAGAAAATTTATGGATTGGTCATAGTTTGATTACCAAAAACAATGCAGTGTTCGTAGTTCTGGCTAAAGTGTGGCTAGCATAGACTGGTGTGCTATAATATGGCCTAGTTGGGACTATGTTTGCTTGTATTGATGGGAAGAAGGTTTGTAAAAGAGTTGAAATTGACAAGTTTCTTAAATATCTTGAAGATGATGGTGATACTGTGAAGTCAATATATTTAGATGAGGAGGAGAGTCGTGAGGTAGGATGTTTGTCCAGTGAAGCAAGTGAGAATGAAAAGACCTGTGTACCGATTCCTAAGTTAAGAAAATGACATGAATTTGACTTACGTGATACGATCCTTAGTTTTTCTATTTGATATAGCTGATAATATTGAAGGAACTGGTGAGAGTAAAAAAGTTCCCTGTACCAGTTTCTAACTTTAGAAAATGTACAGGATTTGACCTAGCTGGTACGAATACACGAAGTTTAGTTCTCTGTTTGGTGTAGGTAATAATAGTGAAGAGGAGAAGGTCCAAAGATGGGCTAGGGTTTAAATACAGGCTACTTGCTGAAAGTGGGGGAAGGGGATTGTATGCAGGCACGAGAATGGCACCAAAAGGAACATCAAGTGGTAGGAGAAGAGTTGAGAGCAAATGAACTTGGTCCGTGACACACATGCATTGGTGCAAATTGTTTTATCGGAAAACTTGCTCTTGACAAACTCAAAACTTTTCAATTTAATTTCTCTCTTTCTTACATATTCAGTAAAGTAAATGGCTTCCACCCTACCTCAATGTACATGAACTGAGCTTCATACAGGACACCCGTCCTGTTCGACTTGTTTATTTTGTAATGGCTGCCGAGACCATAAATTTGAAGTACTGCATGGTCTAAAAACGGGATACCATTGGTAGTCCAGTAACGGGCTAGCTCTTGACAAGTAAACACCAAGATTTCAGCGCACCAGATCAACGACCAACTGCTCAAGCTTCAACATCCAAAAGGATTAGTCCTTATGAGGTACATTTGATCCCCACCATTGCAAAGAAAAGGCAATTGTGGTCGCAAGTGCGTCAAGACTTGTATCATAACTGGATCTCCTTACACCAGATCGTTGAAGAAAAGTGTGGAGTGTACAGCGTTAAATAACTGTCAGATGATTGTGAAAGTGTAACCAGGTGCTTCAGCAAAGAAAAATAATCCAAAATTGTCAAGCCAAACCAAAAATCCCACTAGGTAAGCTCACCGAAGAGTTTGACTCGGAAGAAGACCATACTGTCCCTCCTGATGACGTCGACGAGTTGGCGATTGCTCTGGGGGATAAACGAGGTGACGACTATGCAGCATACATTTTCTGTGATGGACTCGTTTTCAGATGACGTTGGATTCGAAGTGTGGATTCAGTTCTACAAGTGTGAAGGTTGGGCAGAGTTTGAATGTGTTGGAATGGAAAATGAAATATATTTGTAACTTCTGAAAAAAAAGAAAAAAAAAAAAAAGAAAGAAAAGAAAAAAAAAAAAAAAAAAGAGAGAAACAGAGATTGTAAAATGTTTTTTTTTTTACAAGTAGCCAGCATTTGGACCACCTCTTGAAAATCAGGCATTTTAAGTTTTTTTAAAAAACCCTTTGATTTTGGAAAATTAAAATTGCTTATTGACGTTTTGAACCCTCATATCGCCTTCATAATGGTTTATAGAAGCAAGTGACATGAAAATTATCCATATTGAGTAATCGGGTTAATTAGTAGGACCAAAATAAAAGTGATAGCCCGTATTTGGACTTTTTCCTTTAGTGATAACTAAAGAAAAATGAAATTATGTTGGGGAGGATGTCTGTGAGTCAAACGTTAGGAAAAGTGTAGATACAGATTCAGATAATTTTTCAGGTATGGATATTAATTATCAGTCAATAGATAGTGTATTTGGAAGTAATGAGAGACTGAATTGTATTAGTAATGATTGTAAATCTGTTTTGTTGTTTGATTCAGAAAGGTTGCATTTTAGTGGCAAACAATTAGTGAAAATAAAAACCACAACAGATCTGTTGATATCTCAAATTCAGCTGGGTCATTCAGTGTTTATGCAAATTTCAGGGGGTTATAAAGCTCTGTAGATATAAACGTGTAGCAATAGGCGTGTGTATAAAGATACACTGATCAGACAGAACATTACGACCACCTACCTAATAGCCGGTATGTCCGCCTTTAGCACGAATAACAGTGGCGACGTGTCTTGGCCTGGAAGCAATGAGGCCTCAGTAAGTCGCTGGAGGGAGTTGACACCACATCTGGACACACAAGTCACCTAATTCCCGTAAATTCTGGGGAGAGGGGTGATGATTTCTGACGCCACGTTCAATCACACCCCAGATGTGTTCGATCGGGTTCAGATCTGGCGAAATGGGGGGCCAGCACAGCAAATGGCCACTCGGCACTGTGTTCCTCAAACCACTCCATTACACTCCTGGCCTTCTGACATGGCGCATTATCTGGTTGAAAACTGCCACTGAAATTGGGAAACATAGTCGTCATGAAGGGGTGTACGTGGTCTGCAACCAGTGTACGAAACTCATTGGCCGTCATGGTGCCTTGCACAAGCTCCACTGGACCCATGGATGCCCACGTGAATGTTCCCCAGAGCATAATTGAGCCGCCGCCAGCTTGTCTCTGTCCCACAGTATGGGTGTTAAGAAGCTGTTCCCCTAGAAAACGGCACCCTCTCGTCGACATGATGAAGAAGGTATCGGGATTCGCCAGACCATGCAACACTCTGCCACTGCGCTAACGTCCAGTGACGATGGTCACATGCCCATTACAGTGGTAGCTGCCGATGTCGTGCTGATAACATTGGCACATGCAAGGGTCATCGGCTGCGGAGGCCCATTGTTAAGAGTGTTTGGTGCACTGTGTGTTCAGTTACACGTGTACTCTGCCCAGCATTAAAGTATGATGTTAATTCCGCCACAGTTTGCCGCTGTCATGTTTTACCAGCCTGCAGACCTACCACGTCCGACTTCTGTGATGAGGGGTGGCCACACAACCCCTCGACGTTTGAACGTGGTTTCACCTTGGTTTCGCTACTTGTTGAAGACACTCACCACAGCACTCCTCGAACACCTCACAATTCGAGCAGTTTCTGAAATTCTCGTGCCGCCCCTCCGCGCCATCACAACCTGCCCTCGGTCAAATTCAGATAGATTGCGCGCCTTCCTCATTCTAAACACGGATATCACTCTCATTGATACTACAAGCACCGTGCGTGTGTCTGACTAGCAGTTATTCCTCGTCAGGTAACGCTGCTATCGTCAGGACGGTTTATTTCGATAGTAGGTCTTAATATTTTGGCTAATCAGTGTAGAAGAAAACTGAAAGGTTCGGAAAAAAGGAATTTACTTAGTTTTGGGCATTCATAGAAATCCTGAAATCCGCCCCCGCTGTAAGATGTAGGGACCTTTAACAATGTCTCGGAGAGGAGTGCCCTAATGTCAGCTACTTTTATACTAATTAGTTCTTGGAATGCATGTTTCGGGGAGGGGTTACAGTATGTAAATACATGATCTTGTATTTAAGATTGGTAAGTGTTTATAGACAACTAGTTTGTCTACTTTAGAATTTTTTAAATATAATGGTATAGAATGTTTCAAGTGAATGATTCAGATGTCTAAAACAACTGAAACAGTTGTGTCTAGTGATTTTTGGGGCTTTCATGATGTTGGGTTTGGCTGTCTTGCGAAAACAGCCGAGTATCAGTTGGTGTAAAACCATAAACATACTGTTGTCATTGACAAGCTGACAGAATGTGTATAGTTCATAGTGAATGAATAAATTTGTAAATTAAGACTAAGTCTATGTAATTAAATTATTATTTGGTTTTATAGGAATTAAGAACGAGAACCTGTAAGGAAACAGTTTGATTTGTAAATAGATAAATATTTCTGTTGACTAACATAAAAGTTGTAAAAGGTGTGAGATGTGTGGAATGATCAATTGTGTACTTTGATTGAATAGGTGTAATAAGTATTATAATTAATTATCTGCGATTTGTGTATGTGCTCAGCTTCTTTGTTCGTACCACTTTTCTATCATCATGAAGGATTCAGTCAATTTTATTTATGTAAACTAAAATGAATCGCTTCAGACCAAGCCCTTTTATGAAATTGTATTTTAAGAATCATATATAGCAAGATAGGAGCTGATTGGTATATATTCGACATTTAAATGAACATTATTTTATGGAGAGAAACTGTGTGAATGCTATGTAATGTGTTCAAGGACAGTATTAAGCATGAAACATTAATTAAATGTTTGTTACTGTAAATCTTGATTAGAGCCTCGATGTTTGGAAGACAATTCTCAAATGATTTGCTGGTTAGTAGGGGGGGAATAGGGAGTCAAGGAAATGAAGTTCTTTGGACAAGTCGAAGAGACACCACTCGTCCGCATCACATCACAATTTTAAGTTCTTTGCATGGCGGTAAATTCGAATGGACCAATGGAGGACAAGGTCTTATGACGTCACAAGATGGAGGACCGTTAGTTCTTTGGGTGCTTACGAGATGGTGACACCTCCCTGGTACGCTGGGACGTTAGTTCCTTGACCGGCCGCTAGATGGCAGCATCTCCCAAAGGCTTAATTTCTTGGAAGCAGACATTCCACCACCCCCTCCCCCAGGACAGAGAAAGCTAGCGGGGGAATTCCACCACCTGAGGCGTGTTTACACAGGATAAGCGCTCTGTTTGCTATCCATTAGACGATACGACAGGTGTCGACTTGCCCAGCCGAGACATCGGGCGTTCGCCTTGCATCACTGTCACCAGGTGGCAGCACCTAGAGGCTATAGTCACCGCTAGATGGCCTGACATGCTTCATATGCGTGAAATATTTCGGTACCCCCGTTTTCTGTTCTGGAATGCGGGCCTGCGTGAACACGCTCTGTTTGCTCTCCATTAGGCATTGCGAAATGTGTGCTGTGCTGGATGGCGTTCCGTTAATCAAGCACTTGTTTGCGCTGCGAAACACCTTGGCTATTATCGACATCAAGGTGCAAGTATTTCAGCACAGTAAAATATTTTCTTCGCTTCTGTGTCGTGATTTCGTGAAATTTGCTAAAGCATGAACCATTGCGATTTTTTACTAAAAACAAAAAAGTCCACATTAACAGATATTATGTAAACCGACATCGGTAGCGTTGGGGCCAGAGTGCTAGTTCCGCCTGCCGAAGGTTGCCGGTTCGAGTCCGGTCGCGGGTATGGGTGTTTAAGTATTTTGAGATATTATTGAAAAAGCCGTTCCAACTCGTCAATTTCAAAACGAATATCAAAATTTTAGTTTCCACACCTAGAGAGTATGGAGCCAGCTTGCCTCGTTATAATTGAATAAAAAATAGGTTATACACGATTGAAAAGCATAAATTTTTCCTTTAAAATACATTAACGGTTTAAATGGAAAGAAACGTCATAAACTCAGAAATCTGGAAAGGTATAAAATCTATGTGTACCTGTTTTGTGTTGCTTTCGTGAAAGTATAGCAATACCACACATACATTATTCCTTCGAAAATTCAATCTCACGAACTTTCACTTTGCAGTCACCCATCACGGTTTTCAAAACTTGTTTCACATTTTCCGGAGTGAGGGCTTCATTTGACCTACCCGAGCGTTTCGCATCATTTGTATCCATACGACCGCGCTTAAAATCAGCATACCACCGGTAAATGATTGTTTTCGACGGAGTAGAGTCTGGATAACATTTTTTTCAATCTATTACTGAGCTTGCACGGTATCTTCCCCATTAAATAGGAATCTTTGATCAACACACGAAATTCGTTTTTGTACATTTTTTCCACAAATGCACAAGTAGCATCATTTTCACCACAATAGCTTTGCTGCTTATGGTCCGATTGACGTGAAAATCTGAAGGTTAGTTCTTTCAAAGCAGGAGGTCGAATTGATGTTAGTAACGCCATCTGTGTGTGAGTCCCGGGACTTATTGAACAATGAGATAATAAATTAGCTGCAATAAAGAGGGGTTTCCTCATTTATGTAAGTATAACCTCGATTAATTAAGAGCTCCTAAACTGAAGCAAAGTTATCGATTTGAAAACCAGTTTCTTTCCCTACAGGCATTTCTGAAGTGAATACATGTTAATCTCTCCACTGATATCGAACCAATCAGGCTGTAATTTTTTCAAGCCTATTTCTCAACCCTGTCTTTGGAAAGGAGCCCACTTGAAAATATTTGTGAAATAATTAACAAAGTCTTTCCCACACCAAGGCTAGAAAAATCAAAGTTTCCAGTTTGACAGTGGCAAAACTCAAGGAATGGAAGCATCAGTACGACGCCTTATTTCCCTAATCTCATCTCTGATGTGACTGGTATGAAATATTTCACCGCACTCGCAATTTTTTCGAGCAACCTCAAACATACATCGTCTGTCTACCCAGACCAATCTACGTTATGCTTTCGTAAGCAATCACAAATTGAGTGTCCTTAGCTGTACTTTGTCTAAAATCCCAATCAATCCCTTGTGACACATCAGTGATTGACTAGAAACAGAGAGATATACGCTGTGGCATGTACTTACCCACCTTTAACTGTATTTTACAGCACAGCACGTCCTAATCAGTAGCCAGATACCAAAATATTCACTTAAGGTGGTTCTACTGCAGTTTTCCATGAAAATTCTCTCTTTTTCCAGGGAATTATTTTTCAACCAATCAGGACCCAGGAGAGTTCTCCATTCGATTTAAATGTTCCCATCTGACGCCAAACTTCGGATTCAGGACCAAGTGTGACATTTGTTTGTAATTGCATGCTTTGTTCAACCAACCACGATAAAGTTACCATAATGCTCTTAGCTAACTTGGTCATCAAATAAACATCATAACTCACATTTTCATAGAAAATCTCCATACATCGACAAGTATCCAAAACGTCACCATAGATACAGACACTAGTCCTATTACGCCGAAGATAGCACCCACGCTTGAACTGTCGTAAATTGTTAGGTCATTTGTATATGAAAGAGAGAGTTTGGATATTTTACCCACTCAGGCCTCATCACCTAAAGTCTATTGTCAGATTGTGGTCATGGCCAACTTAGGCCCCATACAGCACTCAGATTTATTCCACCAATATCCATTCTAACAGCATTATACGTCACACACAGCCCCGACACTCTTCCTATCTTCCAATGACAATGTAATTATGATGGTAGGAGTCTACTTGAGATTTCTCCATCAGTGGCCACCTGTGTAGATGTAATCAGTTGGTTGCGATGAGCACCGAGGTTTATGGAAAAGAAATGTAATATTTCGCACATCCTGTAACTATTCAGTCTCGACCTAGGGTGTTCAGTCCTTTTCCTCCAGTTACGTGTATATGTGTGGTGATGTATGGTAACTGTGTGTATGCATGGAGATGTGAGTGTGTGTATGCGTGTCTTTCTATGTGGTTGTGTGTCTATCACGATGCGATTATACTCGACTTTGAGATTTCACAATGACTGGCTACCTAAGTGTTGATGGAACATGTAATTAATTGGGTATAATGAATAATCCATATGGGATAAGTACTGAGGTGTATGGCAAAAACATGTCATCTTTTGCACACACTCTAACGTCTGTCTTTGTCTGATGACCATGTGTCTACGGACACTCGTGGTACGTGGGGCAAATATTACTGAATAGCAGAAAAGGCTTGTGGCGTGGGATAGAGGTGGTGCTGATCTTGTGAACAGTTTTGTACGTATTACCAACGATACTGAATGGTAGAGAGGTCTGTAGTGTGAGTTAAATGATATAATGTTGATGTGAGGAACACATGTTAATGATGATTTTTTTCATTCTTGAGCCATGGGGGTTCTGTACCACTTTTTCTTTGCCATGATTGGACTGGTTGTTGTGTTGAGCTCGCTGTAGGCATGGAAATATGCGTCTGTGTGTGTCTTTCTCTGTGTCTGTATGCGTAAGTATGGTGATACCTTCCTTAATCTCGTCTATCTGGACCTTATGAATTGCTGTTCCTCCCATATGTTTGTGCTTGTGTGGAGACGTATGGATTTGTGGGTGAGACCTAGTATGAATATTGATGTTATGAAATCTGGCTGATAGCCAAGTGTCTATTGTTACTCATGGTACCTGGGTCACATGTTAGTAAATGACAGAAAGGGTTGCGGTGTGGGAGAGACGTGGCTGTGATTTCAAACTTTACACATCCTGTAACTCTTTAGTTTGGATCTAGCGTGTTCAGTCTCTTTCCTCCAGTAATGTGCATGTGTGTGGCGATGAATGGAACTGTGTGAATGCATTGACATGTGAGTGTATGTATGTGTGTCTTTCTATGATTTTTGGCCAGTCATGGGTGTTCTGTTCCAATTTTTCGTTGCAGTGATTGGGCTAGTTGTTGAGTCGAGATCGCTGTAGGCATGGAAATGTACGTGTATATGTGTCTCTCTCTCTGATTTTTTATTTTATTTTTTTGCGTAAATGTGGTGATACCTTCCTTTAACTCGTTTGTCTGGATGTATGATGTGCTGATCCTACACTTAGGCTTGTGTGAGGTGACGTATGGATTTGTGTTTGAGACCTAGTATGAATATGGGAATTATGATATCCGTCTGATGACCAGATGTCTACTGCTACTCATTGTACCAGGGGTACATGTTACTGAATGGCAGAAAAGGCTTAGGTGTTGTGTCGAGCTCGCTGTAGAAATGGAAATTTGCGTGTGTCATCCCTCTGTGGGTTTGAGTCTAAAATATACGGTTATAGAATTATGCTCACCATCAATGTGTGCTTCTAACCATTGCTTAAGGGCTTAGGCAGTCTACCATTTCATTGTGCTCTTTACAGTTTACTGCCGTTTGTGTTGGCATATGAATTGTGTTTCTCACGTTTTTCACTACATGAATTTCGGGATAAAAATCATTTAACAGAGGGGGTGATGAGGGGATGTACCAGAGAAGCGAAGGACTTGGGTACAAACCCACAGTCAGACCATTGCTTGTATATAGTGGTGTAGTATGGAGTCCACATGTTTTGTACATCAAATGCAAGGTGCAAAGGATGGCAGCCAGATTTATTAGTGGAAAATATTTAACAAGTAACATAATAAAGGAGATGGTCTGGATGTCATTGGAAGATAGGAAGAGTATCAGGGCTGTGTGTGACGTATAATGCTGTTAGAATGGATATTGGTGGAATAAATCTGAGTGCTGTATGGGGCTTAAGTTGGCCATGACCACAATCTGACAATAGACTTTAGGTGATGAGGCCTGAGTGGGTAAAATATCCAAACTATTTCTTTCATATACGAATGACCTAACAATTTACGACAGTTCAAGTGTGGGTGCTATCTTCGGCGTAATAGGACTAGTGTCTGTACCTATGGTGACGTTTTGGATACTTGTCGATGTATGGAGATTTTCTATGAAAATGTGAGTTATGATGTTTATTTGATGACCAAGTTAGCTAAGAGCATTATGGTAACTTTATCGTGGTTGGTTGAACAAAGCATGCAATTACAAACAAATGTCACACTTGGTCCTGAAACCGAAGTTTGGTGTCAGATGGGAACATTTAAATCGAATGGAGAACTCCCGTGGGTCCTGATTGGTTGAAAAATAATTCCCTGGAAAAAAGGGAGAATTTTCATGGAAAACTGCAGTAGAACCACCTTAAGTGAATATTTTGGTATCTGGCTACTGATTAGGACGTGCTGTGCTGTAAAATACAGTTAAAGGTGGGTAAGTACATGCCACAGCGTATATCTCTCTGTTTCTAGTCAATCACTGATGTGTCACAAGGGATTGATTGGGCTTTTAGACAAAGTACAGCTAAGGACACTCAATTTGTGATTGCTTACGAAAGCATAACGTAGATTGGTCTGGGTAGACAGACGATGTATGTTTGAGGTTGCTCGAAAAAATTGCGAGTGCGGTGAAATATTTCATACCAGTCACATCAGAGATGAGATTAGGGAAATAAGGCGTCGTACTGATGCTTCCATTCCTTGAGTTTTGCCACTGTCAAACTGGAAACTTTGATTTTTCTAGCCTTGGTGTGGGAAAGACTTTGTTAATCATTTCACAAATATTTTCAAGTGGGCTCCTTTCCAAAGACAGGGTTGAGAAATAGGCTTGAAAAAATTACAGCCTGATTGGTTCGATATCATGTATTCACTTCAGAAATGCCTGTAGGGAAAGAAACTGGTTTTCAAATCGACAACTTTGCTTCAGTTTAGGAGCTCTTAATTAATCGAGGTTATACTTACATAAATGAGGAAACCCCTCTTTATTGCAGCTAATTTTTTTTTTATTTTTTTTTATTTTGGCTTTAGCCTTAGGCTAATTTAGCCAGTTACATGGGGTAATGGTGCTCTTGTATTTATATTATGCCTTTAGTTTTCGCCACATACATGTAGATTAAGCTAATCGCTTTCTTATTGGGCGTGGCGAGAGTTATGATCACATCTGCGATGTTTTCTATGTGAAGAGCGTCTTTTAATAAGGTTCTTCTATATTCTCGGTGGCGCCTACATCTTAGAAGGAAGTGGTAGATATCCTCCACTTCGTCACAGGATTCGCAGTTCGGAGAATCCGAGACCTTCATTAGAAATTTTTTATCATTTAGCCAGGTGTGCCCCGTTCTTAATCTACTAATCAGCGTGATTGCCTTTCTATGCAGATCCACTTCCTGGAACCATGGTTTCATCGTAACTTTACTGGCGATGGCGCGGTACCATAGCCCTTTCCCTTGGGCCTTTTCGTTCCACTTTCTTTCCCATGCGTTGAGAGCTCTTGCTGAGGCGATCGTTCTGAAATCGGTATAAGGCACTGGTATGTTCTCAGTATCGGGAACCTGGAGGTGTCGTCGAGCTATTTTGTCCGCTAGCTCGTTCCCTGTCACTCCCACGTGACCCGGGATCCATTGTAGGCACACTTCTATGCCTCTGTGTATGGCTTTCCACAGTTCTCTGCCAATTTCATATGTCAGGTAGTTTCTGCACTGGCCTTTAGGAATGCCTATGATAGCCTGTAAGGCACTTTGGGAATCCGAACATATCACTGCTTTTGTCTGTACTGACCGTTGTATATATTGTATGGCCCTCAGGATTGCGTACATCTCGGATGAGAAGATTGAGAATTCTGCCGGCAATCTACAAGCTTCATAAACGCCACAGTCTGCATCGACCCAAGCAGCCGCGCTGGTGGATTGCATTACCCTTGATCCATCGGTAAATACTTTCCGCCATTCCTTCCATCGTGTGTTCAAGGTATCTAATGCCCATTGCTTCAATTCTAACTGAAGGGTGGTTTTTTTGTCTACCGAGCCCTTGATCAAGGACAGGTGGATTCGCGACGAGATCTCCGCCCTTTGCCACGTATCTTCTTCGCTGAATATCTCGTTGATCTCCTGTCTGTGTATATTCCACAGGGCCGTTGTCTGAAAATACTGTATCAGGCTGGGTTTTTGCTGTTGTTGACGTGATTTGGCTGAACTTTCATGGGCAAGGAGCTGCACCTTCCTCTGTAGGGGATGTGACTTCATGGACCACACCTTTAGCCAGAAGTTCAACCCCAATTTACATCTTCTTGTACTCAACGGTGGAATGGCTAATTCTGCCTCCATCACGGCGATGGGGGTGGATTTCACAAAGCCTCCGATTACTCGCAGAGCTGCTGATTGAATGCAGTCCAATTTTGTTAGAAGAGACTTGGCGGCAGTTTGATACAGGAACCCCCCGTATTCCATTCGGCTCCTCAGTAGAGAGCAGAATACATGCCGGAGTAGTCGAGGGTCCACACCCCAGGTCGGGGCGGCGAGGGCTTTGAAACAGTTCAGGCGTTGCATACATGATTGCTGCAGTTCCATGATATGCTTTCTCCATGTTAATTTGAATCTAACCACATTCCCAGGAATTTGATCTCTTTAACTAACTCCAGTGTGTGTCCATTTAGTGTAATTGCACAGTCTTTTCCTTGTAGCTGTCTTTGCGTAAACACACAAATTTTGCTTTTTTCGATTGATATTTCTAGCCCTTTGTCCAGCAATCTCTTTTGTATCAGCTTCAATTGCTCCTCTAGTATTCTGCGGGCCGTTTCTATGTCCGGGTGAGATATATATACAACAAAAATCATCCGCATATTGGAGGAAGGATACTAGGCCCTTTAGGATGTTACATAGGTCTGCCATGTAGATATTGAATAGTAAGGGCTCATTGGATCGCCCTGCGGTAAACCTTGGAAGACTAGCCGACTGATTCTGTCTCCCTCCGCTGTAAACACTGAATTCACTCTTCGGGCGAGGTATCGGCCACACCATGAGCATAACTTGCTAGGTATGCCCATCTTTTTCATAATGCCCACAAGTATATCTATCTGCACATTGTTATAAGCATCCTTAATATCCAGGAAAGCAGCCACTAAATAGTTTCTTCTTGTGAATGACAGCTGAATATCTGTCACCAGCGTGCTGATATTGTCTAAGGTGCTGAAGCGTTTTCGAAAGCCCATAGTTCTCGTATCAAGTAACCTATGATGCTCCAGGTGCCACTCGATCCTGTTTTTGATCATTGCACTCATCAGTTTTTGTCGGGCACGGCAGGAGAGAAATGGGGCGATATGACGAGATGATGTTCTTCTTCCTGTGGGGTTTACACACGGGAATAACGATTACCTCCCGCCCACTGGTCAGGAATATAGGAGAGATCAATCATAGTATTGTAGAGATCCAGCATGGCTTCCTTCGCTTTAAGAGAAAGTTTGTCGATCATTGTGTAGGTAATGGCGTCCCATCCCCGGAGCAGTATCTTTCTTCCGTAGGGCGTGCAATAGTTCTGATAGGTGAAAACAGGGTTCCGTCGATCCTGTTAGGACGTCGTCTACTTCCCTACTCTTGTGATATTCCTCCTGTTTTGGTACATATGGAGGAGTGAACGAGGCTAGGAACTCCTCTGCTGCTTGTCTGTCTGACGATATCCAACTGGTAGCCGGCCTCTCACCCTTAAACCACTTCAGTTTCCGCCAAGTCTCTTGGGTCGTCACACCGTATTTTAAATTGGAGCAAAAACTCTTCCAGCCTTCTCGTTTGGCCTTTCTAATGGTATCTCGTGCTTCAGCCGTTCTTTTCTTGAGTTCTACCAAATTCTCCTGAGTGGCGGCGTGCAAATATGTTCTGGTAGCCAAGCGCCGCCTGGCGACAGCTCGTGAGCAGTCACTGTTCCACCAAGGTTTTCTAGTGAGCTCTCTTCTAGTGTGAGTTTTAACCTCTGGTATAGCCTCTTCTGCAGCAGCCTCCACTATTCTTTGAAATTCGTTGTACCGACATTGGATATCGTCGGTTGCACCTTCCCACTGCTCCAACAGCGTGCTGATCTTTCCTTCGTAGCGAGCCCAGTTAGCCCTGTTACACAACCACCGTCTGCTTGAGTGCCGGCGGACAGATGGGAGATTCCAATCTAATGATAATTTGAGGACGCAGTGATCACTTCCGATAGTCTCTGGTAGCAGATCCCATTTCGCTCTATGCATTAGGTTCATCGATATGAGAGTAATATCTGGAGAAGAATTTCTCTGACTAGGAGCACCAAGTCTAGTTCCGTGTTTGTTGTTAAGAACGGCAAATGAAGAGGCTGATATGGCATGGGCGAGCTCGATTCCCTGCGTGTCTACATAACTATCTTGCCATAACGAATGGTGAGCGTTGAAGTCGCCTCCAACCACACTATTTGCCGCAGCTGATGGAATACAGCCGACCAATCTTCTTCCTTTAGGTTGACTTGAGGTGGGTTTATATATGACGGTGGCCGCTTTGATAGGTCCATCGTACGAGAGATCGACAGAGAGCATTTCTACGTTGGCAATTGGCGCCGCTAATCTGCGCACGGAGCAATTAATGTGGCTTCTCACCAAGATGGCAACTCCCCCGTGCCCATCATCTCTGTCTTTCCGAAACACACTAAAATGCTTGATGTTTATGTTCGACGAGCTGCGCAGCCATGTTTCCGATATAAGGACTAGGTCGGCCTTATGTTCTGTTATGGTTCTTTGAAATTCGTCCCATTTTGGTAATAGGCTACGTGCGTTCCACTGTAACACTGTCAATTTAGTCCTTCTAGCCATTTTTAATTAACAGATTTGCAGCCTCCGATGTGGTTCCACTTGGCCCCATTTCTTTAATTTCTTGAAGCACTTGTCGACACGCTTCGTCCTGAATTTTCTTCACTGTGGTGGCTGCCAGCTTGCCTTTCATCTGTTGTGCCAGCAGTTTGACCACTATTTTGACTATTATATTAACCATTTCTTCTCCTGCCTCTCTACTAGTTTGTTCTTTGCTGGTTACTTCTTCGGTTTGGGTCGCTATAGATTCCTTGGGAGTACTGACGGTACTTTGGCAGTGCTCCCTGATTTGCTTCATTCCCTGTGGCATCGTCACCGCGCTGTACCTTTTACTCTGTATAGGTGGGAATTCTGCTGCCTTGTATTGGTAACTTTGTTGTATACTCCTCTTGTTTTCCGTCGCCATTTTTGCTTTGTCCTCTTCTTGTCGCTTCCGTTCGGGGCATTTCCTATCGTTCGCTTTGTGGTCACCTCCACAGTTTACGCATTTTTGGACCTCATTTGAGCAGCTGGATATGTTGTGTTCTTCACCACACTTCATACATCTTTCTTTTCCTTTACAGAATTTGGCCGTATGACCAAATCTATAGCATTTGAAGCACTGCGTTACTGGAAATATGTAGGGAGCCACCTTGAATCTCAGGTAGAAAATCTCGATTTCCTCTGGCAGGAATTGGCTATCAAAAGTTATGAGCACAGTTTGCAGGGGAACTGTTTCCACCTTGCCGTCATTGAATACTTTCTTGGTAAATCGCCGTACATCGATAATCGGTGCCGACGAAACAGCGTTAATCCTTAATTCTTCTTCTGCTAGGTCCGTAGGCACAAACTTGATTATCCCTTTCCGTTCTACTCGGTTAGCCGGTATATAAGCCTGCAGACCCAAGGATTGAAGAAACGTCTTGTTTTCAACGAAGCCATTAGCAGTGTTGGCATTCAAAAATTCCATAGACATTCTGTTTTTTCCCAAGTTGATTGAGTCGTTTCAGCCCAGTGACCTTGTTATAAAAAAATTTTCCCCAGCTGAATTGGGTGTAGAGAAGCACTGTCTGATGCGTTCTCAATTAGAACCATATATGGACCCTCTGCATGGTCATTATAAAGCCTCTTCCGCATTGCCGTCGCGGGGGGATTCCGCTTGACTGCTTCTTCTCTTACCTGACTAGTTCTGACTAGTTCTTGCCTGACTAGTTGTCAGATGGGTACATAAGGTGTTCAACTGATGGCCTCCATCTCCTGACGCTCTACTGGGATTTGTTTGAGGTGGGGTCGCTAGGCTGCACGCTACCTCCTTACCTCTGCTAGGAATCGACTCAGTGATCATCGGTTCTTCAATTTTCTCTTTCGTGACGTTTCTCCTGTCTGCAGCTTTACGTTTCTTCCTCAGATTGTACTTTTCTTCTTCGTCGGTGTCGTTTAGGTTTGCCTCCTTCGTCTTCCTCGCTGTCTCCATCATCTCTTGGTCACTCTGGTACACGGTATACCCCTCTTCTTTTCTCGGGTCGATTCCATCACTTGCTTCCGCCATTTCCTCTCGCCCTCCGGCAGAAGGGTCCGACGAGATGAGCTCAGCCAAGGATGTATTAACACAGTTAGGTTGTCTTCTCTAGATGAAAAATACTATAACTGTCCGCTGATTCACCAAAAGTTCTGTGAATATAACACGACCGCAGTTAGCACTGTTGATAGTCGCCGGGAGATGAGTCCGCTTCGCTGCCACTAACACTCGCGCAGGTAAACACGTCTCACTTCCTCACTCTATCGCACCGCTTACTTCCTTACTCGTCGGTTGCAAGCAGCAAACTGTGCAGCTAATTTATTATCTCATTGTTCAATAATTCCCGGGACTCACACACAGATGGCGTTACTAACATCAACTCGACCTCCTGCTTTGAAAGAACTAACCTTCAGATTTTCACGTCAATCGGACCATAAGCAGCAAAGCTATTGTGGTGAAAATGATGCTACTTGTGCATTTGTGGAAAAAAATGTACAAAAACGAATTTCGTGTGTTGATCAAAGATTCCTATTTAATGGGGAAGATACCGTGCAAGCTCAGTAATAGATTGAAAAAAATGTTATCCAGACTCTACTCCGTCGAAAACAATCATTTACCGGTGGTATGCTGATTTTAAGCGCGGTCGTATGGATACAAATGATGCGAAACGCTCGGGTAGGTCAAATGAAGCCCTCACTCCGGAAAATGTGAAACAAGTTTTGAAAACCATGATGGGTGACTGCAAAGTGAAAGTTCGTGAGATTGAATTTTCGAAGGAATAATGTATGTGTGGTATTGCTATACTTTCACGAAAGCAACACAAAACAGGTACACATAGATTTTATACCTTTCCAGATTTCTGAGTTTATGACGTTTCTTTCCATTTAAACCGTTAATGTATTTTAAAGGAAAAATTTATGCTTTTCAATCGTGTATAACCTATTTTTTATTCAATTATAACGAGGCAAGCTGGCTCCATACTCTCTAGGTGTGGAAACTAAAATTTTGATATTCGTTTTGAAATTGACGAGTTGGAACGGCTTTTTCAATAATATCTCAAAACACTTAAACACCCATACCCGCGGCCGGACTCGAACCGGCAACCTTCGGCAGGTGGAACTAGCACTCTGGCCCCAACGCTACCGATGTCGGTTTACATAATATCTGTTAATGTGGACTTTTTTGTTTTTAGTAAAAAATCGCAATGGTTCAAGCTTTAGTATATTTCACGAAATCACGACACAGAAGCAAAGAAAATATTTTACTGCGCTGAAATACTTGCACCTGATGTCGATAATAGCCAAGGTGTTTCGCAGCGCAAACAAGTGCTTGATTAACGGAACGCCATCCAGCACAGCACACATTTCGCAATGTCTAATGGAGAGCAAACAGAGCGTGTTCACGCAGGCCCGCATTCCAGAACAGAAAACGGGGGTACCGAAATATTTCACGCATATGAAGCATGTCAGGCCATCTAGCGGTGACTATAGCCTCTAGGTGCTGCCACCTGGTGACAGTGATGCAAGGCGATCGCCCGATGTCTCGGCTGGGCAAGTCGACACCTGTCGTAACGTCTAATGGATATCAAACAGAGCGCGTATCCTGTGTAAACACGCCTCAGGCGGCGGAATTCCCCCGCTAGCTTTCTCTGTCCTGGGGGAGTGGAATGTCTGCTTCCAAAGAAATTAAGCCCTTGGGAGATGCTACCATCTAGCGGCCGGTCAAGGAACTAACGTCCCAGCGTACCATGGAGTTGTCACCATCTCGTAAGCACCCAAAGAACTAACGGTACTCCATCTTGTGACGTCATAAGACCTTGTCCTCCATTGGTCCATTCGAATTTACCGCCATGCAAAGAACTTAAAACTGTGATGTGATGCGGACGAGTGGTGTCTCTTCGGCTTGTCCAAAGAACTTCATTTCCTCGACTCCCTATTCCCCCCCTACTCTGGTGTATGTTGATAATTTTGTTTTTAAATTCCTGTAAATCTTCAATTTTCATTCCCATGTTTTTATTATGATTCTAAGTGATTTTGTATTCGTTCTCATTGTTTTAATGTGGTTTTCATTGTTGGCTGCAGTCACCGTTTGAGAAGCATCGATCGACTTTCTTTGTGTTTTTCTGGATGTTTCTATAGAGCTTATTTAAGCCTTATGTTATCTTAGAGCTCACAGTGAAATAAATATGAAGTTAAAAGTGAATCGTCAGTGATGTCATTTTATAGAACTAGTTATTTCGATCATTAATAGTAATAATCAGAAACCTTTGGAGGACGGTAATACTCTCTGGCGATCAACAACAACATTCTGTAAATAGACGACAGGATGAATTTGTTAAATACCGAAATTTAACATTACATAAAAAATGAACTCAGCCAGCAAAGAAAATGAACGGAAGCAAACAGATAATAAAAACAATGTTCCCGGCTAGGGAGAGCAAGTAACTCCTTCAGTATGGGCGTATACTGAGTCAAAATTGTTTATATGAAATCTGTCACTTATCGTAACTGCAGGCGGGTTTCGGCAACCTTGATGTTTCCCTCGCGATGAAGAAACACTTAACACCCTCTACCAAGTGAGATGAGTTCACTCGTGGAAGACATGAAGAAAAACAGCACGACAAATGATGTCGTGACAAAAACGCGACCTCCACGTTTCTTTGAAAAATCCGCGTACGCACACACGTGCGGACTTAATGTGGTCTCCTCCCCAAGTGCCTCTCGCTACCACATGTCCACTAGCACTCCTCCAGCCGTCGAGGGCTCCATCTGTACCTGCGTCAACAAAGCAATCTAGCCGACAACATGACGCCAGACAGGAATTCCACCCTCCGTCGTCTCACAAAACGGCTGGCCGAAATGTCTCACAAAAATGCATGGAGAGGCGACGAAAAATCAATGACAGCAGAGGCTGGACATTACAAGTGGTAGGTAAATACATGGAGAGATTTATATAAAACCACATCAGAGGTATCTGAGAGTAGCGTAAGTGGTTTTCAAGTTGGCAACATGCCTTTACTCAAGGATATTCATTCAAATCTCAGTTATTATGCTATATACATGATATTTTCTGATGAAATGGACAGGTAAGTTCAAAATAATACCGTAACACTCAGTTTTTTAAAGGGTTTTAAAATGGTGCTAAATAAGGTAAAAACTATTGGAATGGATGGAAAAGTGATTTGCTGGGTGAGGAATTCTTGAAAGATAAAATCTTAGGGCAGGAAATGCAGTATCATAAGAAGTGGAAATGAACATGAGAGTCCCACACAGTAGCGTATTGGATCTATTGCTGTTCGTTATTGTAATCAGTGATTATGTTGATGGTTTGCTATCAGAAGTTAGATTGTTTGTAGATGACGTAATGTTATATGAAAGGATCAAATCAATAGAAGACTGTAAACAGCTCCAGAGTGATCTAGATAGAATAACTAGCTGGGTGAGTCAACATGGGATGAAGATAAATGCAAAGAAGCATCAGCTTATTAGGTACGCAGATAAATAATTAAAGATTGATTATGTTTATTAGGTGGGGAATGAATCGCTTGTTGAAGACTTGAAATGTACATATGTTGGCATAACATTTGATGAGAAACTCAACTGGGCATGAAACATGTGTCAAGTATTAGGAAAAGATTTCACTTGAAGAGAGCGATGAGGGGATGAACTAGAGAAATGGACCCACATGAAATACAGGAGTTGCAAAGGAGGGCTCCTAGATTTGTCTCTGGAAATTACCATAGAACACATTTGGTAGGTGATATGATAAAGGAGGTGGAATGGGACTCATTGGAAGTAAACATTGCAATCCCACAGTGTTTTAAATCCCGCGGGATTTGCGCTAACAGTTTTTCAACGCATGTTTTTGAAACATAGTTATTTAAAGTGTTAGTAAATTAAATAATAAGCGTCTTTTAATTTAATTAATAAATCAATTTTAATGTTAAATGATAAAAATTAACAGTTAATATTTTAATTGCAAAATAACATTACAATTTTTTAGCCTATCTTTAAAATATTTCGAGCATTAAAAATAAATCTAAACCAATTTTTAAATAAGCAATCAAAAATGCAAAATATTCTGTCTTAGGTCATATTATGTACCATACAATAAATCATATCAGTTTGAAAACATGGTATGCATAGTGACCAGCTCACCAGAGTTCTTTTTTTATTATTCTAAATAAACGATCAAGCGAGAGAAAGCATTCTATTTCACAAAGTGAAGTAAATATATTCTGTAAAGTGTAGACTTGGCTCAGAACAAGATCTCATAACTTTTGTCATTGCACAAGCACGAGACTTGGTCCGTGGTTTATTATTACAAGAATCGTTTTTGTGGGATTCATTATTATGTCTCCTGATTTCTTGATTGATTTTATCGTTAACTGATTGTTATTATAAGAAACTATTCACCAAGACATAAACTGTCAAGTATTTCAGTTTTACTTTAAGTGGCGTAATGACTTTTTTAGGGTGGAAATTAATTTTTTTTATATAAGAAAGGAGACGTTCTCAGAATATAATTGAAAAGAAGTCCACACGGGTGCGTCGTCGGATTGCGTTGTAAAAACACAAAATTTCACACTTGAGGAAGACGGTGGAGGCATGGTGTTTTTACAACACAATTCGGCGATATACCCGTGAATACTTCATTATAACGTTTGTTGCCTTTAGTCGAAACAATAACAAGGAGTTGAAAGGACGAATGATATTCACTGAAAAATAATGTATTGTGGCGATTGACCAAATCATCGCAAGAGGGAGTAATCGAAAGCCAGAGCGGCACATGTAAGCAGGCGGCTTTCGTCAAAGAACATGTATTTCAAACGCATTGAGACGACGGTCGAGAAAACAATAATTCAAAGGATATACAATTTCCTTTTGATAACTGCTAAATAAATAGGTATGGAATCGTTAAAATTACAGTAACATTAGTTTTGTATCAATGAATAATCAAATTTTTAGCCACAAATACAGGGAGTTGTCACAATTACCTTATCTGGAAATACAGCAAATGGGAATAATGAAACCGTAAATAAAAAGCTCTTACTGTGTGGTTCAGATGATGTGTGCGACACATAAACAAATACTTATTATATAGTAATAAAATCGTACTAAATACACAACATAACTCAAATTTTAGAAATGAGTACTCAAAAGGAACGTAAGTTTTAATGAATACATAAAAGAGGATCTATTTACTTACGAATGACGAAGGTTAACAAAAACAAACGTTTCACACGAGTCAAATGCCAACTGCAAGAGCACAGGCAAACGGTGCAATACATCCGATAGAGATCGAGTGGGGCAGCAAGTCACGCAGACTGACACGGATTTTTGTCGCATTTTGTGGATTGCGGATCTGCTTAATTTTGTGCGGGATCCCGCAGGATTGAAGGATCCCGTTTTTCTGGATTGCAATCCCTAACTGGAAGACAGGACTAGGGTGACGAGAATCATGGGTGTGTGCAAGGCGTTTATTAGTGATGAGGTCTCTAAAGATATTGGTGGAAGAATTAGTAGAGGTGCATGGGAGGGAAAAGATGACCATGACCACAAATTGGCACTTAATTTCAGGTATCAGTGTGTACGAAGATTTTCTTTCATAGATAAGGGGCCAGGGAGTGGAATAAATTATCAAGAGAAATTATGAATAATTTACCAAAAACGGTAAAAGATCCTTTTATGCGGGGCTGGGATATAGCTTCACCAACGAACGTGAGATCAGGATTTTATATGCGTTACCATCTGCAGCTTTTTAAGGAAGTTTGTTTTCATGCATTAGAGTTATATAGTTTGATCATGCCCAGTTCACAACTCGTATTATACCATATTCCTTGTCTTATTGATATCCCCACATGCAACTGATGCTACTGAAATCGCCCACAAAGAAATGGATCTTGTCTCTTCGATGAATCCCCGTTTCAGAAAAATGAAATGAGGCGTATGATGATTCATAAGCTGATTACATTACACGGGACAAACTACTGAATTTCATGAACTATTCTTACAAATAAAGCAAACAATTTTAATTTAAGTTTTTGTTGATATTTTGATATAAATCGCTTATTTATTTTTATTTATTCCAAAAGAGAAAAATAATTTTTGTAAATAATGACTAGGGATGACAATTATGTGTCATTAAACGCTGAACGTATCTTCCATTCTATAAATCATTCAGTTATTTACTAATAAGCACAGATGGGAAACAGGTATGTGGAGGTTATTGTGTAATGTTGGTTAGTCAAGACGCAGTTCCTTACTCACAACGATCTTGGTTATTACTTTTATTATGATATTTCATTATTTTGAGACACTTTTGCAACGTAATTTATTTACACTTGTATAAAACAATGAAATTATTCTAAAAAATCCAATGATCCTTTGAGGCATTGAGTTATAAGTAACTGAATTTCATAGAATTACGTTAGACGCAACACATGCAGGCGATAATCTGTCCCTCATACATCGCAATCGTTCTTCACTAACTTGGCCACAGTATTATGAGTGTCGTAGAAATAAATCACCAAAATCTTCTATACCAGATCCATACAGACTTCCAACTGGCACGAATTAAAAACCCATAGGTGCCTGCAAAATGGTCACCATTTTGTGAAGGTAAAGTCTGAAATGATAACAATATGCGCCTGAAAAATATACGTTTCACAGAAATCATATTACAATATTTTTTCCAGTTATCAGTTTGTATACTTATTTGATGTAACCCTCCCTTTCTTCCTATTCTGACCCTCTCTCTTTATTTCTACTTATCACATCCTACACAATCATCTCCTTCAAATATTCTTATTTTTTCTCGTTCAACATTTCTTGTCTTCGACTGTATCTTACTCTAACGAATTAACCAATCCTGCAATATCAAAATGTAACAAACTGTCTATTGCAGACAACTCTTTAAAAAATTCAATATTCTTACAATGACTTCTCAGTATATATATTCTCTCATGTGCTTTGTCATAGATAATTCTATCCTATTTACATATAACTCACAGGTACACAAATTCAATACAAGAAACAGAAATAATTTGTACAAAACATATACATCACTGTCAATAGTACAAAAAGGAATTAATTATTCTGGGATACATCAGTTTAATAAACTTTCCAAGAGTATAAAACAGTTTGCAGGTAATAGAGATATATTTCAAGAAAAACTGAGAAATTATCTTCTTGGCAACTCCTTCTACTCCATTCAAGAATTTGTACAAGATAATTAATTATATTCAATATGACTTTTTGCAAAACTCAGTTCTAAAAATTCATGTTTATTTTTATTCTCTGCATTTGTCTTTGTTACGTATAATTATCTTCACTATGATTATGATTTATATTTTATATAAGTGTATTAACCATGACATGTTTCACGTCCCAGAGGTCCTTCCTCAGCAGAGATCCATGGAACAAGACTTATAAATAAATGAATAAATATTTTTTTCTGCGAGACTCTTCACAAACTTCTTTTTTACACGCTTTATATTAGCTTGACTTGTATGTATGTATGTATGAATGAATGTAACGGAATTTTACAATTCCATTTTGACCCACTTCCATATATACGAGCTGTTTGAAATTTGGCACACATATTAAGAACCGGTGACAATACAATAATTTCATAGCTATATCCTGCTATTCTCATTACTTTGACAGTAACAACAGAAAAATGGTTGAATGTCGTGGAATTTTGCTATTTAATTTTAACCCAATTCCAGATGTCCGAATTGTTTGAAATTTTGCTCATGTATTGATAACTGATTACAATACAATAATTTCATAGCTATGTCTTGATATTCTGATTACGTTGACAGTAAAAACATAAAAATTTTGCACACGTTTTAAGAACCGTTGACAATACAGTAGTCTCTTAGCAACGTCCTGCTATTCTCGTTACTCTGACGGTAACAATAGAAAAATGGTTGCATGTAATGGAATCTTTCATTTCAGTGTTTACCCGCTTCCTGACATCCGAATCGTTTGAAATTTTGCACGCTTACTAAGAACCGATAAAAATTAACTCTCACCACGTTGTCATAAACAACTTAAGTGGTTGAATGTAATGGAAAATTTCATTTCAATTTTCACCCACTTCAGAAAGTCCGAATTGTCTGAAATTTTGTACATGCATTAAATACTGATGACAATCCAATAATTTCATATCTATGTCTTGGTAATCTCATTACTTTGACAGTAAAAACACTAAAGTGACTTATCCGTCTTATGAAAGATGTGGCTCATTTTCACCCACTTTCCTAATCGTCTTTGTGGCCTAGTTGGTTAAGGTGCGTGACTGGCGAGCAGACATTCCCTGTTCGAATCCCGATTTCGGTTAGCATTTTTGCGGATATTATAAATGGAAAAGATTAGGATAACCCATGGTTAGTACTTCAAGTTAAACTACACGTATCCTATACTTGATGGGATTACTGAGTTAGGCAAATGCAGCCGCGACATTAGTGCGCAAGTGCGATTCGAGAAATCTTCGTCATTTGGCGGCCACTTCCTTCGGAAATTTCCCGCCCAATATAGCCATCATCATCATCATCGTTCTCCAGATTCCCGGGTGTGATTTATGAGCCTTGGTTGCTGTAGACGATCGTCTTCCGCTGTCTCCTATCCAGAAAGGTTTCTCTGTCTGCAGTCGCCTAACGTGATGTTGAATAGTAAGTATTCGTACTATTATAGAAAAGTAGCCTTCCTCGTTTACCCTGCTATTGGATCTCTTGTTGAATTGACCATTTAACTGTATTTTACTCATGGGAATAATAATTAAAAATGAAACTACATCTCAAAGAAAAATAGAGATTGGCGAAGAAAAGCCAACAATAAGAAACATACTTTTTAAACTATCTGAACTAAAAAGTTAAAAATAAAATTGTAGTTTAAAAAACTAAAATCACGCTTTCGTAGTAATGTGAACTAAAAGGTTAAAAATAATATTTAAATATAAACATTTTGTTTAACAGTGATAGGACGTCCCACAATTCAGGATAAATTAATTTTTTGAATAAGCTTAAAGTATAAAGTCACTGATTACAAAATTAATTTTAATGTTAAAAAAGCGTGGGGTGCGCACTACATAACTTTTGACAATGTCTTTACAAACAGCCAACGACAAAAAATATAAGACAACTGAAGTAGCCCCCATGCTTTTTTACATTAAAGTTAATTTTGTAATCAGTGACTTCATACTTTAAGCTTATTCAAAAAAAAATAAATTTATCCTGAATTGTGGGACGTCCTATCACTGTTAAACAACATGTTTATATTTAAATATTATTTTTAACCTTTTAGTTCACATTACTACTAAAGCGTGATTTTAGTTTTTTATTCGGAAATATGCCCATTTTCTAGATCATTCTGTAACATACTTCAATCTTCTTTATTTCTGATATCCAGAGTCCAAGCTTCATTTTCTTGAGGTGCTCTACTCCATTCATATAATGTTAGAAATTTCTTTCTGAGTCGTAGGGTAATATTAGAAAGAAAAAAAAAATTCTTTTCGCTAGTGTTATTATGCTTTTGAGATCGTTCCTGCTTCGGCGTAATTTTACTTCCTAAACATCAGAATTCTCTTACTTCAACACACTATCTATTTCGATTTCTGGATTTAATTCATTGTTACCGGTATTATGTGTGTTACACTTCATGATATTTTTCTCGATTTTGTTGATAATTAGTCCAAATTCTCCAAGTATTTTTTCATGTAATTCTTTAATCTCTCAGTATCTTCGCTCTTGGTTACATTGTATAAACCCCAATAGATTATTTGAACTCTCTCCCCTGCTTTATAATCTTCTCCCTCCTGCCGTCATCAGCACTTTCCGAATAATTAACTGGTGATGTTTGGGGTGGATTGCATTAGAAAACTTCTAGCCTCAACCATGTAATGTGCAATGTGCGATATCTTGTGGGCCTTTATCACAAACTATTCTCTATATATTGCTGTGATTATAACTAAATTTACAGAATGCAATAAGAAACAAATGCGTGTAATCACACAGTACTAGTTAAAAAATTCTCTTGGAATTTCACGTTAATTATTTTTTTTCTTCACAGCATTGCCAGTTGCCGTCTGCTGTTGAAGACGGGAATTTTTACAACAACCATCTTATGGTTCGCAAGGTTCGAACTTCGTTGGTGAGCTGTCACGCTCTGGTCAGGAATTCCGAAGGAGATGGTGGCCATTCTTATTTCAGTTTTCCATGATTCCTCGAAATAACTCGTGGCCAATACCGGGATGGTTCCTTCAAAAGGCCATGGCCGAATTTCTTCCAAATCCTTGCTCCCTATCCTCTCTAATGACCTCGACAACGGTGAGTAAAAAACAAAACAAAACAAAAAAAAAACTAATTCTCCACACTGCAACCAAACAGTTCTAAAGTAAGAATTTACAGCCACCATTTTTTATCAATAAATATTTAGTACAAATTCCTTTTTTCAGTTCCAGAAAAATGAATACCTAATCTGAAATGTAATCCAAATGACTCTCTAATGGTATATCGAAGGATTTATATTTTTATGAACGGTCGGAATGAGAATACAGATCAAAACTTCTTGCGAATTTTCGTGACGTAAACCTAGGTTTAATCACATAGTATCTGAAATATTTGTTAGGGAGATTACATATGGATATTTTGGCACATATGGTGCAGTAGATGATTGCAATTTTTTTATTTTGTTACAAATAGAAAAATATTTACAGTAATGTTTGCTTACCCCAGTGAAAGTTTCCAGCGATACTACTAGATGTAAACCTGCACGTATTCGTAGTGGGTATTGAAGCCTCTGCATTATAATTATAATTGATCGTTTTACAGTGTTACTGCATTCCAACCAATCACTGCAGTACAACGCCATCCTAAGATCCTCGCACTGCAATAGACAAATTACAGCTTATTAATCTCTGATATTCTTGTAACTTTATTTATCGTAGCATACTGATTGTAATTTTTCTGCAGTTCTTTGTAAAACGTTCTTGAAATTTAAGAATGCCTGTTAAAAACTGCTTTGTAATGGACGATTATAGAAATGAAACAGCTTAGTACTAAATAGTTCTTATCAGACTGACATTAATATTAATAATAATAATAATAATTTTTTATCCCATACTTATTTCGGTAGGTTAGATATTTGAATTTTTTACTGTCAAGATAATTATACTGACGAAATTTCTTTAGTAAACTACATCATGTACGGTGGTATGACTTAGCTGTACATCCCGTAAATACGCTCTTATTTGATGATCGTGAAAAAGTGTTTTATTGTTTTCTGTGCAAAGGCAACTATGGATCACTGAATCACCGGTTAAACATAAGGCACAGAAAAAGTGCTGCCAGTTCGATACGTTAATGCCCATAGATTTACTCTCAGTGCGACACGACCTTAACATTCGAGGGTTACGAGAAAGTTAGTTCCAGTAATACAGGAAGGCCTATGCGAAACTTTCACCAATAATATACGGTACGATGAATAGCGAGGTAGATGGTTTGTAATACGATGAAATAAAACCGGCTCATTTGTAGCAATTATTTATTTGTCAACTGAAACAGGTACTACCATGCTCATATGTATCCGAACTACATGAATCGCACATATATACATTTTCTTCTGGGAATTACTCAACCCATTATACACAACTACGAATACAGTCCTAAACCCTGTACGCAATTGTCATAAATTGAGACACAACCATCTCACAAAAATGTACATTTCAGCATATTCGTTTAACAAACTGGAATAGTGATTACATTCCGGCAATAAAAGCATTACAAAAACGTCAAATGCATTTACTTCTACTTACTACTAAAAAAATTGAAAGTTTTCAAGTATCCATACATAGCAAAAAAGTCACAGCATCAAACAAAATGCTATTTTTCTTTAGAAGCAGTAGGATACAAAATAAATAAATATAATATAGCGGCTACATTTGTCTTGAGCAAAGTAAAATAAGTAGAAATTCATTGTTCACACTATATCAATTTTTGAAAATAAAACAGCAAGTTACACATTTTTAAGTTTTCTAGACAATAAGCTCGTCAGTATTCTTTAATTCAGATCTTAAATCTGCTTTTAAGTATTTAAACAGCTGAAAAATTAAAAAAGGAATTGTTAAATTACGATTCTTGGTGACTTGGGACAGCGTTAAAGTAGCAAACATTGATAAAAAACTGAAATAATAGTTTTTGGTTATATGTAGACATTTCAAAATTGATTTACTTCACTAAAACTAAGAATACCTGCTCCAAAATCAGGTGTAACCGTTCCGTGCATTTCATTTTCCAGCAATGTCTGCTACAGGTTCGATTCCGGTGTGAGTAATAGGATTTGCAAAAGCATCTTCACTGAGAATAGTTTAGAGTTGTGCATTTACACCTATTAGAGGTAACGGTCCGTGATTTGTAATGAAACGCATGTTGTAAATGAAATGTATTTTTTATATGCTAAGGCTTCCCCAGAATGCGGTGGAAATTAAATTTTTGTAGTGAATATGGTCTAATGTTACGCGTATACCTTCTATACTCAGTTGCAGATGACGAAGGTGGAAGGCTTACCATTCAGTGATGGGCTGATGAAACGTATTTTTGGCTGTTGAACAATTAATTAATTAACAATATTATACGCCTGTCAGCTGTCAAGAGTAAAATCATTGACATACGAGTATTCCGTATTATGCTTAATTCGGGGCGTAACGTAATTCTTGTAGACCAATCTCTCTTATTGTTCTAATTATAATATTTCGTTGTTTCTGTAATTTTCTGCTTGAATGATTCAGTAGGACATTTATGAATCGAGAGAAAATATCGCTAGACAGGATAATGAGATATTTCCAACTGAGCTGCCGTCTTTGCCAAGTGTCTCGCGCTGCCGCTGTTGGACGCTTGGAATTCGCTTGCTGTGCCGGAAGTCAGTGGCTAGCTAGCGACTTGTTGAGTTCCATGGTAGGAGGTTCGATGCCGGCCTCGGGCATGAGTAGTTTAATGAAGTGTTATGCTCTTCCGGGTTGCCTGTTCAGTGAGACACTAAATACGCATCGCCGAATGACTGGGAAGTTAAAATAACAGATTAGCTGGCTGAATAGATTCAGTAATCTAAATTGCTTATTATTGTTATTTTTTTAATTGAGTTTTTAATTTATCTTGTATCGTTTACACTGTCCCAGAAAAAAAAATTCGCATTCCTCATTCACTCGAATTTTATCCGGATGGATGGACGTTGATTTTAAATTGAGTGCTACCTAATGCCGTAGGTAACTTTTACAATAACCCACTACGTTCGACGTTTCATCCCTGCAAGTATATGGTTAGCAATTGCAGTTACAAAATTATTTATAAACATTTTAAAAAGTGGAGCTCAAAATTTTTGATGATAATACTGTCAGAACGCAAAATTATTTCACGGGAGACTTAAAACAGTTACTAATCCAGTGTTTCAACTCAGAAACGCAAGGCCATGCTTTTATATAATTTCGATCTGGTTTGAAAATAGCAGTTGTAGAATCAAGATGCGTTTCAGATTTTCTATCAGTTACACATTGCTATACTGAAGTCTTTGAATACTTACATAACCATAAAGTCGGAATTGAAAGCAAAATCAATGTCCTAATCCTGAAGTAAACTCTTTGTTGATATTCATTTACCAAAACTGTCAGTCAAAAGGATTGTTTTCTCTTCATAATTGCAGAAGATCGAAATTCATAAAATCATAACTAACAAGAATCGTTTGGTCAAGCTCTTAATAATGGTCTTATGTATAACTCATTCTGAGCAAAATGCTGTCAGCTTTTAAATTACTAAAATAAGTTGCCCCAAGATAAAAATGGCAAAGTAACAGGTATCAATAACAATACTAATTTTATTTGATGTTTTGAAAATATAAGGCTAGTACTGTGTTTCAGTTAGTCTAGATTACTTGTCTGTAGGGAGGAAAATAACTTTATGGAGAGGAATACTGCATTCCGTTATTTTATGGCTATCACTGTTACTATAACCAGTCGACGTGTGTAAGGGAAACTGGCAGAAGTTGTTGTGTTTACATGGAGCATTAAATCTTGCACTCTTTCCTTTTACAAAGCACAGAATTTCGCCGACGATATTCTGAATAATCTAAGAGTTCATAATTTTTAAACCTCTGGAACTAAGTGTTTGTTATTATACAACTACTGAAAGTAGCATCATTATGCATATACACTGATTTCGCATTAAATCTGAATAGAGAAAAATTTGATAAATGAAAAGGAGTGACAGATTTTTATAAATACAGCGGCAACATAAATATGACCAGTGAAAAGGTAAAGAGCACAGCGATTCAGCAGTTGGTTGCTGCTTTCCCTATAATTGCGGAGGTGGAGCTCAGCATTCCCATTCGCAACAATTGGCACTAATAGTATGTGACGGGTCAGTGCCACACTGCGGCCATTATTTATGTTTCGCTGAGTTTCCTAGATGGTACTCACTGAATAGCAGGTTGAGTGAGCCTGAGGAGCTGTTATAGAAGTTAAGTTTCGCATAAAAAACCTCGGCCTTGTGGGAGAACGAACCCATACGGTTCCTGCCGTAGTCAACTGCCTGAGCCATGCGGCCGCTCAAATGTTACCTGTAACTAAGCAAAAAAAAAAAAAAAAAAAAAAAAAAAAAAAAAAATTCCAGATATTTGAAGGGTAATAAACCGAAAAAAGTCAGAGTAATTTCAATGTATGTAAACTGTCCGTACATGTCTGTCATGTGGATTTTTTATAATGTGGCATATAAATTTGTAGTCTTCAATCTGTAAAAATAGATGAGTTTTTCCATGTTTATTCACTCTTCCGATACTTAGTTATTGAAGACATTGGTTTTGTAGCTTCGTGAGATGGTGGCTAATAAACTTTAAAGTTCTGATGATTCAGTGTTAAGAATGTAGCTCTCAATTTAATCGATGCTCTCAGTTATTCTTCCTCATGTTTTCCCAAAAATTTCCAGCAGTTCTTTCACTTTAGAAGAGATCCTTCTGACATGACTCATGCATAATCTGTTTACGCGTGACTAAATTCTTCGAAAGGTATAGTTAAGAAGAATCTGTGTAGTTACTCGTGAGATATAGAATGAAACGATAGCCTTTCCACTTCTAAGTATATGAGACGCTGCTGTGAAGGTCTCAGTGGTTTAAGGACTAAAACTGTTTACATTTTGCCTTAAGTATCGTAACATCTATTTAAAAGATAAAGCTGATTTTTGAACAGTTTACAGCGAAATAAGTTTCTAATACTTTCACTATAACTGCATGGTTAAAAACCACCATTCCATACAGTGACGATCAAACAAAAGGAATATTATAGCTACAATCAGTTTAAATACTTATCTGAAGTGTAATATTACTCTTGAATCCTCTTATATCCTTGTCTCAAATTACATCAAGAAAAATTGAAGCAATAGTTATTACAATCATTCAGTTTATAAACGCAATGAAATGTTGAATGGAACGCATTTTGAGGAAATAAGTTTACAGTCTACACTCTATTTCGTAGGATTGTTAAATACAATATAAAAAAAATACAATTGCTAATATAGACATATTAAGAAAATTAAAACTTAAAGTGTAAATGTGCGAACGAAAATTTGTGACCTTTGTGTTAATACCGTGCCTGTCCCATATTTCAACTTCTCACACAAGCTTGCCAGATTTTTTATTCCCATACTTTTGCATAAACTGTGATTTTATTAATCACCATTGTAACTACAAAAAACAATGCGCAAAAGACATAGGTGCCAGCTCACATTAACGGCTTCCAATCCGCCCCGCTTGGTTTGCTCCCAAAAGGAATAATATCGGAGTAATAAAGTATTCACGGGTGTACCGCCAGATTGTGTTTCGAATACACGATATTTCGACGACTAGCTCCATCGTCCTCATCAAGTGTGGAGACATCTGTGTAGGTCGGCTGACCACCAGATACTGAGACTGCAGCAGCAGCAGCGTCATCTGGCATAGATTTCCTACAATGGTGTTTCAGTTCCAGGATGGCTCCTTTTCCTGTTGTCTCTTGTTGCGTTTTTTGAACTGACTTTTGACTAAGTCTTTGTTCTTGATGTTGTCGTCTGATAGGGCAAAGCCCGTCTACCTTTCTATAGCCAGGGTATGAAAAGATATCTAAGTCTGGTTTTATAAAACTAAATCAACTGTTTTTGGATTTTAGAGGTTATTGTGATTTTTTTGGAATTAAGATCAAGGGGTTGGGAGGGGGGTTATATATATTTATTTATTTAGAAAGGAATCTAAATCTAGCAGTTTTTTAAACCTAACTAATCTAAAGGGGGTAGTGATTTTTGATGGCCCATTTAAAAACTATTGGTGGGTGTTTGATATGTACAGGGCCTACATTTTATGTTGCGAGGCCTATTTACAGTTAGTGGAAGACTTGGGGTTTTGGAGGTATGGTCTAGAACGTTCTGAACTGCCTCGTCAGTATCAGCTTGGGTCGCTTGACTTCGCGCATTTCCTCTGTCTCTTCACCTATATCCAAGAGTGTCGCACCTCCTTATATAGCCGATCGCTCTCTCGGCGGCCCGCGCCCTGTTGCTAGCTGCAAGTGAGCCTGGCTACAGTTATTCGTTGCGGCCAGAGGTAGCTAATATTGAGCCATCTATAGTGGTTGCTAGACAGATGTATCATGCTCTCTGTGGAGAGTTGCCAAGGTTGGTTTCCATGCCTTACTAAGACATAGCCAGCTACCTGTGTTGAAAGTATCAGCCAATCGAATTTCAATTGTTTCTTTGACAAATGAATCCCAAAAATATGAAGTCCTAGCCATTTGGCTAGGCTCTCATATTTTTTGGGATTCCTTGCGCAACATTTCCATATTTACTTCGTCCAACGTTGTCACATTTTCTGCCTGCTAGGAGTGCTGTAGTCATTTCCGTATGCAAGGAATCATGGCTCATAGCTAGACCTTATCAAAAGAACAGCGACATTGACGATGTGGAAAATTATTTTTATTTAACTGATAACTTCTGTTATAATAGTTTGATTCTTTATACAGATTATCAATAACTATTCATTCACGAAATTTTATATCTTTAAATAACTCAAATTCGCTAATACAATTTGTTTGTACAAGTAAAATCGGATGTGTGGTAACGTTCTGGCCTCTGGGTGTGTTGGTCGTAGGTTCGAGTCCACTTCTAGTTGAATATATTTTTATTCTTTATTTCCTTTTCAATTCTTGCAAAATACAAATCATATATGTAGAAAACATAAAGTTTCTACATACAAGTATTTAGTATAGTTTCAACAAATGGTTTAAAAATAAATTCCAATCTCAGATGTGAATACACTTGCTCGCAAGATGTAGAAAAAATATTCTTTTAAAGAACACTTGTTCTGTGAAGTTCAGAAACTATAATTGTGCAGTTACAATAACTTGATTTTCATACAGTTTATCAATAAGCATTGTATTATGAAGTTTTTGACTATAGTTCTTTAATGTTTTAACATTCTTTCCAACAATACTGAAAGTGATGTTTTCGTTCACAAATACCTTGAATACATCGTGAATTTCAACAGGATGTGGACTTGACCCTACGATCATCCTACTCACACACCAGCAAGTAACCACTCTGCCACTTTGACTTGTATGAACAATTGCCTCATCTAATATATAAGCTAAGTAAAGTTATATAAAGATATAAAATTTCGTGAATGAATAGTTATTGATAATCTGTATAAAGAATCAAACAGTTATAACAGAAGTAATCAACTAAATAAAAATATGGTAGATCAAACGGGAAGAAAAATAATTTTCCATGTCGTCAATGTCTCTTTTCTTTTGATAACGTATAGCTATGAGACACGATTCCTTGTATGCGAAAATGACTACATCACTGCTAGCAGGTAGAAAATATCACAACGCTGGAGGAAGTAAATGCGTCAGTGTTGTACCAGGAACTAAGTTTTAACTTTCCAATTTCCATCGGCCAAAATGAATACCTTTATAACACATAAATCAAATAATTTATTATTAGCAGCACATTTGACGTAAGATTTTATTGATTTGGCTACAATTACCCAACTTATATAATAAGGTTGTAAATCATAGCTGGTATTTAAAAATACGGTTGGAATCCATGTTAACTGTACGAGGGCAATGCAAAAAGTAAGGTCCCCCAAGCATTAAATAAATACAAAATCAATTTATTTTCTGTAATGTAGTCAACAGTTTAAAGGATGAACAATTACCTATTTTTCTACATCATTAGCATTTCAGAACACGTATTTTTGTAGACACAGTGCCAGTTTATGAATGACCGGGCGTGGTGGGATAAGCAGTGACGCTCCAGCCTCTCATTCTGGAGGACGCAGGTCTAAATCCTCATTCGGCTAGCCAGATTTAAGGTTTCCAAGGTTTCTCCAAATCACTCCACGTAAATACCCGAATGGTTCCTTTAAAAGGGCATGGCCGAAATCCTTACCTCCACTCCTATCCCACCCCTAATGACCTCAATGTCGACGAAGCAAATAACAAGAAAAAAATATTTGTATGCTCGCCACTGTGTATTTGAGTAAGCTTTGAACTTCATCTTTCACATCTATGTCGGTCAAATATTCTCTCAGCTTAGGAAAATGTGGTACCAAGTCCAGACTATCGGGTGGGAGGGTGGGTGATTATTTTCAAACCAAAGTTTTGCAGAAGAACTATGGTGTGTTAGGCGACGCGTTGACGAGTTTTATCGTGGAGAATGCTCGCGACCTTGCTTAAAATTCCAATTCTTCGGTTCTTAATTGCCCTTCTGATTTTTTTCAGTATTTCACAGTAGCTGCCTGTGTTTATTGTGGTCGCTGCTGGCATGAGCTCGACTAACAATACCTCCTTCCAGGCTATTCTTTTGTTTTTTGTTTATAGAATTACATGTCGTCAGCGTCGGGGTCATTAGAGACGCAAAGTACTTGTGGCAAGGAATTGGAAGGAATTCGGCCATGGTGTTTTAAAGGAATCATCTCAGAATTTGCCTGGAGTGATTTTGGGAAACCATAGAAAACACATATTTGGATTGCCGAACAGGGATTCGAACCCACCTCCTTACAAAAGTGAGGCCAGAGCGTTACCGCTCACCCACCACGCTCGGTCTTCCGGTCTATATACACTATAAACCTCACTTTACCGGTAGACTGTGTTTGTTTAAATTATTGCGTCTTAGGCGAATTTGGAGTCGATTATCACGGGCGCCGAAACGTGAGCGTTCCACTTTACACCTCCAACTAAAGAACAATCACGCGAGTGGCGACATCCATCTCCGCCAAATGCTGGTGTTTATGTATGTTATTATACTGAAGTAATTCCAAACAAAGAATAACGCAGGAAATTTCATGCCTCATTAAGTAATGAGTATATAACCCCTGTATTTGTCAAATCGCAATGCTGTAAAGCACATAAAGTAATTGTATATAGAAACTACTAATAGCATTGTAGAAAATAGAAAAAAAGTGGTAATTTAAGAACTCCCTACTTCTAAGCCCTATTCTCATATAACTTTCTTTACTTATACCAGTTATAAAAGAATTTATGTTTATCCTACGATAGTAATCTAAATTTTTGACAGTGGCCGTTTAATATTTAGTTCCATACGATTTCCGCTCATGTTTTTATATAATATTTTTGTTTTCCTTGACGACGGTGCATAATCATTATAGTTCACTTACAGAATTAGAGAAATAATTCCAACAATAAGTTATTTGTGGTATTATTTTGGTTCTCTGGCTGGAGCCGCGTCGATTTCTGCCATCGTGGTGTGGCTTTCATCAGTCCTACAGCATGATGGAAGAAACGTTAGGTTTTATTAAAGCGACGCGGCTCCACCCAGATAATCAAGATAATACATACAGTGACCGCGGAAGCTCTCGTAATCATAAGTTATTTGTTTCTGAAAGGTGATGTTAGTTCTATTGTAAAATCATTATTTTCCAAACATGTGTGTAGTTTGAAAAAGGACAGACGACGTGATTTCGACGCAACTAGAAACCCGAGTAGTTACCTTTTACAAGGGGAGCCTGCCAACTGTAAAATTCAGATTCTATTCATAATTTGTATAATAAAAGCTCATAGCCAGAGGTGTAATGCACTTCTTCGCCGTTATCGAGAAAATTGGTATTAAAATATTCCGTTGCGTTCAAATGCTTTCTTCATTAGGAAACTGTCATGGCTAGTGTGGCACAACGAGCAAGGTTTCTGTTTTGTAAGTCAGTCGTCGCCAGATCGAATCTCTCTACCGGCAACATTTTTTTTTTTGGATCATGAGATGCTTCAGGACGATAAAAAGTTACCAACGTGAACTATGAAGGTCATTCCTCGAATGTACACTCCTCTCGTCCAGTCTTGTGACGTGTACTTGTACCAACTTATTTAATCGAGTAAGACCGTGAGATCAGTTCCAGACAAGACTGTATAAAAATCCAATCGATCATCCACCACCAGTTGTGTTTTTCTATTTTTCCGATACTATAAGATACATGTCGTTTTTATCACACCTGACGGACCGTAGAATAATGTTTTCGAATGTAAATCAGGTGTATTTCCCAACAGATACTTTTAAAAAACAATTGTTCTTTTAAAAATACATCTTTTATCAAATGTGCTATTTTTTGCTTTCCATGTTTTTATGATAACTATCTCTCTGGTTCGTAGGAAAGTGATGCTACTTCATCTCAGTAACTGTAAATTATCTGCAATTATATAGGAATCTTTTCAATAGATTCTACCACTTGTATGTGATTCGTGATATTGTGTTTTATTTCTTATGTTATTCGTATGAATCAACTATAAAATATAACATTTTTTGAAAACAACATAATGACGTTAGAAAGTGTTGTTTTTTAGGCAACAAACGGAATTTAAAAACTTATTATGCGCATAATCGTCGAAACCTATTGCCGGTAATTATCTGTATACATAACTGTATAAATAAAAAAATATTGCCACCAGCGAGATTTAATCCCTCGAGCTTATAATGCAGTGAGCTTATTCGTTGCACCACGCGACCCTTGAAAGTCTTTTCACGTAGAAAGTATTTGTATCATTTGAACGCAATGGTATATTTCAATGCCGATTTTCTCGACAACGGGGAAGAAGCGCACGTTACTGCTTTGCCAAATTACACCTCTGGTCGTGAGCTTTATTTACATGGGTAGTTGGTTTAGAAATATTAGATACTCTCAGTTATGAGACACCTCAAGTATGTTATTCCCTGACGAAATTAGGTAAGAATCAAGACTATATAATATGCATAAGCAATGTGTAGGTTTGGAATATTTAAAAAGGAAATAAAAATAAATTTTAAAAATATAAAATACTCAGATTTGAACCAAGAACCACGCGTTTACAAGCCCAGATCATTAACCACAGGACCACGCCGCTCAAGCTGGTGCCCTATTCGTCAGAGTATAAACAATGCTGCCTAGGAAGACAGCTTCATTCGATCTCACTTGCAGACAAACTTTTTCCAAAATTATCTCTTGATGATTGTTTCTGTAGTTTTGTAGTACTGAAAATTCTACCTCCTGGAACATGGTTATCCGCAGGTGCAATATTATCGGAAAGAATTAGCAAAACCGGTATATAGATAATTGTCATTATAGTTCTAGGCAAATCAGATTCAGTCAAATTCTGGCATTGAGCCTCTTTTTTGCCTTAATACAATCCAGTTAATAACAACTTTTACGGTAGGTTTCATGATCTTAATTTAGGAAAGCTATTACTGAAATTTAAGGGATTGTTGATTAACTACAGTACTTCGCCAGTAAGAATCGTCAGTGGAAGGAGCTTAATTCCTCCTTGTTAGCCAGTCTTCCTGTTTTGTTTCATGCATTGACTTAAGGAAATGAATAACCTGAAATATGGATGGCTCCAAATGAAATATCCGCCAATGAGATTGCCAAGGGGCGGAGCGTTGCGTTAGTATTTGCTGGGATGACGCCGTTGTCAAAATGTGAAAAATAAGGGTGATAGAATCTGACGCCGGCAACCAGATTTAATGGTAAAGTGTGTACATTTAATGTCGCAAAAAACTCTCTAGAGCAATATTCGCCCTTACTATTTTCAGTACTTAGCAAAATACCACTAATAATTTTGGAGGGATAAATTCTGGCCACCACCGTGATTTATCTGAGTCACTGTGAAGACATGCCTACTGAGCTTGCTGGGTGAACGGTACCGCATTCCGGCATCGAATCCCCTTTCAGCCAACTAGATTTAGGTTTTTTAATAATTTCATCAAATCACTCTAGAAAATGGTTGGATAGTTGTTTCGAAAAGGCCATGGTTTGCAATTTTTTCCATTCCTTCTCCTCATTCCTTTCCCTTTTCTAATGACCTCGACGCCGATGAGGCTTAAAGCCACAAGAAACAAAAATGACATGCCTGAGTGCGTAAATGTTTATAAAAGAAAGTAATATTTAATCTCTTAAATCTGTTCAAAAATCGTCTTTAACTCATGAATTTAATATTTTAGCTGAATATTGAGATTATGGAAGAAAAAATTCAAACATTGTTAGTACTTAAATTTCTGAGCATAACATTCAGAGCATTGTCTAACAGTTTTAGAAGCGTAAAGGCTACCGTTTCATTCTATTTGTTACACGTGATGACATGGATTATTCTCTCCTTTACATCTCGAGGAAAGTTATACTTAAACAGTTTGTGCATGAAGTATATCCAACGGATGAAATTTGAAGTGAAACAAATACTGGAACTTTTTGAAAAGAAATGAAAAAAAAACAAACCCTTGAGCATGAATTAAATTGAGAGCTACATTCATCTCACTAAATATTCAGAACTCATACAAAGGATAGTTTATTTAGACACCACCCGTCAAAGCTACGAAATCAATATCTATATAAAGTGAGCATACTTCTCATTGGGTTTAAATCTTCAACAAGTAAGAACAGGAGAGGCGAATAAAAGTCGCTGGAAAGCTGCATATAACAAATGTATGCATCGCATTATGAAATATCTGCAACAGAGATGTTTACCACCCTATTCACATATATTTAATACTAGCGATTTATTACCCACCACTTCGTACGCGTGAACTTAGAATTTCATTGCTAGTATTGGATACAGAAAGTTACGTAAGATTTGTCCCAAGCAACACCGAGTCGGTATAACATGACAGGAAAGCCATCACTATACCATTCTTTCTTCGAACCTGTCTCATGAAGAGTTTCAATTTCCAATTTGTTTAAAAACAGAAAAATGCGAAGGGATGGGTGATGGGAGGGCGGGGGGAGGAGGTTAACTGAGGGCAGCTTCAATTTCAGATTTGTATTCTCTTCTTTCTTCAGCATGAGTATCGGATTAGTGAGTTCTAATAACTTTACCTGCTCGTGTTCTTCTAGAGCTACACCTTAGGTCTGTTTTACACCTGTGAGACATGTAAACAAAAGGAAGATAAAATAAACTGATAGCAGAATCTTTTGGGCAGACAGAAAGTAATAGTACAGTGCAGGGCAAATCGACATCTGTATTAAATAATATGTTTTGTCTGTAAATGAAATTTATTAACAGACAATACACTAAATGACTGCGAGAAAAGCACAGCCAGAGCGACCGATTTAACATTATAGACTTACACACGCATCCGTCTGCCAGTCACCATTCGATAAGCTATCAAAACTTCATGACTAAAACTGAAATTTATACCAGAAAAAAGTATCCTGTGTCCTTTCTAAAGAGACAAAGCATTTCCTTGTCGAACTCCATCAATATCGGTGTAGCCATTTAGTCGTCAAAACGTAACAATAAGACAGACTTACTTTCGCGTTTATAACATTATTAGTGTAGATCACACACAAGCTGCCTGCGAGAGAAACAAAGCCCGAGGGACCAGTGTAGCGTAAACAAAGTTAAAGCTTACTGCACTGTTCGGCTGCCCTCGATTTGCCACGCATTCTACCCCTGAATTTATGGGACCTATATTTTAACATAGAATCCTTACTACGGAAATTCCAGGCTTCATACAATGAAAACCAATTCTAAAAAAATTTCACTGCCAGAAATAATTGAACCGGATCCCACACAGGTAACTTCATAAAGGAGGCACCATATCCACTGCACTACCAGCTCACTCTCTTGGTAAGCATTACAGAGACATATACATACTATGCATATGTTTTTCACAGCTCAGTTAGTTTTTCATAATTCCATGAAAATATGTATTATCTATATAGAAAATAGTATGCAAATAGCATCTTCTTGTAAAATTTCATCATCATCAGATAACCCGTTTGGCCCTGAAAACCTTACAAACAGACAGACAGGAAGAAAGAGTTACTTCCACATTTATAATATTAGTATAGATATCATGAATAAACATCTAAAGAATATTACCTCAGTAATTATGTTTGTTCCTTCGTTGCAGAAAAGTGCTAATTCCATAATTGCTACACTTAGATATGCCAGACATTTGGTAAGACTTGCAGCGTCCATTGTATTCTGTAAACAGAAACCAGGGAAATATTAAAATATAGTCATCTGTCTGAATGTAACACGATAAACAGCTATGGAGATATTCATTTCTTAAGAAAAAATTCACTTACCACAGTTGCCTGAAATGATACGAAACAAATGATGAACGTACTTGCAAAAAATTGACATAGCAGGATGGTTCCAAAGAAGGCTTGTGCGTCATTTTTCACCCTGTTGCATAGAATAACATGAAATCAGATTATTACCTCAGAAATGCGTTATTAGTTAACTGGTGAGTTTAACGTGTCGTTATGGTGTTTGCTGTTCAATTCATTGGTATTAATTACCATGCCCATATTAATCCGAACGACCTGAATTGCACATCGCTACATTTTCTCCCAAAACTTATTCAACCCTTCCTACACATCTGCTTACACAGTCCTATACCCAGTAGGTTGTGCAGTCACGTTAATATCCGAAATTGAGACTCACACACTTCACACAAAAACGTTATATATTTTAAAATATTCGTTTCACAAGAGAAAATATGGATTATATTTCGTTAATAAAAGAGTTATGCAGACATTAAATACACTTTTTAGGTTTTTTTAAAATATTTAGGAGAAATTGGTGCCCCTACAGAACATAAGAAGTTACTGTTTTCAAACAAAATGTTAATTTTGAACAAACGCTAGGATAAAAAGAAAGGAAGACCTTATACCGATCATATTTCACTTAAAATAATTAGATATTAAGGACAAAATCAATATTTGCGATGTATAACTATTCTGGGTAAAGATAGTTTTAAGTGAGAGCGTTGAAAAATAACTACAGATTTTTGAAGTTAGTTAATATTGTGGTGTGCTATTAAAACACACGTTGTTCTTTTACTAATACATTTAAACTTATCTTAGAAACACGCGGAAAAACTTATAACTAAATTACTGTCGTCAAATTACATGTTGTCAACGCAGTTTCAGTTGACAGTATTTTAGCGTCAAAAAACTTATTTTCACCTACCATTACTATCGAAAGCGCTTTAAAGCGCACTGAATATTCCTTTAAAAACAAAAGAAAACACGATGAGGGTTCAATTGATGAAGAAACTATTTCACATAGCCTTGTCACATTTGTGATTTTAATGGTGTTTAGCAAGCAGGCAAAATAGAAAAAACTAATACGGCTTTTTCGCGATAGCGATATTCTGTGGGTGCTGCTGTTACAACTCAAACGACAGGCGAAACTTTGGTTGGCTATTCTTTCAATAATAATAATAATAATAAATTACTGGTGAATATTCAAGGACGTGCACTGAAAACGTAATAGGTAACTAACAAACTGCTGCGTTTGCTAGCGGACACGTACGAAATAATTGGTTCACTTCGCGATTTATACGGTTTTTGCTACTTCAAATTATTATTGTAGGCCATCTGATCACCCCACATTGACGTTAATACAACGGTGAGCTCTTCCGACAGTAGTCCGTAAAGAACTTGCACTGATTTAAGGGGTAAAATTTTACCAGTCATCTGATAACCCAGAATACAACCAGAAATTACACAATTTTACAAATTGATACTAGTGAGGATCATAAATTCAATAACAATTGTTTTCATATTTTTTAACGTTAGCTTATGTGACATAAAGTTTGGAGGAATACACAGGAAACTGGCAACAAGAAAACGCAATGCTGATCAACATGTGTATAAGAGCTATTGCCCCTCTGCTGCCGTCTTGGTTGGTAGCTCTCAGCCGCTAACACCGTAGGTGTCGCGGATGCCACTGCCGACCCGGAAATGTGGTGGCTAGCGTTCAGTTAATTCATGGAGTAGACGGTTCGAGTCCAGCCACATACATAAGTGATTTTCATGAAGTGTTACGTTCTTCTTGTGTTGACTGTACTGTGGATCACATCATAAATCAACTGAGTAGCTAAATGAATGGAGAGGATGCACGTATCGATAAACTAAGGCAAATACTTTGTTTGTCTATTTTTTAGCAATTTATTCTTTAAATGTGTTATATATTTTGAAATATCACGGAAAAGATTATTTCCAATGTTTGGAAAGGAATCCGGCTACGGTATGTGAATATGAACTATTCCTCTGTTAGTCTAAAATTATTTCGTTAATCCTCTGAGAACCAAAACATTGATTTTGTGACCATGGCATACACAACATTATTGAAAAATATACTTCAAAGTTGACTTCTAAACTGTCAGTGCCAGAAGTACTGGTAAAAATTTTCAACGATTTCATGAAAAAAGTGCATCTTCCAAGTATAATTTTTAAGTTAGAAAGCAAGCAAAAGTTTCGATATGATAAAACTAGTTTGCGTAGCAGCTACTGATTCAAAATGCTATTCAGACCTCCTATTATCAAAACAGATTGTTCTACTGTCTTCGTTGTATAGGCCTACGCAAATGACGTTAAAGACAAAATTGTAGTCTGAATTGATAAACATTTTTACCACAAGAAGTCTAACAAATTCCGTAAAATCGCTTAAATCAATTAATCAAGATTTATCATAGAGAACTTAACTGTCTCCTGTAGTATGCTTAGTACTGGAAGGAAATTATTTATTGATATTCTCTAATCTAAACTATGTATCAACAAATTTGTTACCATCACAGCTATAACAATATGGAGCTGAAAATATTGAAGGCATATTCTATGGTCCGTCAGTTGTGATAGAAACCAAACATATCTTATAGTATCGGAGATTTCCATACTGTCTTGTGTGGGACTGATCTTACGGTCTTGCTCGATTAAATAAACTGTTAAATAAACTCGTCTGAACACTGAACGAGAGGAGTGCACTTTGGAGGAATTTTTATCGTCCACAGGCATTTCATCATCTCACAGCAATAATTTTTTTAAAAATGTTCCCGCCAGCGAGACTTGATCTGACTACGACTGGGTTTAAGAGGCAAAGAGCTAGCTCGTTGCGCCACTATTTACTTGACGGTTTCTTAATGTAGGAAGCTTTTGAACGCAAAGGAATATTTCAATGCCGATTTTCAGGACAACGGCGAAGAATTGAATGTTACTGCTTTACCACATTCACCTCTGCTTATGAGCTTATATTACACAACGTATGAATCGGATCTAAATTTTACTGCTAGCTTCTCTGGTTTCTAAATGTGTCGAAATCACGTCGCCTGTAATTTCTCAACTGCACACATGTTTGGAAAATAATTATTTTACAATAGAACTAACATCACATTTCAGAAACAAATAACTTATTTTGGAAATTATTTGTTTAATTCTGTAGGTGGACTATAATTATTATGCACCGTCGTCAAGGAAAACAAAAATATTATATAAAAACATGAGAGGAAATCGCATGGAACTAAATATTAGCACTATAAAAAATTAAAGGACCATTGTCATTCAAACATTTACAGCCAGATTGCTGTCGTAGACCAAACATAAATTCTTATATAACTGATATAAATAAAGAAAGTTAATTGAGAATCTGTGCTAGAAGCAGAGAGTTCTTAGATTACCGATTTTTCCGTTTCGTACAATGCTGTTAGTAGTTTCCGTACACATTATCGCATGTGCTTTACACTATTGCGATTTGATACCTAATGCTAATTGCTTAATAAAGCATGAATTTTTATGCGTTGTTCTTTGTTTGGAATTACTTCACTATACTAACATAAATAAATACCAGCATTCACAAGTATTAACATGGAGTGGTTTGGGGAAACCTTGGAAACCCCAAATCTTGATGACCGGGCGAGGATTCGAACCTGTGTGCTCCAGAATGAGAAGCCATAGCGTCACCGCTTATCCCACCACGCCCGGTCATCCACAAACTGTCACTGCGGCTACAAAAATCCATGTTCCGAAATGCAGAAAAGTAAATAATTTTTCAACCTTTAAAATGAAGAATATGTATATTACAGAAAAAATTGATTTTGTCCCTATAAATGCTTAGGAGACAGTACGTTTTGATTGCCCCCGTACAATAAACATAAATTCCTACAGTATTTTAAAAAAACAGCTATGATTTGCAGCTTTACTATATGAGTTGTATAATTGTATTCAAAATCAATTGAATTTAATCAAATGTTCGGTTCGTCATAAATTACTTGCTCTACGTGATCTAAAGGTATTATTCTTCGCCGGAGGAAATAGGAAAAATACGACTTATTGCCTGGTACAACATTGCCAGTTTGCTTCCTCCGATGTTGTCAAATGTTCTGCTGTTACCAGACCTGTATTCGTTTCCCCATACAAGAAGTCATGTCTTAATAGCTAGACGTTATCGAAAGAAAAGAGACATTGACGACATGGAAAAAAATGTTCTACCAATTTGATCTATCATATTTTTACTAAACGAATTATTTCTGTTATAACAGTTTGATACTTTATACAGATCATCAGTAATTAATTATTCACGAAATTGTGTATCTTTATAAAATTTTACTTCGCTTATGCAAGAGACAAGGCGCTTGTTTGGGCAGGACAAAGCGGCTGAGTGGTTGCGTTCTGCCATGTGGGTGTAACGGTCATAGGTTCGAGCCCACTGCTAGTTGGACTTTTTATAATTATTATTATTCTTTAATTTCCCAGTTATAAATTAGATGTAATTATTTGTTGTATATCAAATCTCTCCACGGAATCTGAAACGGTTTTACAATATTTCACTAGAATATCTCAGATTTCACACAATTCTATTACATTGTTCTCAAGGAATAAATTTAATGTAGTATAGACACGTCGAAACGGTTTGTCCATGGTGTGTTGAAAAGAGGTGGGAGATCCTGATTAAAATGAAGATATGGTTTTGAAAAAACTATTTTTGGTTATGGCAACTGGATTTGGTCCGTTTACCTTATATGCGAAAAAATTATCAGGAAATAGAGGAATTAAGATGAAATTTAGATTAGATGTAATGCGTAATAGATTTTCCCCGAAACACGAAGAGCATCGTAGATGGAAAATAATGATGGAAAAAACATTCACGACGTATTAAAGATATTTGTGGATTGAGATATGTCTTCCACCATCTATAACGATTATTCGGTAAATTATTACATCCGTGAAGTGCGATTCTGGAAGGTCTGAAAAATACCCTTCTAAGGCTGCTGTCATCTTTTTATTTAACTCTAACCGTTTTATTGCCACAGGTTTCTTTAGATTTTGAAATAGGTCAAAGGGTTCAAATCTGGTGAATTGGGGGAGTTACCCAACAATTACTATTTTCGATCTCTTACTTTTTCCACTGACAAAAACCTTTGTGGGCAGGTGCAATGTCCTGATGAAGGATCCTTTTTAATATATTCTCTTTTCACGATTTTTTTTAAAACCAGTTGGTCTAGAAGAATTACGCAGGAATCGACATTAATTGCTTTTCCTTTTCATTATAATCAATAACAAACAAAAAAAACAAACATTTATCATCCGAGAAGACACTGGATGAAGAAAACCGACTTTGCGTGTATTGGTGTTAGAGCGCGCTCTGGCCTCGCATTCGGATCGCCGTCCGGTCGTCCAGATTTCTGTTTTCAATGGTTTCTCAAAATCATTCAAGTCGAACACCGGGATGGTTCCTTCAAAATGTCGTAGCCAAATTACTTCCAGTTCCTTGCCCACAGCCCTTTGCCGCCTATCTCGACCTCACAAAGTCATAAATATATAAATAAAATCATCAATAGTAACAAATCAGCGCACAACATTTTGTAGGGTCCTTTTAAAAATGGTCGAAACATTTGTTTGAGGTCAGCATTCAACAAATGTGGCACCAATCTAGCACAAACCTTTCTCATATACAATTCTTGTTGTAAAATATACTACACTCTTTTGTCACGCCCAGGGTCTCAAGTATGTCATACGTCTTTAATTTCTAATCATAGAATGCCATCTTCTACAGCTTCTTGATGTTTTCAACTGTGGTTGCAAGTTATGGTCACTCTTCATGAGGATCATGTTGTAGAAATGTACGACCACTTTCAAATTAAGCCACTTATTTCTTCACTATTGGAAATGAAGGAGAAAAATCTGGCTGAAGTCAGTGACACCATGGACGGATATCGGTGATGACATCTAATAAAAACTTAAATTCATCGTTATGTGAAACATAATTCCCTATAAGTGTAAAGTATGATTTTAATAAAATATGATTCAGGAAACATTTTTGTTATTTATAAAAAGTCATTTATTAATAAAATTATAATAGTAATAACATTCAAAAGATAAATGAATTTAAAAAAAAATTATTTCACATTCTCTCTTTTTCTAACGTTAACAGCTGCAAACTCGGAAAAAATTTATCTTCAAAATTAACATTTCGAGTTGCGTCACGTGCAATAGTTTAGATAGTTTAGCCACGAGTTGGGTTAGTAAACCATCCACGACAGAAGAATTTTTTCACCACTAGGCATCTTCTTATAGAATACATTCTGCTTAAAAATGTCAACAACTACCGTTTCTCTCAACCCTTACAGTGCTAAATGGTCCTTTTCTGTTTCAGCAGTAATAGCTTCCTTTTTAAATGATCTCTATGTGATGAGTAGCAAGAATGGGTAAACTCCAGTGTGATACCTCTAGATTGTGTCTTTAGCATCTTGTTTGCTTTCTTGAAGACGAGCTGACCTCATCTGATTTATTCCTTGCATCAAGGTGAGAATTTCTTTTGATGAGCTTTGGTTGTCATGTCTTGTAACATATTTGAAGATGGATCCAAATATGCTCTGAACTGCATCAATTTTGGCTTGTTTTGCTTTCCTCTGCTAAAATCCACGTTTCCTCTTCGATGTATGAATTCCTCGAGGCATATTTCACTTTTGGTACATACAGCTAAAGAAAACGTTATCCATCAGTATCACGGACGTAATAACATATTTATTTGTACGTATGATCATTGTAAAAGATACAAAATTTTTTGTGAGCAGTAACGTCATTGTATTGAAAAAGTTAATGTTACTATTCTTTAATTTTCTTAAAGATTAAATGTTTTTAGATGTTTCGCAGGTTTTGGGCTTTATAGTTTAAATAGGCAAGAATTAGCATTCAAAATCATATTCATGAGCTCTTAGAAGTATTATATATATCATTTCTAAAAAACTTTTTGTTTTGTCAGAAGCCATTATCTCCCTTCATACGTAACCTAATTCGATAAATGGGGTATCATTTTAAAGATTAAAATGTCCGCTGAAGAAATAGAAAAAAATATACCGAAATTGAAGAATTAATCCAATATGTGAAGGGGGAGGAAAATCTAATAATCATAGGTGATTGGAATGCAATAGTGGGAGAAGGAAAAGAGGGGAATACTGTAGGAAGTTTTGGTCTAGGAGAAAGAAATGAGCGAGGAAGCAGGTTGCTAGAATTTTGTGAAAGATATAAGCTAGTAGTGGCAAACACACCGTTTAAGAAACATGCAAGAAGAATATACACCTGGAAACATCCTGGGGATACAGGTAGATATCAGCTAGATTATATCATGGTCAAACAGAGATTCAGGAATCAAGTTCTAGACTGTAAAGCGTACCCAGGAGCAGACATAGACTCTGACCATAAGTTGATAATAATGGAGTGCAGGCTGAAATTTAAGCGAATAAGGAAGCAGTATAAGCAGAACAGACTGGAAGTGAATAAACTGAAACAGTCTAGCATGAGAGAAAAATTTACAGGAATGGTAGACTTGGGTCTAAGAAATAACTCTGAAAGGAGCTCAACCGAGGACGAATGGAATGCATTAAAGACCGAAATAATGAAAGCCGGTAAATAAACATTAGGCTTTAGGAAACAAGATGCCCGAAAACCTTGGATAACAGAAGAAATTCTGGAGCTGATGGATCAGAGGAGAAGGTACAAAAATGCTCAGGATGAAGCAGGAAGTGAGCAGTACAGGCAATTTTGAAATCAAATAAATAGGAAATGCAAAATAGCAAAAGAAAAATGGCTACAAGCAAAGTGTGAAGAAGTAGAAAAGGAAATGGTCGTAGGTAAAGTAGATGTTGCCTACAGAAAGATCAAACAGAATTTTGGAGAAATGAAGAAAAGAGGTATGAACATTAAAGCTGCCGATGGAAAACCTCTTTTAAGCTCAGAGGATAGAGCTAACCGATGGAAAGGATACATTGAGAAACTGTATGTTGGGGACGACTTGAACAATAGTGTAATGGAAAAGGAAGGTGATGTCGACACTGATGACTTAGGAGATCCTGTTTTGAGGACAGAATTTAATAAAGCTTGAATGACTTGAAAGCAAATAAGGCAGTTGGAATTGATGAAATCCCTGCAGAACTTCTTAAATGCCTAGGAGAGGAAGGAATCAAAAGATTATTCAAGCTGATATCAAAAAGTTATGAAACAGGAGAAATTCCAACTGATTTTAATAAAAATATCATCTTCACACTTCCAAAGAAACCACAAGCCGACAAATGTGAGAATTATCGCACCATTAGTCTAACATTACATGCTTCAAAATTACTGACCAGAATAATATACAGCATGATGCAAAGGGTAGTAGAAGAGATAGTAGGTGAAGATCAGTTTGGATTTAGGAAAAATCGTGGTACAAGGGAAGCAATACTGTCTTTAAGATTAATACTTGAAGGGCGGATCAAGAAAAACAAAGATACTTTTATGATATTTGTTGATTTAGAAAAAGCATTTGATAATGTTAGGTGGGACAAGATGTTCAAAATTTTAAGGAAGTCAGGTCTAAAGTGTCGAGATAGGAGAATACTCTATAAACTATATAAGAATCAAGTGGCTATAATAAAAGTAAAGAATCACGAGAGACATGCATCAGTTAAAAAGGGTGTGAAACAAGGTTGTAGTCTATCCCCGTTAATATTCAACTTGTACGTAGAAGAAGCAATGAATAAAGTCAAAGAAAAATATCCATGTGGCAAAAGTTTTCAGGTAGAAAAAATCAGTATGTTACGATTTGCTGATGACATTGTCTTGTTAGCAGAGAGGGCTGAGGATATTGAGAAGTTACTGAATGGCATGAAAAAAATACTGAAGGAAGATTTTGGACTGAATATAAATCAAAGCAAGACAAAAGTGATGAAATGTAGCAGAAATAATACCAATACTAGTAGATTAAATATAAAAATAGGATCGGATGCAATAGGAGAAGTAAGTGAATTCTGTTACTTGGGAAGTAAAATTACAACCGATGGCAGAAGCAGGAATGATGTTAAAAGCAGAATAGCACTAGCAAAAAGAGCATTCATGAAAAAAGAAACCTTTTAGTTTCAAATATTGATCTAGGAATTAGAAAGAACTTTTTTAAAACTCTTTGTGTGGAGCACAGCACTTTATGCTAGTGAGAAATGGACTTTAGGAATACCGGAAATATAGAAAATTGAAGCATTTGAAATGTGGTGCTACAGAAGAATGCTGAAAATTAAGTGGACAGACAAAGTAAGAAATGAACGAGTTTTGGAAATGATGGGTGAGAAAAGAATTTTGTTGAAGAAGCTTAAGGAAAGAAGAGACAGGTTGGTAGGTCATATTGTGAGACATGCTGGATTGGTTAATTTGTTAGTGGAGGGAACAGTCGAAGGTAAGAACTGTAGAGGAAGACAGAGATTGGAATGTATGAAACAGATAATTGAGGACGTGGGCTGTAAGAGATATGTAGAAATGAAGAGGTTAGCACAGGATAGGAAAGGATGGAGGATTGCATCAAACCAGTCGAAAGACTGATGACAGCAAAAAAAAAGAAAAAAGAATGGTCATATCATATTTAACAACGTTTTTTGGAATACAACACTTATAGGTTAAAAATATCATTATTTCTAAAGCGTTCTTTTTTGCGATGTGCTATTTATCTCACTGGCACCTAACAAATATCGATAAATGAGGTGGTATTTTAAAGATTATGATTTCCTCTTTGGCGAGATTATATTCTAAGAAAGGAATTTTTTGGAATTCGACCCTTAAAGGGCAAAAATTTCATTATTTCTCAAAGGTTTTTTTGTGTCACGATGACATTATCTCCCTTGATATCCAACCAAAACCGATTAATGAGGTATCGTTTTAAAGATTAAGGTCTCTGTTTTGAGCTAATCATATTTTAAGAAGGAAATTTTTCAGAATGCAAATTTATCATAATTTCTAAAATTTGTTTTTTGCTTATCTCCTTTCATGCCTAACCGAAATCGGAACATGAGAAATCATTTAAAAATTATTATCTCGTGTTTGGTTTAATCATAAATTAATAAAGTTTTTTTTGGAGGGGTGGGGAATTCGATCTTTAAAGGTCAAAAGCATCATAATTTCTAAAAACACTTCGTTACTTGCCATTTATCTCCCTTCATTCCTAACCAAATAGATAAATAGCGTATCATTTTAATGACTGATGTCTCCGCTTTGATAACATCATAAATAAAGAATGAAATTTTTTGGAATTTGACCCTTAAATGGCAAGGACAGTTCACCCGTCAGTCTTCGCGGTAGATAGCAGCACCACATATCACAGGTCTTATAGGTTACTGCTAGATAACAGCTGGCCATATCACAGATATATCAAGAAACTGTTTCGCTGGCGTCGACAACGACTGATCGCGTTATTGCTATACAACGCACCATATATCACAGAGTTAACAATAAACAGTTCGTTTTTTGTACATAAGTAGCTTTTCATATATTTTTTTTCTGTTAAGGGAACATTTGTGTTCTGCTATACAATTTTTATGTAAACATTTTATCCACGAAATTTTTTATAAGACTAAGATCACATTACTTATAGATATCACCGAGATATCGATATACAGTGTCTGTTTTGTTCAGCTTAGTTGTATTCAGGTGAGGTGTGTGGCAGTTAAACTTCTGCGAAAGGATAGCTTCAGGTGTTTACGTCAAAGTGTAGGGCTGCAAGTTAGCATATACCAATTGAAATAAGAAAGATACTGGTCAAAATGAGCCGGTTCTTCTACAAACCATTAAACTTGTTATTTATCGCATTTTATTTGCGAAAGTTTCGCATAGGTTATCTAGTTTTCTATTGTTTTTATTAATCATTTGACAGATAAGTTAGGCGCACCAGTTGTCCAGACGTTAAGAACTTATTCCATTTTCGAACTCTCTCACCGGTGCGACAAGGTGAAAGGTGTGCCGCGAAATTTTACCCATTATAAGGAATTAATTGTCAGGTTTCTTAATAATTATATTTTAGTTTCATGTGCTGCGTATTGTTACGCATTGTAGTATTCTAAGAAATTAATTATTATTTATTTACTCACAGTTGCTGATTGTTTTGTTTATTCATTTTTGAAATATTTTTAATTCTCGCCTCTACTGCTGCGCTTTGAGGTTCTATTATACACTGAGGTGACAAAAGTCATGGGATACCCGGATAAAAGCGTGTCGGTCCTCCTTTTGCCCAGCGATGTGCAGCAACACGACGTAGCATGGACTCTATGAGTCGTTGGAAGTCCTTTGGAGAAATATTGAGACATGCAACCTCTATAGACGTCCATAATTCCGGAAGTGTTGGCCGGTGGAGGATTTTGTGCACGAACTGATCTCTCGATTATGTCCCATAAATGTTCGATGGGATTCATGTCGGACGAACGCGGTGGCCAAATCATCCGCTGGAATTGTCCCGAATGTTCTTCAAACCAATCGAGAACAGATATGGCCCATTGACATGGCGCATTGTCATCCTGGAAAATTCCATCTTTGTTTGGGTACATGAAGTCCATGAATGGTTGCAAGTGGTCTGCCAGTAGCTGAACACCATGTAAACACAGCCCACACCATTGTGGAGCCACCACCAGCTTGCACAATGCCTTGATGACAACTTGGGTCCATAGCTTCATGGGGTCTGCGCCACACTCGAACCCTTCCATCAGCTCTTACGAATTGAAATCGTGACTAATCTGATCAAGCCACTTTTTCCAGTCGTCTATGGTCCAACTGTTATGGTCACGAGCCCAGGAGCACCGCTGGTGGCGATGCCGTGCTGTTATTAATGGCACCCGAGTCGGTCTTCTGCTGCCATATCCCATTAAAGTCAAATTTCGCCAGACTGTCATAACGGACACGCCAGTCGGACGTCCCACATTCATTCCTGCGGTTAGTTCACGCAGTATTGCTTGTCTGTTCACACTGACAAGTCTACGCAGACGTCGCTGGTCGCTCTCGTTAAGTATGTTATCCATGATGGGAGGTTATGCCTGAATTTAGGTATTCTCGGCACACTCTTGACACTGTGGATCTCGGAAAGTTGAATTCCGTAAGGATTTCCGAAATGGAATGTCCCATGCGTCCAGCTCCAACTAGCATACCGCGTTCGAAATCCTTTAATTCTCGTCGTGTGGCCATAATCATATAATCAACCTTCTCACACGAAGCATTTGACCACAAATGAAAGTCCTGCCCAGGCACTGACCATTTATACAATTTGTAAGCGACACTACTGCCATCTATATATTTGCATATTGCTATCCCATGACTTTTGTCACCTCAGTGTATTTACCGCATGTTCAGGGTATGTGATTTCCCTTAGTCTAAGCTGCTGAGATTTGCAGAAGTTTCCAAGCCTTATATTATTTTATTACGGTGTCGGTGTCGGTGCTTCTCCAACAATACTACTTTGTTCCTGTATGGTAGCACCAGCGCATTGTTAGACATCACTGTAAAAACAATAGGCACCGTATATGTGACTTCTTTGAAGTATATAAATCCCGCTTCTTACAGTTACTTCAGTTGCATCGTAGCTGTGCTCTGATGTGGTCCGAAAACTGCGATAGTAGTCTTGCTATTTTCTATTACAAGTAGCAGACTATTTTATTTCTTCAAGATGGACAAATTCCTTGAACGGAGTGTTCCGTCAATAAGAGCAACTGATGAAAGCGTTGAGCCAGAAAGAAAGAAACAAACGTTGATGCAGCGGAAATATAGTGATAATTACTTATCCTATGTTTTTTTTTTTGGTGTGGTGAAAAAACGTGCCCAATTTCCGAGTGTATCCTTTGTGGTGAAAAACGCAGTAACGCTGCTATGGTTCCCAGCAAACTGAAACGACATTTGTCAACAAACATTCTTCTCTCTCAAGCAAAGATGTCAATTATTTTCGTCGGTTGTTGGAAAATAGAAAAAAAAAAAGAACCTTCATGACCGCTACAGTACGTTGTAATATTACATATGTCCAGTGGCGTAGCTAGGTCAACAAGGTCCCCGGTGCAAAAAATTTATTTTGGGCCCTCATGCCAGACGGGCGACCTGAGCAGCGAGGGCCCTTAGTGAGGGGCTCCTGTGTTCTCAGGGGCCCCTTAAACGACGGCTCGCGGGCCCTCTAAACTGCGCTTGAGGGCCCCTAGAGGTGCGCTTAGGGGCCCCTTGAGGTATGCTTGGGGACCCCCTGAGCATGAGGGCCCCGGTGCACTGCACCGCCTAGCCCCATAGTAGCTACGCCCCTGCATCATTCCTTCCTCCATGCCCTGCATACGTCTGTGCCATACGGTAATATCTGTGGCCGGCGTCGTGAGTGGATGTTATGTGGTCTTTGTATAGCGGAGTGGATCTTTGACCGCCGTTAAGTGAAGTTCGGAGGAGTGAACATTTCGGTTTTAATTGTAGAAATTGTGAAAAGAAAAAGAAAATTTTGTGAAGTGGATAATGGAAAATGGTAATATGTTAAATTCACTGTTTTGAAAGGAGTGCTGTGATTGCAAGTGACTGTGGATGTGTTAAGAGGACGGTAGAGAGCGTGGGAGTTTTTGTAATTCAATTTCTCTTATCCCACGAGCAATTTTCGGAAAAGGAGTCTGATTCCTTGTTTAAATATTATTTTGGTGGTGGTACTTTCCGTCGGTGTGAATGCATAAGCTTATGAACTTGAATAAAGTTTTTGGGTAGATGTTCATTCTGAAATGTGTGAATTTATCATTTGATAACCCCGACGAATAGTAGTACCTAAACCTGGCGACCGCAGCTTAAAGAACCTTTATTTAATTAGTAACTATTTATGTTCCGTAAGTGACTTTTAATCACTCAAAATCAATAACCTCGGAGCTTTCAACGTGTTTCGGAAAAAGAACAGGAAGCTAGTTTCAGAGCAGCCGAACTTAGCCAAGAAACCACATACTATAAGTGAAACGCTGTTGAAGTCTGTTTGTAAAGTGATGTTGAGAATAGTTCTGGGTTTAGAATCTGCTAGAGAAATTAAAAAAATTCCTTTTTGGGAGCGTGCATAAACCACGTAGCTCCATTTTGGCTTGCTGTGAACCCCCTTCCCCCCCACGTAGCTCTACGTGGCTTTTGCCTGTACCTCCCCCCCCCCCCTTACACGTAGCATGTAGCTTTTCTCCCTTTTGATTCCAGAAGACATTTTGTAATGTTTTCTCTTGTCAGACTATTGTAAATTATATACGGAGATAATTAAATGACGGAAATAAATATCTACATGCCGTTGTGAGGTCTGTTCCTAATTTTAACCGTGAAAAATGTTATGAAAGGAAAGCTACGTGGCCTGGCTCGGAACATTCCCCTCCCCCCACGTAGCCCAGCGTAGCCTTCGGCAAACCCCCCACCTCTGGACCGAGCCACGTAGTTTGTGCACGCTCCCTTTCTGCTGACACATTCAGTGGCCGAGTTTCCTCCATGGCACAACTTCTAGCTTATATTCGCTACATCTATGGAGATACAATTGTAAGAAATTTCTTCTTTTGCAAAGAACTACCGGCGAAGAAATATTTCGTTTGACTGACGAATATTTGCTCCTTAATGAATTAACATGGAAGGATTGCGTTAGTGTTATGACAGGCCCAGTGAAAGGATTTGCAGCTAAAGTACGTGAAGTAAATCCCTGTCTCATTCACGGCGAAGCCATTGTTTTAAGTCTCTACCACCTTCTCTGAAAGATGTTCTGGACGAAGTAGTAATAGTTGTGAACTTCATAAAATCGCGGCCCTTAAATACTCGACTTTTTTCCGTTTTTTGTCAGGAAATGTGTTCAGAACACACTACACCCCTCCTACATACGGAAGTACACATTTTGACAATAAATTTGGCCTCCACTGAAAAATTCTATCTCTTATTTTGCAAAATCTGACATCAATGTCATCCTAAGAAACGGTAACGCAATACTAGTTTGCCAGCGGCGGCCTAATTTATTGTCAAAGTGTGTACACTGGCTGTCACGAGGAAAGGTGTAACGCGAATATTTGAACGTAGAGACTTGGTCCAGGTACTTTTGACTGTTGAAAGACATAAGTACGCGAATTTATTCCCAGATGGCGAATGGGTATGTAAGTTGGCATATCTTTCCGACATGTTCGTACACTTGAATGAGCTGAACATCAAAATGCAAGGTAGGAACGAAAATATTCTTATTAGTATGGATAAGATTAAAGGATTTGAGAATAAGCTGGATTTGTGGTTACAGAGGATTGGAAATTGGTCGTGTGAGATGTTCCCGACTGTATGGTCACTTGATGACGGTAATAAAATGGTGATGGACTTAATTAAAGAACATTCAGAAGTTCTGCAGCAGTGATTCAAGAAGTATTATGGAGAAAGTGTTGCAGATTTCGACTGGGTTCTTAATCCATTCGTTACAAATTCGGAACATCTTCCAATTAATATTCTAGAGGAACTCGCAGATTTAAAAGCTGACAGAACTTTAAAATTAAAACTTCTAGAAGTTTAGATACATTTTGGCTAACAATAAGGAATGAATATCTGGCTATCTGCGACATAGCAGTTAATGTGTTATTGCCATTTCCAACTATATATTTAATTGAACTGGGCTTCTCGACGTTGACTGATATTAAAACATTCAAGAGGGAAAGACTAAAATCCGCCGATGAAGAAATGAGACTTGCATTGTCGACGATTTCTCCACGGATCAGTCACCTGGGTGCAGTTAAGCAGGCATAAGTGTCACATTGAAGGTATGTGTACAATTATTTACTTTGATAGTAATATAAAACTGCCTGATTATTAATTTTATGCAACCGCTATGTTAGGTGTGCCTCGAAATTTATGGATAACCTTATGATGTGCCGCGAGCAGGAATAGGTTGCGAACCACTTGCACTATACTATTTAGTAACTACGCATTTTAATTTTCTGCTTCCTGGATATTTCTTTATATAGAGTTATAACAGTTGCTAAATTATATATATATATATCTATATATACCAAAACGCAAGCAAACGCAAATCCGACCATAAATTCACTTGCAAACCATGAACCAAAGAAGGGACCACACCGGAGACCGCTCCGAATATTAGAATATAGTTAGTAAATATATCAAAAAAGTTCAAATGGATAAGGACTTAAAAAACCTGAGCCTAAAAAGAAATTTATAAGGTAAAATGAAGGAAATACAAAGTTGACAAAAACATCAACAAAGAATTCTTCACCTCAAGAGCAGGCGAAGAAAGATGGGATCCAGCTGCTGCTGCTTCACGTAGACTATAAATGTACTATACACAATAGATAGGTACGCAGAATGTGAATCGGATAACTCGAAATGTACTTTTAAGTTTTTACAAAAAGAAAGCAATTTTTTTGTATAAATCGTTTTATTGTTTCTCAAAATATTTGCGTTTAAGATTTATACACTTTCGCATGCGTTCGAACTAATTCTTGTAACATTTTTTTTTCACTCAGATTTTGCTAAGTTAAATCATGGTTTCTGAAAGATTCAACAGCTTCCTGAGATGATGAAAATTGCTGTCCACACATGCGGGAACAAAAAGAAGTCATTAAGCTATAAATCAGGTGGGTACTGGCAATGAGGCAATAATTCGATGTTCTTCTTCGTCAAATAATCAATTGTTTGACGGACCATGTGAGAGATGCCATTGTCATGATTAATACAAATAAATGCATTTTAACTAACAAAAGTAGTGTTTCACTTCCAGGCCAAGGAGTTCTTACCTAACAATTGTATTATCACTCTTCCCAGAAACAATTGATTACTGGTAGTTAGAAACAGTAAGAGATCTCTACACCTAAGAAAAAATATTACATGCTGTAAAAAATAAAAATAATAATAATACAAAAAAACAGCACTATGTTAATACGCTAAAAGAGCAAAAACACTATTCACTTATCCATTTTCACCTTACAGCTGATTGAACTTTTTTGCCAAATAAAAAATGTTTATCAAAAGAAAAATAACCTTTCATCATCATTTAAATTCTGTTGTGCTATTTAATTATCTACTAAGCGATACACGAGTTTACATCACCTGAACTGCTAGAAATTATAACTATAAATGACATACTGTGAGATTATTCCAAGACCAATGGTTTTACTGGTATGGAACACTCTTTTGGGTTTTCTGTTATTATTAAACAATCTTATTAAACTCAATTTGATATGTAGCAAGAAAAAAGCACTATCTAGGCTAAGTGTTCTTATACCTGAATTTGTTCCCTGTGAAAGGAAAACATCTATCTTTCTTTCAGTTTCAGCAATATTTCAGTCTACAGTTTCTTCACAAGGTAGTATGATCCAGCACAATTATTACTGTATGTTCTTCATCAATCTTTAGAGAAAGTAGTGAAATTCACACACATCCCCTTTTGTATCTCCAGTACACTGCAATTCAGATCACAGTCTCCTTAATATATAAGATATTCCACAATATTCAGCAGAATGAATATAAAACCAGATTTTTATACTCCCAATTTCATGTCAATGATGTCATAAAGTTCAACAGCAGTGATGGAACAAAATCCTGAAAACTATATCGACAGGTTGCTTATATCTAACAACTGCAGGGGCGCCGACTCTGTGGGTGCTCGGGGGCTCTGGCACCCATGAGAGGTAAATAGAGGGTGCTGAGCACCCATGAGCATAGTGGTCAACAGTAATCAATAATGGACTTCGAGCGACACCTGTATTACCTACGTCACGCGCTGCCTGGCGAGGCAAAACGTCTCGACAGGGTTACTTGCTTATGATGTAAGTGAGCACGTCATGCCAAAGGAGAATATAAGCACTATCTACTGTGTGCTAAGTGTATGTTTGATTCGTCAAGAGCCGCGCACAAGCAAATCGAGCAACTCTATCCCGCGCTACCACGCGCAAATTTACCCCGCCATCCATCCGCTTCGCAGCCAACGCTTTCGCAACCGCGGCTCGCAGGCTGTCTCATGTGTCTCACTCGTTCTTAGTCAAGCTGGTAAAGAAAACATGTGCTTTAAGAGCACGCTGCGCTTGATGTTATCGTGTTTTTTTTCTGAAAATCTTTAGTTTCCATATATAAATTCGTCCTTCGAAATCGTAACCTGAAGAACTCTCCACTAGTAGCTCTTCTCAGCTTAGTACAACTCAGCAAATCCAACCAGAAGATGTTATTTCTGCAAATTCAGTTGAACAGAAGAAAAGCTAAAATTTTCAAATGGCAAACAATTAGTTCATGGCCGCTAAACTGATGAAGATATAGGCAAAGGGGTTTGCCAAACCTGTAAAGAACCCATGTTTAGTGGCGTTTCTGCGCCGAAAACGTTAGCAAGAGGAGAGGAGTACATTAAGGCACTCACTCAGGTTGTTTTTCACCATGAAATAAAGCTTTAAAAAGCATGAAAGCCTGAAGTTCACTGTTGTGTACTGCATAAAGCCAATTTAGAACGTGGCGTCAATGTACACTGAATGCTATCAAATAGTAAACTGCACGATATAAAGCAAATCGTTTTTAGTGACTGGAGGCCTAGCCATAAGGTACCACGAGAACGAATATTCAGATTGCATTCGATTTTGAAGCTGTGAGCACAGGATATTTTCGAGTTAAACACGTGGCAACAAATATGGGCGGTTGTCATACTATATCACTAACGAAGAAATTTTGAGTGACGAAATACTGCATAAAATAATAAAATTAGTGCAGTTATGGTTGAAAAAAACTAACGATTTTCCCAGTAATGAACAAGTCACACCCTTCTTTCGTTACGTGGACGCAAAGTGTAATATACACGAAACTTATCGGCTTCTATGAAACGGTATCAACATTATCCGTCAAAATTTGTTTGAATTTTGAATGACTACAGAACTAAGAAGATTCGACTTAAATATCGAGATGCGTAGGGGTCTACATACAGATGGTGCTTCTGATGTTGAAGCGCATACTGACCTTCAATTGTGGATTAAAGCTATCGAAGCAAGGGAAATTCATGTGCATTGCACCGCTCACTCGTTAAACCTGGTTGTTCAAGAGACTGTAGAAGTAGGTACATGTAATAAGAGATTTTTTAGCGTGTTATTTTCGTGCGTAGTTCGTCGAAACAACATGCTTGTTTTGAATCTCTACAGGCAGCTAGCAATGAGACTCTCTGTGAGGCCTTTTTGACCAACAAGATAGTGTTGTCGTATATCTTCCTTAAAAACTATCCTAAACAATTATAGTGTGCTGCTATATTTTTTTGAACGACACAAAAAGTCAGTAAGATAATACCTGCGCTGATTTTAAAAAGTCTTCAATCTTCAGAATCTCTTTTTATTATCGTTTCTGACAGAAATTCTCGTTTTTTTGGTATCTTTAAACGCAAATTTTCATAAGATTTCTTTCCATCTGAAAAAATCTGTAGATAATATTGTCAAACACGTCGTATCATCCTTACGAACTAGGGAAAAATTTCAAAACCCTTGGAAATCGACAAGTGATTCAGTTTTTAACATTAATAACCTCAAAAAAAGGAGGATAACTAGACATGTAGACGATTCATCAAGTGAACCTCATTAATTTTCCTCGCGCGCTGGCCTGTAGTTTTAGATAAATTCAATTAATTGGCCATAGCGACCAGCAATTTACTAAAAATACAATGACACATTTGAGTAAGGTGGAACTATTTCTTACTGATTAAAATGATGTGGATCGTTTGGTTCCTCCTCGTGCTATTAGCAATTGCATGAAGAAAAAATATCAGACTGAACAATGTGAAAAACGGTTATATGTATATAATTTGGTATTGCGAATCTACCCAAGATATGATGCCTGAAATCATCAAATTGTTAAAAATCATTTCAACTATTCCAGTATCAGCATGCATCTCAGAATGATCATTTTCAGCATTACAGAGAAGAAAAACTTATTTGAGGAGTACTATGGCTCATCAAAGATTGAATGACCGCATGGTAGTGCACGTAAACCGAGAAATAGCGGATGATGTAGACCTACAAGATTTTGCTGATACATTTATAAATAGAGCTGTAGTTTGACAAAATAAGTTTGCATTGAAAAACTGATATTATATAAATTAAAAATGTCGCTTCATAAAAAGGTTTATTAATGTTGATTTGTTGATCATACAATTCTTAGTAAAACTGTGTACATGAAGTAGGTGCTAATACATATATCCAGCTAATAAAAATTATCCTACACACTGTTAATATAATGATTTCATTTTTATATTTTTATTATTATGATAGGTATCCGTTCATTTTTGTTCAATCTAGTATTTTCTGCACATCTTTTTTTCCACCTTCTCTGTATATTAATTACTAGCTGTAACTGCGACTTCATTCACATAGCGATCCTTGCTGACACAAATCAAATACAATAATAAACTCCTTATTTCTAATAGGAAGACACAAATTATTGGTTACCTATCTGTTACTCTTATAAAATTGAAAATCTATAACTTTGTAACTCAATTACGTTAAAAACGCCGAACCCATTTTAATGAAATTTAGTGAGTTTTATTTTTTGGCCTGGAATAGAATTTAGAAAATGCAAACTCTTTCTTTCCTACTCTGCCTGTCTGTTCGCATATTACCTGAAATCTACTGGATCGATTTAGATTTGATTTTCACTATTATGTAATACTATTTGGTGCCTCCGACTTCATTCATGTTTGTCAAGGATTTTAAAGGTTTTTATTTAATTTGAATGAAAACCTAAATGTTTTATGGATAAAAATTAGAGTATGTTATTCCCTGTAAAATCAACAATCCACCAGTGATAGTCTCGTCGAAACTAGTTCACACTCTTTGCCGGTTATATATATATATATATATATATATATATACAGGGTGTTACAAAAAGGTACGGCCAAACTTTCAGGAAATATTCCTCACACACAAACAAAGAAAATATGTTATGTGGACATGTGTCCGGAAACGCTTACTTTCCATGTTAGAGCTCATTTTATTACTTCTCTTCAAATCACATTAAACATGGAATGGAAACACACAGCAACAGAACGTACCAGCGTGACTTCAAACACTTTGTTACAGGAAATGTTCAAAATGTCCTCCGTTAGCGAGGATTCATGCATCCACCCTCCGTCGCATGGAATCCCTGATGCGCTGATGCAGCCCTGAAGAATGGCGTATTGTATCACAGCCGTCCACAAGACGAGCACGAAGAGTCTCTACATTTGGTACCGGGGTTGCGTAGACAAGGGCTTTCAAATGCCCCCATAAATGGAAGTCAAGAGGGTTGAGGTCAGGAGAGCGTGGGGGTCATGGAATTGGTCCGCCTCTACCAATCCATCGGCCACTGAATCTGTTGTTGAGAAGCGTACGAACACGTCGACTAAAATGTGCAGGAGCTCCATCGTGCATGAACCACATGTTGTGTCGTACTTGTAAAGGCACATCTTCTAGCAGCACGGGTAGAGTATCCCGTATGAAATCATGATAACGTGCTCCAATGAGCGTAGGTGGAAGAACTTGGGGTACATACTAACGAAACTAAAATGAGCTCTAACATGGAAAGTAAGCGTTTCCGGACACATGTCCACATAACATATTTTCTTTGTTTGTGTGTGAGGAATGTTTCCTGAAAGTTTGGCCGTACCTTTTTGTAACCGTGTATATATATATATATATATATATATATATATATATATATATATATATATATATGTGTGTGTGTGTGTGTGTGTGTGTGTGTCATCAAGTGGGCATGAGCACCCACGAGGTTTTCTAAAACTCGGCGCCTCTGAACAACTGTCAAAAACTTGTTTAATTTACTCCTTTGTCAACTTATCTGGCATATACAAAACTTAAAATAAATTTACCAAACTCTAATCACACAGCACAACTTCGCTAGACAAGAAGTTATAATGAACATACATTTTGGGTCAGACTTCTTAACTTTTCTACATTGTCTTATAAATTATTTTGTGTATTTCTACAATCTTAAACACTCCAAATGTGTGCTAAATTAAACTTTACTTCTTTATTTGATTCAGCTGGTGGTCTTTTCGTTACTATGGCAACTTACTAATTTTTTCATAAAACTGACTTCCTAATGAAACTTTGTCAATCAACAGATGTTGGTGTAATAAACATTTTCTACCCTAATGACTTTTTCCAAATACACCTTCCTTTTGCTGTGATTCGGCTTTGAAGTCGGCAAGTGATGTGTTGTGTCAACTTTCTCTTACAATTATTGATGACGTAGTCCACTGCTCACCATCACTGACAACAGGCGGACTGCATGCACACCGAATGCTTAAGCTTAAGCGTCATGATGCAGCTACTTCAACCGTAAGTTGTTGTTAGGGAGCGTACATAAACCACGTAGCTCTCCATTTTGGCCTCCTGTGAACCCCCCCCCCTCCCCTCCCATGTAGCCCTACGTGGCTTTTGCCTCTCCCCCTCCCCCTCCCACGTAGCACGTAACTTTTTCCCCTTTTGATTCCAGAAGGCATTTTGTACTGTTTTCTCTTGTCAGACTATTGTAAATTACACACAGAGATAATTAATTAAGGGAAATAAATATTCACATGCTGTTGTGACTTCTGTTCCTCATTTTAACTGTGAAAAATGTTATGAAAGGAAAGCTACGTGGCCTGGCTCGGAACCCCCCTCCCCTCACGTAGCCCAGCGTAGCCTTCCTCCCAACCCCGCCCCCCCCTCTTGGACTGATCCACTTAGTTTGTGCACGGTCCCTTATTGTTGTTGTGGCTTTAGGGCGAGGTCATTAGTGCCTTAACAATAACCAGCTAATACTGTGGCTTAAAAATATACTAAAATACCGTCTACATGGTTGATTGTAAAGGGGTCAGACATACAGACAGCAAAATAAAAAAATAAATAAAAAAAAGACGTGGCTGTAAAGAGGCCACCAGGACCTAAGACTGTACAATGTCTGGATGGCTGTAAAGCGGCCAAACAGGTTTACAAACGAATTAAAAACAATACATGTTTCACTGGCTGTATAATGGCCAGCAAACAGGAATTATAACAATATAAGAATAACAATAACAATGCACACGGACGGGTGGCTAAAGGGGTCATCCATCCATCTTAAAATTAGGACGATCTGCTTAAAATATTAGGCACTAGGCCGGCCAGTACACAATACTTTAAAACACTCGCCACGTTGCTGATCTCATTGGTTAAAATAAGGGACAGATCGTTGGCCAGGCGTAGACTCTATCATTCTTCCTCAGTCCTAAGACTAAGGAATTCTGTGTGGAAGTAATTGCCTCTTTGGCAATACCTTCATCTTTTGATTATTAGTTTTTTTTCCTTTCTCTTTTTTTTGTCCTTTCTTTTGGAACATGCTAATGTTGAAACACAATACAAGCAGTAATGTAGTTCACTGTTTCCTGAGTGGGAATTTATCAGATGTTGAGTACCCCAGGGTTCTATATTGGGGCCACTATATGATCTACCTTGTGTTGCATCTAAAAACTCAAAATTTGTCCAATTTGCAGATGACAGAAACATAGGAATCAAAAATACTACAGACTTATCTACAGAACACATTTCAAATTATATCTTTGACCTTATTAATAAATGTTTTGTATCTAATGGCTTGTCTTTAAACTTCGATAAAACTCAATATATGCAATTCAGTACATCACACATATTAACACCAGATATACACATAAAATTTGCAGGCCAGTCCATTCAAGAGGTAGAGCGTGTGAGATTTGTTGGTTTGCATATTGATCATAATGTAAGGTACATGTTCCTGATTTACTGAAGCGAATTTGCAATTCATACAATTTCAGTTCTAGGTGATCGCCGTATGTGTAAACTAGTTTACTGAAGTGGAAACTTCTGTAGGAGCATTACGCAATGTTTGGACCGGGGTAAGTCTGTGAGTTCGTGAAGACACGTCACTGACATGCCACCTGTTGCGCGTGTGATATGCGCGTTGGATTCTTTTTGGATGGGCAAAATCTTTATATAAATGCATCACACAGTTTTTTCAATGCGATTTTGATGTAAATTTGTAAACGAATTGTAACAGTCCTCAAACCTAAAATTAAATGCATTGGTATTTTATGAAGCAATTGTAGTAAGCTAGAGTTTGTTTAAATATGATCCTGTATGTTTGTTTTGAAAATTCCTGTAAATCAGTGTATATAGAATTTGTTTTATGAAAAGAAATTATTTAAAGGCCATATAATATATTTAAGAACAAAATTGTGCAAGAGAATTGCTTAAATGTTGGTAATTCCAAGTATTAATGCAAGTTACGATGACTAAAGGACAATTTGCTACAGTTTAAAATGATTTCTGTGAATAATTTTTTGTTTAAGTATCTTTAATTTCCAATTCTGACCATTTTGTAATGATGTTAAATGATTATGTATTAATTCTGATTGTTTTTGATATGTTTCAATTGTTTAAGTATTGTTAATGTTCGAGAATTATCTGGCGGAAGCTTTTGAAGAGTTCTAGAAATTTCGGTGGAGTTTATATAAAACGATCAACCAAGACAGTGAAACAGTTTACAGTTTAAAGTTAGTTTTTCGGCAAAGTTTTCACCGACTAAATTATCTGTGGAAGGAGTGTTGTATGCAATCTCTAGATTGTATCTATGCATGTAAACACTATCGTTCACGTCGAGTTTCTTTGAGAATAAAAACAAGTCTAAACTGAAATACATTGTGGACTACTTAATTATCTTATTAATTAAACCACGAATAATCTTATAGCATACTTTGAAAAAAATAGAAAAACACTGTTTACGTTTGATTTACAGGAACCTAAACCATGTCCTCATTCCCCTCCCCCCATCATCATAATTTCTGTCACCATTGTTCATGGAAATTAACAGGTTTTATCCAATTTTGATAGTAGTTAGCAAATCCCGCGGTGAGAAGGAATTTTTAGGAGTTGTATTTGATTATATCAGCTATGCCGGGACGTTCCGTTGTTCTCGTTACACATTAAACTGCAGGCAATTGAAGAAAGGAATTAGCTTTCTTACCTCCGACGCAACAGCTTGGTAGTTGGTATATCTCCTTCGGTAAGATTCGACGAACCGTCGGGTTGTGGAATAAGATAGGTTTTTAGTTTTTGAAGTGAAAACTTCTGCAGGTGCGTTGGGCGATTTTTGAATGGGTAAAATCTTATGAGTTTGCATTTCCGACATGCTAATGTTAACAGTATATCTGTTGCGGTGGCTGGTGGGTCAATGGTTAAGATGTTTGACTGGAGAACGAAAAGTCCCCGGTTCGAATCTCTGTCTCGGAGGAGACTTTTATATATCATTAAATCGACCTTCACCTCTGTGTAATGTGAACTACGTCAGAATGCTTCCGTGGTTGGAAGCAAAAAATGAAAATAAATTCTATAATACTCCAACTTGCTGTATATATATTACTTTGACACACATCATATAGAAGAGTTTATGAAAGCAAGAGCTTCAACTTAATGCATAGTAGTATGTCATCATAGAATACATTAGAATAAGTTAGATATTGTTGGGATTAGCGAGATTAAATGGAAAGACGTACAGGATTTCTGGTCTGGGGAACACAGGATAATTAGCACACAAGCTGTCAATGGAGTCACTGGTGTAGGATTTGTAATGAATAAGAGAGTAGGGAAACGGGTGAGTTATTATGAACAGCTTAGTGACAGGATTATTTTGATGAGGTTAGAAACTAATCCCAACCCAACCACGTCAGTACAAGTGTATATGCCAACGTCACAGGAAGATGACGAAGAAATCGAAAAAATATACACCGAAATTGAAGAATTAATCCAATATGTGAATGGAGAGGAATATCAATAATCATGGGTGTTTGGAATGCGATAGTGGGAGAAAGAAAAGAAGGGAATATTGTAGGAAGTTTTGGTCTCGGAGAAAGAAGTGAGCGAGGAAGCAGGTTTTTAGAATTTTTGGAAAGATATAAGCTACTAGTGGAAACACACTGTTTAAGAACCATGCAAGATGGATATACACCTTGAAACGTCCAGGGGATACAGGCAGACATCAGCTAGATTATATCATAATCAAACAGAGGTTCAGGAATCTAGTTCTAGACTGTAAAGCAGACATAGACTCTGACCATAATTTGATAGTAATGGAGTGCAGGCTGAAATTCAGGTGAATAAGGAAGCAATGCAAGCAGAACAGACTGGAAGTGAATAAACTGAAAAAATCTAGTACCAGAGAAAAATTTGCAGAAATGGTAGACTTAGTTCTAAGAAATAACTCTGAAAGGAGCTCAACTGAGGACGAATGGAGTGCATTAAAGACCGAAAAAATTAAATCTCGTAAAGAAACATTAGGCTTTTGGAGACAAGTTGCCAGAAAACCTTGGATCACAGAAGAAATTTTGGAACTGATGGATCAGAGGAGAAGGTACAAAGCAGGAAGAGAGCAAAACAGGCAGTTTAGAAATCAGATAAACAGGAAATGCAATAAAGTAAACGAAAAATGGCGAGAAGAAGTAGAAAAGGAAATGGTCATAGGTAAAGTAGATGTTGTATATAGGAAGATCAAACAGAATTTTGGAGAAATGAAGAAAAGAGGTGTGAACATTAAAGCCGACGATAGGAAACCTCTTTTAAGCCCAGACGATAGAGCTAACCGTTGGATGGAATACATTGAGAAACTATGATGGGGACGAATTACACAATAGCGTAATAGAAAAGGAAGGTGATGTCAACATTGATGACTTAGGAGATCATGTTTTGAGGTCGGAATTTAATAAAGCTCTGAATGACTTGAAAGAAAATAGGGCAGTTGGAATTGATGAGATCCCTGTAGGATTTCTTAAATCTCTAGGAGAAGAAGGAATCGAAAGATTATTCAAGCTGATATCTAAAAGTTATGAAACAGGAGAAATTCCAAGTGATTTTAATAAAAATATTTTCTGCACACTTCAGAAGAAAGCACAAACCGACAAATGTGAGAATTATCGCACCATTAATCTAACATCACATGCTTCAAAATTACTGACCAGAATAATATACAGAAGAATGGAAAGGGTAGTAGAAGACATAGTAGGTGAAGATCAGTTTGGGCTTAGGAAAAATCGCTGTACAAGGGAAGCAATTTTGGCTTTAAGATTAATACTTGAAGGGCAGATCAAGATAAACAAAGATACTTTTATGGCATTTGTTGATTTAGAAAAAGCTTTTAGATTGATTTTAGAAAAAGTGGGAAAAGATATTCAAAATTTTAAGGAAGTCAGGTCTAAAGTATCGAGATAGAAGAATAAATTAAACACTATATAAGAATCAAGTGGCTGTAATAAAAGAAGAGAACCATGGGAGACAACCGTCATTTAAAAAGGGTGTGAGATAAGGCTGTAGTCTATCCCCGTTAATATTCAACTTGTATGTATAGGAACCAATAAAGATAGTAAAAGAAAAATTTCCATGTGGCATAAGTGTTCAGGGAGAAAAAAATCAGTATGCTACGATTTGCTGATGACATTGTCTTCCTAGCAGAAAGAGCTGAGGATATTGAGAAGTTAATGAATGGCGTGAACAAAATATTGAAGGAAGATTTTTGGCCTGAATATAAATCAAAGCAAGACTAAAGTGATTAAATATAGCAGAAATTGTACCAATACTAGCAAATTAAATATAAAAATAGGATCGAATGCAATTGGAGAGGTAAATGAATTCTGTTATTTGGGAAGCAAAATTACAACCGATGGCTGAAGCAGGAATGACGTTAAAAGCAGAATAGCACTAGCAAAAGAGCCTTCATGATAAAGAGAAATCTTTTAGTATCAAATATTGATCCAGGAATAAGAAAGAACTTTTTAAAACTCTATGTGTGCACTTTACGGTAGCGAAACATGGGCTTTAGGAATGCCGGAAAGAAGGAAAATTGAACCATTTGAAATGAGGTGCTACAGAAGAATGCAGAAAACTAAGTGGATAGACAAAGTTAGAAATGAACGAGTTTTGGAAATGATGGGTGAGGATAGAAGTTTGTGGAAGAAGCCTACAGAAAGAAGAGACAGGCTGGTAGGTCATATTTTGAGACATGCTGGATTGGGTAATTTGCTGGTGGAGGAAACGGTGGAATGTAAGAACTGTAGAGGAAGACAGAGATTAGAATATATGAAGCAGATAATTGATGTCGTGGGTTGTAAGGGATATGTAGAGATGAAGAGGAAGTTAGCACTCTCCTGTGTCACGCCGCGCCTGTTTCCTGCCTTTTCAGCTATATTCTTGAAGTTCATTTGCTTGCGGGTGCATGTGCATTGGGTGAGATTCAACCTGCTTATCTATTTCTACCATATTACTTAGACCGTAGGTGATTACAATTAAGTTGGTATCGTACATATTTACAAAGCTTAAAAATTAACGTTCGAGAAGATTTAGCTATGGTTGGAACGTCGTCTGCTGTTCAAAATATTACAGAATGAGGTATAGCAAACCTACCACCACCGTTCCCTTTTCAAGGTACAAATTATGGCGATATATCAAAATTGTCACTCATTGACTCTGCAGCTAGAGATGAAATAATTATTCGAGCACCGAAAAAATCAAAGAATAAAAATCATGGACGTCATTTTTCAAATACGCATTTTAAAAGAGTAAGACCTAATGGAGAAACTTATGAAAGAAGATGCCTTGATTATTCTAAATCTGCATATAAAGTATATTGTTTTTATGTTGTTATTCAACAGAAGGTTTCATTCTTATATATATATATATATATATATATATATATATATATATATATATATATATATATATATTAAAAAAGATTCGATACTTGAGTTAATTATCAGAGCGTCTCAAAACTCACGAAACTTCCTCCGATCACCATCACACCGTGCTCAGTTGGATAGAAGCTCCAGTTGATTCCATTAAAGAACTTCAGTGTAATAGACAAGCATTTGTAAATACAGACTGAAGACGAAAAATCACAGTGGGATATATCTTCTAATGTATGATGTCCAAAGCATTCTTTTTAACATGTAATAATTTCTTGTTCAGAGGATGCTTTGTATCTGAAACACAAAATTATCTGATGATTGTAACTGGGTATATTGTATCTGCTAGAAAAGTATGACTCTATGATGATGGAGCATCTCCGCCGTGTTGCTAATACTGAGACTAATGTCTATTATTTTGGCAAATGTATTCATAACTAATAAGTTCGTAATAATATTTTGACTATGGTTAAGTCATCTAAATACTTTTCCGTCATACTGAATTGAACTCCTGATGTCAGACACGTCGAAAAATTATCTTTGACATTGCTTTTGTTGACACTAATGAAGATGAAGTACAGTGCGAGAGTGTTTCGTTGCATACAAGGCGGTAAGTGACTCTTCGGGATCTGGGAGCTGGATTCACCGGCCTATTTATCGATGATAATTTGCAAAAGTTCGATTTGGATATGAACGATTGTCGAGATCAAATATATGACAATGGATTCAATATGATACGAGGAAACAAATGTGTCCAAAGCAAAATTCTGAACCTATATCTTCGATCATTTTTTTTATCCTTGTAACTGTCATTAAATATGGTAATAGGAAGTTCCGCCAAAACATCAGTTAAATCGATTTCCTTGTCCGGATTTATTTGAAGAATATTTGTTCTATTCTCTCGATCAACAAAGCGATGGGAAGTGGTGTCCAAGCACTTAGAAGGATTATCGCCAAGCGAAACTCGTTTCAAGAATAGAGTTGCAATTCGTTATCACTACTCTTCAGTTCGTGATGCCCTTCTGGAAACGAATTATTCAGTTGCAGCAACAGGTACCTTGTCCCTGAGTCAGAATATGGAGCAATTTGGGTTCGTAATGGCGGTGGTGCATGGTATAATGCATTGTTTCCAGAAAATATTTTAAGCACAGGATATGCATACTGAAAGTGGATTTATGAAACGCTTGACAATTGCTGAAAAACGGATCGGAATTTGAGAAAGAGTACCGGCTCCTACGACAGCTAGAGAAACTGATTCTCAGACTGGGACATATCATATTATTAATCCAGTCAGATGCCGAAGAAAGTAGGGATCTTTTGAGTAAATGGGATAGCAACAGATCCAGAATAATTGTTTACAATGAACGTGTTTTAGCATATGATCGAACAATTTATAATGCGTTTGTCACTCTATTTGCACAATTTTCCAAGGGCGTATCCAGGATTAGCTTCAGGGTTAGGTTAAAAAAAAAAAAGGAAAAATACTTGCTGAAAATGGTTTTAGTTGAAAAAAATTACATACATTAAACTTGTTTAAGCATTAGTCTATGAGGGTTCTGGCGAAATTTTGGTAAAATTTATTTTTCGGTATTAAAATTGGGACTTTTTATATATTAAAAAAAACTAAAACTGTGAATTTGACATGCTAGTGAAGTGAGTATTGTGTATGTAATATTATTTGACGTTTAAGTGATGTAAGCATTGTGTACGCAATAGTAGCTTAAATAGACCTTTTCAAACATATAGTGTTCCTTTCTACCGTTGTTACTCATTTATACCGATGCTATTCTATACTGATCTTTCTGAGGTTTGACTTATTATTATCGTATATAAAGACTATCTTCTGCCTGCGGCTTTGCTCGAGTGGAATTCATAACGCATTCATACACGTATTTTTCTTCGAATCCCATGGGAACTGCTATTTGGGATAAAAGTAGATGGCTAACACATTATTCTAAATTTTATCCTAAGCCGTTCAACCATTTCGATGTGAAATAGTAAAAAAACATCCAAGCAAATTAACTTTATCAATTATGGTATTAGTAGGATGTAAAAACTGTATGTTATCTTCAGTCTGTTTATATCACGAATAAACGATTGCCTATTTGGGGCGCCAGAATGAGATTTCGCACCACCTGAAAAGCTTGCTAGGGCCGCCCCTGAGTGCATGGAAGGGAAAAGATGACGATGACCACAAGCTGGCTTCGATTTCAGGATTAAGGGTACGAACACAAAGGACGCAGGTAGCCTGCGTGCTGGCTGGCGGCACGAACCTGCGCCGGCCGGCGGAAAGAATGTTTCCTTGTTATCAAATGAGAGCGTTCACAGTAGCGGCAGGTACCTGCTTACAAGCGCCTGTAACCAGCGCCAGCCTGCACACCGGAATGAACAGATAATTCCGGTGGGCAGGCTGACGCTGGTTACATGGATGCTGAAATGTTAATTTCTGCGGTATTTGATAAGCCCCCGACATGGGACAAGACGGATAAGTTGCACAGCAACAGAAATATCGTCGACAGATGCTTCTAGGAAATAAGTTCTGAAATAAAAGAAGACGGTACACGAAATAATTTTTATTTGGTTTTCCAAAAGTCATATTCTGTTCCATTGAATTCAATTAACACATTGAAAAGGAGAATATGAAAAATATGATACGGTACATAAATATTCTCTCACTTTTCACTGCATTAGATGGCCATCCTACTGATTTTTGTTACAATTGTTGGTTTAGTTAAATACAAAACTTAGTTAAATTACGGTCAAAGCCTTCTCTCTCAATAATTGTATTATGTAAAACACACATACATTTTATAGTATTACCAATCGATTTTACGTTTCAAACGCAATTTCGAAGACAAAATTCTAAAAGCACATTTTACTGTTTCCCTCACTCGAGATAAACATTTATTAAAGCATAGTTCCTAGAGCTTCAAGCCATGTCTACCAAAACGTTTCAACAAATTAGCGAGAATGGGATATGCTTCACCTTCTAAAATCAAAATTTGATCTTTCATATGAGATCCAGACAAAACATCAGGTTATGGAATATCGAGTTGTTCATTGTGCAGACAGTGCTAAAAATCTCAAGGCTTGAAAGTACTTCCGTCGCTCTCCAATATGAACTGATATAAATTTATGGTTAGTATCCACAATACCTTGCAGCACAAATGAATAAAATTGTTTATTAAATGTTAATAAATAACACCAATGCAACTGTTTCTGTATTATTTAATGCCGTACGCGTTTCGCCTCTCATCGAGGAATCATCAGCGACGAATTATTTACATTGGTGTTATCAGATTGCTTTTTCCCCAAAGCATGGTCCCGCTAAAGCCATTTGTCTTTAAATGCTGCCAGCTAGATGCCTATAATAATAAATATGCTGATACCAACAATGCAGGCGTCTCGTAATTGAGTTACTCATATTATTAAATAATGAATTAATATATTTATAAGTTTGCTAATACCTTGAAGTAAAGTAATAAGTACTTAATTTTTGTGTATATATTTATTTAATTAGTATAACTTTACTCGTCTGATACTATTATGACCAATTTCTCTTCCGGAAAAACAGGCTGACGATGCCTGTTACACCAGGTTTCCGTTAAACAATGTTCCAGTTTACATAAAATGAAGTAAAAGGTTCCAAAAATCATTCTACTATGCTGAAAATATCTTTGTTCACATTTCTTCAACTCATTAAACAAATGATGATATTTACCAAAACATTCCCTACCACAATTTATTGAATGGATACTGGTTCTTTTCTTTTTTAATTTCAAGAAAGTCTTCTCCATGAGAAGAAACTTCTCCTTTGATGAGTTCGACATCTTACTGACAACTGGCGGCTTTACCTGCTTTCTGTGTGATCGCAATCTGCGCGAACCGGCGTCGGCTCGCAGGCTCAAAAAAGCGCCGGCAGCAGGTGTGCAGGCTACCTGCGTCCTTTGTGTTTGTACCCTAAGGTTGCGAGATGAATTTCTTTTGTACATAAGGGCAGGGCCGGCGTTAGGGGCAGGGGGGGGGGGAGGGTAAGCGGGTCAAATGTACCCGGGCCCGCGGGCTGATGGGGGGCCCCGATCACCGGCTGCAGGAGCCCCAAGCCCTCGAAGTCAAGAATCCGCCCATTGTCACCCGGCTGGTTTGTAGAGCTAAAAAAAAAAAGGTCGCCCATTTTGCCCGAAATTTTGCCCGAAATTCCTAGCGCCGGCCCTGCATAAGGGCATCAGGGACTGGAATAAATTTTCAAAATAACTGATGAAAAACGCTGAAAGAATTAGTAGAGGGCAAAGGTAAATGGGAAAAGAAAAGGGGAAAATGAGTGTTCTATACAGAAATTGCATACAGTGCCTGCTCTCCACTACAATTAAATTAAATTATATATAATCGGTTCAATGATTTTTCCTCAGTTCATAATCTGATTTTGCCTTATTCCCTGTAAATAATTTTCCATAATGCTCTTTGTTTATAGTAGTATCCTATGAATATTGTACAATTTTACTTTCTTAATCTTATTTTCTAATTCATTCTTACACTTTAGAAAATATTTCTTCAGGGAAAGGTATCCTTCCCTATACAATCTATTAACCTGTTTTATATGTTCCTTGCATTCTACCACATTCTTTCTGTTTCGTTTTTTTTTTTTTTTGGGGGGGGGGGGGAATTAACCATAATTATGAATGAGTCATTTTTATCATCTGTTTTATAGGAACTAAACATATCAGTCCATGTTTCTGTGCTTAAAAGTCTCTTTAATTATTCAATATTTTGTTTTATGTAGCCAAGTTTCCTGATGTTATCCTTCATTTTTAATACTGATTTCTTGTGCTTTGGGTTCTTTTATTGACAGGTATAATGTATTTTTTGTGTATTTATCCTCTGGGTAGTTAGTTATTATATTATCTATTGCTATTTTTGAAGTTCCGACAACAGACATTGGGTGATAATTGTGGCGATGGTATAAATAATAGGGGTGGCAATCTCACAGTTTTTCTTCCGGTTTGGAAAATTCCTAGATCTGCCACTGCTGTTTATGCAAGTCTTAAGCCCAAATCAAATACAAATATCTCCATCTTCATTTCAAATCCTGTTGCTTTTTAGTATTTCAATATTTAATTCCCCCATTAGAATTAAATAGTCATAACTACTGCATAGAAATTCTAGCAGTTCACATAAGATTTTATGAAAAAAAATTACCTAGTCCACAACCCGAAGGTTGGCTGTAACTCCCCAAAGGAGACATACTAAGCCATTGTGTCAGCAGTAGAAGAGCCTGTCCCTTTCCTTCAGGAACTGCAATTTTAATGTGGAATCCGAATCACAGAATATCCTGGCATGATCAAACACTTAAAAATTCCTGCTCGCACTGGGATTTGAAACTGAGAACAGACAAGGAATTTTTGAAAGCAAGCACTTTAACCACTGAGCTACTAGGACACTGATAGGTGTAACATAATAGTTTAGTTTCCTATAATTTCTCTGCATATTACCCCTATAGCTACTACTTTACCCAGCATACAGATTGAAATATCACACATTTTAAAATTGTTTTCAGACAGTTATTGTGATTTTATTTTAAATAGTTTGAAATCTAATCTATTGTTAACTAAATTTAAAATTCCACTTCCTTTATACCTTTTTCTGCTGTAACTATTTCCCACGGTATATCCTTTAATGTGCAGACCTGGAATTATTCCATTTAAGTATTATTATGTTAGGATATGTTTCATCTATCAATAACTCAAGGTTTTTTTTTTTTTTTTTTTTTTTTTTTTTTTTTTTTTTTTCCCTGGTGAATTGTATATTCTGATGTAAGATTTTATAATGTGAATTTTCCTTATCTCTAATCTTATGTTTACCTCTAGAGGACTTTTTGTATTTAATCTCATTTCTTTGCACATCCACTATAATATTGTTAGATACTCCCAAAAGACAGAGAAAAAAGTCACCACTTACCATAGCATAAGGCATGCCAGTGGAGAATCAGAAATGACACAAAAGTAGAATTTTGGTAAGGCCCTCCATAAGCTAGCATTGCTTTCACATTGCTGTCCCATACTATGTAAAAACCCTCTTGCAGATGAAGGGTTTCGTCTGAAAATTATACTTCTTTCATCACAATGTGTTAATTCTGTTTTTCTAATGATTGTTTTTCACCAATAGTAACAATAGGGTGGCAGAATGTGCAAAATGGCATGGGCCCCCAGGTGGAGGGGCCCTCTGGCATCAGAGGAACTCTGCACATTGTCGCCCCCCTGGGACTATAGTAAAGCTAAGAAAAGGTCACCTATAAATTGGGTGATTCAGACAGAAGGTGGGCCCCAACCGTTATAGTTATGCCACTGAATAGCTACTTTTCTATTCTTAATATAGCATGATGGTATACTGACTAGTGAGATATTTACTCTATCTACTATACTTTCTATTTCTCCTCAATATTAGATTTTTATTACTCTTTCCTTGCAGTGAAGGGATCATCACTAAACCAACAAAACAATTTAAATGATTGATTCCTTTGCTTCTACATCAAAACTTCCATCTCTTTGACCTTAACATTCCTACCTGTTTGGCTATTTTTCATATCTCAAAAGCATGATACATGATCACAAAACTTTTTCTGTTCCTTCTGTCACTACTGATTTTCTTTATCATGTAAGAAAGAAACATACATAACAGACGTAACAGCACTAGTCTGTATTCACAAAAATTGATGTGACAAGAGGGTGCTTCACACAACACTAAAACTATAATCTGTATTACAAATACAAAAAACACAAGGGAAGAATAAATAAAAACTTACCTCATTATAGCACCATATTTCCCTAATCTTATCTATTCTAACTCTTTGATCCAAGCATATCATCTATTAGTAAAGCCAGGAATGTCTGTATATTAATCAATAAATTCAAGCTGAAAGTATACCTTCCATATACCATCATCATTGTTGACAGTTTCCATCCTCAGAACAGATCTGTCATTAACAATGTCCTCTTCAGGTGTCTTCTTCTGCTGCAATCCAATTTGCCCCTCTATTTTGCATTCTCTCATCTACTCCCCTAATCCAACTTTCCCATTGTCTTCCTAAGGGCCTCTTCACTTCCAATTTAAATCACACATTCTCTTTGGCACCTTTTTAGTGCTCATTCTCTTAGTGTGTTAATGTCACTGCAATCTTAATGTTTCAATTCTAAACTATACAAAATTCTGGTTTCATCCCATGATTATCACACAACTTGTTCACTCTCATACTCCTCCGAATCTTCATCTATGTGGCCTGAATTCTACTAATGCCTCTTTCTTTTATAACCTATGCTTTAGATCCATATGTCAGTATTAACACAAAGTAATTCCTATAAAAAATCTTTTTACACATCTTTGGCACTTCCCTGCTCCAAATCAGGCATTTTTCAAACCACATCTTCTTTCTTTTTGTCCCATTAATTTGATTAATTTTTGTATTTTTATGACTTTTCATGGATATTTCAGTCCTAACATTGAACAACTCACTAAAAGACTGTTATTCTTTAGTGCTGTTTTTTTAGATGCACAATTCCACATACTATCTCTGCCACCTCTACCAGCATTCTTCCTTCAAAGTTTATAATTCCATCCTTGGCAAATTATTCATAATCAGTGCCTGGTATTCCATCCTGAACATTTTCTCATTCAGTTTCTACATGTTGTGATTTCTTTCCCACATCACCTGTGTCTTTTTCTATGTTTGCTTCCTCTAGCTGACCCCTAATGATTGACAGTCACTGCCTAGGACTTCCAATAGTGACTTTAATGTTCATTAACATTTTTCTCATTTCTCCATCTAATATACCATAGTCACCCACAGATACCCTTGTCAAAACTGTTTCCTTCTTCTTAAACCAGGAACTCGCTATTGCTGTCGCTATTCCTTTTATAGAATTCATAGCGTAAATACTTTGTATTTCATTGTAGAAGAAAGGATTGCAGAAGGAAGCATTTGAAAACATTGGCACTTGAAACAGCTGCTTAGTGATTTCATTGGCACCCTGTCCATGGCCAGGGAAATGTGAGTCCCAGAGGGAGCATGGTGTACTCGGTGGTAGCCACAAAACAATCAGTCTGTCTCCAAATATGTAGTAGTGCAGATGATTGTGAAGCTTAGTCTGAGTGTAAAAGGTGTATACATGTGAGTGTGGTGTAAACTTGTTCAAACAGCTGATCCGCTTCAACTTGAACCAATAACTTTGCGATTATTGAAGTACAATTAACATATTTGTAAATTGGTAAGGTTGGATGACTGCATAAGGAAGACAAATTAAAATAGTTTTTGTGAAGTGGCTGCAATAACTTATTCCATAGTAAGACATAGTATTTCTGAATATTCTCAGTTGGAATCTGGGTGCTGGCTCTACAAGCTGAATCTCAATCTTTAAATGGAACTTTCGGTAAGGTTATAGACAGTAAACTTTGTTTCAAAATGAAATAATGAAAATATTAACAACTGTGATTGCAGGTGAGAGTACTCGACCCATGAAACTGTCACGTGGCGTTCGTTTATTGACCAGAACAATTCCTGTGATTTTTTAAAAAAGGATTTTTGAGAAATTGTGCATGTTGGAGTAGTAATTTGCTATTTTGTACCAACACGTGAGAAAAGGCAGGAATCTAATGACGTCACCAGACGATGATTTTGGAGCTGACCGATCATCTTTGACACTAGTTGAACAGACCATGGAGGAAAGAAATACATGGAGATGGCGCAAGGGTCCTTCACCATTCATTGAAGTGAAGCCGGGGGGAGAGCAGTGGGGAGGCGTGGCCGCCATATTACCTATCCATACAGACACGGGGAATATGTGCGAATACCTCAAAGGGACTCTAGGATAATCGTGACGCCGCAATCTGATGATGGATTATTATGTAACTCGATGAGACAAATAAAAAACTAAGAATAAATTTTTCTGTTATCCTGTTTACTTTTCGAGATATTCTGTCTCAAATGTGAGATGTTTTTGGTTGAAATTCAGAAGAAACAATTGGGTAAATTTGATGATGGTTTCTTATTAAAAAGATGAGACAAATAAAAAATCAAGAATAAAAATTTTCGATATCTTGCCTAGTTCTCGAGATATACGCCTACTGTCTCAAATGTGAGTTGAAATGCAGAAGAAAAATTTCGCAAAAAGTCAAATTTTATGATGGATTCTTATGTAACACGACCAAAGAAATCGAAAATAAAGGATAAAATGTTTCGATATCTTGCTTAGTTTTCGGTATATACTGTCCCCAAATAGCAATTGTATGGATACATAATATGGCCGCTGCAGCCACTGCGCATGCGCAGTATCAGCCGAGAGTTTAGAGGCGGCGTCACAGAATAAGCGGTATTTCCTCTCCATATATTTCTTTCCTCCATGGAACAGACGACTTTGGTGGCATGAGGTACTTCTTTGGCGGTTGTGGACGACACAGCGACGTTTGTGGCATGCGGAGCATCTTTGGCGCTGGTGGACAAGACGACGACTTGTGACGTGCTGCACAACTTTGGTGCTATTAGACATCAGCTGGGTGGCCGATCGACGCGGAGCAGGAAAGTTGGAACGACTCAAAGAAACAACGGCAGTTAAAAGATCAGAAAACTAATTATTACCTCGACAACATAAAAATCTTGATAATCTGTGAAACATGAATTTTTTTTAAAAAAAATTTCTGTTTAACCTCATAGTATAAGCTAAGCATTTTTCATTTTGAAGCTAATGCAATTGAAGTTTTAGTTTAGTTGAAGTCTCCGAATTAGACCAACAGAGAATTTTAAGAGCACATGAAGAGATTTTTTTTTTTTTTTTAAAAAAAACTTCATATAGCAATTTTTTTCACAATTTCAGCATTGCTGTGACAGTGCTTTTTCATAGTTTTTTAATTAGGAAGTGATAATATGGTGATACTTTATGAACATAATTTTCATAACATTATTTGGTAATGGCGAAAATTTTTCTCTTGGTCAACATTTTTTGAATTTCCACTATTTTTACTGATGTGTGTTTAATACTTATGAATATTTAAACCTTTGTGCTGAGTGTAAAAACCTGACAGTGATTTACACCCTTTTTGGATAACTTTTTTTTTTACAACTTCTGATCTGCTATTTTGAGTGAAACCAGTTAAAATGGAAGAGAAAGAACTATTTGGAAGAAGGTACATTCCGGTCAATGTAGAAACCCCAAACTCTGGTAACCTGACACCAGTTATAAGTTATCAGACCAGATAGTCAGATACAAGACAATCGAAATTTTTAACCAAATTCAGAAGTGGGTACACCAACTTCAGGAGGAACTTCTCCCATATCAGACGTTACCTTACGATTTCAAGTAAAGCCTTAAGCACCTATACAGTTAAGTCAGCGGGTTAGAATACTGGATATTAATATTAAAGTTATGGGAGCCAATGTACATTCCATTAACCACAAACTAGTATCCCAGGACAAATAGAGGGCCAAATTAAGGACATTAAAGTATAAAATTTGATCAGTCGTTTGACAAAGGTTACAATACATACTCCAGAAAACCTTGAAATTGTAAAATTTGTGACAGAGGGAACATACGTCCGTTGAGCTTTCTCTAAAGTATCGAAACATACAGAATTTTTGGCCCTTACAATGATAAAAAAACAATATTTGTGTGTGCCAACACCTTCAAGGTAGAACACGAATGTAGGAGAGAGACAAATTAAAAAATGTGAAACTTATAGTGAACTGAAGACCAACTTTTTAAATCATTTTTTGTCTGCAGAAAGACAGTATAACACGTCGAGAGATGTGTAAGGGTAGGAGATTTCAGGAAGGAAAAGATTTGTTATTAGACATTTTCTCCAGTAAAGTTACAAAGAGTTGTTATCTAAGCAACCCAAATCCTGATGAAGAGACGGTGAGAGATATTGTGAGTCGGATGACGGGTAACATAGGGGAACATTTCACTACTCAAAACATTGAAACTATTGAAAAGGCGGAAGAATTGCGATTTCGACTAGATACTCGATACAATCAAAGAGGTTATCTGGGAAAAAATCATAACCAACACAATTTTCAAGGACAAAGAGGTCAATACAAAGACAGGCAGCACAGAATCCATTTCCCCATTCAGAAGATAATCAGCACAGAAATAATTTCCAAGGACCACGCAACACAGAATTTGCACACCCCTTGGAACTCAGGGAAAATACACAGAATTGTGAAACTAGTTTTCAGAGAAATGTTGACGGATTCATGACTGGGAGAGGTGCGGCAATTGTGAGGAAGAGGAGGTGGTTACTCTGGGAGAGATTTTTAACATGGAAGATTGGTGGAAGAAAGTGAAGCTTCAGGTGAACCTTATTCAAACCAACAGAGAAATTGTGAGCAGACCATAAAACTAGTAACTGCTAATGTTGTGGTCCTGACGAACGCAGGCTGGGATATGGGACAAGCAGAAAGTAAACCAGTGTCGAGCATCTCTTAGGCCGGCCCACATAGCTAGCTTCGCGTTGTAGGGGTCGCCGGGTTGAGTCCGGCCTAGGACATGAGTGATTGTAATTAAGTGTTTTGTACGTCCTGTGCTGTCACTTGTTATCATTAATAATAACACGAGAAGATTCTATATCACAGTTGCTGGCTGAATAGCTACAAGGTCGAATACCAATTTTAAATAATAGTAATAAAAAAGAGGTCTTGAAGGTAGAATTTCTAGCCGAAGATGAATTCATTACAGCTCCGCTAAATATAATTAAAGTATATGGGAGTTATTTGTGGATACAGGACCTGAAATTTCGGCAATATCAGAAGAGCTGTTAAAAGATCTAAACGAAATAAAGCCACTTGAAACACTGCAATTTCAGGAATAAATACCACAACGGCCACAGGTAGTAAAAGTAAACTGATAAAACTGCAGGCCTAATCTGAGAGCATAATTGAGGGTCATCAATTGGAAGCACACGTTTTTGTGATACTGGGACTGAAGCCTGACAACGATGTGACTCGAGACACAAATAACATGGAAAATTGTAAGCTCCTAGCAAATTACTTCAAAGACCTTCTAAATTGTGAACACCCCAAAGGGCAACTTGCCTTTGAAAAATCCACTACAAATAAAGATTCAGAACCTCCCATTTTAGAAGAAATCCAACAAATAATCCGTGGACTTAAAAATAACAAAGCCCAAGGAGAAGATGGTATAATTGCTAAAGTGTGGAAAGTAGATGGTACGAGTATTGCTCACAAAATTCATATGATTATAGAGGATATCTGGATCAAGGAAAAAATCCCTGAAGGCTGGAAATGTGCACTAATTCACCCACTTCACAAAAAGGGAAAAAACCGACATTAATAAATACAGAGGAATTTCCTTGTTACCAATTACCTACAAAATTCTATCCAAAGGAACTTCTCATGTGACTTGAAACACAAATAGATCATCATATCGACGAGTATCAGGCAGGATTTAGAAAAGGCGGATCATGTGCAGAACAAATATTAAATTTCAAAACCATCTTACAAATCCGTAGAAACAGACAAACAGTGATCATATTTGCAGACTTCAAAAAAGCTTATGACTCTATTGACAGACAAAAACTTTTTAATACACTAGAAGAATACAAAGTAGACAGGAAAACAAGAGAATTAATCAAACAGACATTAACAGATACTGTCTTGATGTTTAGTTTCTTAGGCGAAGTATCTGAGCCATTTCAAATCAGAACAGGAGTTCCACAAGGCTATGGACTATCATCCCTTGTTCAATCTTGTTCTGGACAAAGTAGTCAAAGCCTGGGGGAAAGAAGTAAAAGGAATAACCATTGGCAGGATACTCAGAAATAAACTTCACCTGCGGTGTTTGGCCTTTGCAGATGATCTAGCATTTCTCTCCAGCAAAAGGCAAGAGGCATTTCAGCTAAATGTGGTCTCCAAATCTCATATGCAAAACCCACCATATGGCAGGATCTTCGCGATACCAACATGGACAACCCACGAAAATGCGATTTGACAATATCTCTCAAGTAACTAAATTTATATATCTAGAAGAAATTATTCAACCTGCAGGACTAAATCGTGAAGCAGCCCCGGAGAGAATATCTAAGAAAAGCCTACAGAATCAATTGTAACAGATACAACAAAATGGCAATATCCTGAAATGCCAAGCTAAGACACTATAACACTGTAATCAAACCGGAGGCATTATACGCATCGGAAACTTTGATTATTGAGGACGGATAATTGATTAAAGATATTGAAAAGCAAGTAAGGAAAATATTAAGGAAAATCTTTGGCCCAGTGTGTACCGAAGGAATTTGGATGAAAAGGGAATCACGCGAATTATATCAGCATTCGCAAAAAATTTCAGACACATTCAGGAAAAGACGAATTAAATGCTACAGCCATATTATCATGATGAATAGCATCAGACAAACCAAAGAATTCTCAACCTGCCCATTTCAATGAAAATAAAAAACAACTGCCTTATTGAAATCGAATCTCCAGGAAACTGGAATCACAGACGATATCATACAGGAAAGATTTAGTAGCGTGATCAATAACCACTAATTTGCGAATAACCAGTATATTAGAAGAAGGAACACCGGGACAGAAGAACGTAGGAAAGAGCTCAGCGAGAGAAATAAGAGATTTTGGGAACAGAAGAAGAACACATCTGTTAAATAAGTTCATTCCCGCTCCTCAATTGGTCATAACGATGGTAGAAGAAGAATTGAGTTTATGTGAATGGCTACCCCTTATTCTCACAAGCCGTACAGCTCGGCGACCGAAGCAATACAAAGCTAAGAACACCTACTGCGCACCACCCCCTAGTTGGAGTAAAAGCCCGGGACCTCGCATCGCAGAAAAACGAGGTGCCTTACAAGAATACACCCCTGCATATTAAAACATTATTTAACTGGACACAGACTATTGCTTTATATCCGAATTATATGAAATTAGTTGCGTTATGAATACTTTGTACACACGCAGTCACTTAACATCAGATCACTTTATGTAGTTATTGAGAAATTTCTCGCCACCTTAAACTATTTGGTTTCTGAAGTTTTTATTTTGCGATGTACTCGGTACTTCCTGAAACTGAAAAGTGTAAGTTTTTTTCAGCTGAATTTATACAAAGCAAATGAGCACAATGCTCAGCAAACTTCTCAGAAAACTCACACGCAATGTAGAGCACTAATTTTTTTCTGTACTCCCAATTCACTATAAACTTACAGTCTGTATGTAGCAACGATTTTTTCTGTACTTATATTTTACAGAGCATATAACTCAAGAACTTACAAACTAAGGTACCATTCCTGCATTCGTCTAGAATAATCTTGGGAAACCATATAGAAAACCAAAATCTAAATGGCGGAACACCGAATGCAAGGGAAATGTCACTGTAATCCAGTGGCGGCAGAAGTAATTTGCTCAGGTAGTCACAACACTGAACTTTTTGATGGTTTACTGATTTCCATTGTTGAAGTGAAAGGTGCCTGGAAGAATAGCTCAGAGTTGGCTAAGAATCAACTTAACAATCTGCAACATGTGAAAGTGTCATTACCTCTGTGTCCTGCCGGATTAAATAAATTATTTGGAAAACAGTCAATGATAAATATTTTAAGATTGACCAGAAAGTAAACCATCGATGTCTGATTAGTGAAAAACCGGCGAGTTGACCTACAGGCAATACTGGATTAACCAAAGGCACGGTTAAGCTGTAGCCTCGAGCATCCGATTTTTAAAGGCCCCCTGTGAGGTAACTTTTTTCATTAAATAAAACTATTAAACATAAATATAAACAATCAAAGTAATATGAAAAGCATGAAAATTAAATTTATTGGTTTTTCCATCCGAGTACCAGTAAAGTGTCAAAAATAATACTGCGGGCCACTGACTTATATCTTCATATTTTTTTTTGTCTATGTGTATATTATATGTGTACATTTTTATAGAATCAATATAACATAGTAAATCTAAACCCATGTTTTGAATTACTGACTTTTTCGAGCTCTATAATGTTCCAGCGACCGCTTGTCTGCCCACTGCCCACGGCAGCATGAGACAGAACAAACTTGTCACCAACTGACACTAGAAAAGCGGCCCCCCACCCTTGAATATTACCGCGAAAACGCCAGAGCGCATGCGCGATTGGTGGCAACTCAAAGCTGTCTCCACGACAGCGAAATAGATCACTGGTCTGGCCAAGAGATGGGGTTCAATAGTTTTCTTAGCATTTATAAGTAACAGTATGTTAGAGAATATCTCATTTATAAATATTTATTTTCCTTTCACTACATTTATTTATTCCTGATTCGTCTCAATGTCACTACGTCTAGAGCCGCCACTGCTGTAAGAAGAGTGCAGGTAGTTCATAAGTCTGCTACCAGCATTTCCCACGTAACTGCCAACGTCGTATTTCTTAATATGTTAATACTCGTGTGTAGCTTCATTTCCATAATGCAAGGTGCCTCTGATACAATTTTTCTTTCTATAGGCTTTACACCTCGTCTACGTTGAGGTCATTAGAGGTGGGAGACGAATATGGACGAGGAGATGATTTTACTATTTATAGTTCACTGTAGGAGTCCGAAATTTCAGATAAAGACAACGAACATCGGCATAACGAATAGAAGAAATGCTTATTCCAATATGATATACCTTGCACCTGAATCTCATTTCATCAAGAAAAAATGAATTAAATTTGTATTTGTTTTCAGTTTGTTTATAACGAGCAATAATAATCTGTGTTTCTTACGTTATAAATTATTTTTAGTCACGACATTATATCTGGTGTTTGCGAAGAAACTAGAGCCGAAGGCAAAGAAGGAGAGAGAAATGGACGGCTATAAGGGTCAAGGAGGAAAAAAAGTTTAACGCGCGTCTCGGCGGAACGAATGATCCACCGTTCTAACGCCGGTGTTGGTTGCAATTTTTACCGGTCTTAAAACCCCTCTGTCAGAGCTTTTCTTTGTGCTTGTTAAACACGCTAGGTGACTCCGTGGTTCGGATCCCCTTTTACCCACTACCGGGTAAAGAGAACCTACAGCAACAACAGAGGCGCATGAAAGGCTAACTGAAAGTCTGTCACTGGACGTTCTATTAATCCTTCGGGATCTCCTGGCCAAAGGCATTTAAATGTTTACCAGGTGAACAATATCGCATATGGTTCCCATTTTAGGTATATAACGGCATTTCTTGTTCGTATTTTGTTATGAAATTTTATACGTCATTTGACCTGAACTGAACATATTTATGTTTAAATACTTACGAAATTACTTTCTGATGAAGTTGAATGCATTGTTTCAATATCAGGAATTCAGTTTCTCTGATTCTACCTGATGTTTGACTTGAATTGGATTTATTGCATCGTTTGATGTTGATCAAATTGGCAGCTTGGCTCAGTGAAGAAACACCTGCTACTCGGGGTATGAATCTTCTGAAATAAATGGTTAATAATGAGAAACATTCAAAGAGAAAAAATATTCAAATGCTTTTCGTCTTTTGTGGACGGCAATTATTAGTTTTTATTTCGATTCTTAAAAATATTTTGAGACAGAATTCGAGATTTTAAGTTGTAATAGAGTAAATAATTTTCAAAATTGTTCTTTTTACGTATCATTGTTCATTTACAGCTTCCTAGGATTATAATTTGTTTATTTAATCAACTCACCCAATAGCAACGAGTTGCTTCCTCACGTTGTCCTCCGTATCAGAATTTTTTCTTCTGTCGTTATGTCCTGTTTGTTTCAATGAATCATTGTGGATTTGACATTCGTTGCAGAAGCTATTTACATCAGTGATGTCTACGGCGTTTTTACAAAAATTCCGGAATGAAATATTCAACATTCGTAACTGTATTGAGATATGAATCATCATTTCCAAGCAGAAGCAATCCAATCCTGTTATTATGACGATAACTAGGTTACCTGATACCACCTGGAAAATTGAAAGAGAAGTAACAAAGCTCTAGATTTTAGAAAAAAATGCTTCATTCATGTAAAAATTCACAAATAATCAGAAATGTTTGTAAAAATCTAATTGTAAAATTTGTACTATTTATCGAAATATTTATTTGTTAGCATCATGACACTTTAATTAAAATATGCAATTTAATTAATTAGTTTTGAAACACTGAAAATTTAATCATACCATAACTAAATTCTGCGGCCTGGTGGCTCAGTGGTTAAGACTTCTGACTGGAGATCGAAAGGTCCCGGTTAGAATCAGTGTTTCGGTGGGCCCTTATTCCGACGTTCACTTCAGGCACAGCTTGATATGTAATGTGAAATTCGCCAGAACGCTTCCGTGGTTCTGATTCCAAGTGTAACTTTAGTTCTGCAGCCCCATGAGGAAAACGCGAATATTAGGCTATATTTTAATCATAATCAAGTGAATTAAGTGCAAAATCGCGATTAAGGAATATTTTTAGAAAAAATCAATGTATTTGGGAATAATTAATATTTTAAGAACACTGTTTGGAAAAAACGGTCATGTAATTGAGCAATTTTACACCCAGTAAATACACTTTAGACCTGTCTCTACAAGTTGTGGTCCAGACGCGCAGGTGACTAATGAACATAAACGGTATCCAGGACCGCAGTGCCGGAAATTATTACGTAACCCACGCGGCGACCCCTTTGGGAGAAAAAATAATACGTCCGGCAACTTCTTTGAGGCAAAGATTTGGCACCGACCTCATTAGCATATTATTAATTACACCATTAAGGCGATTTACGATCTGTGCTCACACACAGGTCCATGAGTAGATACAGGCGGCGATCCCTGAGTTAGGTTAGCGCTGTAACTCGACCCTCATGATTAATGGCTTTTCTGACACGAGGACCCTTTGGTGGCCTCATTAGTATATAATTAATGAAACCATTACGTCGATTTACGATCTGGGCTCACACCGGCGACCATAAGAAAATACGGGCTGTGACCTGAAGTTATGTTAGCGGTGTAACGCAGGTGGTCCCGATGATTAATGGCCTTTTGATACCTTTCTGAGATGATTAATGGCTTTTATAATAATAATATGCTAATTTGGGACCTGGAATCCCTTTGATGGCGCCGACCGGCGTTAGACATCTACTGAGATACGAGAATAATTTGTAATCTATATAAGAACCAAATGGCTAAAATAAAAGTAGAGAATAATGAGAGACGTGTATCAGTTAAAAAGGCTTGAGACAAGCTGTAGTCTATATCCATGAATATTTAGTAAGCATGCAGAGGGTGCGATATAAGTAAAAGAAAAATTAAATTGTGGCTTAAGTGTTCAAGAAGTAAAAATCAGTGTGCAACGATACGATGACATTGTCCTTTTAGCGGAACAGACTGAGGATATTTAGAAGTTCCTGAATATCATAAATAAAATACTAAAGGAAGATTTTGGACTAAATATAAATCAAGCCAAGACAAAAGTGATGAAATGTAGTAGAAATGATAGCAATAGTAGTGGATTAAACATAAAAAGTGATCTGATGTGGTAGGAGAAGTAAATGAATTGTGCTACTTAGGAAGTAAAATTATAACAATGGCCGAATCAGGAATGCTGTCAAAAGCATAATAGTACTAGTGAAAAGAGCTTTCCTGAAAAAGAGATATCTTTTACTTTAAAATATAAGATTCAGAACGAAGTTTTTAAAACTATGTTTAGAGCAAAGCACTTTATGGTAGCGAAGCATGGACTTAGGAATACCAAAAAGAAGGATAATTGAAGTATTTCAAATGTGGTCCTATAGAAGGACGAAGAAAATTAAGTGCCAGATAAAGTGTGAAATAAAAGTGATTGGTGAGAATAATGGGTGTGAAAAGAAGCTTGTGGAAGAGTCTTACAGAAAGATGAGGCAGGATGGTGGGTAACATTTTAAGACATGCAGAATTGGTTAATTTGTTAGTGGAGGGAAAAGTAGAAGGTAATTTTGTAGAGGTAGACAAAGATTAGAATATATGAAGCAGGTAATTGAAGATGTAGATTGTAAGCTATATGTTGGGATGAAGATGTTAGCGCAAGATAGGAAGGGGTGGAGGATTGCATCAAAGCAGTCCAGAGACTGTTTATAGGAAATATATACAAATGAACAGGTAACTGGACTGAGGTGATATAGACAGAGATAGATCCCGTGAATACGACCATCGACCTTTCCTACTAGTCGTATATGGACATACAACTGAAATTTAATACCGAGCGTGACGAAAGAGCGGTAACGCTTTGGCCTCGTATTCAGGAGGACGTGGATTCGAATTATTGCCTAGCCATCCAGATTCGGGTTGTACACGGTTTCTCCAAATCACTACATGCGAAAGCGGCAATGGTTCCTTCAAAATATTATGGCAGATTTCCTTCCCATTTATTTCAAAAGATAAATCTTTGAGTACGAGAAATTTAAGTGCTTACAATTCTGTATAAATAACGGTTGCAACAATGGCTTGATACAAGACAGGACGTAGTTCATATTTTAAGCTCGGATTAATTGTTAGTGGATGGAAGGTTTCAAAGATGGAATTTTAGAATAAAATAAGATTATAATATAATTAATCTGAAAAGGTAGATTATATTTCGTACGATGATAGTAACATGTTTGCTCAACACAGAATGAGATGGATTGCTTCGAATGATTCTTAGACGGTGATGTACGAGTAGAAAATGTCGTATTGGAACGGTAACATTTTCTTGTCGAATGAAACACGTTAGAAACGTTTTTTCATGGCTGAGTCAATATGGGACATTAAGACGTTTTAATTAATTGGTTAAAGTCTAATGAACTTTTTACACGCATAATGTTGCGAGCAACCACTCAGAATTATTTCAGAATATTATTTCTAAACAAAAGCGGGGGAGATGTATTTTTTTAAATTGTTTTCACCTATTTAGTCACTGTTGAACCTTGGCAATCATTAGAATATCGTGTCGAGAAGCAAAAGAGGCATGTACACCATTGATTATTAGACGTCACGGACGAAGTATTTGAGACAACCGCACTGATACTATTTTCGGAAACTGCGCTAGAAGATAATTTCTTCCGATCAATTTATCCTATCGCATAACTATTTTCAAGGTATAGCTGTACTCAACGTTATCTCATAAAGAACCTATAAAGAATTTAAATTTAATCATTTTCAAAATCTTGGTGTTGTAACACTAAGTATTAGGTTCGATTACGGTTTTTAGTGCTTTTATTAATCTACTTTACTTGACAGTGAATCCACATCAAAATTAATACTATTGTATATTTAATTTTCACAATACCCGTTTCATCCATTAAAAACTCTAATTGATTATAAATATTTGCTTCTGGTGTTAGTAATGCTTCCGCAATACTGCCAGATCGGACAAGATTATTTTAAAATTAAATCTGGCCGAAATTAAGAATATATCATATTTAAATATGCGTTCCTCATCTAATATTACACTTTTATAGCCAAGGGGGGAGATTATTTCTGTTAGAGATAGAATTTATTCTTAAACTTAACGCGTAAATTGACTTTTTATGACAACTAATTTTTCCAGGTTATTCTCGTATTTTCTACAGGTATGTGAGTGTTTTTTTTTTTTTTTTTTTTTTTTTTTTTTTTTTTTTTTTTTAAAATACGTAAAACACAGCTGCCTGCTCCAGCTGGTAAGATCTGCTTAGACGTTTGTTGAAAATATTGCTCGAAATAATTAGTTTATGAGGAGTCAATTTAAGAGATGATTCGGTTTATAACTCAGTGCTTTCGATAAACACTATATTGTATACAAAGAAGATTTTAGTTACCAAGATTAATACTCTTTGCTACGCTTTAAACCAATCCTTTAAGTTACTTTCAAACATTAATATTAGTTTTAATAACATGAGGTTAGAAAAGGTATCAGCTGTACGTGTTTGAAATATCCGGCCAAAAATTGGGCGGAGCTAAGGACGTATCTGCCACCTAACTTTAATTTTATGTTTGGGCTACTTGACATTACTAAAGAATCTTCTGAAATATAGAAGGCCTTTGATTCAACATCCACCAATAGGATGCCGTCATGGGAGGAGCCAAGAGACGGGCTACAGTTTCCTGTGACGTGCCTGGTGTTGAGTAGACACGACTATTCTAAGCTGATGTGTTATACTAAGCATGTTGTCCTGTATAATATAGGATGCAACAGTTTCTTACAAAATTTATCAGACCCTTATATTTGTAGAACGGCTTCTTGAAGCATTTCATCTCGTGTGCCAGGTGGGAAACCAGCATGTCGCGTAAGCAGAGTCCTCACAGAGGAACGTAGCAGGTACACATTGATGGCTTTTGTCTCACCAAAACTCCAGCGACTTCGCATTCTCTGCTGTAAACGAGCTATCCGAAATTAAATGACTTTCTCAAGGTTTCACGGAACCGTAACATGTCCAAAATGTCTTGACCAATCACATTATTCTAATATTTACGCCAAACGTAAAACGTGCGTTATTAATTTAAGTAGTAGCCAAAATATTCAAATTAATCCTTTTTTTTTCTTGGTGCAAATGATTTTGTAAAGCAAATGTAATTTTGTTTCTCATTTGATTTTATCGTAACATAGGGTGCTATTTTCTTGTTTATTTGTTTAAAAGTGTCAGAGGGAAAGAAACAAATCCATGATTTGAAAGCATTGGCACAAGTTTAGTTGAAGATCTTGCATAATGTTGAAAAGATTATGATAACTGTAACGATTTATTTGTAGTGTTTTGTATCATTAAAGTTTCATTTCGAATCCCATTTTTACACACATGTTAATTTGGTGAATAATGAAATCATAAAAATATATTTATTTACTTTTTATTCGCAGAAAATATTTCCTTTAATGAAAAGAACAAAAGAGGAGGTTCATCCCACTAGTTTTCGGGTTACACCAGATTATATATCTTTGAACATCATAACAGTTTTTTATTTCCCGCTCAGGTGCCAGCAAAGGTAGTGTCGTAAAATATACGTCAGATTTACAGTCAGAATTTGAATTTGGAATTTTGAAATCTTTGTAAATATCGGTGCAGCACTTTTCAAGGTAAGCTAGATGGCAGATAAAATTTTTTTGTAAACCTTAGAAATGATTTTAATTTCCTGCACCGGCGCCATAAAACATACCTCAGATTTTAAATCTAATCCTTAGCTCTGAAACTGTGAAAACCGCATAAAAGTCTATTGACTCATTTTATTGTGAGCTGAAACAAACGAAGAAAGCCCCGTTATAGAGTATTATGATAGTATCGATTTCCTTTACTTTAAACCTTCAGCTGCATTAACAGTCTCGTCTGTTCTACAGGATTCACGTGTCCTACACTATAACTGATCTGCGCAACCCTGAAATAGCTGGCTCCCTTGTCTGGAATGAAACATAGTAACTAATCTTCTATAAGCGATGCGGTAATTAATCGTTTTGTTTGATTACTCCTACTTGAGGTTTTAGCCAGGTTTAAGTAGCTAGACGATATTATTTAACTTACGAGCCATTCGTTTGTATGTTTCGTTTACACATGCTTTGCCATTTTCCGGCGGTGGACTTTTTCTGAATCTAGGTAATGTTTTCCTCAAGAGAGGAAAATTTTTATTTGTAAAATCAGGTTCGAAGAGATTTTACCAGCACATTCTGTAGTATCACATCCACCTGTTTATGAGGAGGCAGAGGGATGCATGCGCTCGGGTACTGTTCCTGTTTCATTGTGGACAATGTTCGTTACAAGTAACTTCGGGTCTATTGCATTGGTATGACATATGACTGTCCGACACCTGGTAACTCTGTCCTCTTTTCTATGTACAGGAAAGCACAAAATTAGGATTCTATTGTGATGAGGTGCATATATCTTAGTTATTAAAAAAGTAAGAGAGTTAAAAACTTTTTTGTTTAATTCACACCTTAACGAACTTTTTTTTACCAATAATTATTGAGTATTCTGAGTAAGCGGACATACCAGATTTCGGGTTGATTGGCTAATGGTCGGATAGATCAGAAGTAGATGGCTATGGCAGGTTCTCTCACTTCTCCTTTTGTTACTACCCCGAAGGATGATTCTTGCTCAATTTTCGTCAGTGTTTCATTCCTGCTGCTAATATTGCACGTTCAGTTTCAGGGTAACTAGTTCGATACCCGGAAGAAAGAATTTCAACGAATTTTCAATATTTACACTGTAAAGCAGACAAATCTGTGATTGGTTATTCCAAAACCTCAACTTTAGCGCTGTTGTTGCGTATCCAGTGTCACTGTTTTAAAGTCAGCTGAAGGAATTACAATGGATTTTTAATATTTACAGTCTGCAACACACAAAGCTTCATATTAGCTGCAAGAAATGAAAAAAGTTTATGTTTCATTTCTTTAGAAATTCTATATTTGAAGACAGGTTTCATTAACGTTAAAAATATGTCAATAATTAGGAAATTTAAAAGCAAACAACGAATATTTTTCTACAGTTATGAAAAAATCTTGAAATGTTTTTAAAACTATGGTGCGAATTTTTGTGACATCATATCTTGATGCAAATTCGCCCTTATTTTCTACATGATATTAATTTTTATGAATATTTCGATTTCATTTTTCAATTGACATATTTAAACAGCAAAATTCGAAACGCTTGGAGGAACATACGTTTTGCAAGAAATTTTCCATTTTATTTCATAAAATTCCCATCACCTTGCCCCCCCCCCCTCTCCAAAAAGGAAATGCAACGAGCGTCCCATCCAAAGCGGCCGGCCGTGAGTAATATCAATGGAAAGTGACCGAGAAGATAGTTTGATTATTACACGTCTATGTTGTGAACCCGTCACAATGCAGGGGTGGCCTGCTCAAGTGCGTCTTCGAGTTTGGCTTGTTTTAATTACGTGTTGTGCTCACCCTGTTTTGCCCATAATTTTTTTTTACTTATGGCTTTACGCCTCGTCGACGTCGAGGGCATTAGAGGCGGGATGGGATTGGAGACAAGGTTCTGGAAGGAATTCGGCCATAGCCTTTTGATTGAAGCATCCCGGCATTTGCCTGGAGTGATTTGGGGAAACCATCGAAAACCCAAATTTGGATCCCCGGAAGGGGATTCGAACCGGCTTCCTCCCGAATACGAGGCCAGAGCGTTAACGACTCACCCACCACGCTCTGTGTAATTGGTTGAAGCAATGCGTTGTGGAAATTTAATTATATTTACTTCAGAGAATCACGGAAAAACTGGGGTTGGAATTGTGGCTGAGCAGCCAGATGACCCTAAAACTATGACTATCATACGCGCAACACGTCAAACTTATAGCTAAAGATATACTAAATAATTCCGTGTGGTCGTAATGACCTGGTGACAGGGATTCTATTCGCTGCGCATTCCGCCCGAGTCTTAGCCGCCTTAACCAAACCTGGTGGGGCTACCAGGTACAGGGGACCTACAGTTTAACATGGAATCCGAAGCACGGAAGCGTTTTGGCGTACTTCACATTATACAGCAAGCTATACCAGAGGTGAAGGTCGAGTTGAGGTTCTACGAAAATCACCGCGGAGACAGGGATTCGACCCGGGTCCCAGGCAGAAACCTTAAACACTGAGCCTCCAGACCGCTACAGATATACCATTAGCATTAGCATGTCGGTGACGCGAACTCATAAGACTTTACCCATCCAAAAGTCGTCCGACGTACCTAAAAAGTTTTCGCTTCAAAAACTAAAAATCTAACTTAGTCCACAGCCAAAAGGTTGGTCGAATAGGGATTTGAACCCGGGACCAGAAAGAGAAACTTTCGGAAGTAAGCGCTTTAACCGTTGTTTTTTATTTTTTCAATTTTTTTTTATTTTGATATGGCATCCGAACCACGGAACGTACTCGCGTAGCTCATATGATCAAATCTTAAATTCTTACTTCCACGGGATCTGAACCTGCGATCGTGGATAAATACTTCTGGAAGTAAGCGCCTTAACCATTTTTTTAAAAAAATATTTTGTTTAAATATTGCTCCTTCCGCTGAACTACCAGACCACCTTGTTTTGATGTATATGTGTGGTCTGTACTACCAAAATCGGATAAAAACTGGCGGTTTGCATGAACAACGTTGACAGAAATTAGGGCGAGGGCGGAAAGGAGGAGAGGATTTAGGTTTTTGTAAATCAAACGTAAACAGGAATTCTCTATTTGTTTACAGTATTTTTATACAAAGTTCTATCAAAATCGGATATAAACTGTGTGTTTATATAAAGAACATAGGGAAAAAATCAAACATTCATATTTATACGAAGGAGGGTAAAAAATTATCCGGACTTTTCGGAAAATAATTTATTTACATAAAAAATACTGTTTGACTTATTCATTATTTTTCAATAACGTCTGCTTCTTTTATAATGCACTTGGTACAGTGGTTCACAAGCTTGTGTATTCCTGCCAAAAAATAGGTTTTCGGCTGGTTGCAAAGCCACCGCTTGCTGAACCTCTTAGGTCTGACTAAAATCAATGAACTCTCAAAGCGCCTTCAGCGGCCCAAGCAAATGAAAGTCCGACGGAGGAAGATCTAAATCATAGGTGGCCAACCTTTTCAGCAGCCGGGCCAAATTTTAGAACTACAACTCTTTACCGGGCAGCATGAATTACTTTCTTGGAAAAAATACTTTTATATTTTTATGAATAAAAAAAACACTTAAAATGAAATACAGATATTTAATGAAGAATTAAATATACAATTATCTTAATGCGACTTTGTTTTCCAGAACTAAGGGCATCAGTGTTAATACCGAGAGAAGTTGTGGCTACACGCATAAAGTTCTCCAAATGAACATCGGTGATTCGTGTTTTGTGTTGTGACTTGATACTCTTCATCCGGCCGAAAAGCTGTTCACATACATAAGTGTTTCCAAATAGCGAAAGCATGTTTGTAAAATGCAGTATATTTCTCCTTGTCCAGATATATTTTTTTTTTTTGTAACAGTTTAACGTCCCTTTTTAACAACGTGGTCTTTAGAGACGGGAAAGGATGGGGGCAAGGAATAGGAAGGAATTCGGCCATGGCCTTTTGAAGGAAGCATCCCGGCATTCACCTGGAGTGATTTGGGGAAACCATGGAAAACCCAAATCTGGATGCCCGGACGGGGATTCGAACCGCCGTCCTCCCGAATGCGAGGCCAGAACGCTATCCGTTACACCACCACGCTCGGTAGTTATTTTCTGTAGAATTCTTCCAAACCATTCTGGTGGAATTTCTCCTTAAGCTGTGCGTCACCTTGCAATTCACAATATTCCATTTGCAAATTTTCTGGCAATTAATTTATATCAACGGAGAATCGCATTGCAAATACAGATAAAAAGTATGATGTTTTTTGAAATCTTGAAATCGGTTTTCAAACTCAAGGTTCAAGTTTAATATCAATGAACTGTACTTAATCGCCAACGCTTCTGTCACGTCTGTTTGCAATGAGAGCGTGGAAAAATGAGTGAATTTTTTTTTTTTTTATGTTTTTCCCAAAGCCCAAGTTTTATTTGAAACGCGGCAACATCATCAAACATATTAAACCAATTGGTCTTTGCCTTGCAGACGAATTATGAGGTTATTTAAATGGCTAGTTACGTCGACTAGAAACGCGAAGTCACAAATTCAATCCACGTCTTCAAAGTCTGGGATTCTTGCTTCCATTGAATGATTGTATCTCTTCCTTCAAATCACTCTTTTTAACATTTTTACATGGGACAACCATATTACTTCAGTATAAAATTTAAGGTTATTATAGTCAGAATCTAAATGCTTGAGGAATTCTTGGAATTGACGGTGGTTCAACACCTTCCATCTAATTAAGTTCACTATTTTGATAACCACACTCATGACATGATCCATTTTTAAAGACTTGGCACATAAATTCTGTTAATGAATAATACAATGAAAATTTAATAATGAGGTTTTACCAAGTTTTCTAGCTTCATTTTTAATCAATGTTACTAAACCTTTATGTTTTCCAACCATTGCTGGAGCTCCATCCGTCATCACGCCAGATAAGTTGTGAAGTTTTAAAGAAAAAACGATTTAATGTTGCTGTAGCCGACTCTAAAAAATCGCGTGCAGTTGTAGTGTTCTTAAGTGGATATAGAGCCTCTAATTCTTCTGTTTTGTTTAAATGGATATCAACACCTTTTACGAAAATCGCTACTTGGGCAGTATCTGTTAGACCGGTGCTTTCATCCAATGCTACGAAATCAGGCGCTCTGCTTTTCAAATTATCTTCAATATGTTTTCCAATGTCTTCTACACGTCTGGTAATAGTTTGAAGAGAGATGCTTATTTCTGAAAATTCCTTTTTCTTTTCTGGACACATAATTTCAACGATCCGCTCCAAACATTCCTTGGCTAATATTGAAGCTACTGCACATCTCGCTTTTACGTGGCATGTTGACTCTGCAGCAGTGCTAGTGAATATCTGTTGCTGTGCAGAAAATTTTTCTTTTTAAGTCATTTACCTGATCTAATCGAAATTGTCCTTGGTACTCATCAAACTTATTTGCATGTTTAGTTTCATAATGGTGTTTCATGTTATAATCTTTCAATACAGAAACAGATTATTTGCATATTAAGCATATGGGCTTTGTTTTAAGTTCTACAAAAAAAAATTAATTGTCCACTTATCGTCAAAATTTCTCAATTCATCTGCAGCTTTAGGCTTCTTTGATCCAACATTTTTGCTAGTTGACTCCATTATTTAATTGAACTAGAAAGAGAAATAGATAAAAGGCACGTGCTTGTATTTTGTAGAAACTACTAAAATCGCAACGCTTAAAACTAATAACAACGGGAACATATGCAACAACACAAATATCACGTATTTTTAACAATAGTAATACTTACATACACACGACTTATATAAAACAGAAACTAGTTCTTAAAAGTCGATTACGACAACACGCCACAAATATAACTGTACAGCAGACACATGGAATGTACACAATGCATTTCGAATCAAATGCAACAATCAAAACAAAGAGCGTACTTCCATTTATGAGTGAAAACATGAACTGCTAGGAGGTCAATAACCGACGCAAGTGCTACAAGAATCAGTCAGGCGAGCCCCTAACCCACTGAAAGTTACAGGAACATAAGCCGTGATAAGGCTCGGTTGTACACCCGCACTGTCCATCCACGCAAGATCAATCGAGAGATGATCTTGGTTGAATATCAGCTTAACTTAGTGTAGATAGCACCATTGAAAGTCAAAGCTTACGTGTATAATTATTTAATGATCCAGCTCCGCGGGCCACAAAATGATCCACCGCGTGCCAAAAGCGGCCCGCGGGCCGCGGGTTGTCCATCTCTGATCTAAACTGTAAGGTGGATATTTATTTATGGTTTCAAGGGCGAGTCAAGGCGTTATAGTGCAACAGCAACATTTTCTTTGACAAAACACCTCGTCGTTTGCTGCGAATTGCTAGTTTAAGTTTGTTAGACAACAATGTACAGTAATATTCTTTGTTGATAGTTTCCCGCTTCTCCAAGAAATCTTCCAGTATAGACCATTTTTCGTCCCAAAATACGGTTTGCATAACCTTTTCCTCCGATGGAGCACTCTTGAATTTTTTTCTTCACCGGTGATTCAGGGTGTTTCCACTCCATATTCTGACGTTTTGATTCTGGCTCACATTGATGAATTCACGTTTCATCACTAGTTACTATGCTTTCGAAAAATGAGTCACCTTCTTTGTTGTAACGGTCAAGTAAGCGTTGTCAGACCTGAAGGCGTTAGAGTTTGAGTTCTTTAGTGAGTTGTCTTGGCAGCCATCGCGAAAAAACTTTACGGAAGCCGAGTTCATCACTGATAATGTTAAGCAAAACCATGACTGATGTTCAAAGTAGACGCTATGTTATCGATAGTAACTCGCCTGTTTGTCGAGCTCGCTCATTGTCGTCCGTGGTGGACTTTGACCGACGACAGTTGTCTAGCCACTTTTAAACTTATCGATCCACTGGAAGACTCTTGTCTGCGACAAGGTACTGTCCCTGTACTGTGCTAAAAGCCTATGACGAATTTCAGCCCCTTTTACTCCTTCTGACAAATCGTATGACCGCCCTGTGTTCCTCCTTCGTGAAAACTGTTATTACGAAAGTCCGGATAATTTTTGACTTGCCCTCGTATATTAGATACAGTATAATCTACACTTTCACTACTGTCCAAGCGCAACACACCATGCATATAGCTACAGGTATACTGTTAACATTAGCAGATTGGCGACGCGAAATCATAAGATTTTTACCTATTCATAAAGCGTCCAATGAGCATATTATACACGCAACATGTCATAGAATGTCGGCGACGGGAAGCCGTTAACTCATAGATTTACTACCATCCTAACATCTCCTAACGCGCCAGTGGAAGGTTCACTTAAATAATTAAAAAAAACTGTGTGGTTTTATGAAACCACGAAGCAAGTGAAACTTTTTTAAACATGTAACTGAAAATTTTCGGAAAATTATTCGATTTAAGGTATTAAAATTGCGTTATTAATCTTAATTTAATAATTAGAAAATGGGAAATGAATAGTAAACAAGATATCCAACTTTTAAATTTTAATTTCAATCTATGTATTAAAGTACGGAATACATAATAAATACAATTGCAAGAATAAGTGAGAATGTAAATGCTAAACAGTCAACTGACGCGAGCTATGGGCGCCGCCATATTGGCTTTGGCTGCTCAGCCGAGCACTTTTCACTTTATCCCCACTCCGCGGCCGGCTGTAATGCGACATGCGATAGATGGATGAAGAAATAACACTTCCTGTTTTCGGAAGAGAAGACTAGAAAGCACCAGTCAGTTGCCGATTACCTTGCTTCAGTTCAACTGTAATCGACGCCAGACAGATCTCAACTGACTAAGAGAGGTTTTCAGTGTGGAAATTGCAATCGTAGAACGAACAAGTCTGGTAAATAGCACGTCACCTCTGGTTTCTCGCCCCAAAGCAGTTCTGCCTGTTGGGCTTCCGTTTAAGAGAAATCGGGGATTAAAAAAAGTGTTTAAATTGTATGTAAATGAGCTATACTTTTACGGAAGCCCGTTGGTTTATAATGTCTATTTAGCCGTGGTCGTTAAGGCGGAGTGATCAGATGCAAAGGGTTCGAAGATCGATCCCACCAACCTCGCAACTTTTTTCTATTTTTTTTATTGCCATTCCATCTTGTATCATTAGAAATTTGTTTTGAAACAAAATCTACAAGATTTTTATTTTCATCAATATTCAAATACTCAAATATTAGGATGGTATAAATCATAAAAACAAAAATTACGTGCACACCAGGAACATTTTATGAAGGATATGTTTCGACAGTCACATACAATATTTATTATTGATTTAGGAAAGCAGGTTTCATTAACATTTGTAAATTTCGGCCTTTTATTCGTTAATTTTGTACCATACCAGGAATATTTTATTATGTCATAAAGTACAGGTGCTCGCAAAATGTGCTGAATAAGAGAATATATCTTAATAGCATCTTCACGAGAAGATATTGCACGGTTATCTTGCAACAGTTCCGGCGCTTTTTGGAGCATTTTAATTAGTATTTTTACCTGATGATAGAAATACACATCACATGTCATGAAATTTTGGTGGTACCATCCTAATATTTGGGTATTTGTCAAAGGAAAATAAAATAACTTGTAGAATTTGTTTCAAAACAATTTTTAATGCCACAACATAGAATAGCAATTAAAAAAAAAAAAAAAAATTCGCGTGTGGGGGGATTGAACCTCGGAATTTCGCATCTGATCACACCGCCTCAACGAGCACGGCTAACTATAGGTCTTCCGTACAAATACAGCTCACTTACATACAATTTAAGCACTTTTTAATCCCCGATTTCTCTTAAACGGTGGCCCACCAGGCAGAACTGCTTTAGGGCCAGAAATCAGAGGTGATGTACTATTTCCCAGACTTGTTCGTTCTACGATTGCGATTTTCACACTGAAATCCTCCCCTTGTGTTAACGGACGTGAGGCCTCCGCACTAGGTCACGTCATACTTGCGCGCATGGGCCTGGCCGGCTGTAATGCGACATGCGATTGATGAACGGAAAAATTTGAGTCGATAGAATAAAAGTTTCACTTTAAAAAATAAAGATATACGGACAAGTATCCCTTGATTGCTTGCAGTTGTGAGTAAGTTCTATAGTTGTAAAGGAGCACAAATAGCATCAGAGGTTCGTCGGCGAGCACCCCCGCAGGGGCCTGATACGCAAGTGCCAGGTACGGGTTTGGCGAAACCGCGGTGCCCGAGCTGGAAACTTGTGAGCGCCGCAAGTTCCCTACACCGTAAGCTCCTTCCATGCTTCAACGACCACCGTAGGGCGTGACGGTGGAACGTTGTGTGCCTAGGAGAACGGGGATCTTAGCTTAATCGCCCGGATCGCGAGGACAGTACAAACCTCTATAAAAAAAACCACAACCTCAAGGTCAGACACGTGCCGAGGAGGTGCATGGGTGAGAGGCAGATCACTCGCTAGCGTGCAACCTCAGGGGTACCTGCGCACCTCTGTTGTATTAGCACTTCCCTTTAAACTGGTTTTACTCGTGGGACCAAAATTCAGTCATCCACAAAAACCCAAAAAACCTGCGATACTGGTGTGCCGCAGGCTAATATAAATACACCCAGTTCTATGAAGCGGGTGAGGGTTGATAGCCCCCCACCCCTGCTTCTGACGTTTAAGGTAAAAGAAAAGAATGTTCGTTAGCGAACGCTTTTGTTATAATGGAAAGGATAGAAGGAACATTTTAGAAGGTGTCACCCTTCTATATTTCAAAGGGACTAGAGGGTTTAGTTGGTATCCTAAATAATGTAGAAAAACTGAGGAATGGGACGCTGCTGCTGGAAACATGTACCAGTAAGCAAGCAACCAAACTGCTTAACTGTAAGAAGCTCGGGGAGTTCGCTGTAAAATGTGAACTCCATAAATCCTTAAACAGTAGCAAAGGCGTTATCACCTGCCGGGATATCATGGACCTAGCGACAGATGAGCTTCTTAGCGAATGTAAATCTCAGAAAGTGATGGAGGTACGTCAGATCACACGAAGGGTAAATGGCAGTCTTGAAAAGACTGCCACCTTCGTCCTGACGTTTGACACTCCAGTATTGCCCAAGAATATCAAGGCCGGATACTTAAACCTGAACGTCCGTCCGTATGTCCCAAACCCAATGCGGTGCTTCCAGTGCCAGAGGTTCGGGCATTAGACGGCGTCATGTAAGGGCAACCCCACTTGTGGTAAGTGCGGTAAGGGTGCACATGAACCAGGTGTTAGTTGCACGCTGCCATCGGCATGCGTGAACTGCTCCGGGTCACACCCTTCATGGAGTAGGGAGTGTCAAGTGTATCTTGAAGAGCGCAAGATACAGGAGCTGAAGACCAAAGAGCGGATTCCTTACGGGGAAGCAAAGAAGAAGGCCAAGTTGCTAGCCGCTCCCGTCTTCACAACTAGCTTTGCTAAGATGGCTTCAGCTCCCGTCAGGAAACAAAGTGTTGCTACGCAGACGTCCGTAGCAGACATGAGCATAAGTACAACGTGCTCATGTCAGTGCCAATGCGGCGCACAAGCCAACAAGGTCGTAACATCCAAGACCGCGGACGTCGGTAGCAATACGTCTGCGACCTCGATCACCTCAGCAGCAGTTACAAAGACCCCACCAGCAGTAACAGTCATGGTAACCGCCCCTCCTATTCCATCACGTACAGTGACCCCAGTAGCAATACCATCTGCTACCGGTGGAAAAGGTGACCAGAGGCTCCGTGGTCCCAAATTTAAATACACGGAGCCGACTCAGTTTATCAAATCGCCCTCTTCGTCCCCTCCCAGACTACCTACCAATCGGGAGAAGAAGGGGAAGAGGCAGCGAAAGAAAAAGAATAATAATGTTTTGGAGGAAAAAACTGAGTCGGAGACGTCAGACTCATCTCCGGAGCCGGAGGAGACTGAAATGCTGGTGGACGAGCCTGGTTCCGTTCCGCAGCAAGAAGTACACCAGGACCCACCCGATACCGGGCGGGTAAAATTAAAACGGCAAGATGGCTCCCATACTTCAACGGAACATTAACGGATTTACAGCTCACAAAGAGGAGGTACACCCCTTAGCACGGTCTAATCCATTGTGTCTGTCTCCAAGAGACACATTTTAGACAAAACCATCAACCTGTGCTAAGAGATTATGACATATACCGGAAGGACGATACCGAGGGTGGTATACATGCAGAATAGGTGTGATTAGAAGGCTGTGATTTCTCGGGGTATAGTTCCTACCTGCCACCTTAAGACGGCGCCACCAGCGCACACAAGAAAAGAAAGTTGTTGGAGCGCTCGCACTTGAAATACAGTTTTAAGACGAATATCATACACGGTCAATAAAATCACCACCTTTTAAATTTCCTAGTGGAACGATGTTTTATTCGTATCACAAGTGTACTTTAATGATATACGATGTATTTCAGTAAATTTAAAAAGCCATATATACCCAATCTAATTTTCGCACTTATTCCGCATTAGCGCCGTGCAGACGCAACTCATACATGGTCAGTAAAATCACGACGTTGTAATTTCCAAGTGGAACCATGTTTTATTCGTGTCAAAAGTGTACTTTAATGACATACGATGTATTTTAGTAAATTTAAACAGCCAAATATACAGTCTCTAATTTTCGCCAATATTTTGCATATTCTGCATCTGCTCTGGCAATACTGGAATTGTCAGTATACGATCTACCCTTTAATTACGTACCTGGAACGTAGTTTCATTTAAAGATTTCCATTAGTTATACACGCGTTTTTCCTGACCACAATTTTTATTTATTTATATTTTTACTTGTGGCTTTACGCCTTGTTGACATCGAGGTCATTAGATGCGGGATGGGACTGGGGATAATGAAAGGGAAGTAATTCGTCCATGTCCTTTTGAAGGAGTCATTCCGGCATTCTCCTGGAGTGATTTGGGTAAACCATGTAGCTCCCCAATACGAGGTAAAATACACTTGTGATACGAATAAAACATGGTTCCCCTTAAACAATTAAAAGGTGGTGATTTTATTGACCGTGTATGAGTTGCGTCTACACGGCGCTAGTGCAGAATAAGTGCGAAAATTAGATTGAGTATATATGGCTTTTAAAATTAACTAAAATACATCGTATATCATTAAAGTACACTTGTGACACGAATAAAACATGGTTCCACTTGGAATTTACAACGTTGTGATTTTATTGACCAAGCGCAAAAATTAGATTGGGTATATATGGCTTTTTAAATTTACTGAATTACATCGTATATCATTAAAGTACACTTGTGATACGAATAAAACATGGTTCCACTTGGAAATTTAAGAGGTGGTGATTTTATTGACCGTGTATGATTTTTGTCTTGAAACTGTATTTAAAATGCACGGGTTCCTACAACTTTCTTTTCCTATGTGCGCTGGTGGCGCTGTCCTAAGGCGGCAGGTAGGAACTATACCCTGTGAAATCACAGCCTTCTAATCACACCTATTCTGCATGTATACCCCGAGGGTGATCGAGCGATGGGGGGAGTGGCTGTGTTTGTTCGGAACACTGTCCACTCTGAATCTGTTGCTATCACCTCTAACCTACAGGCAGTAGCAGCCAAAATTCATGGGCCGGTACAATTGACAGTATGCTCGTTATATCTACCGCCGGGGTCACCAGTTGATTTCGGTCAACTGGCGGATTTATTGCGGCAAATTTCCTGGCCCTTTCTCCTACTAGGAGACTTCAACGTGCACAGCGCGCTGTGGGGGTCGACCACCGATTGCCCCAGAGGTCGGGAAATCTGTAGATTATTGGAGCGAGAGGAAGTATGTGTCCTTAATACCGGCCAAATGACGCACTTCACTACTGCCACCGGTACGTCCACTGCCATTGATCTCTCTCTTTGCTCTCCTTCACTAGCGGACTGGGTGTGCTGGGAAGTGGATCGTGACCTTCATGGCAGCGACCACTTTCCGATACGACTGCACGTGGAGTTCGGGCGTGGGGGAAGAACTATCCACCACAAATGGAATGTCAGCAGAGCTGATTGGCAACTCTATGGCCATTCAGTCACTCTTCACCAGTGTGACAACATTGATGAAAAAGTGAAACACTTCACCGAAGTTATTCACCGGGCAGCTGATATTTCGATGCCTAGCAACTCAGGAGCGCTGCGAAAAACGCCTGTCCCTTGGTGGAGCGATGAATGTCGATCAGCCATTCAGGGCCGCAGATGGGCCTTGCGCCGTTTCAGGTTGCACCCGACACCTGACAACCTCGCGGCGTTCAGAGTTGCTAGAGCTAAGGCGCGTCGAGTGATTAAGGAGAGCAAGAGAAGACCATGGCAGACTTTTGTGAGCACCATTAATCGTTCCACTTCATCAGCAAAAGTATGGGAGTCAATCCGCCGTATATCTGGAAGGTACTCTCGATCACCAGATGCAAGATGGCCGACTCACACAACAACGTGTCGAGCCACTCTGTAGTATAATCGCATTTTGAGTGGGTAAAACATCATCTGGCGTTACACAAAGTATACGTCTCGTTAAATTAAGTGTGCCGAAATACGCAATAGCAAAAAATTGTGCGTTTCAGATCAAAACTGTGTGAACAATAAGTTATTCTTATATTCTGTGTATTCTTCTGGACAGAAGTTTTTTTTTCCGGTGCGAACTCGCCGATTGTGAGAGTGCCGTGATCTTTAAGTGAAAAGTGAGTAAACTGTGAAGATTAACCCGTTGTTAAGAGTGGAGCTACACAGTACGACGCGGGACAACGACCTCGTCCGCCTGCCACGCGGCCGTCGTGACGCGATGCTGTCACAACGTCATACCGCCCGCGCCGGCGTCAGCAGGCCCGTCCAGCAGTCTTCGCTGCCGATTCAGCACCTCTACAACTGCGTGAGTACATCGCATCCGCACACGGCCGCAACCTCAAAAATCCCGTCCGCGGTTCACTGTCAAGCAAATGTAACATTTAAACTTTTCTCAGATCCCCACCTGTCAAAAGCCATGTCTGCAGATAGGTATTCAAATGAATCCCGCGGTTATTCAGCAACGGAAACATCGGTCAGATTGGAAGATCTAATTGTAGTCATGGACATTGAAAAACGGTTCAAAGAGCTATCATTTTATATCGATAAGGAACTTCCAAATCAGAAAATAACGCACATAAAAATGGCTGCCTTAAAGGAAAAGATAGCCCAATGGGCACTGGCTCAGGCAATGCTAATCGGTAGAATGACACAACTGCAAATCGAAAATGAAAGGCTGCGAAAGGAAAATAATGTAGTGATCTCAAAACCTGGAAAAACATATGCCCAAGCGGCTTCTAGCACTACCATACTCACAAAAACAAAGTCGCAGATTGAGAGTGCTCTAAAGAACCAGACGGGCACTGTATTTATCTCATCAAAAAACCAGAAAAGAGCAAGGGAGGTTCAAAATAAATATACAGAACTTCTAGAACCTAAAAAAGATCAAATAAGGATCAAAAGCATGAGGAGCACAGCAAAAATGTTAATTGTGGAAACGGAGTCAAGTGAGGACACTGAAAAGATAATGGAAAGTGCAAAGCTACAAGAGGAACTTAAATGTGAGCCACCTAAGAAAAGGCGTCCGTTAATAATATTATACGATATACCGACTGGAATGAAAGAGGAGGAAATACGAGACTATGTTTATTACCAAAACCTTGAGGGAACAGTCAGTAACGCTGACTACGAGAAAGGATCCGTCTTAAAATTCAGAACTGGCCCTAAAGGAAAAGCTACTGTTCATCATGTGGCGCAAGTAGATCCACAGCTCGGAAAAATTATTATTGCCAAACAGCGGTTATATTTGGGCTTCCAGTCAATAGCCGTTAAAGACTTCCTGGTAGTACCTAAGTGTATTAAATGTTACGGTCTAGGACACATTAGCAAGCACTGCAACAAAGAATAGTCCACATGCTCTCATTGTGGCGGAGAGGATCACAATAGATCTGAATGTGATAAAAAATGACAACCTCCCATCTGCGTGCCTTGTATGAATCGAGGAAAAAGGTAAATTGTTCATCAAAGGACGACTGTCCCACATACCAGATGTTGCTTCAAAGAACCATAAATAAAATATATTATGGACAATAAGACCGTAACAGATCCAGTTATAAAAAAAATTCGAGACTCGAGCGATAACTCAGAGAGGATTTCTACATCTGGTATCAAAGGAAAAAAACGCAAGCCTCCAAGTAGAAGACTAAGAGACATGTTGAGGGAATGGGAATACTGGAAAAAGAAATAACTGAAAGAAGACATAAGAGTTGATGCTAGCACCCAGACCATTGGAATTGGGGATGCAATAACTAAACAACAATCGACACAGAACAATAATACGAAAGCTAACACGAATGTATCACAAAAATGCAACCCTATAGAAATTTATAAAGAATACGAAAAGGCAATGCGACTTGCAAGACTAGAGGAAATGTCACTACTTACAATAGCACTAAGGCACTTAATTAGAAAGGCAGGTCCATAACATTTCCAGTTCCGGAAGCCATAGATAGGATACAATTAAAAGCAGCAAATCTTCCCACAAGTCCAGTTCATCTTATGGAGATCATTTTAGAAGTGTTCGACAGAAGAGCAGAAGAATTTGACCTTGAAGATTTGTTCAGACAACTAGCGATAACACATGGCCGCATTGCTATTGATTATAGGCAACAATGGCCTAAGAGTAACACATATACACACCACCCATGAACAAATACAGAGTCAATGTAGCACAACTTAATGGAAGGCGCACTGAGGCCGTGTTATTAGAAGTAAGAAGACTAGCAGAAGAAATGAATTTCGACGTACTGTGCCTTCAAGAACCGCACACTAGTGCAGGGAGGGTACCACATATGCCTGTGACATCACAAATAGTATGTGAACATAAACATCCAATGGCTGCTATAGTTGTACTTAACAGAAACTATACAGTCACGAAAATTGCCTAGTTATGTAATGAGAACGTTACCTGCGTTGAAATAACAACACGTAATGAAAGAATTGTGATTGCTAATCTGTACTTTCAATATGGTGCCGAAATAGATGGATACCTTGAAAAAATGAGGGAAATCGAAGAAGCAATGGGGAAAGACCAGTAGTGTACACAATGGATGCCAATACCAAATCTCCACTCTGGCATAATAAGATCAGGGATGAGCGAGGAATATCTTTAGAGCAGACTATTTTCGAACTGAATATGGAAGTTATGAATAAACCATTCAATCCCTACACATTCCAAAATAGAGCTGCTGCAGCAATAAACACAGATGTAACATTAGCAAATGGGAAAGCTTTCCGATTAGTCCAAAACTGGAAAGTTGGGCAAAATCTAACAACATCAGACTATAACGTCATCTATTTCTCCATATCTAATGCCCAAGAGCAAGATATGATAGACGAATGTTGGTCATATTCCTATAAAACAGACTGGAACCTATTAAGAAGATCCTTTGAAATACCAGCACTGCCAGAAATGTCAGATAATGTTGACCTAAAGGCGATAGAACTGACGAATGCGATACCACATGCCATGAAGGTATCAATAGTGCAAAAGAGGAAGCTCAATGATAAAAGATGTATTATGTGGAACGATACGCTTCAGAGGTTAAGGACAAAAGTAAGGAGAACTCGAAGGCACTACCACCATTCTAAAACTGCCGCTGAACGTAGCTGGACACTGGATCAGTACTGGTCAGCGAAAGCTGAGTATCATCAGAAACTTCAGGATGTTAGACTAACCAGCTGGGAGACATACATAAGCAAAAACTTGCTATTAAACCCATGGGGACTTCCGTACAAGCTAGCTGCGCAGAAGATAAAATAACCTACTATTTTTTCTGCTCTCAGGAAAGGAGATGGAAGTATGACAAGCAGTTGGCAGGATTCGGCGGAACTTCTCCAGAAAACAAACACTCTTGCCGGACGACCAGCAGGAGTCCGATTCAGAGGAATACAAACTCATAAGGCAACTAATGAATAGAGAATATGAAAACGACATGGTGGTTCTACCATTCGTTCAAGAGGAAGTAAGTACCGCAATAAGCGCGCTGAAGAGAAATAAAGCACCAGGACCTGATGGGATAATAGCAGAAGTCTTGCAAGCCTTAAGTCAGCAAATAGTTCCTTACCTTACCGAATTGCTGAACGCGTGCCTGCTGCAGGGAAGGATACCTCATAGTTGGAAAACATCAAGCATAAAAATTATAAGGAAAGGAGAAGATTAGGACCCTACACTACCAAAGTCTTACAGACCAATTTGCCTGCTAAATACACTTGGGAAATTTTAAGAAAAATTACTATGTAAAAGAATTAAAGAATTCAGACTATTGAAAGGTATGAATCAGCAGCAGTTCGGCTTTCGGAAAGGCAGTTCAACAGAGAATGCGATAAATGAAGCTCAGAGGCTAGTCAACTCGACAAACAAAAAATATGTCATTGGCATATATATCGACATTTCCGGCGCCTTTGATAACATATGGTGGCCGAGTATGTTCGCCCGACTAAGGGAGTTAGGATGCCCACGAGTGTTGTATGAGAGCTTCAAAGACTACTGTCGCGGAAGAACTGCAACTCTTCAGAGCTCTGGTCAGAAACTGACAAAGCATCTCACAAAAGGATGTCCACAAGGTTCAGTATGTGGCCCAGAATTCTGGGATATTGCTCTGGAACCTGTCCTTAACAGACTCATGGGTCTAGCAGAGCTTGAAGGAATCGTTGCCTTCGCAGATGATATCTTGCTGCTGGTTGGAGGAAATAATAGAAGAGAGCTCGAGACAAACACCCAAGAAATAATGAAAGTAATGGAATGCTGGTGTAAGCAAGTTAAGCTCCAGCTAGCACCAACAAAAACCCAATACATTTTGATGACAGGAACACTGAAACGCAACCCCCTGTGAAGCTTGGAGAAAATTCCATTAAAAGACTCAAAACAGTAAGAAACTTAGGAGTTGTTCTGGATGAACACAGGAATTTCAAAGATCACATTGACTACATATGCCAAAGAATGACTGCAGCAATGAACAAAATAATTAGCATTGGGCAAAGAAGATTTCTAATCCCACTGCCGACTAGAAGGCTGTTCATGGTGCCATTACCACAGCTATTGCAAGTTATGGAGCGACCACATGGGCGTATAGGTTAAGATTGGTTAAACCTGCAAGGGATATCAGACGAATGCAACGAGGAATTCTCTTGCGTCTTACAGGCGCATTCTGAAGTACCCCAACTGATGCATACAGTCATTCTCGGAATATGTCCTTCAGATCTGGAAACAAGAAAAAGAGCAGCATGTTACTGGCTACGAAAAGGAGACATCAAAAATTGTATTTTGAATGAATGGCAACATCAGTGGAACAATTCGGAAACAGGAAGGAGAGTATTTGAAATTCTTCCTGACATCAGAGAGAGGATACGTATGAACCACTTCAATCCATCTCGAGGGTTGATACATTTCCTCACCGGTCATGGACCGTATGAAACATATCTTCATAGGATCAATAGGACAGAGAATGATCTATGCGGGTGCGGATCTCCAGAAACACCTGAACATAAACTGTTTGAATGTGCTCTAGTTGATGATCAAATCAAACAGTACAGAATGAAGCTCATGGGTAAAACTATCAAGGAAATTATTAAAGACAACCTTTTCCTGAATGAACTCGACAAGCTGGCAGATGCTGTGTCAGATGCAGCCAGGGAGCGGAATCGGCTTCAGCATAGCCAGAAACCTGCCAGAACACAGCAAACCATTAAAGGAATGAGACAAGATACTCTAAACGGACGAGATACAAACAACTAAGTGGAACGCTGATGCCGGAAGTATGGCTTCTAGAATTTACCGAAGCTAATTTCTTCAACGGATACCAGCGTTAAACGAACTTTTGAAAACTCAAGATAGTCAGTTATTTAGTATTAGTGGGTAATAGTTTTTACTAACAGGTTGATAAATTACAGTGTGTAGTAATAATAGTTAATTGCTTGTACCATTTTTATAATATATAGGATTTGTGTTTATTTTACAAAATTTTGTTTATTATAAATTTTAATACAGTATTAGGAAATAACGGTTCGTTGTAGACTTTAGAGAACGAACCATCTGAATGTACAGTTAAATAAATAAATAAATAATCGCCAGTATCTGGATTACTGGATCAGGGGCGTGTAGTCACCGACGAGCGAAGCATAGGGCAATTGAGGGCAGAGTCATTCGCTGCTATCACTTCGTCTGCCAGGCAGAAACCTCGGTTTCAGCAACGAAGAACTGCTGCCGAAAGACATACTCTTAACTTCGACTCGTCGGATTTTCAGGTGTACAATTCTCCTTTTACATTTTGGGATATGGAATCCGCCCTAAACGGCTCCAAGGACACAGCACCAGGTCCCGACTTGATCCAGTACCTGATGCTGAGGCATCTTAGCAAAGGTGCTAAGGAGTACCTTCTAGATATTTTTAACGATATATGGACCGAAGGACACTTCCCCGAGTCGTGGAAAGAAGCAACGCTAATCCCTATTTTAAAACCCGGGATGGACAAATTATTGCCAGGTAGTTATCGAAGCATTGCCTTAACAAGCTGCATCGGGAAGACACTAGAGCGGATGGTCAACCGCCGCCTTGTCTGGTGTCTTGAATCCCGAAACCTATTGAGCCGCTTTCAGTGTGGATTTAGGAAGTTCCGTTCCACCTTGGACAACTTGATCCTGCTGGAAGCGGCGATACAGGAAGCCTTTATTCGGAACCAACATCTTGTTGGCGTGTTTTTTGACATAGACAAGGCCTACGATACTAACTGGCGGTATGGTATTTTAAAACAACTCCATGAATGGGGTTTCAGAGGAAAACTACCCCGTTTCATACAGTAATTTTTATCACAGCGTTGCTTCCGGTACCGAGTCGGTACGGAAGTGTCAGATGTTTTTATACAGGAAAATGGTGTTCCTCAGGGATCAATTTTAAGTGTGATCCTTTTTGCCATTGCAATTAATAGCATCTCAACTGTAATAATGAGTCCGATACAGTACTCCTTATATGTTGATGATTTTTTAATTTTTTTGTGCATCATCTAGCCTGAGAAGCGCTGAGCGGCAGTTGCAGCTCGCGCTGAACAGGCTGGATGAGTGGTCAGTGCGTACTGGTTTTTCGATTTTCTGCTGAGAAAACCCAGTGCGTACTTTTTACTCGATCTCGTAGCCTTTTACCAGAACCTCGTCTTACCCTGAGAAACACCGTTTTGAGTTTTAGTAATATGGTAGTATTCGCTTTCTGGGCCTCATATTTGATTGTAGGTTAAGTTGGCTACCACATCTAAAAGATGTGAAAGCGAGAACCATAAAAGCCCTCAACATTTTTAAGTGCCTTTGCGGTAGGTCATGGGGTGCTGACCGCTCCTGCCTGCTACAATTCTATAGAGCCTTTGTACGGTCACGACTTGAATACGGTTGTATAATATACGGTTCGGCACGGGACAGTTATCTGCGCATTTTAGATAGTGTCCACCATGCAGGAATCCGGCTCGCAACCGCTGCCTACCGCACCAGCCCGATACCCAGCATTTTTGCTGAGTCAGGCGAGCCACCGCTTTCCATCCGCCGGCGCCTCCTCATGGTGCGACACTACTTGCACATTGCCACAACACCAACTAGTCCCGTGTACGACGTAGTAATTCGCCCAAACTACGAACGGCTGTACACCAACCACTTAAGAGCAACCAAACCGTTTAGCTTCCGTAAAAAGGCTATTATGGAGGAATATGGGTTTGAGATGCCCCCTTTTTATGACCAGGGTTGGAGTAAATCTCCTACCTGGCTTTTAAAGAGGCCCAGAACGATTTTAGATTTGTCACGGTCCAGCAAGCTGCTTTCTGCTGACAGTGTTTTTGTTAAACTTTTTAATGATGTTACGAACCAGCATCAAGATTTCATCCCGGTATTTACGGATGGGTCTAAGCAGGCTAACGGATTAGGATGCTCCATAGTGTTCCCTCTAGCGACTTACACATTCAAGCTGAATAGCATGTGCAGCGTATCCACTGCAGTGTGTTACGCTTTGTTAAAGTCGCTCCAGCATATGAAAGTAAGTCACGCCGCGAAGTACATCATATGCTGTGATTCCCTCAGCTGCATCCAGGAATTGGGAAGCATGTACCCAGCAGATCGTCTTGTCCAGAACATACAGGGCACCCTCCGTTCCCTCCAATCTTCTGGGAAGGAGGTTTTGTTCTGCTGGGTATCTTGTCATGTGGGAATCAGGGGGAACGAGGCAGCTGATGAAGCTGCCAAGTTAGCCTGCAACAAGGTCAGAGTTGACTTTGAACCGGTCCCAAAGTCTGACCTTGCCTCGGTGGCGAAGAATTTGTTTCTAACGTTTGGCAGAGACAGTGGCTGCAGGTAGAGTATAATAAGCTCCGGCTGGTCAAACCGACCGTTCATCCGTGGAGCAGCTCCTTCCAGCGGGCGAGGAGGAATGAGGTTCTCCTTACTCGCCTCCATATAGGGCACAGTCCTTTAACGCACAGCTTCCTCCTCCGCCGGGAGGACCCACTGGAATGTGATGCTTGTGGCGTACCTCTGACGGTGCGCCACATTTTAATCGAATGTGAATTGTTTTTAGATTTAAGGGCAGACGTTGGCCTAGCCAACGATCTGTCCCTTATTTTAAACGATGACGGTGACAACGTGGCTAAGGTTTTAAAGTTTTGTAGCTTGGCCGGTCTTGTCCCAAAAATTTTGGGCAGATCGGCCTAGGTTTTAGATTGGATTGGTGGACTTTTGCAACCACCAATCCGTGTACTGTTTTTAGTTGTGTCCTTGTTAATTTGGCTGGCCCTTTTACAGCCAGCCTGTTGGTTGGTTGTTTTAAACTAGTTGGCCCTTTTACAGCCAACCAGTCTTTATATGTGTTTTTACATTTTGTGGCCTTTCTACGGCCATAGTTTTATTTTCATGTTTTATTTTGCCGTCTGTGTGGCCGACCTCCTTACAGTCGGTCATGCAGACGGTACGTGTGCCAGTATTTTAGTATTTTTATTGTGCTGTCTCTGTCGCCGATCTCTCTACAGTCGGCCGCAGAGACGGCAATTTTGCCAAGCTGTCACGCCAAGTATAAATTAGGGTGCTAATAACCTCGATGTTGACGCGCCCTAAAGCCCGAACAACAACAACAACAACGGTGAGCACTCTATGTTGGATATGTTGCAGGGACACAGATTACAACATCCAACTATAATGGGATGTCATTGAATTATTTAAGTCCAGAAAATGTCTAAGTAAATAACCTTAGCAAATGTGATGTTTGCAAGTTATTCCGAATGTCCGCAGATAGCGCAGTGACAGTATGGTTCGTTTTTCCCTTTGGGTGCAGAACCCTTATTAGAGTAGCACACCAGGTATGCGCTGTGTTTGCTTAATCCTACCAGACAATGAGCCTAACTAACAAAAAGAATCAAATTGATCAGAAATACGAGGTAAACAGTTCAGTTACTGATATGGTCGATTCTGTGAAATATTTTTGAGTAACAGTATAAAGGAACATGAAATGGGGCTTACACATTAATTCGTTAGTAGGTGGAGTTAATTCTAGGTTGCGATTCCTAGGTCGAATCTTGAAAAATTGCAATGAACAAACAAAGGAGATAGCGAACAAATCTCTTGTGCTTCTACATTTGGACTACTGTTGTGCCATTTGGGATCCGTTTCGAAAGGGGTTGATTGACAGTATAGAGAAAGTTCAGAGAAGAGCCGCTCGATTCGTGCCCGCTTGTTACAGTCCTTAGGAAAGCGTAACTGAACTAATTAGCAGACTAGGCTGGGAGTCTCTGGTAGATAGACGACGCATGTTTCGTTTACACTTATTGGTAAACATGTGTGCTCCCACTTTCACTTACGAGTGTAGTGAAATACTTCGTCCACCAACCTATTTGAGTAGGAATGACAGGAAAGATAAGATTAGAGAAATAAGGTGCCGCACTGATTCTTATATGAATTCTGTTTTCCCTTGTACCATTCGGGATTGGATTGCACAACAAAGAGTTTAGTTTTGGTGCTGAGAACCCTCTGCCACCCACACACAATTTTGTGAATTGCAGAGTATGTATGTAGATGTAGATGTAGAGACTAACACAGACCGGAATTTATCGCCTGTCGGAACACACATTTCTACATTGACCCATTGTCACTCTGTTTCCTTGTCCGCTACATCCGACGTTATACTCTCGCGGAAAGCGGTAAGAAAAGAAGTCTTCATCACTTGCAATTTCACAACGTTTTATAATACCCTACGGTGGACCGAGTAACGTTCGAACTTACTGATGGAATCTAGAAATTTTATAGCTATATCAGGAAACTGAGGGGAAGAGAGGATGTTGAGACATTATAGATAGGGATGGAGAAGAAGTTACTAAGGATTAAAAAGGAAACGTTATTAAGTAACTGGTTCAGTGAGACCATTATGGATTATAATTCAGTAATAGCAAGAGTTTTATCAGAAAAAAAGCCTATCCGCATAGTTGGAAGTGACCATACTAGAAAATCTGAAATTAAATATGAAGATATCTAAGGAACTAAGGAATCTAAAGAAAGCGTAAAGGGGCCGAGTGGATAATATTACTACGAATGTATCTAAAGATAGCAGGACGTGACCATGTCCCTTATCTGGAAACATTATTTAAATTGATTCTGGATACTTGTTGTTACCAGATGACTAGAAAAGTGCGATAGTAATTCCGGTCCATAAAGGTGGGGTGCCGCATAGGGTCGAAGGACTATAGGCCGAATCAGCTTGACACCAGTGGAACGTAAATTAATGGACAGATTAATATGCAACCATATCAGACGTGTCTGTGAGGAACGTAAGTGGTTTTCAATTCAGCAACTTGGCTTTAGGCAAGGATGTTCATAGCGAATCTCAGTTAATTGGCTAGTTGCAAGATATCTTTGATGAAATGGGAAGGGTAGGTCAAATTAATAGTGTAGCACTAGATCTTTCAAAAGGCGTTTCACAGAGTGAGCCATAAAATGGTGCTAAGTGAAGTAAAACTATTGGAGTTGATGAAAAGGTGATTTGCTTGGTAGAAGAATTCCTAAAAGGTAGAAAGAAAAAGTTAGGGGTAGGAAATGCAGTATCAAAAGAAGTAGGAGTGAACATGGGAATCCCACAGGGTTAGTGTATTGGGACCAATTGTATTCGTTATTCCAATGAATGATTGTGTTAAAGGCTTATTGTCAGAAGTTACGTTATATTAGAACGAAGTCTTCTCGGCGTTGAGAATGTATGAACTGTTTCTCGGGTGACTAGCCGAGTCAAGAATGTGTTGTACACGATACTTCGGCGACTAAATCATTGTAGCCATCTTCTGGTGACACCACCAGAAGATGGCGACAATGTATTTATTCGCGGAAATATCGTGTGACAACACATTCTTGACTCGGCTAGTCACCCGAGAACATTTCATACAGAAGTTACATTGTTTGCAGATTACATTATGTTATACAAAAGGATCAAAACGGTAGAAGACTGTTTAAACATCTGCAGGGTGATCTAGATAGGATAACTAGCTGGGTGAGGTCAACATGGAATGAAGATAAATGCAAAGTAAAGTGAGCTTATTATGCACACAGATAAAATGCTAAAGATTGATTATGATTATAAACTGGGAAAGGAGCTGCTTTCTGAAGACTCGAAATGTAAATATCTTGGCGCAACAATTTAAAACAAACTTAACTGAGTAGTACATATTGTACAGGTAATAGGGAAAGGGTTCAAAATCCTTCATCTGTTGGAAAGAGTGATGAGAGGATGCACTATAGAAGTAAGGGAATTAAGGTACAAAACTCTGGTCAGATCACTGCTGGAATATGGAGGTGTAGTATGGGACCCACATTTTGGGTTGGAGGGGATTATACTCGTAATATTACTGTTTATATATGGCTCATCATCTGTGTCACGGGACGCCACGTATAATATTACTAACCTTATTTTCTTGTTAGGATTGAAGAAATTCGTACGTTTCTTCGATACTCTTCATCAATTCAAAATTAAACATTAAAGAACCACACTTATTTTGTTTTAATACCCTTTAATTAATACGATTTCATAACTTGATATGTTGAACATTAAATTAGACTTTAACATATTACAGTGTTACTGTTCTCCAATGTCCATAATCTCCTTCAATTAACTGTTTTACCTACAGCCACAAGCCGCAGTTTTTTTTTTTTTTTTTTTTTTTTTTTAGCAATCTGTGTCGTGCCCACTTATTTCATTTCTCCACGCTCGCTCATCTTTCTTTTTCTTTTTACTCTCTGATATTCTTCCTACACTCACAGTCCATAGTTCAGAGATTAATCATATACATTGCCATAGAAATAACTCTCATTCAACTTGAATAAATATCAAAAATTACTAAGCGAAAAATATTACACTAAACAAAAAGTAAGAAAAAAGGAACAGAATCAATAATTCTTTAAGTATTAGGAGACTGGGGTACAACAAAAAAGTTTGAATATTATACACGGTACAGAGAAGGGCTGCAAGATTTGCCTTTGGAAATTATCGCAAAACACAATCGGTAGTTAATATAATAAAGGAGCTTGAATGGGATTCATTGGAGGATAGAAGGAGGGTGAAGCGAGTCATGGGAGTGTACAAGGCATATATTGGTGACGAAATATGGAAAGATATTGGTGGGAAAATTAAGAGAAGTGCTTGGAAGCTGAACTCTAATTCTTGCTTACCTGGAAGATATAGGCAGGAGCATAATACTTGACTGTGTCGAAAGGAAACCATGCAAAGAATGGCAGCTCTGAATGGAGGAGCGCAGATAACATCCAGGACAGCGTGGTTCCCAGCCACAGCAGCAGCGTCAGCACCGTCAGCAAGTGTCCGCGACTCTCGTATCCGTCCTCATCTGCAATGTAGCTCGACTCTTAATAACTATTCCTGTCGTTATCGGAGTGACCAGTAAGATCAGAAAGTTTTAGGGAACATCTTAGAAATCTAGGATTGTTTCCTGGTTTTGATTTGTTTTTAAAACTTAACAAATTGAATAAAGCGAAAATAAAATTGTCTCTACACTAACAGTTAATTTTTGCGTTTATAGTGCAAAAATGGAGATAAATGCGGCAATGTTTTAACTATGTTGGTTGTGTCTTCTCCCGACACATTACAGCAGTTAGATATGTGCTACTGTCTGAGCGTTGTTTATCTTTTTGGCAGTTGACTACCCGTTTCAAACAAGTCAAATGCAGGCAGGTACATTGCGCGGATAATTATTTTATTAGTAGAATGGATTTTGGATGTACTGAACATCAGTGGTAAAAATAATAATAATATAGTTCCTTTGTTGAATGTCTTCAATGAATATTTCCACAGTAAGTGGTAAATGACTCTCGTATAAAAATTGTTTAATGTAGGAATTGAACCAGTTTTAATATGACAGAATAATTTACCCGCTGTTGCGTTTGCTCGTTTTAATATGAGACGAGCCGCTAAAATTATTTTTGTATTCTTATAAAAATATAACAAGTAATTAGTACATGATTAATTGACTTTCGGGTTTTGCCGCGATGTTTATTTCATTACCTAAGCTTTCGGCTGGTATCCTCCAGCCTTCGTCAGTTGTGTGAGGAATCCTGCTTGGTGCTGTGATAGTAATTATCAGCTATGTGATGATTCCTGCTTGGTACTGTGATAGTAATTATTAGCTATATGATGAATCCTGCTTGGTACTGTGATAGTAATTATCAGCTATCTGATGAATCCTGCTTGGTACTGTGATAGTAATTCAAAGAATGAACTCTTCACTGAAGGTTTACTGCATTTGTCATACTCAACATACTCCTTTGTGAAATCACTTGGTAGTCAGCCGGTGTACATCGCAAGAATTATTAAAATTTTTTATCAGCTCTTATATATTCACTCAACGTTAAACTCAAGTTTACTAATCACCGCAGTAATATTTTTACAGCTGCACATTTAACACCAAGTAAATGTCCATTCGTCATTGGTTATAAACACATATTAATCTTTAAGCACGTTGAGATTATAAATCAACTTACCGTAACACGACCATTAACAACATTGAATCTCAGATTCATTTCCCTGTCCAGAAGGGACTAAGGCTAATGTCATACACAGCTACTGACGTGGTGATCATTCCTACGAGAAATAAAGAATATTTGACGTACTTAGCATTTTTTTTCGTTATTACATCCAGGTTGCAGCAATTCACCATGTACTGAATGGACGTGCAGCAAATAGAATCCCACACTCTGTCTTTGGTGTTGACAAGTTAACGGCACCACAGCGGAATCCGCCAGTCATTACTTTATTCTCCTTTACAGGAAAAGTGTGTCGCATCAACACTTGGGATCTATGTTACGTGGTTTCCTTAGATATGTATGGCATTGCCTTGACTTGCAGGACCAGGGCTTGACAGTGTCCGCATGCTAGCCTAAACTGCTCAAACTAATATCCTATTTTAAATACTCCCTCTCACCCCCTGCTGCCTTAAATACTATCATTAACTCTCTACCCATATGAGTGAATCTTACAATTATTAATTTTCATTCAGCTATCTTAAATATTAACTTTAAAGTTTCTAATTATAACGCCCTAGTCCCTCCTAATAAGATGTTACACAACAACAACATATTTTGTTAAAGTGCTGTATATCCTATGGCTTTTTTTTTTTTTACTGAATATGAAAAAGTGTTTTAACCACCAATTTCATGCAATTTTTTACCTTTTAGCTTTTAATGCAGTTGCTTTCCTTAAGCAAAAGATGAAAACTCAAACCAGTTCCAAAGGAATTGTGAAAAACATGTTTACAAGGGACACCAAGATGACATTTTAAGAATTCCCCATACTACCTTCAACACACAGACAAAGAAAATAACTTTTCAGCATGTTCCTTTAGTTTAGTCGTGTTTAAATCGAATGTATGACCTAAGTGAATAATTTTATTTGTTTCGACTTTCTGCAGAATATTTCGACCAACACTCGATACGAATGTCTCTATGCTCCAATACAAAGAAGCATTGTGCAAGCACCGGACAATTTTCTTAATATTATGGTTGCTTTAAAAATTTTATTGCATTGTAAAAATGAATATCTGTTTGATATCGTACTTCAATGAATCTCCAAAGAACCCGAATGCAACAGTCGTAGAAGTATATTTTTAGAAAAATTAGCTCAGAAGTATACTAAATCGATTTTTGGAACATGATAAATGATAAATATGTAACTATCGTATTAGAAGAATCGAACCTTGCTTCTTTTAGTCTTGATTCTTCGTTAGCTGTTTCAGCTATCTGCTTTGTGAGCTAGTGAATTTTCCATATAGAAAAAGGGGTAATACAGTGACGGAAATTAAAGTGCAACACCTAGTCGGAGTTCTGATAAATAAGTATACCCGTATGAAGAGTATTAAATTATTAAAAATTGAAAGTTTTATATATAATAGTATGAGAATTACGGTGCTATTTATTATGAAAAATCGCTATTTTTTTTTAGCGTATTAACAGTGTGGTGTAACATGACACTTTTTTGTCCACAAGTTCTTGTTGACCAAGGATGCCAAGGCGAATAGTGACGACCCTTTACATTCAAATGTATAACTGTGAGAGAAATCGAGAATTGGCGTGTTTGAAATGGGTGCATCTTATCATGAAATCTCCAGAAGGATTGGCCGTAGTGCAATGTCAATATAAAGACTTGTTACACAGTGGATGAAAGAATGCGTTAGTACTCCTAGAGTAGGCACAAGTCCATACAGAAGGACAACAGCATGTGAAGACCGCCAAACTATGTGGCTGTCTGTTGCTGGCAGAAGAATTACTGCACTCTCTGACTCCTATGCGATGTCTTCCTTTAATGTGATTTCATTGTCAGCATCGTCTAAACTGGAGTAGTGCAAAACGCAAATGGACACGTGAATTGCATATATCTGTGTTTAGAGATGAGTCTCTCTTCTGTCTGTCGCAAAATGATAATCGACAACATGTACGCAGGCGTAGTGGAGAAAACGGCTTACCCTGCTGTGATTTCTTCAGAATGTCACACAGATGCAGCCACTGGTGTCATGGTTTGGGGGCCAATCAGTTTCGACAGCAGGACTGAGTTGTTCGTTGTTGAAGGCTCAATGGTAGCCCACCACTATGTGGAAAGGATGCTGCACCCTATTGTGATACCCTTCATGTTCACCATCCAAATCGCATTTTCCAACAGGATAATGCCCGTCCTCATACTGTGGCCATCACAACACAAGCCTTGCTAGGGAATACGATTACAATTTGGACCACACGGTCCCTAGATTTGTCCCAGATAGAGCATGTTTGGGATGCCAGGAGTAGACACATTAGACAACATGGTCATTCAGCACAAACTGTGCGACAACTGATTGCACAAGACATGCAGACTTAGAGAGGTGTATCCCAAGAAGTCATCCGAACATTTATTGCTTCAACGTCGGCAAGGATCCACAAATGTATAGGTGATCAAGGTGGGCGCCATTCTTACTGAAAACTGTATCTAAAAGTAATAAACTTAGCCTGATACATTTCAGTTTATCATTTCTTCTGGGTGTGACCCTTGATATATCTACAAAATTTTATAAAATTCCCCCATTTCTGTCTGAGTGTTGCACTTTTAATTTCCTCCAGTGTAGTTGAGAGTACGGTATATTAACATACAACTAAGGAAGTGCCACAGAATGGTACGAGGACAAGGATATTTATTAGATGCAAATGCAAACTCGATGAAAAATAGCGTTTTTACAAAGTTAACGTCTGGCTACCGCCGACAATATTTGCAGCATTTGGAAGTCTGATTGCTAGCGATACTTGTTGTCTTTGATAAGAGGGGACGTAATGATCCTACCGCTTAATGGGAGGATGCTGGCATCGCAAGAGCTTACGACTGGTAGGAAGAAATTCCCTGTCAAAGGGAAAGGTGCGACCAAAGAGCTAGGGTTGGAAAAAAATCATAAAGAGGTGCTATTCATTCCTATTCGGAGCAGGCTGCTGGAAGGAGTCAGTAACAGATTTGAAAGTAGCAGGTAGAGTTGGGTTGCTCGCATTAACGTTTGAGAGGAACTAGCAAATTCCTTGGTAAAGTTCCCTACGCTTTATGGACTTGCATTCACATAGCCTAGCTTCATTCAACGATCGTTAACTGCATTTGTACCAGTGAGGGTTCTTAGGCGATCTGCACAGTTAGAGCCAGGAGATAGGGTTCAGAGGCCTTTCTACTGTACAAGTTTGTAGTTGTTTTCACTCCAGGTCTGTATGAAATAAACTGCCGTGGGGA
>CM061921.1:194044776-194067505 GCA_031002005.1 Vandiemenella viatica
ACTTTGAACTAAAGTTCTATTCCATATGTGGAATTTTTGATAATATTTGCATATATGATTTTAATATGTTGACTTTTTCAATGTTTGATATTGACAATAATTTCAAGGTGTGAGTGAGGAAACATTTCAGTATTTTTGTAGTAATTTTGGTATGAATGGAGACCAGAGCAACCGCACAGGTTTGGGATAGGATTAGTTTTGGGAATTTTTCTAAATTTTTGGGAGTTTCTTAGTAATTTTTGGGATTTTTAAATTTCTTTTTGGGTTTTCTTTCTTTTAAGATGTTCAGCCAGTTTTTGTTCCAAAAATGACTTCAATCTTCAGGGGGCATGTAAGGTATCCCTCATTCTATTTTCAATATTTAGTAGGATTTCGACCGAATTTAGGGTTTGTTTTAGTACCCGGTACCACACTTAAAAGCGAGTTGACAACACTTTTGCATACACCGAAGTTAATAAATCACACATAACTAACATAAATAAACTATAAACTGCATTAAAGCCACGATATTTCAGTAGAAATAGGCTATTTCACATAAGAATAAACTTTCGATAACAGATACTAACGTTGGTTGGCGAGATGTTTGGAACCGATTTAAATGAAGTAAACGTTGAATAATTGAAAATAATATGCATAAATAAACCTTTTATCATGGGTAATACACATTATTTCGGAGATAAATAAGTAATTTCAATAAAGGAAAAACCTAACCCATAAATTTTGGCATATTCCAGTTTTAGTATTTCCGAAGTGATTTCAGTACAGTAAAGACAATAAAGAACCTATATTACACAGGCCTAGATGCACCATAACCATAACTTAACATTTAAATATAGTTTAGTAGGACTTTTAAAGAAATAAACTGGATGATAAAATAACAGTCTGAAGCAGAAATGAAAATAATTCATTGTAATAAAACTATGAACATGTTGAGGCCCCAAAAGCAGCAATAATAATTCCTGAGACAGCCTAGTAGATAAATTAACAGGTTTCTGATAATTTGAAAGCATCTAATAACTATAAGAAGTAATTATATGGGATTTTTAATACTCATTTTTCTTAAACAGTTCACATACATAATTTTGGTCTTTTAAGTAGTTTCAGGATTTTAAAAGTAGAAAAACAAGCAGTAAATAAAATAATCTTTCAGTTTTATAGGTTTTAAATAGTTTCAGTCTGTAGAATATGAAATATCAGTGAGTAAATAGACGCCAGTAAATCGATCAATTTGTCCAACTTTTAGGAATAAATTCCAGCACTTTAAAGCCATTTCAAGAGCACTAATGACATTTAAATACTAGCTAACACACATAATTAATTTTCTAGACACATTTAAAGACATTTCACTAACCTGTTTTATGTTAATCCATCGAAATAATGTTAATCACTGCACATAAAAATGCTTCACACCAATTGTAAACACTGCCACACAATATAAAGTAGAGAATAAATTAAAACAGACAGGAAGCGATGTAAATTCACATAAATCTGATAGTTTACAACACTCTAAGTAATTTTAAACAGAAATGAACACGTAAAAATTGAACACTCAGTTTTGGCAATTTATCACTTAAAAGCCTACTTTGATTCCGGGATAAAAATTAGTTTATCATAAAAATCCATTCTTTTAGCTTCCTACATAATTATTTCAAGTCATTTAAGGCCATAGCACCGACGTTATAGGTTTCGTAAGTTCACGCTGCAGAAAACACACGTGTAAATCACTAAATAATTTATGGTCTCAGATAGCAGCTACAAGATAAAATAAGCACTAAAAGATGCAGTTTAAGGCAGGCTTCACTGTGATAATTTTTCCGGCGCAATAATCTAAACTTTCGGAGCTATAAATAAAAACATGAATAATAGCCACATTTGACTGTTAGATTTTTTCGGTTTCCCATAACTCAATAAATTTAAACGAAGTTCACATTGAGAGACAGTCTAAAATCAGGAATAATATTTTAAACATAATTTCGAGAGAATTACTAAAGCCGATTTTAAATAAGAATATAATTGAACACTGACTTAAGTGGTAGGCAAACTAACACATCCATATTTGGTAATTTGTTGAAGACCAATGTACCACGTGATCTCAAGTTAATATAAGGCAACTAAGAGGCGGGAATTTGGTCGGCAGTCTTCAGTGTCATTTGTAACGCGGTGGTGAAAACGTCGGGTGAGCTCCGTTCGGTCTGGCGGAACGGGCTGGTACTTGAACCAACCAAGGATGAAGGAACGCGAGAAACAGCAGCCATGTTGTAGTTTTGTGGTGAACATTTACTAACCAAGCAACTAGTCAGTTACATTCAGTTTTTGGGGGTTTTAAAGTCGCGTTGCTCTGGAATCGCAACTTGTAATTTTTGGAGACGATTTCAATCCGATTGCCTGTGCTAACAGTGTTTTATAACATTCATGTGAAAATTTGGAAGAATATATGACTTTTGATTTCGACTTGAGACTTTCATTTATTAGCATACTACCTTTCTTGCAGAAGGTTAGCCTGCAAGTGGCGACTGTGGTCATTTGAACTGTTAGCAATATTAATTCTACACGGTTTCATAACTTTAGAAAATCTTGGAAACATCTGGTCAGGTGACTTAGCGATACCTCAACCCCAGTACTCGACTTGTCCCTGACAAACTCGTGTACATATGGAGGGCAAACATTTAAAACAATTCCGTTTTCCTTTACAAATCGATAAACATCTGAATTTAAATATTCATTTCCATTATCACATCTTAGTTTTTTAATAGTTTTACTGTCAAATTTTCAATTTAATTTACATATGCAACTAGACAATCATAAACTTGACTTTAGATTTGATATTGTAAAAACGAGCTGCTTTGCTATAATCATCTATAAAGGTTAGAAAGTATCTTTCACCATTCATACCAAGAGTTGAGTGAGGCCCACTTAAATCAGTGTGAATAATTTCTAAAATCCCTTCTGCTTTGCTTCTATTATTTTCAAAAAATAAATTTTGCATTTTGTTTTCAATACAAACTATACACTTCATATATTCAGACTCTAAACTTTTAGGTAAACCAACTGCTAATTGATCTTTACACAAAGTATTTAAATAGTTAAAATTTACATGACCCAATGTGTGATGCCGTTTCTCCTTTTCAGTCATAGAATCACTGTTACTCACAATACTTACATTAACATCTTTCTTAAAAATGCTACTTGTCATTTTATACAGATTACCTTCCTTCATAGCAATTGCAATTAGCCTGTTATTTTTATCAAAAACTTTTGAAACATTTCCAACAGATACAATCTTGTGCTTGTCTGTTACTTTTGCATAACTAATCAAAATTCTATTCATGTCTTTAACATAAAATACATTTTCCATATTAATTTGAATGAATTTACCATAAACAGAAAAATAACTAACTACATTTCCTATCTTAGTTGCTTCCAAAATTTTCCCATCAGCAATCTTTACATCTACAGGCTTTTCCAAAGTTACACACTCAAAAAAATACTCTTCGTTATTTACAACATGGTCTGCACAACCACTATCCGATAACCAATCAATTTTATTCTGTTCTTTGTTGCCTGTGTTCATTTTATTTTGCACCATCAAGTTCCTAACCTCTGTTACAAAACTGCTCGTTGCACTTTCACTATACTGGTATTCTTGACCATGCCGATACTGGCCGTTTCTGGATCTCTGCTGCTTACTTCCGCTCCACGGTTGATCGTTGTTGTGAACCCTTAAGGTTCCACGTAAATGGTTATTTCCTCTGCTTCTTCTTTGATAATGCCTGCTGTGTGCTGTGATTCCTTGTGCCTCTTTCATTCATTTCACTTCGACAACAATCTCTCTTTAAATGAACTCTTCTTCCGCATCCCCAACACAATTGTTCCTGACGACTCGTATCTGATTTTCTCATACTATGGAATGCATTTGTTTTTACACATTCACTATCACCTTTGTCTTTCAAGTCCATTAATCGAATTTTACTCTTAACAAATTCAACAGTTTGAATCTTCTTCTTCCGAAACATCGACCAAATCTCCGATGTAGCTCATTGAATCTGACAAAGTTCTTAACATGTAGTTTATTTTTTCTTTCTCAGTCACTTTAGCCCCAGTTGCTTTCAATTCGTTAACTGTCTTTTCAAAATCACTAAAGAATGTCGCTGTTTCATTGTAGTCTTTTAACTTCAATTTTTCCAGTTTGTTTCTACAAATTATTTGGAGTGGAGTCGATTCCTTGGAGTATAATTCGTCGAACTTAGTCATTATTTCATAAGCATTCACTTTATCACTTACAAACTCAAGTTGCTTATTCGTAATACCACTATTGATGTAGTTTACTGCATTCAGATTTTCTTCTTCCCAAGTTTCTGCATTATCCACACTTGTTTTTTCTCTTGAAGCCACTGTATAACATTTCTTCATCTTTAGATACATTGTTATTCTTTTTTTTCTAATTTCCAAAGTCCTCGCCGTTAGAAACCAGTATAACAAAGTCCGACATTTTTACTTGAAATAAAACTTTCTTAAACACTCGTCAACACTTTTCCTTTACATAAGCCACAGACCTTTTGTCAACCACGCTCAGCTACCACTGTTAATACTATCTGCTACCATATTAATTATGTAAACCACACTATACAGTCTGTAATTACTACTTTTATTATGGCACACACACATTACAATTCATAACTACATGTTAACTCCACTACAGTCAGCCAGCAACTACTTGATGTACATCCAATGATATAGCAACCACCAGAACATTCCACTCTGCAATCGATACCAGGTCAAGTCAGATATAAATGTACTATACTCAACAGATATAAATAACAGTGCAGCACATAATAACGAAATGGAATTCCATTCAGTGATGTCATATGGCATAATTTTTTGGGGAAACTCTTCACAAAGTAAAAAAAGTTTTCGCTAGCACAGAAAAGAGCTATTAGGATGTTGTGTAGGGTGAAACCAAGAACCTCTTGTAGACAACTCTTTAAAAAACTCAGTATTCTTATAGTGACCTCTCAGTATATATATTCTCTCATGTGCTTTGTCACACAACATTTTAAACTGTTTACATCTAATTCACCTGTACACAATTTCAATACAAGAAACAGAGTGTGGAATATCAAACAAGAAGTAAAACATGCAGCCCAAGAAAATCTTCAAAAAAAAAGTGTATGCAAAGTTAAAATGTATGCGGACAGCCACGGACGTGGAATATCTTCAAAATTGAATGAATGCGTAGGGGAACTAAGGTCGTTTGAAGTAGAGGGTCTGGTATAGCCAAATGCAACTTTGGTTAACGTTATTAGCAATAATGATATGTCTAAGCTTACAAGTAAGGATTTTGTAGTAATTATAGGGGGTGCCAACGATGTTTATAAAAATCAAACAGCCGATGCAATATCTGCACTAGAAAATACTTTTTCAAAACTATCATAGTTGTAAATGTTCCTAAACGATATGACCTTTCTAGTTGGTCATGTGTAATTGTGGAAATAGATAAGGCCAATTTCATGTACAAATCAATATATAACTGTGTAAATGTGGAAATAGATAAGGCCAACTTGATGTACAAATCAATTTGTAACCATTTCAGTAACGTAGATATGGTGGACATTAGTAGTTTAGATAGGTCATATCACACCACACTAGGCCTACATCTGAACTTTGCAGGAAGAAATGAAATATGTAATTCAATCTCCAGTGTAATAAGGAATAGGTTAGACTGCCAGATATCATTTCAGAACCAACCTGATTGTTTTTTAGAAATAACCAACACCCCACATCAGAGATTGATAGGGGCTGTTGGTCAATAGATAAACACACAAAGGCAAATCAAAGTGTAATGTTAGAACATAAGCCAGATACTTCAAATCTAGTTATTAAGACAGACAATCAAAATAATGTTACTAACCCTATCAGGAACATATCACTATATCATCAAAATGTTCAGTACCTAAGCAATAAAGTAGATTATTTAAGCAATACAATAAATTCAAAGAAATATGATATAGCTGTCTTTACAGAACATGGCTGTAAATCTAATGAGATAAATACCATGCAAATAGAAAATTATGTCCTTTTAAGCTCCTTCTGCAGAGATAAACATAAAAGTGATGGTGTATGTATATACTGTAATATAAACATGAATTGCAAAGAAATAGTTTGGTTAAAAGACTATGGTAAAGAGATGGATTTTGAAGTTGTAGGTGTAGAAATATATATAAGTGTAGAAACCAGTGTCCTTATAATTGGAGTTTATAGATCTCAAAATGGAGATATTAAATCCTTCTATAGATTGTTTTCAAAACTTTTAAACTAAATCACTGTTCTATATCAAAACATTTAAACATTGATGGGCTCTCACAGGACAGATGGGTTGAAATGTTCAATGATACCATTGATGCATATGGCTTAACTAACTTAATCACAGGGCCCACTAGGGAAACAAGCAGTTCTAAGACTCAGCTGGACTACATAATCTCAAACATTTCAAGTGATATTTGCAGAAGTTCTGATGTAGAAAATTTTGTTGCTGATCACTATGGTCAGGAATTATTTATCAATTATCACCATGGAAAAAATAAAATAAGCAAAGGAATATCTGAATCAGGTAGAAGCATGTCCAAAAAAATGTTACTAAACTTTTAGAAGAACTCAAAAAACTCAACTGGAGTGAGATAAAATATATGAAAGATGTAAACAATGCCTGGGAAATCTTTTGTACAAACTTCAGTAGGTTTCTTGAACTCTCTTGTTCCTTAGTAAAAAGAGTTTTAAAAACTAATAATGGAGTCAAAATTCCTGTAACAGTTTCATGTCTAAAGATGAGCATGATATGATGGATGCTTTTCTTTTGTACAAGCAGACGGTCTCAGCTTTTACAAACAGAGGTACAAAAAATACAAATTAGAATATTTCAATAAAATAAAAACTTGTAAGGCAGAATACTATGAAAAAAGAATTTTAGAATCTTGTAATCTACCAAAAGAAGTCTGGAAAATTGCAAAAGATATATCTGGACTTAACAAATGCACTAGTAATGTTCGTGATATCTCTTCAATAAGATTAAATAACTGTGTTTTAAATGACCCTGAGAAGGTAGCCAATGCTTTCAATGAGTATTTTTCTGGTTTCCCTCCTCCTAATGCAAGCACAAATAGTATGAAAACAAACAATTATGGTGGTTCAATTGACTCTACAACCCCCAGGAAGTTGCCCAAATGTGATAAAACAATTTTCCTTAAACAGGTAACAGAAAATTAAGTTAGTTCCACAATAAGAAAATTAAAAAACAAACGTAGCTGTGGCTAATATGATATTTCACCATGGCTACTTAAACAGTGTTTTGCACCTATTCTTACCTTCATAACTCATTTAATAAATATGTCACTTATTACAGGTGAATTCCCCAATATCCTAAAAATATCAGTTATCAAGCCACTTTTTAAGAAAGGCTGATAGACAATTATTGAGTAATTATAGACCTATTGCTCTCATTTCCACGTTTAGTAAAATACTAGAATATGTGATTTCTGCTCGAATAACAAAGTTTTTGGAAACAAATAACCTAATTAATAATAGACAATTTGGTTTTAGGAAGGGACTATCAACAGTCAGTGCAATAACAGAATTTATAGAAACCCTTCTTGAAAACCTCGATAATAATAAACTATTCAGCAGCAGTTTTTATGGATTTATCAGAAGCATTTGAGACAGTGGATCATACCATATTGCTGGAAAAAATCAAGATATATGGGATCAGAGGAATAACCTCTGATTTATTAAAATCATATCTGAGTAATAGGTGGCAGCAGACTGAAATACTTCAAAAAAACAGCAGAGGAACACATAAAATTCAAATCGAAAAAATGCTTAGTCAAAAGAGGGGTACTGCAAGGATCTATTCTGGGCCCCCTCCTTTTCATCCTTTATGTCAATGATAATACCTCAACAGGACAATAGCTGTACTATTTCTTATGCTGATGATACTACAGTCTTAACCTCAGATACGAATAATACGAGTTTACTTAAAAGTATGCAATTTAAAATTGATGACATTTACCATTACTGCGTGAACAATATGTTGAGCCTAATTCCCTCAAAAACTGTTTACATCTTATTTAAGAAACCATACAAACTTGAACTAGGTAAAGACCTTACATGTGGTGCTGAAAATATTCTACAGGTAACATCCGCTAAATTCTTAGGTATCACAGTAGATTCCAACCTATCATGGGAGGAACATATTAATGAAACCTGTAAAAAGATAAACAAAAATTCCTTTGTATTAAAAAGATTATCTCATTACCTCAGAAAAGACTTTAAGCTAACAGTGTATTATGGATTGATACACTCAATCTTAACTTACGGCATCGAAATATGGGGAGCCGCTGCACACTGCTTCATGGACAGGTTATTTAAGGTACAGAAAAGGGTTCTTAGATTTATATTCAGTATAGGACATAGAGATTCATGTAGGTCCATTTTCCAGCAGAATAAAATATTAACACTTTATGCCTTGTACATTTTTAAAGTAATACTCTTGGTAGTAAACAGCTCAGACAAAACAGTAACCAACCGTAGCATTCATAACCATGGTACAAGAGGTGAAGATAACTATTTTCAAATGAGAGTAAACAAAAAATTTGCAGAACAAGATCCATTTAAGAAAGGGGTAATATTTTACAACAAACTCCCCAAGGAAATAAAGTTGCTAAGAGGAGCTAAATTTAAAAGTTAACTAAAAACATACTTAGCTAATAAAGTTTTATATTCCATAAAAGAATTCTGATGTAGTATTCAATTTATTTTGTCTTTTATGTGTGTAACTAGTATTAGAATGCTATGTGTGTAACTAGTTTTAGAATGATATATATGTAAATAATGTGAAATGTAAGTTAGAGGTAGTAATGATGTTAATTGAAAAAAAAAAACAAAAACATTTATCTAGTTATATACTTTGACTTGTACAAATCTGTACAAACTACAGGCACTGGAAATAAACCAATCAATCAATCAATCCGGAATAACACCTCACGTGATTAATGCACGCCCCCTAGCGCGACGTGGCTTTCCTCTCCACCCCCCCCCCTTTTCCTCCCTCGCGTGTGGCTCGTACCTTTTTTTCCTATTGAATCTAACAGACATTTTGTACTGTTTTCTCTTGTCAGACTATCGTAAATTACATACGGAGATAATTAAATGACGGAAGGAAGTATTCACATGCCGTTGTGTGTTTTGTAACTATTTTTAACTGTGACAAATAATTTGAATGGAAAGCTACGTGGCCTGGCTCGGAACCCCCCCCCCCCCCCCCACGTAGCTCACCGTAGCTTTCCAGCCAACCCCTCCCCCACTAGACTGAGCCACGTAGTATATGCACGCTCCTTAATCGATTGAAAACTGAAATAAAAAATTGCATCCCTAAGCAGATTGGTACGTGGTGTGATTAAGGTTCATATTACTGAAAGAATTTCGTCATAATTAGGCTAGTAAGAGAAGAGTTTAAGTGATATTAGCACAAAACTTTTTACTTTCAATACATTTCAATGTAAGAAATTAAACAATCGCAATTTTGTTCCATCACCGCCATAGAAGTCTTAACAACATCAAACAATTTGGCAGTTTCTAATCATTTTAAAAATGGAAGGAAATGTTAGTCGATCACGTGTTGTGAGACTCTTTTTAACATTTTCTGTTCTAAACAGATTCACCGTCTGTCTCGTATGTAGGAACAGCGTGTGTGTTATTTGTTGAATGCGGCTTCACTTGATTTGCTGTTCAATGTAGTCAGACTGAAACAGACAGAGTGTTATAAGTGAGCTCCATACGGCACAAGGGGGGAGTGTGTGCTGAATGTAACAGCAATACTCTGTGCAGTGGAGAGTACCTACTCAGCATTCTATTTAATTTAATTTAATTTAATAGCAATGGAGCACAGGCTCCGGTGGCAATTTCCTTTCCAAATAATGCAGAAGGCACTGAGGTACAAGCGAAATGTTCTATTTTGAAATTAATTTGTAAATTGACGTCACTGTAGTTATTAACATCTGACAGACGCAAACAGCGCAGTCCAGAGGGGGCGCACAGCGCATAACGGAACAGCCGCAGTGCCGCCAACTGTTCCTTACAAAATCACAGTCGTTGACTCAAAACTAAATGGCAGACGCAGTGGATTTTTATCGTTCCATGTGGTTTAAGATCTGGCTGCATAATTTATACTTTTATTGTAACATGAAGTCTGAAATCCAGCTGCATGATTAAAACTTCATTTGTTATTCCATCGAAATGCGATTTTAGTGAAAGACTGGTTGCACAAAATTAAGCTGCAGGTACCAGCATGGAGAACTATTTTTCTTTAAACATGCGCTAATTTGTTTGGAAATTAAATTAATCATTATTTAATTTCTAATTAAACTGAAACTTGAATTATAATATCCTTAACAATATCATAATAAAAATAAATAACTAAACATTGTTCGCATAAACTCAACATCGTGTCCGTGCTGTATGAAGCTATCAGCTAGTGTAAGCTGTAAGACAGGAATATTTCGGCGACCAGCAAACATCTGGTATATCTGGGATACAGCAAATACCTCACTGCCTGTTCTTTCGTTTGCGTGATATCTTGTAAAAAGTAATTCTCTCCTAACAGTAATAAATTCTCCCACTCTGCAGGTATGGCTGTGACTGTTTACTATAGACCAGTCTGTTGAGTCTGGGCACTGAGTCGGAGGAACCTGGTTCGATTCCCGGAGCGGCCATCTATTCCTTCTTCAGTTTTCCATGGTTTATTGAAATCACTCTAGGTGAATGACGGGATGGTTCCTCCAAAAGGCTATTGCCGAATTCTTTATCTTCATATACGATTACCAACAAATTTCGTGACACAAATTCCACTGGGTTTTTCACCACTCCGCCCCTCCTTTTGACACTAGCTGGACTGACCCCGTTATGGTAGCACACATTTTCAAATTTTAAATTTAGAACTTCACTAAAACAGCAACGTGATAACATGCTCAGAACTACACCACCGTCACGACACATGTGAACGCATTACATAGTTTGCAGTTTTGTGTCTGATTCCAAACCGAGCGTCGTGGGTGAGTGGTTAACGCTCTGGCCTCTCATTCGGGAGGACACCGGATCGAATTCCCGTCCGGGAATCCAGATTTGGGTTTTCCATGGTTTTCCCAAATCACTCCAGGCGAATTTAGGAATGATTCCTTCTAAAGGCCAGTTCCTATCCGTTCCATTGTCGAAAGCCCTATCCCTGTCACTATTGACCTCCACGCTCAATAAGCAAAAAAAAAAAAAAAAAAATCTATTTCATCTTTGGATACATGACATCAATATAAAAACAGAATAGGTGGTTGAATTTCATCGGTTAGTGCAACAATTACGAAAAGAATCGAGACTTTTTAATATGTATTTCCGAATGAGCAAAGAACGATTTTTTTTTTCAGCGACAGAAAAAGACTGTATACTCCCAAGAATTATTACTTAATAAAGTTATCACTCAATGTTTTGTTTTAAATATGAGAGATAAAGGATTAAAATATTTATTTTATGTTTTCGACTTACCACTTCGCCACCTTCAAAGACCCAGAAATGACGTTATTTGTGTTAGAAACATGAACTGCTGAACACCAACTGAGAAGCGAACTGTGCAACCTGAACAGCGGAAACAAAATAAATTGTAATCACGTGATATATTTAATTCTTTCCCTGTTCCCTCCCAGGCAGCTTATCGTATATAGACCCGTATAGTCAGGTGTTCTGTGGTTGTATAAATATTCATGCCTCACCACAATCTGGCACTAGATTTGAGACATAAAAGTGCGGGATTTTTTATATTATTATTATTATTCTGTGGATAAAGAGGTCAGGGATTGGAATAAATTAACAAGGAAATTGAATAATTTGCCTAAAACCCAGAAAGAATTTGAAACTAATATTCGCAGTGGGCAAAAGTAAGCGAGTACAAGAAAGGTGAAAATGAGTGAACAGCAGAATTACCACCAGAGCGCGTGTTCCATCAGCAATTAAGTAGAATTAATTAAAAAAATAATCATATTCACTAACTTCTCATGTAAACAAGTCGGCCAATATTTAAAATAAGTGAGGAAACATGTGAAGGAGAAAGAAACGGAGACTACAGAATACGTGGGCAAGCAGAGAATAAAAACGTGACGTCACTGCAGTGTTCACGTGACTCGTAAGACAGGAAACAACTCACGTCTGTCACGTGATATCACGAAACATCACGTGACGTGACGCAGTGTAATACTGGCTTAAAGTTGATCACTGTGATCGTACCACAAATTAATTTGGCAAATTCTGACAAATATCTACTTTATTTCTCCAATCAGTTTCGATTACAAACTGGGTTATGGAAATAGCGAGAACTATTAATGATGCAACACCTTTTAATCACCACGCCCGCTTCATAACGTACTGGTGAACCTTATCAAATAAGGCAGTCAAGTGTTGCCATCTGTCCACGAAACGAATAACTTCTGTGTGGTGAGTGTGTTTTGTTTGTGTAGTGTGTCGTTTGTGACGGGGAGTTTGCGACCGTCCCAGCATTCGACTAGGACGCATCATTTCGACTGTAGGCAGCAAAAAGCAGTCTCGTCTTACAGAATTTATTATAAGGAAAAGCTAAGCGTAGCATTGAACAAAGCCGTAATGGGGACACATTCAACAAGTCGTGAGCATGCTATGGAAAACCTTCTGATAACAGCTGCTGTGGAAAACCATCTGATGACCATTGCTATTCGTGATTCTTATAAATGATTCTATTGACGGTTTACTATCAGAAGTTATATTTTTTGCAGATGACATAGTATTATATTCTTCTTGTGGTCCCTATCCGTTCCCGATGTCGGTAACCATCTTGGCTGTCTCTTCTCTGCTGGTTGATGCTCGGATTAACTCCGTAGTTGTCTTGGAGGTCCATGTTCTCAGATTTTATAACCAAGAAGTTTTTCTTCTACCAGCACTTCTCTTTCCTGGTATTTTCCCCTGGAGAACAGACTGCAGGAGTTCATAGCGGCTATTATTCCTCATGGTGTGGCCAAGGTACTGAACCTTCCGTGTTTTTATGGTAGTCAGTATTTCCACGTTTTTTTTTTCATTTTGCGGAGCACTTCAACATTTGTGGTGTGGTCTGTCCATGGTATTCTCAACATTCTTCGATACAGCCACATTTCAAAAGCTTCTAACCTTTTACTGATAGTTTCTATTAATGTCCACGTTTCAACGCCATACAGGAGGACAGAGAATACATAGCAGTGCAGGAGTCTCATCTTCGTGGTAATCGATAAATTACGACTATTAAAAAGGTTATTCATTTTATTGAAAGTAGCCCTGACTATACGAATATGTGACTTTATTTCATCAGATGGATCCCATTTACTGTGGTGCCAAGATACATATACCTTGATACACATTCAATGATCTTCTGGTTAATCATAATACGGCATTGGGAGTTGTTTTTGCCAATGACCATTACTTTTGTCTTATTTATATTAATGTCAAGTCCGTATTTGTGGCTGCATTGAGATACTCTATCTATAAGATATTTTAAGCTTTCCTGACTGTCTGCAGAAATGACTGTGTCATCTACGTAGCGAATGTTGTTTATTCATTTTCCATTCAACAGCACTCCCATCTCCACATCACTCAACGCCTCCCTAAAGATATACTCTGAGTAGATATTAAATAATAAGGGGGACAGGATACAACCTTGTCTCACACCACGAAGAATTTTTACTTCATCCGTATTTTCTCCCTTCAGTCTCACATGAGCAGACTGGTTCCAGTACAGGTTAACAATAATTCTGAGGTCTTTATCATCCAAGCCAATACTTTTTAAAATTTCTATCATTTTCTGATGTTTTACCCTGTCAAAGGCCTTCTGATAATCTATAAAACAAGCATAGACATCACAATTTATATCTCTGCAGCGTTGAAATAGTACTTGGATGCTAAACAGAGCTTCTCGTGTTCCAACTGCATTTCTGAATCCAAACTGTGTAGGTGATACATATTCTTCACAGAGCTTATATATCCTTCGATGAATAACCTTCAGAAAAAGTTTTAATGTGTGGCTCATAAGGCTGATCGTTCTGTAGTCACCACATGACTTAGCTCCGGGTGTTTTTGGTAATGTAATAAACTCTGATCTGAGCCAATCTTGAGGAATTCTGCCAGAGTTGTAGACCTCATTGAACACTGAGGTCAACCACTTTGTACTATCTTCATCAAGTAGTTTAAAAAATCATCTTTCATTCCTTGTATTGCAGCTTGTACTTCAGTCAGTAAAATGCTTGGACATGTTTCACATTCAAACTGTGGAGGTTCCGGACGGCTGAGAACAGTTGTTCTATGAGTCTCTTCCACGCATCTCTGATATCTTGAGTATTACATAACAGCATAAAAACGGTAATAAGACAGTGAACAGCTGCAGGGACATCTCGACGAGATATCAAGCTGGGTGAGTCAACATGAGATGAAGATAATTCAAAGAAGAGTCAGCTTATTAGGTAAACAGATAAAAAGTTAAAGGTTGATTACGATTATAAAGTGAGGAAGAAACTCCATATTGAAGACTCAAAATGAAAATTCCTTGGCACAACAAGATTTCATTCATATTCAACTCCGAGAAAACCTCCAGCCTTACAATTTTCAACTCTGTTTCACTCATCATCCTTTATTTACCGGCACTATTATCTCGCTTTTCCAGTCCTCTGGTATGCAGCAAGTATCCAGACTCAGTTTAAATAATATTTCAAGACTAGACGACCCGTGCGAAAATTTCGATAGTAAAATACAATGAATAGTGAGGTTGAATGCTTGAAATATAATGAAAAGTAGAACCGCACTTTGTAGCAAATATTTATTTGTTTAGTGTAATAGGCACGCATCAAAACATATTACGGAACAGTTAGGAAAATTTAAAATACACTATATGTACGACAAACTGTCACTGACCCTAACAGAATACAACCAACCTGAACAATATGCACACAGCATATTAACTTCTCTGTGATATTTGTTGCTGTGTGAATAAAATGTTTTTGCAATTGTATAACAAAACTAAAGTGTTTCTATAACAGAAAAAAATATCCGAAAACATACTTATTCAATAAAAAAAGTTTATTAACTTTTCTGTGATATCTGCTATATCACCACATGCTGCTGCAATCTAGGGACTTGGCTCTGAACTTTCTCATACGCGCTACCACTTTAAGCACCAAATTCCAAAAATTCTTTCTTAAATTTATTATTTTACCTAACTGGAGACCTTAATCTATAAAACGATACGATATTTATCGATTTCGGCTAGGTGTCGAAGAAGATAAATGGATTGTAATAAAAAAACACGCTGTAGAAATAATATTGATACTTTTGCCCTTTAAGGGTCGAATTCCAAAAAATTTCTTTTATAAAATATGGTGTGACCAAAGCAGCCACCTTGGTCTTTAAACTTATACCTCATTTATTAATTTCGGTTAGGTATAAAGGAAAATAAATAGCTCATGACAGAAAAGTGCGTTGTAGAAATATTAATACTTTTGCCCTCTAAGGTTAGAATTTTGAAAAATTTCTCTCTTAAAATGTGGTGTAACAGAACCTAAGACCTTACGAAGACCTCAATCTTTAAAATGATACCTCGTTTATCAATTTTGTTTACTTATCAAGGGAGATAAATGACTCGAGACACAAAAAACGCAATTTAGAAATACTGATATTTATGCCCTTTAAGAGTTCAATTCAGAAAAAATCATTTCTTAAAATGTGATGTTACCACAGCGGAAACATTAATTTGATGATAAAGAAAACAGCAACCAGTCACATTTGCAAATATGTTTATTACACCATTACCGGTTTCGAGCAAAGTTGCCCCTTAATTTTTAGAATGATTCCACATTTATCTATTCGGTTAGTTATTAAGTAAGATAAATGGCTCGTGACACAAAAATGCGTTGTACAACCATTTATACATTTCCCAGTTAAGGGTTGAATTAAAAAAAAAATCTTTCTTAAAATATGATGTCACTAAAGCAGAGACATTACTCCTCATAATCTTACTTGATTTATCGATTTTGGTTAGATATCTAGCGAGATTAATGGCTTAAGACACAAATAACGCATTTTATAAAAATTGATCATTTTGCCCTTTAAGGGTCGAATTACGAAAAATTCCTTTCTTAAAATATAATTTTACCATGGCGGAGACCTTAGTCTTTAATATGATATCTCATTTATCTATATCAGTTAGATATCAAGGGAGAAAAATAGCTCGTGACACAAAAATGAGTTGTAGAACCATTCATACTTTTTCCCTTTAAGGGTTGAATTCCAAAAACTTCATTCCTAAAATATGATGTCACCAAATCTGAGACATTATTCCTCATAGATCTTACTTGATTTATCGATTTTGGATAGATATCCAAGGGAGATAAATGGCTCGAGACACAAAAAAAGCATTTTAGAAAAATTCTCATTTTTGCCCTTTAAGGGTCGAAAAAACGAAAAATTCCTTTCTTGTAATATAATGTTACCACGGCGGAGGACCTCAGTCTATAATATGATACCTCGTTTATCTATATCAGTTAGATATTAAGAGAGGTAAATCGCTAGTAACACAAAAACGCATTGCAAAAATATTAATACTTTTGCCCTTTAGGGGTCGAATTCCGAAAAATATCTGTCTTAATATATGATGTCACTAAAGCGGAGATCTTTATCTTTAAAATGATATTTCATAAATGATTTCAGATAGTTATACACGGAAATAAATGACTCTTAACACAGAAAACAGCATTTTAGAAATATTGACATTTTTGCCCTTTAGGGTCGAATTCCGAAAACGTCATTTCTTAAAATATGATGTGACCAAAGTGGAGACCATAAGCTTTAAAATGACACCTCATTCATTGATTTCGGCTACGTATGAAGGAAGATACAGGCTTGTGACAAAAAAATACCTTACAGAAATAATATATATGATAAGGTACAATGTCAGATTCTGATATCTTTAAGACCTCTGTAGTAATGTTATCTACACCAGCACCTTTATGTTTTTCAGCTTTCTAAGTTCCTTCATGATATCCTCAAGACGAATTTCAAATTTTTTGATCTGCTCATTTCTAATTGTGTTGTTAGGTTCGTTATCCAATTTAGACCCTCCCATTTCTGATTCATTGTCGCAAAAGTCTCACTAAATCAGTTACTTATAATCTTTGGCTTTTTAAAATCCTTAGTAACTTCTTCTCCATCCTTACCCATAAACGCCTTCCTTTTCCATTTCATCCGAAGTAACTCGCATATATCCTACCAACTGAGATTTGCATGAATATCATTGCCTAAAGCCATGCAGCCTACTTGAATAGAGCTTACATTGCACACAGATACCTGTGCTGTGGTTACATGCCAATCTCTCCATTAATTTGCTTTCAACTGATGTTAAACTTAATCAGCCGTAATTCTCGATTCTGTTTGTCACCTCTCCATTATGGACCGGTACTACTATCGCACTATTCCAGTCATCTGGTAAGCAGCAAGTATCAGGACTCAATTTAATTAACGTTTCAAGATAAGCTAAAGTGTCACATCCTATTAGCTTTTAAGGAACTGAGGAAGGTGGTGAAGGAGGCACAGCATACCAGGGTGGAGCTCATGCAGGTCCTAAGTCGCCATGACCGGCCACAATTGAACTATGCTGTGAGGAGGGTTAATGTGGAAACGGAAGTGCTACTTGGGAAAGGCATTAGTTCTGTGTTGGGGGTTGTGCCTGTGAACACCATTGGTAGGTGGGGTTTCACTAGGCATGGCCTACACCTAAATAGAAGGGGGAAGGGAGTACTTTCTGAGTTGTTAGCTAAAGCAGTGAGGGAAGCCCGTTTCCAGTGATGATGGGATCAGGACTGTGCCTTTTTTAGGTTAGGGGCTACTGGTGAAGGGACATAAATAGATTATCAAAGTGATACTGATTGCAGATTCGCGACGGGGAAAGTCACAGATATTAAAGAAATAGATGAAATGGCTGAAACAATAACTGACTGCGGTAAAAGTGGGAAAGAGGAGATAAATTCTGAAAATGTAAAGCCAGTAGTAAGGGTGTTAATGGTAAACTGTAGAAGTATAATGAACAAAGTAATCGAATTTGCAAATTTAATAGAGATGCACGAACCACAAGTAATAATTGGGGTACAGAGTTGGTTAAAAGAAGAAGTACTAGATAGTGATGGTTACAGAGTGTACCGCAGAGATAGAGGAGCAATTGGTGGAGGAGTCTTCAAACTAGTTAGCAAAACCTACTACAGTAAACTGGCATTCCTGGATCAAGACCATGAGTTACTTGGGGTAGATTTCTGGGGTAATAAAAAAGAAAAAAACAGAGTGTTGGCTGCTTACCGCAGTGGAAGAATGACAGAAGAGGATGAGGCTCTTGGGGAGAAATTAAATTCGTACTCAGATTTCAGAGGTGAGAATAGAATGATCATCATCGGCGGGGATTTAAATTTATCAGGTGTAAACTGGGAAGGGAAATGAGATAAATAACACAATGGAACATAGATTTGGAAATATCTTAATAAGGGAAGGAGGATTTACACAAGTGGTTGAGCAAAACACTAGGGAACAAAATATTTTGGATATATTTCTAATTAAGCCCGATGAAAACCTTTTGAGGTATCAAGTAACTGAAGGAATAAGTGATCATGAAGCAGTTCTGATGGATATTAGAGGATTCAGTAAACCAGCAGCCAAAATTGAAGGGGAAATAGGTACAATTATAAAAAGGCACAGGTTTCAAATTTGAAGAGATATTTCAGAGAACAATTCAGCAAATGGAAGGAAGTCTCAGGTACAGTGGAGTCAAGGTGGGAAGAGTTCAAGGAGATAATAAGAAAGGGGGAAGAAAAATTTATTCCAAAGCAGAAAATAAAGAGAAGTAGAGAACCTATGTAGGGAAGTGAGGAGGTTAAAGAGGTTGGTAAGAAAAGAACATAACAGAGTTAAGAGACAGCAGGGTAGTAGGGAATATTTAAAACAACTAAACAAGGACTTAATAACAGCAAAGAAAACGGCTAAAGATGGGTTTATGAAGAGTATTGTCAGTGCAGGAGGACCATTGACTGATGCATCTAGAAATTTCTATGGCTATATCAGGAAACTGAGGGGAAGGGAGGGTGTAGAGACACTTATAGATAAGGATGGAGAAGAAGTTACTGAGGATTTGAAAAAGGCAGAGATTTTAAGTAACTGGTTCAGTGAAAGCATTAGGGACAATGAATCAGAAACAGGAGGGTCTAATTCGGAGAACGAGCTTAACAACACAATTAGAAATGACGATAGTAAAAAATTTGATATCCATCCTGAGGAAATCATGAAGGAAATAAGAAAGCCGAGAAAACATAAAGGGGCTGGTGAAGATAATATTACTACAGATATCTTAAAGATAGCCGGATGTGACATTGTACCTTATCTTGAAATATTATCTAAATTGAGTCTAGACACTTGTTACTTACCACAGGACTGGAAAAGTGCAATAGTAGTACCGGTACATAAGGGAGGGGTGAGAAATAGAGTTGAGAATTACAGGCCAATCAGTTTGACATCAGTGGTAGGTAAATTAATGGAAAGATTGATATGCAGCCACATCAGAAATATATGTGAGGAACGTAAGTGGTTTTCAAGCAGGCAACATGGTTTCAGGCAAGGATATTCATGCCAATCTCAGTTGGCGGGATATATGCAAGATATTTCAGATGAAAAGGACAAGGGAGGCCAAATTGATAGTGTAGCACTAGATCTGTCTAAGGCGTTTGACAGAGTAAGCCATAAAATGGTAGTAAATAAGGTAAAAACCATTGGAGTGTATAAGAAAGTCATTTGCTGGGTAGAAGAATTTTTAAAAGGTAGGAAACAGAAAGTTAGGGTAGGAAATGTAGTATCAAGAGAAGTGGAAGTAAAAATGGGTGTGCCACAGGGTAGCGTCTTGGGACCATTGCTATTCATTATTCTAATGAATAATTGTGTTGATTGTTTACTAACTGAAATTAAATTGTTTGCATATGACATAATGCTGTATAAAAGAATCAAAACGATAGAGGATTGTAAACAGTTGCAGGGTGATCTGAACAGGATATCTAATTGGTTTGGTAAACATGGAATGAAGATAAATGCAAAGAAGAGTCGGCTTATTAGATACACAAATAAAAAACAAAAGGTTAATTATGAATATAAGGTGGGAAAAGAATTGCTTGCTGATGACTTGAAATGTAAATATCTTGGAATTACTTTTGATAACAAACTTAACTGGGCAGGACACATAGGACAGGTGGTAGGAAAAGGTTTCAAAGTTCTGCACTTGTTGGAGAGAGTGATGAGGGGATGTACGATAGACGTCAAGGAATTGGGTTACAAAAATTTGGTCAGACCATTGCTTGATTATGGTAGTGTAGTATGGGACCCTCATTTTACGTATCAAATACAGGAGTTGGAGAGGGTGCAAAAAAGGGCTGCTAGATTTGTTTCTGGAAATTATCGCAGAATGAAATCAGTGACGGATATGATAAAGGAGCTGGAATGGGATTCATTGCAAGACAGGAGGAGGATGAGGAGGGTCATGGGAGTGTACAGGGCATATACTGGCGACGAGGCATGGAAAGATATTGCAATAGGTATGAAAAGTAGTGCATGGAAGGGAAAAGATGACCATGACGACAAGCTGGCACTCGATTTCAGGCACAAGGTGTGGGAAGATTCTCTTTTTTAGGTAAAGGTGTCAGGGATTGGAATGAGTTACCAAGAGAAATGATGAATAATTTACCGAAAACTTTGAAAGAATTTAAAGATAAAATTTGTAGAGGCCAGATGTAGGTAGGTGCAGGATAGGGGGAAGATGGGTGTGTAGGGAAATTGCCACCGGAGCCTGTGCTCCATTGCAATTAAATTAAATTAAATTTTATTATTAACACCGGCGGCCTTGTAGATTTTTAGCTTTTTTGGTTCCTCCATTACATCCTTATGATAAATTTCAAATTTTTGTTATTTCTAATCGAGTAGGTATGCTCGTTACAGTTTTTTTAGATAGCAGTAGGAATTTCTGGATGCATCAGTCAGTTATCCCCTGCAACAATAATATATTGCATCTTAGGCACCTTGCTTGCCCTCAATATTTCCTTTTTTTTTTTGTTAAGTGTTGTAGAGGGTGCAAAAGAGAAGCGAAGTAATTAGATTATAAAAGTTTTGTCGGACAATGGTGGCATAGTTTGGGAGTTGGAAAAGAAAGAAGCTAGATTTGTTTGTGTAAATTGGCACACGACGCAGTCAGTAATGGATATGATTAAAAAAAAAAAAAGCAGGATTGGGAGTCAAAGGAAAACAGGAGGATGATAAAGGCGTTTGTTATTGATGGGGATTGGATGGATAGGCATCGAATAATTGGGAGTAGTGGAACAAAGGAAAGGATAACCACGGGCGCTCGACTCTCAACTGTCTTGCATTAGGGACTGGGAGCATGTGCAGTGTCAGGGATTATAATGTATTACAGTGGGAAGTGATTAATAGTTTACTAAAAGGCCGAAGGGTTTTAAATTCGTAATTGGCAAAAGTACACGTGTGGAGGAATTTCACTCTCAAAATATATAAGACAGTATTCATGATAATAACAACATAATAAAGATAATAATATAATAAGAAATAATTGGATGGTGTATTGTAATTACCACTGGAGCAACCTGTCCCTCCCAAAATAAATTCAATTCATCTCAAAGAATTAAAAAGAAAATCGAATGTACAAATTCAGGCAACATTAAAATTGCCACTTAGAGTTAAGGTTCATCGCAATTAAATGTAATTTTTTTTGTAAACGTTTTTCTAATTAGTATGAGAAGGGTGAAATATACAGAAACTGAGTAAACATATTTGGATGTAACTTAAATCTTGGATTTTCACAAATTAGTTTAAAAATGAATTGTTGACGTACCCGTAAATTTTATATATGTCGACGGAATTAGGGAAAGGCTGGCAAACATCTAGATTTCAGACAGCAATGATCTTAGTGAGCAGCAGTAATTGAGAGTGAAATTCTTGCTCTGGAACACTAAGTATCCCTGTAGCTAAACCTAACAGCTGTTCTCGTAGAGCGTGTTATTTTGTTGTGTAGTTGTATTGGGTTTTGTTCCCTCAAGACGACAGAAGCAGGTGGTATGGAGCCTATAAATGCTGTGTATATTCTGTAAGAGGTAGGTTTACAGCTTAAAGCTGCTTACGGAGTCGAACAGCATATCTTAATGTCCCTCAACAACGGAACACCTTTCACCAGCCATGCTTTTCGTTTTGGTTTGTAAATAGTTGCGACTTAGCACATTTCGCTCGTCAAACTGTATGAGTGGATCACATGATGTTCACGATACCTTTAAATAAGTTGTGTTTGATCGTCTGAAGAAAAGTTGACCAACTGCATTTACAGTAACTAAACGATGTTTGTTAGTGTTTAACTGTAGTAAATCGGCGGACGAAACGGAAAAAAAGTCCTTTTTGCAGTAATTACTACGCAAATTCTTTTTTTTTTTTTTTGTATGAAAAGAATCAGAGGCATTGGAATTATAACTGAGATACCGTTTACTAGTTTTGTGTTGTACAGTGACTGCTATCAGTGTTTTCGTCTGTGTTTATTGATTATCTGAATATGTTGCTGCTCAGCTGACGGTCA
>CM061921.1:194068505-194110335 GCA_031002005.1 Vandiemenella viatica
AGTGAGCATACATTAAGGAAATACTAGAGCATTTAACATCAAAATAGGCAAAACAGGCATCAGCACTAAGGCAATTTATTCGTGCTGGTAATGGATGTCATTAGTGAGCAAATCAGGGATGGTGGCAGAAGGGAACACCTGACTTAGTAATCACAGCTGACACTGAAGAAGACCTACAACAGAGTGAGTCTCAGGATATGGCAAGAAAAATTAGAGAAAAAAAGGATGTCAATATCAACACAAAGAAGACTGGTTAGCAGCAAACAAACTAACATCAAGGGCACCAAGAGGATAATGCTGACCCTGGTAGATACATTTAGACATATGAAGTGCAGAAGGAAACTGGATTGAGCAAATGGAGAGATATAGCTGAAATGGTATGTGATAAGGGAATGGCTAAAAACCTAAAAGTAAAAATGTATACAATTATGGTAACATGGGTTATCCTTTATTGGTCAGAAACATGGGCTTTGTACAAAACTAGTGTAAACCCATAACCATTTTTGCATATCGTCCCTGGTCTAAAACAGTTCCAGTTTTTAAGGTCAACGAGTATGACAGGTTGACCTGATCTGGCCAAACACAAACTTGACCTGTGTTTCAACCATAGGAAGAATAAAATCTCTAGAGCTTGAGGAACTTAGAAGTATTAATAAGGTAAGTAGGTAACCAACACGGTGTCAGAGGCGTAATGAATTATAGTAACTATTACTAAAGTACAGGAATTTGTTCGTGCGACAAGTGTCGCCAGCCCAGGCGTTGACCTAATTCAGGAGGACGTGGGCTCGTATCCCCATCCGGGCGTGCAGATTTCGGTTCTCCGTGGTTTCCACAAATCACTCTAGTTTAATTTCGAAATTTTTCCTTTGAAAGGTCACTACCGAATTCCTTCCTGTTCCCTACCCACATTGCTCTCCCACAACTAATGATCTTGATGTCGACAAGGCGTAAAGCGATGTTTCGTGATATCGACATGCGCTGATTCATAGAACAATGGTGTCACTGTGTTACTTGCAGAGTGCGTTCCGATGTTTCCCAGTCTCTGCTGTTTCAGGGCCGAGCCCTTACTGAGTAGTGACGTATGCACGGTCAGGGTCTGGAAACCCCCTCTCAGTGCAGTCTTAACTGGCTGGTTCAGCGACTTCGCAGTAAAAAAGACTGAAAAACATGCTAAATGGTTCTGGCAAGTTTCCCTGAATTGCTCGTGAGTTAGAGCCATTTCCGTACGAACGATCCACTGCCCTGCAGCCAACCACAAACTCAGAAAAAGCAGCCGCTCTAATTAAACGAAGGACACATTCTGAAGCAACTTCCCGAAATTAAGCATGAACAGTATGGTAATTAAAGCAATCAGTATAAATTGTTTTTTAATTAATATGAATTCGCCGGCTGCTGTATGGTAATGATGTGCTGTTCTAGTTGATCCTGAGGAGGATCGAAATAGTTACTGTAAATAGCGGTCAGGATAAAATGGTCTCCCAGTGTCACAAAAGCTGAGAGTTAGAAAATATATTACCTCGGCACATTAGCACTGCTTTGCTTTGATCAATTTACTGTTATGCCTAGAGACCAGCAAGATTAACTAACAGAATAAATTTTATATTGTCACCAAGCTTAGTTTGAAAACCAACCAAAATTTGTTTATGATGGCAATTAAATCTGCAACAACCACCATTACTCAGCCAAGACACACACCCGGGTTTTGAAATGGAACTGTTATATCCGAGTGACAACTCACAACAATTATTAACATAAATCAAATCCCACAAAAAATAAGACTAAGTGTTGTGGTTGTTTAGCGACAAAAAAAATATGAGATCTTGCTCTGAGCCAAGTCTATACTCTGCAGTGTGTGTTCACTAAGCTTTATGCAACAGAATGCTTTCTCTAGGTGACGTGGATCATTCATTTAAAATAAATTAAAAAAACAAGTGACTTGGCAATTATAAGTGAGATATTTTACTAAATTAAGTTTTAAAAATTCTACCAACATAAATACATTATCTATGATGACTTATCAGTCTCACAAATACACAAAAACTGAAATTTTCATCGCTCCTCTTCCAGGTTTGAGAAGTCTCAGCAACATCAGAGTAGGAAAATGATGTGGAATGATATATATATTCAAAGAAAATATATACACACCACTCAACAAAGTTCAAGAGAGGAGGGAATAGCAATAAAAACATTGTATGCATACATAAAACATGATATTTAAGGGTATGCCCTTCTTGAAGTAAAATTGAATCTGGGATAAAAACTTTCCATTAAGTGAAAGTCTTATGGTCGCACACATGTCTGCGGACTTTTGGAAATTATTTTTTTATGCCTTGTTGTAATAGTAGGTCGAAAATAGAAGTTTGTCCAAATATCAAATAAGGTTTATAATCTAATCAGGTATTTGCCTTGGAATGACATGACGCTCATCATCTCATTGGAAATTTGTAGCTGCTATCTTGAGCATATTCGAAATACATGTGGCATGTTTTTGGCCTCAGATAGTGAGATTGCCATGGCCTTCACTGTAATATAACTGTGAGAAATTCACACAGCACAAAGACTAACTGCATACCCATATTAAAGACATGACTTCTGGGCAATGCAAAGTGTATTACGGGAGGAACTTTTATTCCTAAAGGGAAGAGGTGAAGGCAAACTTCTAGCTCAGTAAATCTGGAGCTATTTGGCAAGGGAAAAGCCAGTGTCTTCGAGAAAAGTGTTTTCAGATGGGTTGATCGCCTGTTTATTTTCTTTTTCTTCTTTTTTTAAAAAAAGGAAAATTGAAGAAACAAAGGAAAAACATCGGAATCAGATATTTCTATCAAGAAAGACTGAAGGGAAAAACAATAATGCGCCAGGCAATAAAAGGCTAAATGAATAGGTACAAAAATATCAGTTACTTGAGGGACTATGCAGTATAAATACCTGTATTCTGGGAAAAATAAACTGTTAAAATAATTACATATAGATTCATACAAAGTGTACAAGGTATGTAATGTTACAAACGATATATTCCGCTTAATCCAATGAAATTTTCCAGCATTATATCTTATAATTGACAAAACTATTAAACTTAAGGATTCTTCCTTTTTCTTATAGCTTTAAGCCTCATAGAACTTGAGGTTATAGTGGTGGAAAAGGACTGGGTAGGAGTTAGGCCATAGCCAATTCATCCTTCATCTGAGTTGACCTGGAGAAACCATGGAAAACACAAATCTGAATGGTCGCACAGGGATTCGAGCCTGTGTCCTCCCACATGCGAGGCCAGGGTGTTACCACTCAACCTCCATACTTGGTGTGATTGCCATAGTTAACAAAGTAAATGTTTTTCCTCCCACTTGACCATTACCACTTGCATATATAATAAAATTAAATTAATCCGTAACAAATGTATTTGCCGTTAAGTGAGTTAAATATTTTTAATGATACTATGAAACTGAATTACTTAGCTTCATTTGTGCCCAGAAAAATATAAAACTTTAATGTTCAATATCAGACACTCGCTATGCTAATACTGAGTTTTATCAGTGACAGGTAAATTATTCACCATAGAAAAATGAAAAATGTTAGGCATAATAACCCACATTTAATACTGTAGTAAGTGTTAAGTAGATTTTAAAGTAACAAATATTTTTACATCAGAAGCTTACTGTATAACACAAGGAAATACTTTACCTATCAGGAACAGGTTCCATTTTCATATTCTCTTGTTCAGCATTTTCCAGCATATTCTAAAAACAAAGAAATAAAAAAAATAAAAGATAAAGATAAATACAATATACCATACAAAAACTACGAATATAATTTTAAAAAAGGAAATCAACAATAATAATGGAGGAAGTATAACAGCAATACATATACGAAAAGTTATTTTTTTTTAAAAAAAAAAGTTAATGACCCTTATTGTTTGGTAACATGAAACCAAACATAAATACAAGCAAACAACATCAAATATGCAAGTCCGAAACACTTTTTAAACTGAAACTTTAGTTACTTTAGAATATTATCTAAACATACTGGTCTAATAAAAGAAAAATAATTCCATAAAAGACTACAGTAAAACTGTGAATGTCTGTTCATTTAGCCATTTTTATTTATAAAAGTCTGCAAAATTATCATATATATATTAAGAATGAATTCGTTTGTATTACACAGGGTGATTTAGGAGGAATGGGAAGGGATGTAGGAGGTGGTAGAATGAACAAAAATTAGTAAAAAAAAAAAAGTTCATATATACACGTGTCTGATTTCCATTTGTTTTGGAGTACACCAAGACGTACTCAGAAGAGCCGCACGTACTGTTGCAAGAGATACAAAGTGGATTGAAGACGTTGGTGGGATTTTCAAATATTAATTTAAACCTTTATGTGTGTTTTTGTATGAATACAGTACTTCAATAAGTTGGTCAATTTCTAAGGTTTATTTTAAGCTTAATATTCCCACGCCTGTATCACCAAAACAAATGGAAATTGTATACATGTTTATATGAGCTTTTCTACTCAATACTGTTCATACTACCACCTCCTTCAAAATTTATGTTTCCTCCTGAATACAAACAAACATCTAGATTATATAGTTTAATTCTTTGTCAATGTCTCACCTCTTGGCCACAGTGTGATTATTAGAACTTAGAGAGAAATATCATCAAGCAATAAAGAATAAATAAAATGGTAATAGCATTTATGAAGTGATTTTGGGGAACCATAGAAAACCAAAATCTGGATCCTAGGGCCTACGATTCATGAAACATCACAGTGAATGACATCACTGCTCGTCCACCAGGTTCACTCAATCTGTCTGGAAATTTTCATTTACCAGTTTCAGTACTTTTGATAAAATTATTCGACATTTTATATATGAAATAATTGGGAGATATATGTATCTAACAAATAGAACACAGCTGATCTGGATAATTGGAAACAAAGGCAATTTACAACCATTGTGGGTTCCCCCCCTTTTTTTTGTCCGTAGCATTTTGAAGGAACAAGCACAAAATTCACCTAATGTAATTTATAGAAACCATGGAAAAAAGAATACTGGATGGCATAGCCAAGATCAGACCAGGATTCAAAACACATTCTACCAAATTAAGTATGAAGTATTAACCTTCTTACAGGTAAAGTAAGCTTCCTCAATGGCGAAGGTCAGTTATGGTGATTGTAAAAAAATGTAGTATATAGGAGGAATCAAACAAGAAAAATAATCCGATAAAGGGCTACAAGAAAGCTGTAACTGACTGCATGTGTAGCCTGTTTTTATTTATTAAAGCCAATGCGAAATTATTATATGTATATTAAGAATAATCTTTTTTGTATTATACAGGGTGATTCAGGAGGAATGGTAATAATTAACATTCAAAAGAAGGCAAAAACTACTACTAAACTGCTATTCAAAAGAAATGTAAGTATTATTTAAAAAGAAATACCACTCACCTAGGAAAGGCAACTAACATAAACTACAAAAGTACAATAGCATATTACTAAAACACTAAGGAAGGATGATGAAATATGACCCAACAGTTACCAGAGATGAAGACGGCTGGGAATGACGAAAACAAACAAACAAAAACACACAAGAAAAATGCAATATTTCCACGTACAGCCTTATTCGTGAAGAAGTGAGACACCAGGTGGAGTCAGATGTATGTTGAATGTCGTCGCCAGCGCAGATGGTAGTGCAGGAGGTGGGGGGAAGGGGGGGAAGCTCAAGATTGGATCGATAATCATTGATGGTATATTCTAATTGAAAGTGGTAACCAACATAATAACTACGAGTGGGCACACATATAAATCAAATCTTGAAAAAAAAAAAAAAAAAAATAGGTGAAAGATAAAATATAAGAAAGATAAATAGTAGAGATAATAAGTGTTGTGTCTGGGGGAAGAAATTTATAGGAGATTGAACCTGGAGGATGTCTGGTGTCCAGGATATTCTGATAGGGTAGTTCCCACGTACGTAGTTTAGAAGAGGTTATTTTATTAGGGAAAACTTGGATCACCCTAACAGAGAAACAAGTGTTAAAATTATATAGTTGTGGGGACTGGCATGTTTTGCAACTGGATGGGCCTCATTGTTAGTATATATTGTCTGCCTGTGGCCATTCATTCTGATAGCTATGGGACTGGTTGTGAGGCCTATATATGAGCTGGAGCAATGGAGGCATGTCAGTTGATATATGAGGTGTGTTGTAATGCAAGTAGCACGACCACTGACGGGGAATGTTTCGCATGTGGTAGGATTGGAGTAAGTGGTAGTGGTGATCATTAGTGAATGATGACGTAAAAGATCTGGAGAAACAACAAGAAAATCATATAGATGATGCTAACTCCACTGTTGTACTAATTCCATGACAGTAAATACGGAGCTCCATGTTTGATATATAATTGACAGTCAATGGCCTATCAGGAATAAACTCCATCTTTAGTGTAAATAGTGATATACTCAGCAGGTCAAATTGATATAATGATCACAAGTTGGTGGTGAGATGTTATAATACAATCTCAGTGATTCAACAACAGGGCATGACATAAAATCGCTGTGTTTTCATAATGCCTATACAATTTATGTGGCCTGCATTGGTAGGGACAGTTATACTTGCCATGGACTCCATCTGAATGTCAGAGGTAAGAGGAAGCTTTCGCTTCTTATTGCTGATGAGGTCAGAGGATGCCAGGTGAGTGAAAGAGGTATTCCTGTGATAAATGGTGTTAAGTCGCGGCCTTTTTTAGGGTAAATAAAATAGATTTATTAAGATGTCTAAAGGAAATTAATGTCTCTGATGATCATAATTTGTTGAAATTAAAAATTCCAACTGATATACCAGTATGTAATAATAAAATAAACAATTCAAAGTCATTGCGTCAAAGTGTTCAGACCAGTATTTTCCACCAAAATATAAGAGGAATATTTAGTAAAACTGATGACATTACCTTAAGCCTAGAAGAGATTCAAAATTCCAGAAATTTTAATGTAGACGTTTTGTGTATATCTGAGCATCATTTGTCAGATACAGGAATATCTCAGCTGTCCATCCCAAATTATAAATTAAGCTCTCATTTCTGCAGATGTAAAATGGAGAAAGGGGGAGTTGCCATTTTTGTTAAAAATAATATTAAATGCAGTAGTGTAGTTGTAAGTAAGTATTGTATAGAACAACACTTTGAATATTGTGTTACTAAACTAGAATATGATAAGGAAGAGCTGATAGTGATAGCAATTTACAGGGCCCCCTCAGGTAATTTCAGACTGTTTTTATCTCATTTAGAGTCTTTGCTACTAAGTTTTACAAATAGCAAACAAATAGTATTATGTGGAGATTTCAATGTTGACTTTCTGAATCACAGCAATGATAGATTAGATATGGAAGCCTTGATGTTGTCTTTTAACTTAACAGCACTTGTAAATTTTCCTACGAGAATACAAAATGATAGCAGGACTGCAATTGATATTTTTTTTATGGATATTTCTCAGTGCAGTAATTACAGCATACTTCCAGTAATAAATGGTATCTCAGATCATGATGCCCAGCTATTATGTATCGAGTCCAGGAACACTGTTAAACAGATAAAGAAAAGCTGGGTTTATAGAAGAAATATTAGTGAAAATAATATAAAACACTTCATAGATACCTTAAACAATGAAAACTGGTTAGAAGTATATAATGCGCAGGGTGTTAATGCGAAATTTGATTCCTTTCTGAATATGTTTCTAACACTTTTTGAAGGTAGTTTCAAAAAAAGGAAAATTCTCAACACTCCAAACAATGAACTGGGCAGGGGATGGATAACAAAGGGTATTAGAATCTCTAGTAAAACAAAGAGGGGCCTTTATTTAAAAATGAGAGAATCAGATAACTATGCGCTGAAAGTTCACAATAAACTTTATTCTAAAATACTAAGAAATATAATAATGAAGGCCAAGAACAGGTACATATCGGCGAAAATGGAAAATTCAGACAATAAAATGAGAACAATATGGAATATAATAAAGACTGAAACAGGAAAAACTGTAAATCACTCTAAAGACATAAAAATAGAACAAAATGGATATGTGTATAGCGAAGTAGGGGAAGTTTGTGAAATATTTAACAAACATTTTAGGTCAGTAGTAGATAAATTAGGCATAGAAAAGCAATCCCCACATAGTGCTCTAAGGCTTTTTGAGACTGCTTTCCCAAATAGCTTTGTGGAGATGAAATTGCCACCAGTAACAGTCTCAGAAATAAATAAACTCATTAAACAATTAAAACCTAAAAATTCTTCCAGCTATGACAATATTTCAAGTAAATTACTGAAAAGATGTTCAGACTGTATCAGTCATGTACTTGCTCACATTTGTAATGAATCCTTAATACAAGGTGTTTTTCCCGATAGACTAAAATTTGCTGTTGTAAAACCATTATTTATAAAAGGAGAAGTAACATGTGTAGACAACTATCGTCCCATTTCATTACTTTCAACATTCTCAAAGGTTTTTGAAAAAGTCATGTATAGTAGAGTAATAAAACATGTTACACGCTATAATATCCTCACTAATTCACAATTTGGGTTCAAAAAAGGATCATCCATAGAAATGGCTATATATTCATTTTTAAATAACACATTTGAGGAACTGAATAATAAAATGAATCCTGCAGGAATATTGTGTGATCTTGCAAAAGCATTTGACTGTGTAAATCATGAATTACTTTTGAAAAAAATGGAATACTATGGTATTTTTGGGACCACAGGTAATCATACATTGAAAGCTGAATGCAAAAAGTTTCAATTTTTGATTCTAAAATAAGTAAAGATGCTTCATCAGACTGGGAGAAAACAAAACGGAATTCCACAAGGCTCTGTCTTAGGTCCCCTCCTCTTTCTGTTATACATCAATGACCTTCCTGGAAATTTATCTGACAAAGTTAAGAGTGTTTTATTTGCAGATGACACTAACCTGACTGTGCGTAAAACACCAAACAGTACTATAGAATTTAATGTAAATTAAGTACTTAGAGTAGTAGCAAATTGGTTTAAGGCAAATTCATTAAAATTAAATTTTGAAAAAAAAAAACATTATATTAGGTTTAAAACGAAAAACTATGCACAGCCAGATATATGTATAAACTATAAAAACAACACAATCTTAGAAACAGAGAGTATAAAATTTCTTGGTATTAAAATAGATCAGAAACTCTGTTGGCATGATCATATCACTACACTACTGACAAAGTTAAGTAGTGCCACCTTCGCAATATGAACACTTTCTCTAACAGCAGATCTAGAATTAATGAAACAGGTGTACTCCTCATATTTTCATTCAGTAATGTCATATGGCATAATTTTTTGGGGAAACTCTTCACAAAGTAAAAAAGTTTTCATAGCACAGAAAAGAGCTATTAGGTTTCTGTGTAGGGTAAAACCAAGAACTTCTTGCAGACAACTCTTTAAGAAACACAATATTCTTACAATGTATTCTCAGTATATATATTCTCCCATGAGCTTTGTCATAGAAAATTTTAACCTGTTTACACCTAATTCACAGGTACACAGTTTCAATACAAGAAACAGAAATAACTTGCATAAAACACAAACATCTCTGTCATTAGTACAAAGAGGAGTTAATTATTCTGGGATACATCTGTTTAATAAACTACCTAATCGTATAAAACAGCTTTCAGATAATAAAGATGTATTCAAACAAAAACTTAGAGATTATCTTATTGGCAACTCCTTCTACTCCATTCAAGAATTTGAAGAAAATAATTAATTGTACTCATTATGATGTTTGCAAAACTCAGTTGCAAAAATGTATGTTTATTATTATTTCTTGTATTTGTAAAATATGTATATATATATATTTACTATGATATGACTCATATTATGTGTATATGTATCAACAATGACATGTTTCACATCCCAGAGGTACTTCCTCAGCAGGGATCCATGGAACAAGATTGATAAATAAATAAATAACAAACACAATGTCCTGTTAAACAGTACACAGAACTGTAAGGAGAAAAGGGTCTATTGGAGATCGCAATTCCGCTACAACAACAATAAATAATATCGTTGTAATACTGAAGTAGTCAGTCCCAAGATGTATTATTTTCAAGAAGTAATTCCGTTGTAATACGGCCTGGACCATTATTTTCAACCAGAAATTAGGTTGTAATACAGCCTGGACCTGCATGAAACCGTTAAATGTACTTCAGAAATAATTTCTAGTGGAGTCTTGCGTTTGACCACTGCAGTATTATGATGCCAACTACAGGTGGAATCGCGATTTCCAGTAAACCCGGAGAAAAAGTAGCAAAAAAAAAAAAAAAAAAGGAAGAGAGTTGAAGGTACTATTATCTATGGGCCGGTCTGAGACTGATAAGAATAGTTAGTTTGACCTCAGAACTGTTTATTTGTACCAGCTCTAAATTACCAAGACATACTCATGTCTCAAAGCACCAACAACGACAGTAACGCGAGTAGACACAACTTAATATAAACCACCACTGATATTGCAAGTGGTGAAACAAATTGTTCTCATCATGAAACAGAATCTATCAACAAATCTTACACCTTGGTCTATGGTCAATTGCAGTAAGGAATAGCACATTACTTCTTATAGTTCACCCACACAACAGAAAAGAACTTCCATATTATATACTTGTATATATTTGAACGGAAATATTTAAGTAATATTTTTTACCTAATCATCTTCAGTTACTACTAGCAAGTAACTAAAGAGCAGGAATTTTCCAGGACCACCACAACTATGTTAACTGGAGCAAAATATAAGTCAATGCTTTGATACATATACACAATACTTCACTGAAAAACACCTTAATGCAACACATGTGAATAATTTATCAGTAGACTTGTGCAGGAAAATTCTGATAGCAACATGTAGATACTAACAAATCTATATTGTAGCTTAGAATGAAAAATAAAACTTTCCAATTTTCTGACCATTAAACAGAAAAATGTATCTGTCAGTCACATTCCATTGACTAGTAAATATTAAATACATTTTAAGAACTTCATATTTAACTGAAAATGGAAAGCAAGACACTCAACATAACTACAAATAGGTGTCCCTCAGCTGAGCAGCAACATATTCAGATAATCAATAAACACAGACGAAAACACTGATAGCAGTCACTGTACAACACAAAACTAGTAAACGGCATCTCAGTTTTAATCCCATGCCTCTGATTCTTTTCATACAAAAAAAGAATTTGCGTAGTAACTACTGCAAAAAGGACTTTTTTTCTTCGGTTTCGTCCGCCGATTTATTACAGTTAAACACTAACAAACATCGTTTAGTTACTGTAAATGCATTTGTTCAACTTTTCTTCAGACGATCAAACACAACTTATTTACTGGTAGCGTGAACATCATGTGGTCGACTCATTTGGTTTAATGAGTAAAATGTGCTAATTCACAATTATTTACCAACCAAAGTGAACAGCAAGCGAGTGTGTCCTGCTGTTAGACTCCGTAAGCAGCTTTAAGTTGTAAACCTACCTCTTCCAGAATATACACAGCAGTTATAGGCTCCATATCACCTGCTTCTGTCGTCTTGAGAGAACAAAACCCAATACAACTACACAACACAATAACACGCTCTACGAGAACAACTGTTAGGTTTAGCTACAGAGATACTTAGTGTTCCAGAGCAAGAATTTCACTCTCAATTTCTGCTGCTCAATAACTAAGATCATTGCTGTTTGAAATGTAAATGTTTGCCAGACTTTCCCTAATTCCGTCGACATATTATAAAATTTACGGGTACGTCAACAATTCATTTTTAAACTAATTTGTGAAAATCCAAGATTCAAGTTACATCCAAATATGTTCACTCAGTTTCTCATACTAATTAGAAAAACGTTTACAAAAAATTACTTTTAATTGCGATGAACCTTAACTCCAAGTGGCAATTTTAATGTTACCTGAATTTGTACATTCGATTTTATTTTTTAATTGTTTGAGTTCAGTTGAGACTAACTGAATTTATTTTGCAAGGGACAGCTTGCTCAGTGGTAATTACAATACACCATCCAATTATCTTTATTATATTATTATCTTTATTATATTGTTATTATCATGAATACTGTCTTATATACTTTCAGGGTTAAATTCCTCCACCCGTCTACTTTTGCCAATTAGGAATTTAAATTCCTTCTGCCTTATAATAAACTATTCATCACTTCCCACTGTAATTCATTACAATCGCTGACACTGCACATGCTCCCAGTCCCTAATGCAAGACAGTTGAGAGTCGAGTGCCCGTGGTTATCTTTCCTTTGCATCCACTACTCACAATTATTCGAGCCTATCCAACTTGTAGTTCATGTAATTCTGTTAAGTTTGCATATTTTGTTACTTAGTTCATTATACTTCTACGATTCTCTAGTACTAGTCTTATTACTGTTGTTTTTTTAATATTTTTACTTCAACCTTCTCCTTCCCAGTTGTGCCCCTATTAGTTATTGTTTCAACAGTGTTATGCATTTCTTAATTATTTTTCCCATCATGGATCTACAACATCTCTAACCTAACAAAGACACAATCCTGAACCACTCATCTCTGGTAGTGATTTCTCTTACAGCTTGAGCTAACAACTCAGAAAATACTCCTTTGCCCCTTCTATTTATTCATATGGCACGCCTAATAAAACCCCATCTACCAACAGTGTCAACAGGCATAACCCACAAGACAGAACCAGCACCTTTGTTTACACGCTTACCCACCTCACTATGAAGCTCACCTGTGGCTGGTCATGGTGACTTAATACCTGCATGAGTTGAATATTCTGTGTAACTCATGTTTCCTGCAACTCCCACTACCACTACTCTGCCCTCCCAAGTGAACCTGTGTCCTCTATTTCCTGCGACAATGTTGCACTATGTTTCGAAAAACTTTTGACCAGGTGCCCTGTGCCTAATTCATCCTGATGGCTACTAACTAGTAGCGGAACTATATTTTTACCTTCTTCCTTTCTTTCCTTGCGACTATATGGTACTCTTCTCCTACTAATTCTGGTAACCCGTCAAAACTATTTTACCCTACTATCTCTGAAGTGTCCTGCTTCTTTATCCTATTAATTGTATTTTTCCCCGACCAGTTACCAACTCCCAACTATCCTTCTCATCCTCGTTAGTAAGCCCTCCATCTATTCTTTCTGCCTCCATGGTCAGCCTCTTCAAGCTGAGCCTCTACACAATGCGCCTATATATTGCGGATCTTCACAGGCTGATCCCATGCAGGCTTAGCCTCCACAGGCCGAGCCTATACACACTGGGCCTGTATATAGCGGGTCTTCACAGGCTGAGCCCATGCACGCTTAGCCTCCACAGGTCGAGCCTTTACACACTGGGCCTCCACAGGCTGATCCCATGAAGGCTTTGCCTCCACATCCCAAGACTTTACACACTGGGCCTCCACAGGCTGATCCCATGCAGGCTTTGCCTCCACAGGCCGATCCTTTACTCACTGGGCCCCCACAGGCTGAGCCCATGCACGCTTAGCCTCCACAGGCTGAGCCTTTACACACTGGGCCTCCACAGGTTGATCCCATGCAGGCTTTGCCTCCACATCCCGAGACTTTACACACTGGGCCCCCACAGGCTGATCCCATGCAGGCTTTGCCTCCACAGGCCGAGCCTTTACTCACTGGGCCTCCACAGGCTGATCCCATGCAGGCTTTGCCTCCACATCCCGAGACTTTACACACTGGGCCCCCACAGGCTGATCCCATGCAGGCTTTGCCTCCACAGGGCGAGCCATCACACACTGGGCATTCACAGGCTGATCCCATGTAGTTTTAGCCTCCACAGGCCAAGCCTTTACGCAATGGGCTTCCACATTCTGAGTCCATGCTGGCTTACCCTCCACAGGCCGAGCCTTTACACACTGGGCCTCCACAGGCTGATCCCATGCAGGCTTAGCCTCCACAGGCCGAGCCTTTATATACTGGGCCTCCACATTCTGTTCCCATGCAGGCTTTGCCTCCACAGCCCGAGCCTTTACACACTAGGCCTCCACAGGCTGATCCCATGTATACTTAGCCTCCACAGGCCGAGCCTTTACACATTGGGCCTTCACAGGGAGATCCCATGCAGGCTTTGCCTTCACAGGCCGAGCCTTTACAGACTGTTCCTCCACAGGCTGATCCCATGCAGGCTTAGCCTCCACAGGCCGAGCCTTTACTCACTGGGCCTCCACAGGCTTATCCCATGCATGCTTAGCCTCCACAGGCCGAGCCTTTACACACTGGGCCTCCACAGGCTGATCCCATGCAGGCTTTGCCTCCAAATCCCGAGCCTTTACACACTGGGCCTCCACAGGCTGATCCCATGTAGGCTTTGCCTCCACAGGCCGAGCCTTTAAACACTGGGCATTCACAGGCTTATCCCATGCATGCTTAGCCTCCAAAGGCCTAGCCTTTATATACTGGGCCTCCACAGGCTGATCCCATGCAGGCTTTGCCTCCACATCCCGAGCCTTTACACACTGGGCCTCCACAGGCTGATCCCATGTAGGCTTTGCCTCCACAGGCCGAGCCTTTACACACTGGGCCTTCACAGGCTGATCCCATGCAGGCTTTGCCTCCAAAGGCCGAGCCTTTACTCACTGGGCCTCCACAGGCTGATCCCATGCATGCTTAGCCTCCACAGGCCGAGCCTTTACACACTGGGCCTTCACAGGCTGATCCCATGCATGCTTAGCCTCCACAGGCCAAGCCTTTACACACTGGGCCTCCACAGGCTGATCCCATGCAGGCATAGCCTCCACAGGCCTAGCCTTTACACACTGGTCCTCCACAAGCTGAACCCATGCAGGCTTAGCCCCCACGGGGCGAGCCTTCACACACTGGGCATTCAAAGGCTGATCCCATGTAGTTTTAGCCTCCACAGGCCAAGCCTTTACGCAATGGGCTTCCACAATCTGAGTCCATGCTGGCTTACCCCACACAGGCCGAGAAAATACACACTAGGCATTATATTGCTGATCTTCACAGGCTGATCCCATGCAGGCTTAGCCTCCACAGGCCAAGCCTTTACACACTGGGACTCCACAGGCTGATCCCATGCAGGCTTAGCCTCCACAGGCCGAGCCTTTACTCACTGGGGCTCCACAGGCTTATCCCATGAATGCTTAGCCTCCACAGGCCGAGCCTTTACACACTTGGCCTCCACAGGCTGAGCCCATGCAGGCTTAGCCTCCACAGGCCGAGCCTTTACACACTGGGCCTCCACAGGCTGATCTCATGCAGGCTTTGCCTCCACATCCCGAGCCTTTACACACTGGGCCTTCACAAGCCTATCCCATGCATGCTTAGCCTCCACAGGCCAAGCCTTTAAACACTGGGCCTCCACAGGCTGATCCCATGCAGGCTTTGCCTCCATAGGCCGAGCCTTTACACACCTGGCCTCCACAGGCTGATCCCATGCAGGCTTAGCCTCCACAGGCCGAGCCTTTACACACTGGGCCTCCACAGGCTTATGCCATGCATGCTTAGCCTCCACAGGCCAAGCCTTTACACACTGGTCCTCCACAGGCTTATCCCATGCATGTTTATCCTCCACAGGGCGAGCCTTTACACACTGGGCCTCCACAGGCTGATCCCATGCATGCTTAGCCTCCACATGCCGAGCCTTTACACACTGGGCCTCCACAGGCTGATCCCATGCAGGCTTAGCCTCCACAGGCCGAGCCTTTACACACTGGTCCTCCACAGGCTTATCCCATGCATGCTTATCCTCCACATGCCGAGCCTTTACACACTGGGCCTCCACAGGCTGATCCCATGCATGCTTAGACTCCACAGGCCGAGCCTTTACACACTGGGCCTCCACAGGCTGATCCCATACAGGCTTAGCCTCCACATGCCGAGCCTTTACACACTGGGCCTCCACAGGCGGATCCCATGCAGGCTTAGCCTCCACAGGCCGAGCCTTTACACACTGGTCCTCCACAGGCTGATCCCATGCATGCTTAGACTCCACATGCCGAGCCTTTACACACTGGGCCTCCACAGGCTGATCCCTTGCAGGCTTAGCCTCCACAGGCCGAGCCTTTACACACTGGTCCTCCACAGGCTTATCCCATGCTTGCTTATCCTCCACAGGCCGAGCCTTTACACACTGGGCCTCCACAGGCTGATCCCATGCATGCTTAGCCTCCACATGCCGAGCCTTTACACACTGGGCCTCCACAGGCTGATCCCATGCAGGCTTAGCCTCCACAGGCCGAGCCTTTACACACTGGTCCTCCACAGGCTTATCCCATGCATGCTTATCCTCCACATGCCGAGCCTTTACACACTGGGCCTCCACAGGCTTATGCTATGCATGCTTAGCCTCCACAGGCCGAGCCTTTACACACTGGGCCTCCACAGGCTTTTGCCATGCATGCTTAGCCTCCACAGGCCGAGCCTTTACACACTGGTCCTCCACAGGCTGATCCCATGCATGCTTAGCCTCCACAGGCCGAGCCTTTACACACTGGGCCTCCACAGGCAATCCCATGCAGGCTTAGCCTCCACAGGCCGAGCCTTTACACACTGGTCCTCTACAGGCTGATCCCATGCAGGCTTTGCCTCCACAGGCCAAGCCCTTACACACTTGCCTCCACAGGCTGATCCTATGCAGGCTTTGCTTCCACAGGTTGAGCCTTTACACACTGGGCCTCCACAGGCAGAATCCATGCAGGTTTAGCCTCCACAGGCCGAGCCGCTACAAACTGGGCCTCCACAGGCTGAGCCAATTCAGGCCTAGCATCCACAGGCGGTGCCTCAAGGACCCTAACTATTACAGGCACTTTTCTCATTGTTTCGAACATTTTCCTTATCTTTGAAACCCTGATGGGAGAGCCTCATTTATTTCCAAAAGTTACCTTTCCAGTACATATCCACTAAAACCACTTAGAAAACTTGCTACAACACATATCATTCGCCACATACCTGTTTAAGGTACCATATTTTTCAAGCTTGTTTTTTTTTTTTCAAGTACTTTTAATGCCTTTATAATGAAATTAAGTAGTAAAAAATAATATATACTCATACTTAATTGTGAAAGCTAACGGCGGTTGTTGGAACCAGTCATTCGTTTTTCTTTTCAAAAATATTATATGTAGGATAGCCGAGTCTTAGATTTCTCTGCGTCGTGTATCGCCAAGCCTCGTGTGCAGGGGGGTTTAGGCTCTAATGGTGAACGGCTATAGTCAGGAAAATAACCATTCTCAAACAATCGCAGGTTTTAAATAAATGGAAGATTGACCCTCTGTTGGATGAATTCGACTTGATGTGTAATGATTAATACTTACTGATGCGTAGCCACGTGATCATTCGGGAGGACGCTGGTTCGAACCTCCTAGATTACGGTTTTTCCGAGTTTACTGCAGGAAAATAGCGGGTTTGTTCCTTCAAAAGGCCAAGGGCGAAATCCTTCCACTTTCTCACTCTGAATCCATCCCAGGCTATAATGACCAAGACGTCGACGAGACGCAAAGGTATAAAAAAAAAGACACCCATATTCGCTAGCTCTGCGGCGTCAAAGTATTTGAAACATTTCTGACTGTTTCAAACAAATCCGACTTTTCAACAAAATGAAAGTTTTATTTGCTAGCTGCTTTACGCATCATCGACGCCGAGATCAATAGCGTCGGGGACAGGGAATGGGAAGGAATTCGGCAATGGCCTTTTAAAGGAACCATCCCGGCATACCGAAATCTCATTGGCCAGACGGGAATTCAATACCGCGTCCTGCATTCCAAGTTAAAGACACAGTCTAACACAAAGACAACTTCGATTAAGCATTTCGGGAATTGATGTTCTCTCCTGTGTACGGAGATATAAAGCAGAGAAACATTCCCGAATTCACTTAGCACGTTGAGAGCATACGTGACGTTATTAATATTAGAAGACAACACAGAAACAAGGTTTTCAAAATTCAAATTAGTTACAGGATACACCTGATCGCGCACGGAGCAGTGGTACCAACTGAACATGAAGTTGCGACTAAACCTCGTTATACTAATTCAGTAATTCGATAGAGGAGACGCAGTGGCGAAGCTAAGTCAACAAGGGCCCCGGTGCAAAAAAATTGTTTTGGGTCCTCAGGCCAGACGGGCGACCTTTTTTATTTGCTCTGTGTTGCTGGTAGGGACCCCCTGAGCAGTGAGGGCCCTTAGCAAGGAGCTTCAAGTGTCTGAGGGGAAAAAAATGTCACCAGTTTGCGGAGTAGGCTCGTGGGATCCTCTGAGCTGCGCTTTGGGGCCCCCAGAGGTGCACCTTGGGGCCCCAAGAGGTATACTTGGGGGCCCCCTAGGGCGAAGGGGCCCCGGTGCACTGCACCGCCTAGCCCCATAGTAGCTACGCCCCTCAGCACACGTAAAAAAATTAATTTTCTCATATAAATATTAATTTCAAATACATATTTAAATTTAAATGTAAAAATGTTTGTTAAGTATGATAATGAATTATGATTTTAAATGACTCAGACTGAAAGTAAAACTAAAATATGATAAAAATTTGGTGAGTGTTACGTTGCTGGCAACATGTTTTATTTTCACGGACATGATTTGAATGTAAAGCTTGAAGCCTCAATACAGTTATTGTTGTCGCAGTTCTCATTCGGGGACTTAGATGTTAAACTGCTTTCAGTATTCCACAAAGCTATTGTTTTCAAAAACTGTAAATAATTCTGAAACTTTGAGCTCAAATTAAGCGAAGGTTTGGAAATAATGGAAACAGAAACTTATCAGTCATTATAAGCAATAATTTCAGTAGTAAAATTATGGAACCTTGGGACTGAATTTGAGACTCGGATAGATGTCCTTTGGAGCTGTCGTTCGCTATTTTGATCTTCTTTTCCTTTGCCTAGTAGTGCGAATAATTATTTTAGTAAATGAATAACATTAAAGACTCTAACATCAACATACCGCCTGTCAGATGATTCAAGACCAGCTCGCATTGTGTTAGTATTTACACAGTGTAAACCTGATGTAAATTACACGCCATCCAACAACAAAAGTCGCCATAATTTGTTATTACTTCTAATATCTCATAGGTACCTATGCAGGCCCCTTATTACGATCCTCGCAGTGTAAGTAACATTTATCGAATTCCATATGCGTTAGCCGAGCGTGGTGGGTGATTGGTTAAGGCTCTGGCCTCGCATTCGGGAGGACGCGGGTTCGAATCCCCGTCCATCCATCCAGAGTTGGTTACCCCAAATCACTCCAGACGAATGCCGCGATGCTTCCTAAAAAGGCCATGGCCGAATTCGTTGCCGTTCGCTGTTCCCTATCCTTTTCCGCCTCTAAGGGAGCGTCCATAAAGCACGTGGCTCCACTTTGTCCTCCTGTGAGGTGTCGCGAAAACAGCGCCCAGTGAAATCTGCGGCCAGAACTCTCAACAATGCTGTAGCGGTGTAAAATCTGCGTTTATTATTGAATAGGCCAAACTGATTGTATTGTTAACAGCCGCCTCACCGACGCCCTAAGCGGATTGCTACCTTTGCAGCCTATGTTTGTAAACAGCTGTCAACACTACAGATGTTTTATAGTTTATAATTGTTATTAAAACACAAGTTTTATTCTGCCTCAAGAAAAGTAGAAATGAATTGTCATAACGAGGCAAATACTTATGGAATCGTAGTAGATTTCATGCAAAATCTCCCTTTCCCTCACATTACCAGTGCAGGAAAAAATATTCTACTATCGTTAGTTGTGGGTCAACTGTTTTTGCATTTATGACTTGAAAACCAGAACAAGCAAAATCTGTAACTACCATGAAAGCACTGCGAAAAAAGGGAGGGAGTGAAGTTTCCTCTTTCCGTAATCACTTCATATCACTTTTCATCCCCCAAACTGCAGAAGAAACCCATCTTTTTCCGACGAATGTACAGGACAGAACAACAATCATATGGTTTTACGATTTCTATTTGGCCTTTCCCTGATAAGTAAAGTAACAATGAAGCAATATTTTCCAGTGAGGGGGTCACAGTTTTCTCCCATGCAGAGCCGGCCCTAGCAAGTTTTTCATGTGGTGCGAGATCTCATTGTGGCGCCCCAAATGAGCAATCTCTTATTAGTGATTAAGTTGTCCATATAGATAGATTGAAGATAACATACAGTTTTTACATCCTACTAATGTCATAAATGTAAAAGTTTCTTAGTTCGGATATTTTTCTATTTCACATCGAAACTACTGAACTGATTAGGATAAATTTGGAATAATGTATTGGCTATCTATTTTTATACCAAATAGCAGTTCCCGTGTGATTCGGATACGGATATGTATATGAATTCCTTATGAATGAGCAAAGGCGTGGTCAAAAGATACTCTTTATACATGATAATAACTCAAACCTCGGAAAGATTAGTATAGGATAGCAGCGGTATGAATGAGAAACAACAGTAAAAAGGAATACCATATGTTTGAAAAGGTTTATTTGAGCTAATGTGGCGAACACAATGCTCACTTCACTTACACGTCAAATTCGCAGTTTATAATAATTTTTTAAAATATTTAAAAATAGAAAATATCTTTATATATATAAAAATCTCGTGTCACGATGTTCGTCCGGGATGAACTCCGAAACTACATAACCGATTTAGATGAAATTTGGTTTAATGTGTGTGATTTAGTCCAACTTAAAAGATAGGATAGTTTTTATCTGGATTATAGACCTCAATATTTATTATTTGCGAAATAAATGTTCAGTAAATGTTTGTCATAGGACAATGGTTTGTAATTATTTGTAAGCCCCCCAAGGCTAAGCGGTCTGCTGGCTAAGTGGTTAGGGCGTCTGACTAGAGATGGAAAGGTCCCCAGTTCGAGTCCCTGTCTCAGCGAGGATTTTTATAGACACTTAAACCGGCATTAACCCCCGGCGCAGCATGCTGTATGAGGTGAAATACGCCAGGATGGTACTGTGGTTCGGATTCGACGTTAAAATGTGGGTCCCCTGTGCCAGGCAGGATGGGCGGGCTAGGTAAAGGCGGCTACGACAGGGGCAGAATGCCCAGCCAGTAGAAACCATGTCACCAGGTCATTACGACCACACGTAATTATTATTATAGTTCCATAAGTTTCTAACAGATGGCGATGTGTTAACTTATCTATACAACACTTGGTTAGCTAGGTTGGGTAATCATCCATTAGATCACGTCCTGTTTCAATTTATTTATGCTACAGTTTATTCCTAACAGATGGCGGTGTGTTAATTTATCGAACCATCCAGTAGATGGCGTTGTATTTCGATTTATTTATGCTACGGTCTATTCCACGCCATATGTTTGAGTTTCTTCAATTTTAATTGTGCTGTGTATTGTGTTATAATTATACTGTATTATTGTTCATCGTTTGTTTGTCTTTATACCTAATGACAAAGTAATTAAACACATGAATATAACATTGAAGAAAACGTTACGATAAATTCGAATCGTGTAAGTATTTCTCGCTAACTTATCATTTTTCTTCTTCTTTTTGTTATGGTCAGCTAGACTCCACGTGTCAATTTAAATTCCTCTCCTGTTGTTTTTTCTTTCTTCCTCCCCAGTACTCCTTCATTATTGCACTCCTCTCTACCTTTGAATCCTGCCATATTCAAAGTCTGCTATCCAAAAAATTTCTTTCCATACGGTTCACTGGTATTTTTTCGTTTCAAATCTTTCTAAACCTCTTGAAATCCTGGTGTCATCCATGCTACAAATGTATCAAAAAAATATCATTCTTCTTTTTCTGTTATTTTTTTCAATGCTATTTTATATTTCCTCATTAGTTCTTAACTTCCATTTTACTGTATTTTTCAATGGACCCAAAAATTCCTGTTTCACCACTGTATTATAGTGTCTTATTTTAAGGCTTTCAGAAAGGCACTTTTTGTTGAAATTCAAATATTTTTCAGTGAAATGTCGCCTAAGAATCTAACCTCAACAATGCGTGTAGCAGAGAGGCAAGACGCACGACGAGAAAGCTTATCAATCAGCAACACAAATCGCGGCAAGTAAGGAAGTTCAAAGAATCAGGACAGCTGAGCATCGTATGCAAGAATCTCAAGAACAGCGTGATGAACGTCTGTGACAGAATATATCAAGAACAAGAGCGGCACGAGAACAGCACTTAGCTACATTTAGAGAAAGAGAACGAGAGAGACAGTAAATCAGCCATGCTTTAACACGTGTATCATTTGTTCGTCTTGCGTTCCAATATGCACCAGCAGGGCCTTAGACAGGTTTAATGGGCCTCGGGCAATTTCACCCGACCGGGCCCCTCTTACCCGCGATTGGGGGGTGGGGGGTCGAGGGGGGCTCTTAAATTTTACGTATCGTAGGCTACGTTTATTTGTTAATCAGCACATAAATTTTTATCTTATATTTTTATCTTATTGCATAAAGCTGCAAGAGGTTTTTTGCTCACATTAAATGGTTTTTTCTTTCCGTCATAAAATTATAAGCCTGTATGATTGTTAACAATTTTTAATTTTTGTTGTTGAAGGTAAAATTTACATAACCTAGATTTTTCAGGGCCCCTGTCAACAATTTATGGGCCCGGGCCCCGGGCAAATTACCCGAAAAAACCGGTCTGTATACCTCCCTGTGCACCAGCCATTGATTACTCTGCACATTCAAAAACTGCAATCGGTGCAGTGAGCAAAATATGCCAGTATTATCAGGCGTTGAAATTCCGCAATGAAGCAGCCAGCATATGTTGTGCATCAGGAAAACATTTATTATTACCACTACCCAATCCGCCAGAACATTTACAATCCTTCTTGCTGGCGAATCAAACGATTCGAAATTGTTTCTGCGCAAGACACGCAAATTCGATTCTTGCTTCCAGATGACGTCTTTTGGGGCAACAAAAATTTGCGATCTTACATCTGATGGACGTCATTTTGAAACTAAATTCAAAATACAAGGCCAGGTGTACCATAAGATTGGGTCGTTGATACCGATGCCAAACGATTACCCGAAGTTTCTCCAAATCTATTGGAAATTGTGAGGAACGCTTGAAAACTAGGTGCCAGTATAATTTCATCGAACAACCAGAAGAGAGAGCAATTGTGATATGTTGGAAAATTGATTGGAAATTAATAATCAACTTATTCAATTGTGTCGCCACAATTAAAAAATGACAACTATCAAATTGTCATCAAAGCTGACAAATTACCATCAAGAGAATACGCTGGCAGATTCAACGCGCCAACCGTAGATGAAGTTGCAGTTTTTATGGTTGGTGACTCAGTTGATTAAAGTCACACGTCAAGATAGAACTGTTAGTATAATTTCGGATCTACACCGTTCGTATGACGCACTCCAGTATCCACTGATATTCTGGCAAGGGCAGAATGAAAATCACATCAACATCAAACAGCGTGATCCAGTTGCTGGTAAATTTAATATTCAACTACTTAATTCGTTATTTTATTAGTACAGTAGACCCGCAGTATTCCGACCAGAGGCCGGATTATAGCGGGCCCACTATATTGATTACTTATTCTTTTTTTTACTATTTAATTTATAATTTTTTCAGGTAATAAAACAAATAAAAAAGTTACTTCAATGATGTACTACGCCCCCGATTGATGATTAGACGTAATTAGGATAACTATATCCTTCGATATCGTCAACTGTGCCTTCAATACGTCGTGGATATGTACGCCAAGGTTGAAAACAAGCATTTGCGATTTATTCGATACAACCAGGTTAAATTACGAACGGAGGAATACATCCTCTTACGAGATACTGTTATCGGCAATATTTATGAAAATTTTAACGCCAATGATATCGGTAATGTATTTATTTTACCTTCAAGCTACATCGGCAGGTGACGGAACGTGTAGGAATATATACAAGATGCGATGACTTACGTACGTCATTATGGTCGTCCAGATTTGTTTATTACATTTACATGTAATCCGAATTGGGAGGAAATACAAACTTTGCTATTACCAGGCCATCAATCAATGCATCGTCATGATGTCACGGCACGAGTGTTCAAACAAAAATTAAAATCATTGAGTGATTTAATCGTAAAACATTCAGTTTTCGGTAACACACGTTGCTATCTGTATTTGATTGAGTGGCAAAAGTGAGGTTTGCCTCATTCTCACATTTTGATTTGGCTTGAAGTTAAAACCCGTCCAGAAAAAATTGATCAAATAATTTCAGCCGAAATTCCGGACCCATTTATTTGATCAAGAATTGTTTGATATTGTTACCAGTCACTCGAACCACGGACCGTGCGGTGCTTTTAACATGACATCGCCATGCATGGAAGGTGGAAAATGTAAGAAGCGTTTTCCAAAGGAATATACGAATGATACTATTACGGATATCGATGGTTATCCGTTGCATCGCGGCAGAAACGCTGAGAATGGTGGCCAAACATTAAAATGTGAATGTCAAATTCTAGAAACCAAGTTGAAATTGACAATCAGTCGGTGGTACCATACTCACCATTGCTTTCAAAAACGTATAAGGCTCATATTAATGTCGAGTTTTGCAGTTCTGTAAAATCCATTAAGTAAGTTTGCAAATATGTTAATAAAGGCAGTGATTTGGCCGTATTTGAAGTTCAAAATGTAAATAAAAATGACGAAATAACACGATACCAAATAGGTAGATACATCAGCAGCAACGAAGCTATCTGGCATATTTTTAATTTTCGCATCCATGAAACAGACCCTTCCATGCAGCATCTTACAATACATCTTGAAAACTGTCAACGTGAATATTTCACCGAAGAAAATATTTTCCAAAGAATACTTGAGCCACCAAAAGCGACAAACCACAAACTGAATTTTTCACATTGTGTCAAAAATCTGATGTGTTCCGCCAATTCGCAAAAACATTTTTATATACCGATGTTCCAAGCTATTTTTGATGGAACAAATTAGGTAAAAAATGGTAGCCACGTAAACAAGGAGAACCACATCCTTCGATCGCAGGCATATTCAAAGCAAAGACTTTGCATCCAAAACAACGTGAATGTTTCTTTCAGCGTCTGTTATTGGTGAATATTCCTGTACCAGCTTCTTTCAAATGTTTACGAACAGTTAATGGTCGAGTGTTCAATACATGTAGAATGTTCAATACATGTCAAGATGCATGTCGCGAGTTGCAGCTGCTGGTAGACGACAATTATTGGGACCTGATACTTGCTGATGCAGCGTTGACAGCCACGCCGAATAGTATTCGTCAAACTGTTTGCAATTATTTTGACATGTTATCCAACACAATCTTCGAGTTTGTGGGAAAAATATAAAAACAGTATGACTGAAGATATAACTGAAATTTCAGTTTTTATAAATAAATATAAAAATATTTATTTATTTTATAAATATTAATTTTTATATAATTTCAATTAAGTAATTTGTAATGAAATGTAAATTAAATTTTTTATGATCGTTTGTCCTTAATTTCAACTCTCCGTAACTCCTTACCAAATACATTTGAATTTCCAAATCGACTATAAAGTTTTTGTCTTTATTATTGAATATTAATTTGACTTGAGGAAGTTTAGAATAACATTAATCCAAAGTACTATAATTAGTAAGTCACAGCAACGCGTGACCGGGTCAGCTAGTATGAAAATAAAAATTACCACTCTTAATACCCAAAAATAAACTTTACCAAAATTTTGCCAGAACCCTCGCGAACTAATTCTTAAAAAGGGTAAAATGCATTTATTCCCCCCCCCCCCAGTAAAACCATTTTCAACAAGTATTTTTCATTGTTTTTGCCCCACTCTGAAGCTTATCCTGGATACGTCCTTGGGACCTTGTGCTAATAGAGTGACCAACAGATTCTCTATTCTATCGATGATATGCAAAAACATGTTCATTGTAAACAATTCTTCTGGATTTGTTGCTATTTCATTTATGGCTAATACTCAAAAAATCTTTACTTTCTTCGGCATCTGACTGGGTTAATAATAGGAAATTTTCCAGTCTGAGAATCAACTTCTCCAGCTGCCAGTTATCAGAGCTCAAATTCCGAGCTGGGGTGGAAGGGGATATTATCCACCGCCCCGAAACTGGTACTGACCTGTTGAAATTTGTTTTAACTGCTTAGTTATAATGGCCTCTTCACGTTTTGAACCCTCCTTTCTCGGAAAAGAAGCAGCAAATTAAATTAAAAATGCCGAAATGTGAGACGATACGCAACCGCGAAATGGTAGCAACAATGCAAAAATGGCACAATGATTATTGTTAAAGGGATCATATCAACCTAAACAGGTTAGTTCTGTTATAGTGATCGTGGTTAGGTTGAAATTCGGATTGGACCAAGAGTAAAAATTTTACGAGAAATTCGTTCTGCGGCATCTACATCAGGAACGACGCATTTGTTTACAACGGAAGCAATCGATTATTTCTCATCACTTGTATCGATTCTAAGATGACGAGCCTTGTTGTACTGCATCTCGGATAAAAATTTTCTATCTGTTAATTTCGTGTGACTTTTAACAACGAAATGTAGCTAAAACGGCAATAAAATATTAAAACAAAGTTTTAACCATCATTTCAAAATTTTGTCATTGTTTTTGAGCGCCTGAGGCATCTAATCGCTGCGCTTCACTCTCACATTTCGGCATTTTTAATTTAATTCGTGGCGACTTTTCGGAGAAAGGAGGATGGAAAACGTGAAGAGGACATTATAACGAAGCTGTCAAAACAAATTTCAACATGTCAGTAACAGTTTCGGGGCGGTAGAGAATATCCTCTTCCACCCCCGAGCTGTTTTTCAAGAAACGTGAAGATTTTCATAAATCCACTTTCGTCTGCATAGCCTTTGATACAAAGTATTATACCAAGTCACCAATGTAATTATTATCTCAAATTGATCCATGATCTGGCTAAGTAACAAGGTATCCGTTGCTGCAACTTATTAATTCGTTTCAGAATGGCTTCACGAACAGTGATAACGAACTGTAGGGATGCTAGAAACTCTATTCTTGAAACGAGTTTCGCAAATTTTTTGGCGGTAGTCCTGAGTGCTTGAATACCACTTACCATCGCTTTTTTGATCGAGATAATAACACAAATATTCTTCAAAGAAATCCGGACAAGGAAACCGATTTAACTGATATTTTGGCGGCACTAGCTATTACCAAATTTAATGACAGTTACTTTAATTAAAAATGCTTGAAGATACTGGTTAAGAATTTTGCTTTTGCCACATTTATTCCTCCTACCAAATTGGATCGACTGTCATATCTTTGGCCTCGACAATCGTTCATATCTAAATCGAACTTTTGCTAAGTATCAATGCTTAAACAGGGCAGCGCCCCAAGGAGTCACTTTCCGGATTGTAAGCACAGCGTAATACTTCGCCTTCATTAGTGTCAGCAAAAATGTTCGACATGACTTACATCAAGAGTTCAATTCAGTATGATGGAAAAATATTTAGATGACCTAACCAGAGTCAAAATTTTATTACGAACTTCATTCGTTTTGAATACTTTTGCCAATTTAATAAGATATTATTCTCGTTATTAGCAATACGGCGGAGATGTTCCATCACCACCGGGTAATATTTTCCTAGCAGTTGCAATATATCCAGGAAGTTACCACCATTAGAATTATTTACTATTTCAGATCCAAAGCTTCCTCTGAACAAGATATCATTCATTAGAGGATTGCAACCCACTGTGATTTTTCGTCTTCAGTCTGTATATACAAATACTTGTCTAGTTATTTAATGGAATTAACGCTTCTATCCAACTGAGCATTGTGTGATTGTGATCTGATGAAGTTTCGTGAGTTTTGAGACGCTCTGATAAGTAAATCCATTCATCCAATCCTTCTTTCCCAAATAAAAATGAGACCTTCTGTTGAATAAACAACATATGAACAATATACTTTATCCGCAGATTTAGAATAAAGGAACTATCTACTTTTATAAGTTTCTTCATTTGGTGTTTGTGAAAATACGTATTTGGAAAACGACGTCCATGATTTTTTTTATTGGATTTTTTCGTTGCTTCAATAATTATTTCACCTCTGCCAGCAGAGTCAATGAGCGACAATTTGGAAATATCGTCATAATTTGTACTTTGAAAAGGCGACTGTGGTGATATGTCTTGTATACCCATTTGTAATCCTTTGAAAAGCAGACGACGTTCTAGCCATAGATATATCTTCTCGCACATACTGCTCTTCATCATAAGCCTCATCTGAATAACTTCCATTAGAAATTTTCTTCCGTCTCGTGTTGAACTAGTTCTGGTGATGATGATTCAAGTGACTTAAAAAAAATCCAGCAATTTTGAAGCCTTCTCAATTTGGTTTGTCTTGATTTTGTTTTCTTTTATGTATTGTGCGCCATACAGATTTTTTTTTTTTTTTTTTTTTTTTTTTTTTTTTTTTTTTTTTTGCTTTAGCGACATGTCCTGTCTGTAAAAGACAGATAAGCTTTGTAAATATTTATGATACCAACGTTAATTGTGATCACCGAAGGTTTAATATTGTAGAAAGAGAGAAATGGTTGAATCTCGCCCCATGCATGAACTTCCCAGACTACAGCCGAGAAGGCATGAAACAGGTGCGGGAGAGGCGCAACGCGACACGGGAGGGTGCTAACTTTACAACGAGTTTGATTTTCATGATTTGAATAACTCGAACTGACTCGAGTAGCAACTCTAATTGATTCTATGCTATGATACCATACGACTATGCATTAAGCTGAAACTCTTACTTTTATAAAATCTTCTAGATGATGTGTGTTAAAATAATATATTAATTATTATAGAATTCATTTTTCATTTTTTGCGCAGACGATCTCTCGCTGCATTTTCGGCGCCCCCCATATAACGGCGCCCGGTGCGGTCGCACCGCTCGCACCTCCCTAGGGCCGCCACTGCTCCCATGTGATCGTATCTTTACTGTTATCAAGAGACGATTAAAAAGAGTTGACAGAATCTACACACCTGATCAATATTCAAAAATTATTACTGAATCGTCTGCAAATGAAGGGAAAATTGAAACAGTTTTTTTGGGAGACAATGACAGCAGTGGTGGTCCAAGCACTTTAAAAAGTATGTGCTTCCAAGTGAAGCTCGGAATCAAAATACGTTGGGAAAGAAGGAACGACAGCGCGAGTTGTTTAAAATATCAGAACACTACTATTATGAAATGAATGAGGGAGTCCGTTTAGGTTATGATAAAATTGGAGAAATAATAATAATAAAAACTTTTTAAGTTGTTGCGGAGCAACACAGGTATTGAGCTTCTTAACGCAAAAACTTTTGCAGACACGAATCCCATCAATACCAAAAAAAGGATGACGTTAAGAAAGTGCTACAATATGTAATTTCATATCAAATAACTTTTTAAACTTTTAGTTTACATGTACTGTTCAAACAAACAAAATATTCATACATTATAAACAAAATGTGAAAAAAATAATATTTTATTTTTCCCCTTGGTTTATTGTTGAACGGGGAAATGTCCGGGTTTCTTAAAAATCTATAGAAAGCACATAATGTACACAATAAATTCCAAATGTACGTCAAAAGTGTATTATATGTTACTTCATCAGTTGCAGTAAAAATATTTTTTTAAAAATAAATTTTAAAAGAATTATTGTGTTTTCCCGTAAACTTCATGAAAATTGACATGTGACCTTAGACGACCTTGGCCAACCCGATCTGGTTAGTACCGCAGTGGTCTCAGAACAGTGTTGCAGATCAGCAAAAAATTCAACTTTCAGTAACGATTGAGAAAATTCCAAGAAAGAATACTTAACTTGCGAAACAAGGTGATGTGCTTTTTGATTCGAAACATTTGCGTGTCTACTTTGTTAAAAAAAAAAGTAGAAACTATAGAAAACACTCTCGGGATTCTAGCCGCGTCAAATAAAAGTCGACTGGCGACGTTTCGAGAGCCGGCACTGCTCCCATTGTCAAGCCCTGCTTAACTAACTAAAACTGCCTAGCGGTAGTCTCTATATAGGGCTACCGGGCGGGAGAGGAGGGGAACTCGCGCGGAGGGCGGGTCTGCTTGGTGACGTCATGTTCCGGTTGTTGTTATGCCCAAATATGGTAGCCCTATATAGAGACTACCGCTAGGCAGTTTTAGTTAGTTAAGCAGGGCTTGACAATGGGAGCAGTGCCGGCTCTCGAAACGTCGCCAGTCGACTTTTATTTGACGCGGCTAGAATCCCGAGAGTGTTTTCTACAGTGCTGCCGCCGCGAAAACGTTCACAGTTATTTAAGTAGAAACTAGTTTGGCTGTTTCGGCCGTGTAATGTAAAATGTTGTCGCTGTCTAGTTTCCGTTCTATTTGTTCACGTAAAAACTTCCAGGCCACTATTTTTTTTTTTTTTAATAAATGGCATTCAGCCTTGTTAGCCATTCAGCCAGCTCGATGTGTTTGTTTCTATTACAATGTACAGATTTCTCATAAGTATTATTATTTTCTCTAATGTGTAAGGACAACACAAGACGAACACAACACTTAATTAAAACCACCCATGCCCTAGGCCGGACTCGAACCGGCGACCCCTGCAACGAGAAGCAAGCACGCTACCCCTACGCTGCCGGGGTCGGCAAGGTCACGAATTAGTGAGACCAGGTCGGGTCGTCTAAAGGGGCGTTTAGAGTGATTAGGACGGCGCGACATGACACAAAGGGAACGGGTATTGGCCGCAGATTTCACTGGTCGCAGTTTTCACATATCCCTCCTGTGAATCCTCTTCCCCCCCCCCCCCACGTAGTACGTAGCTTTTTCTTCTTTGATTCCAGAAGTCATTTTGTACTATTTTTCCTTGTCTGACTACCGTAAACGTAGCTTCTCAGCCAACCCCTCCCTCCCCCTCTTTAGACCGAGCCTCGTAGTTTGTGGACGCTCCCTGTTTTGTGCTCAGTTCATAAGAATTACTCGCTGCGCGATAACCGAAACCCGCTTCAATTTTCTTGAAAGAAAATTAAATAAATGTCGTTGCTCTACATATACGGCATGTCCTCGCTTGCTGACAGCCATGTAGTCGTTCTGTTTTTACAGCGCAATTTTAGTTAACTTTTTTTTTCTTTTTAACAGCGTCTGTACTGCCATTTCTATAATACAAGCCGTAAACCCGAAATACATGTACCTCTAAAAAGTTACCATATGAGCCCAACGTCATTCCATATCAGCCTGTAATGTATTACAACGCTAAGAAGAAAGGAAAAAATTTACAATTTTTCGATGGCTTTTAGTGTTTTTTTAATCTGGCTTTACGCCTAGTCGATATCGAGTTCATTAGAGGCGGGAAAGGACTGGGAAAAAGGGACGGGAAGGAATTCGGCCATGGGCTTTTGAATCAACCATACTTGTATTCACGTGGAGTGATTTTGGGAAAATTTAAAAAAAAAAAACAAATCTGGATGCCCGGACGGGGACTCGAATCCGCGTCCTCCGGAATGCGAGGCCAGAGCGTTAACCGCTCACCCACCACGCTCGGTGCTTTCAATTTTGTAACAATTCAAGATCCATCCAGAAAAATAATCCACGATGATACATCGGCCAAGAAAGGTAGAAATAAGCTGGATTAGGTTGTAGTGATGAGGCGGTAATATTTATGGATAAAACCTCATCGTCTAGCGCAGTGCTAAGGGTGCGTCCATAAACTACGTGGCTCGGTCTAGGGGGAGGGGGAAGTGGCTGGAAAACTACGCTGGGCTACGTGAGGGGGGGGGGGGAGTTCCGAGCCAGGCCACGTAGCTTTCCTTTCATATTATTTGTCACAGTTAAAATGAGGAACACAACACGCAACAGTATGTGGATATTTATTTCAAGTCTTTTTATTATCTCCGTATGTAATTTACGATAGTGTGACAAGAGAAAACAGTACAAAATGTCTTCTGGAATCAATAAAGGAAAAATATTCGTCCTGCGTAGGGAGGGGGGGGGGTTACAAGCAAACGCCACGTCGGATTAAATGGGGGGGGGGAGGAGGGTTCACAGGAGACGTGGTTTATGGACGCTCCCTAACCTAAACACTTCACGAATCGACCAACAGCCGGAATTAATTACTCCCGTTTTGTGTGTTTTAATCGTCACGGCAAAAAGTTAATAAGTAGTCTGCAAAGAACGTCCGAACAGCTACCAGAATAGTCTGACGTCATTAAATATGCCAGGTCTGAAATAAAAAAATTTTCGTGGTAAGACTGTAATCCATAAATGTAAATCTTCACATGTGTTTCCCTAAGAAATGTGTGCCAGTAGAAGGACTTTATATTATTTTCAATGTGAAAATTATTTTTTTAAATGCCTGTCACCGAAAAATAAGTGAAAGTTATGCAGAAAAATAAATTCGTATTACGGAAACTTTGTGTATAAATAATTATTTAATTCAACAAATACCACACAGTAATGAAGAGAAATGGATGTAGGAAAGAAAATGTGTTGGTGGGTATCGAACCCCTGACCTGTTGGCCCCTGCTGCTGTATACTCTGCATGTGGAGTATTACCATCTACGGTATAAAATGAACGGCATTATGATGACGCGTTACTATATTACGCATCCAGTTAGTTCGAAACCCATATTCTAACTGGAAGTGTCTCGAGGTTAGAAATAAAGTTTCGCTTCAATACTGAGGAATAACGATGCTCCAAACGAAACTTAGACGCAAACCGCAGCTGCTAACACAGACACAATATCCCTGTTGTGTTTGTATTGGTGAGCTCAGCTGTTTGTCGCGAATGCTGACCACCAGTTGCTCTCCTAATAAACAAATATTCAGTCTTTTATCTTTTACTGTATGTTGATTATGTTTCTAGGCACTATCATGGATAGAACACATTATTTATTGTCGTTATTAACATTCTTGTAAGCCTTCTTTAGTATGGGACAGCCCCAATATTGACATCGCTTTCGCTACATTCTTCCTCTCGCAAGACATGCATTTTCTTTCAAGTATAACTCACTGTCCATTTTATAAAAAGAGCATCCGGTTCACTTGGCCTTAACGCTTCACATCTACGACACAAAATGGCGCCAAACCACACAACACCCACCATGCACCTCTCGAGTTTAAGACACCGAGAGTGGTGGTGTAACAGTTAGCGTTCTGGCCTCGCATTCGGGAGGACGGCGGTTCGAATCTCCGTCCGGGCGTCCAGATATAGGTTTTCCGTGGTTTCCCCAAATCACTCCAGGTGAATGCCGGGATGCTTCCTTCAAAAGGCTATGGCAGAATTCCTTCCCATTCCTTGCCCCCTATCCTTTCCCGTCTCTAAAGACCTCGCTGTTAAGAGACGTTAAGCAGTTAAAAAAAAAAGAGTTTAAGATGGATGATAGAGCTGTAAAACCTGCTTCATTTTCAAGTAACGATATCCCGCGAGGCTCGTGCTTAACCGTTTGTCTACTTTGGAGAATAGGTTACATCGATATGCGCAGATTGCAGTCTACGCTAGCATACTCGGGTGAGGGCAGTTCAGTACGAGCATCGGTACGGTGAACATCAGTTTTCCTGGTGCGCGAAACTTCCCTTGTGTGCCAAGCTAACTCTATCACAAACCGTGCGCTCAGCCAACTTTAACTTTCCGTTTATTTATTGTAATAGTTATTCAAGCACAGCACCGATTAAGTAAATCGTTACCAAACCGGCTGCGGAGGCGCCGTATTCCACCATGTACGGTGGGAATTATGGTGAAGGTGGTACGCGGCCAGAAAACCCAACGAACCCAAGCCCCAGCCAGACGACAACAACGAGCTACCAGTAGCGATAAGAAATGCAATACAAAGAGTGACGGGGAATGCAGCAGCCAACGAGCTCCCCATGTGTGTAGACGAACCAAGAACAACGAAACGCCCCAGCTGGGATCAAGACGACCATCAGCCTGTTGGGAAGACCGAAAAAATTCTACGCGTCTCCAAAGTGCAGTCAACGGTGGCACCCTGAGCAGAGGAGAACGCAACCACAACACCACACCAGGGCACATCGCAGAACGACATCCCCACCAAACCCCGCTAGGCTTGGCAGCAATAACTACGAGTTGTATGACAACGGCCCGTTTGTTATCATAGTTGAAATCCTCGATAAAAATGCTGGTAGATTGCACCCGATGTCTTTAGGGAAGTTACTCAGGTCGGAAAGTGGAAACTATTATAACAGTGTTACTAACATTTTCCCCTCAGGCAAAAATCGTATTAAAATAGAACTATCTACAGCGGCGGCAGCCAATGAGCTAGTGAAAAGCCACGTTTTCCCTAAACACAATCTGGAAGCATATATCCCGAGCCACCTAGTTACTAGACAAGGAATAATCAGGAACATAGAGACGTCACTAACAGAAGAGGAGATTTTAGCAGTCATTTGTAGCCCAGTTAAACTCATTGCAATAAGAAGTTTCTACAAAAACACGGCCGAAAACGGTTTGACTACAAAGAAAACCTTGCCGGTTTGTGCCATTACATTTAAGTCCCAGAGAAGGCCTGAGAATGTGAAAATCCATGGTGTCCGCTGCCCGGTAGAACCATATGTACAATCGGTTCTTCAGTGTTTTAACTGTTTTCGCTATGGTCATAACAGCAAACAATGCCGTAGCCAAACGCGCTGTAAGCTTTGCGGCGGCTCACACGATAGCAATAATTGCTCAAACCCCTCTCAACCCGTCTGTCTGCATTGCGCAGTCCCCCATTCGGCCATTGATAAAACATGCCCGGAATTTATGAAACAGAAAGCCATAAAAAGTAGGATGGCCTTTCAAGAAATTAGCTATCGGGAGGCACTGGCCTCATTTTACAACAGTCACTACGCTAGGGCCGCGGCAGCTCCGCCACCCGACACCAGAGACATTTCCCAATTTCCGACACTACCCAACAACCAGGGGACACCCCTGCAGCCTCAGGGCATAGAAGCGCAACCTAATCCCCCTAAGCTATACCAAAGCACAAATACAGAACCACGTAGACGAGACTCCAGGACTACATCCGAAAGCTACTACAGAAGTGTCCGTCCTCAACAGACAGCTATACCGAAGCATAGTGACAGCTGGAAGGGTTACCAACAATACCTAATACCGAACCAAAGAACAGTAGATCCATTATCAAGTAACAGATCTAATTCTGTAATCGAGGGTGGAGGCCCCCCAACCCTGCTGGGCAAGGACTATCTAATTGACACAATACTTAACTTCATCATCACCTTGGTACAGAAAATTCAACCTGGCGAGAGCTCAATACCAAGAGAGGCAATAAGAGAAAACATTACCAAATTGATCAGCGGCTCGATAGATATCCCCCCTTATGGCCAAGTTCAATAAAATACTGCAGTGGAATATTCGGTCTATCCACTCAAACAGGGAATACCTGTTCCACCTCTTATATGAACACAACATCCCGATTGCGGGTCTAATAGAGACATGGTTAAAACCAACATCCAACTTTTTGAAACCAGGATATAACATCATACGGGCAGACCGGGAGGACGGGTACGCCGGAGTAGCCTTACTGGTAAAAGAAACCTTACAGTACAAAGAAATAAAACTAAATGTACATGACTCAGCCATTCAAGCCTGCGCAGCTAACAGTCAGTTTTCGACTTCGGGAAAATGACCGTATTAGTATGCTATAAGCCTCCACATGCCCGTCTTACAAAACGAGAAATCCGATCGATCCTGCTCCAACTACCACCCCCCATATTAATAATGGCGGATTTAAACGCCCATCACCAGAGCTGGGGGTGCAAATACAATTGTCGCCAGGGAAATGTACTTACCGAACTCATAGACGAACTGAACCTGGTCATATTAAATGACGGTTCTGAGACAAGACTACAACGACCTTTAGGAAGAAAATCAGTCGTAGATATAACTCTTATTTCCCCAGAGTGTGCATTTTACTTCGATTGGAAAACAGCATCAGATCCGTCGGGCTCTGATCACTACCCTATCTTGATGTCAACACCAGCGCAGATAGAAGACAACCAGGTGCTAACACCTACTTACAGATGGAACATAAAAAAAGCCAACTGGTACCAATATAAACAGATAGATACCGAGAAATTCAAAAACCTTCAACTGACAGGGGACAACAAAAAGGACTATTCGAAATTTGTGACAATAGTAGAAGAAACGGCTGCAGCAACCATTCCGGAATCCAAGACAAGACGCCCATAAAGGAGAACCTATTGCAGGTGGTGAGATGAGGAATGTAACCAAGCCATAACAGATGGGAGACTAGCACTGGCGCGTTACAAGAAACAACCCACCGAATCCAACTTCATTCTTCTCAATAAGACACAAGCAATTACAAAAAGACTGCTAAAGAAGAAGAAGAGAGAAAAGTGGGTAAATTTCTGCAACTCATTAAACTCAAAAACCCCTCCGACAGTGGTATGGAGACAGATTAGAGCAGTTCGGTACAGGTCAACCAGCCATCACGCTCAAATCCCACAGACCGCCACCATGAACCTCCTAAAGTCTCTGACCCCGGACTGGTGTAGTATAGAACCCGCCCCCTCCCGGTATAGTAATACGAGCCAGCCTCTCCTAAGACCATTTACTCTAGAGGAACTAGAAAATACATTTACTAAAACAAAAAACACATGCCCGGGCCCAGATCAAATCCACTACGCCATGCTGAGCAACTTACCCGAAAGCGGCAAAGTGATCTATCTACAAATAATGAATAACATATGGACATCTATAACCTACATACCGTCCCTCAAAACAATAAGGGTAGTACCAATACTAAAACCAAACAAGGACCCCGCAGAAAGCTCGTCATTTCGCCCAATTTCTTTACTATCGTGCTCCCTGAAAACCCTGGAGCGAATTATAAAAGAAAAATTGGAATGGTACATCGAACATAACCGCCTATTGCCAGACCTGCAGATAGGATTCCGAAGAGGTATGGGGACTAACGAAATCTTGGCTCATCTAGTCACCGATATCCAGCTGTATTATGGAAACAATCACTACTTAACCGCACTATTCACCGATCTTACAAAAGCATACGACAATGTAGTTCTTCCTATCCTGGCTGACAAACTAAGGCGAATGAAGATCCTGGACAGATTCATAGACAACCTAATTGCCCTACTCGAGAATAGAATAGTGATCATACGGGAGGGGAACAAGACGTATGGACCAAGATTGACAACCAAAGGTCTACCTCAGGGCTCGATCCTCTCCCCACTACTGTTTAATATTTATTCCAGCGACCTGCACGAGAACATAATGGCGAACGTAAAGATTCTTCGGTATGTGGATGATGTATGCATCTATACAAGCTTCTTATCACTGCAGGCCTGTAAAAGAGCTTTAAGTGCAACCACTAATAGGCTGGCACACCTGGATGATGAACAACGGCCTTGATCTCTCCCCTGAAAAGTCGTCCGTCATGGTCTTTACACGACACAGACTCCCCCAGATGACAAATATTTTTCTGGGACCCTTTAACTTCCCAGCGAAAAAAAATTGTTACATACCTCGGCCTAAGGTTGGACCCTAATCTGGCTTGGTCAGCTCACATTCGGCACAACTCAAGAAGAGCGAAGCGGCAATCAACATCATACGAGCAGTGACAGGTAAAGCTTGGGGTGCAGACAGGAAGATCACACTAATGCTGTACCGAGCCCTAGTGCGCCCTCATCTCGACTATGGCAACATGTTTTTTGGCTCTGCTTCTAAATCGCTACTAACCGACATCGACAGATGCCAGTATCGTGCACTTAGACTATGCACCGGAGCCATGACATCTACCCCGACAAACGCACTGCTGGTGGAATGCTTAGAACCACCCCTATACATCCGTAGGGCATTTCTGGGGCGGAAGTTCATCCTAAGACTACTCGAAGTAAAGGATGATCAACTTATTTCAAAAATATCTGCTCTCACAATGCAATACACGGAACGGAGGTACTGGAAACAGAAGCCGGCCCCTACTCTAACAACCGCCTTCTGGGAAGTTAAAAAATATAGCAACATAATCTATAGATCACGCCTCCTTCCGGTACATCTGCACAGACTTTCGAGAGGTAAGACGAGACTATACATTATCCTAGACACAAAATTTATAGCGGAAGTCAACCACAATGAAAAAATCTTAAAGGACCACATTACAAAGCTGGCAGATAACCCCATATGCTTATACACAGACGGCTCTAAATCTGGAAATCTGGTGGGTTGCGCCTTCGCAGACCCTGCTAATGAAAAGAGGGGCCTATATCAACTCCCGGAAGAGGCATCGATCTATACCGCCGAATTACAAGCCATTTTAAAAGCCCTAGAATACGGCTTACATTTGCGGACGAACAGACTAATCATCATATCAGATTCCAGATCTGCTTTACTGAGATTATCTAACCTGGCGGCGGACAACGGCAGAAGCTGGCTGATATATGATATTGTACAGCTAGTAGCAAGACTCAGAGATAAAGGAGCGGATGTGACATTCATATGGGCCAAAGGTCACGCAGGAATAAGAGGCAACGAAGTAGCTGACCGACTAGCTAAGGCAGCAGCACTCAATGGTGAGAAAATTAAACAAATTCCAGCGTCGGACTTGATCCCTATATTCCGCAATAAAACCAGATTAGAATGGGACAGAGAGTGGCGGTCAAAAGACACACATAAAGGTGAATACTATAGAAAAACCCATCCAACTATCCCACGCTCACACTGGAATGACAACATCCAAATCTCAAGGAAGATCACAACCTTTGTCTCTAGGCTCAAATTCAACCACGAACGCTTCGCGAGCCACCTCTTTAGGATTATTGCGATCACCTCTCCCATTTGTGAATGTGATGGCATTAGTGTCGAGAACATAGACCATATATTTTTTGCCTGTGGACGCCGCTGGGCAGAATCAACTGAATTAATAGAAGAACTGACTAAACACGGTGTGGAATTCCCTTCCAAGATGCAGACCCTTCTCCACGAAGATAGGACGGAAATCTTCATGATTCTCTTCAATTTTTCAATAAGAAACAACATAGAAATATGACATTCTCATTTCTAAAACCCACATTACATCGAAAGGTAACCACTATCCGTTTGAGATAACCAGTCTGTTGATCCCTGTACCCAAAGGCTGTGTATTTTATACTGTGGCTTAAGGGTACATGAATCCACTGGAACAATTTAGAAAACTTGTATACTGAATTTTGTATTTACATAATGCATATTAAATATTGTATTTTAAGTTGTAAATATTTTATGTTAAAACGGTATCTTATGAATTTTATATTGTATTTTATCGCACTATTGTATCATATTGTATTATTGTTTTTTATGTTATATTTATATTGTATTACATTGGGCTATATTGAGCATGTGTTCTATGATGCCCAGTAGATGAACGTATATTAAATAAAACAAGACATTAAAACTATTCAAAATCCACATGTATAAATAACCAAACTGTAACCAAGCTGGTTGTATGGTTTGTACCAAAGGCCAAATAAATTAAAAAAAAAAAATACTGGGGTGAGATTTCATTAGCAACAGTTGGCAACACGGCCTCCCATCGCGTATTTCCGTGTCGCCTCGCCCAGGACAAAGTTCAGACCCGTAAAAACCAATTCCATATTGGATTACTTTGCAATTTACTTTTCCTATCCGCATTACAGTTGATCACGTGACTAAAATCCTAAATACATCACTAACACACAGAGTGTCCAGGAATGAAAGGATAATCTTGAAACCGCACATCATGTCCAACTATATTACAAAATTTCATTTTACTCAAGGTCTCACCATTTTCGAAATATTGATTTTTTAAAATATTTTTTCGAAACATGCTACTTTCTCTGTTTATTCCATGCCAAATCTACAAATTAAGACTTTTCGAACCCTGTTTTTTTTTTAATTTACTTAAAGTATTTGAGTCATCTATATAAACGTTCTTTTTCTCCTTAAAAAACATAAAAATCTTAAATGTTGTAATTATTTTATACTTGTTTTAAACTGATTGTTTTACGGTAGTTCAATCTGCTAAAGACACCATTGTACATAATAAACTTATAGTAGACAGTTGATAATAATGATTTTTTTTTTTTTTTTTTTTAAAAAAAAAAAAAGGTTGTTGCCATTGTGTGCATACAAATTATAGACAGACTAAATGCAAGTAATATTTTATATTTCGTTAGCAGGGTTCAAAAAGTCTTAATTTGTAGTAATGACATGGAATAAACTGAAAAAAGAAACTTTTTTAAAAAAAATCAATATCTCGAAAATGGAGAGACTTTACTAAAATAAACTTGTGTGATATAGTAGGACATGATGTGTGGTTACAGGAATATCCTTCCATTCCTGAACACCCTGTATAATAACGGACAAATAATCAGCTTTCTATAAAGAACATTTAGTAACACAGCGTCTGATCAAATATTACGACTCACTTTCATCTCAAACGAATTATTTTTCTGCATTCAGCGTTGTGGTATGTCAGTTTTAATTCTAATTTCATAATAAGAATCAGTTTGGAGCTACGGAATTCAAACTTGTCAGTTTTTTAATTACTATAATTTTGTTATTGCAGACCTCAAAAAACAGTTAAAAGCAGAAACAGATCAGCACCGTTTAGAATTTGTGCTTAAGCAACTCCGTGATTGTGTTAACAACAGTTGGTAACCCTGTGGCTGTTACGCTCCCTTCCTTTCTCCCCCCCAGGCAGCATCATTCTGTTTGCGTATTTTAGTTCACTATTTTCAAAGTTACACTGGAGAAGATTTCATAGTTTAAAGTACGTCATCTCTATCGTCAAGCATTATTAGGAAAGTCGAAATTAAAGGAAATTCTTCTTTACTGATTGTCAGCGTCCTGGCTGTTCCATTTAGTGTGCTCACCCCCCGCTAACCGTCACGTAGTGTATGGCTCACTGGAAACAAAGTAATGGCGCAATCGGTGAATTATTTGAATTTTGAACGGATATAAAACTTGTAACAAATGAAAAATGTGTATCAAACCACAAAAACATTTATTGATGACAGTGATACGGTGTACACCATTGTCGAAAAATAAAACAGCTTTTATATCGAATAAGTGAACCTACATATTGCAAAAATATGAACAAAACTGCGATAAATCAAATTTTGGATATTTTTTAATGCCAAACATTACGATATGAAGTGAAAAGTGAAGAAAGTAATTTTATGTAATGCGTGTAAAATCAATTCTTACACCACTCTCCTTCATAACTCTATTCCTCACTAAAACTGAAATTTTTAAAACATATGCGTGTTGTACTTTTTGAAATATTTATCCGTTGTAGATGTTCTCTTTTTGTTACAATATAGGAGCAATGACGTTGATAACTGGTTTGGATTAACCAGCGAATGAGTAACTGTTATTGAAATAAACAACGCTACAGAATTGCTGATATTTCCCTACGTTAATATTGCCACAGTATAGTCAGAGCGACATTTTGACTCCTGTGTCCTCTGGATTCCGCGGCAACAAAATCAAATGGAAACGTGTGTCTTTTCTTCGCGAACTTAGGAGCTGTTTAAACGATGCGCCATTTAAATGTCAAATGTAGCGTTTCAGCAAATTGATCAACTATTATCTGTTGTTTTTCGGTGCCGTTCCTGATATGGATGTGTCTACAATACGGACCGAGCGTGGTGGGTGAGGGATAATATTTCGGAGGACTCGGGTTCGCAACCAGGTCGGACCATCCAGATTTTTACTTCTTATAGTTCCCTAAAATCTCTCCAAGTGAATGCCGCGATGGATCATCAAAAAAAAAAAAAAGGACATGTGCGAATCCTTTCCCTTAGTGCTTACGTACCTGTGATGACGTGTAGACCAGGTTATTATATTTTCTGATTCCGTCTAATTAGCTAATGGCTTAGTCGCACGCTGCATATTCTGTTGAGACATACTGCATTCGGTGCTTTGCTTGAACACCT
>CM061921.1:194111335-194182785 GCA_031002005.1 Vandiemenella viatica
GGCCCGGCTGCGATGCTGCTGTGGCGGGCGGTCGGCTAGTTCCGACGTCTCCCACGGTCTCCATATTGGTGCGGAACTGCCTCGTTGGCTGGGTGTCCGACCGCCCCCTCTGAAACGATAAAAAAGAAGAAAAATGTTTTAGTATCACGAAAAACATAATTTTGTAAGCATAAAAATAATATAGGTAAATTACAAGCTCTTTTTGGGCTACTTAATTCATGAGAAGAATTACCCTTACGCTTCTCTGGGCGTGATGGTTCATCTGAAAAAGAAAAAAAAATGTATTAGCAATAGTTATAAAGACATGGGGAAAAATAATCTATAGATAAATACGTACTGAAATAAAAAATGTCACTGCAGGAAATATCCAAATCACCTGCGAACAAATAAATAATATAGACTACTGCTTCAGCAATAAACATTTTCATAAAAATAGTTACTTAAAAAAATATTATCATTACCGAAATCATCCTCAGCGAGAATTTCATCAATGTCTGAAGCAGAGAAAAAAAAAAAGCTCATCAGTATATGTGAAAGAATTTAAAACAGCCAGAAAAAACAAGTTAAATAACAATAATTTACTTACCAATATCGCTGAATAAGCTAAGATCCTCAGAAGACATTGTGATGATCGAAGTGTTCAGCTCGAGGACTCAGAGAAGACTGGATGGCAGAAGGGGGGTCTCAGCCCTATTATACACGCGTCTGGAGCCATGGAGAATTGGCGTGGGAAGACTGCGCCCACGATGATAAATGTGGTGCAGCTGTGCGCATTCAATTACGAACCCGCATCCTGCAGCTGCGAGGGGAGCGATAATTCGGGTGTGGCGCAGCTGTGTGCATTCAATTACGAACCCGCATCCTGCAGCTGCGAGGGGAGCGATAATTCGGGTGTGGCGCAGCTAGTGTTGTAAAAAAAACGGTTTTTTTTCAAGCCTGAAAAAAAACATGAAAAAAAACTTTGAAAAGAAACATGTTTTTTTTCTGGAACACGTTTTTTTTCACAACTACTAAATCTCAATTTTGTAAGGCAGTTATCGTTTAATATGACTGTTTTAGAGTTTATACTAAGTACTTATCTTAATTTTTAAATGTACTATATTTTTCTGGTTCAGTAAAACAATAATTACGAAAGTATTGGCGACATTGACTGAAAATTTCCTTTTACGAACGGTGCCAGCGCATAGTGATACTGATACCGAGTCATAAAATTGTCAGTAATTATGAATCGTTTCCTTGCAACCGTTTGCGTAAACCAACTATTGAAAAGAAATAAAGCTCATATTTTGTATGTTAATAGATTTAAATTCAAACTTAAAAGACCGTAATACAGAACTAACGGCGCAGTATTTATGAACGGTGCCACAGTGACAAGCTCAATGCCACGGTCTTCCAACGATGAAATATTGCGCGTAATCGATATCCGAAATCACAAGAGCTTACTCCTATTGCTTGGTGGGCAGGACTTTGCAAGTCGACTGCCTTATCTAAAGTAGCGATCAGAGTTCTAACCCTTCCAACTACATCGGCTGCAGTTGAGAGAACATTTAGTACTTACAGTGACATTCATTCCAAAAAAAGGAATAGACTGACAAATTATAGAGCTAGCAAAATTGTGTACATTGCTCACAATTTAAAATTGAAATCTAAAAATCGTCTGAGAACAATACAAGAACAACCAGGAAAAAGGAAATGCAAATGTTTCTGAAGTGATGGAACTAGAGGAAACAGAAGGAGAAAGTGAAAACACCGACACCGACCAAACTATTGTTGGTAGCGCTGATTCCAGTGAATGTGATACTAATACTGACACCGATGATGAATAATATTATGTAACCTATAGAGATACATTTATCAAACATTATGTAATAATTTATATCATTCAGTAATATTTAAAACAACAATGTAAAATGTAAATAAAACTATAATTTATCAAATATATTGTTTTTCTGAAAAAAAACCAAATTTAGAAAAAAAACAACGGTGCCATGTTTTTTTCATGTTTTTTTTCAAAATTTTGAAAAAAAACAAAATGTTTTTTTTCAATTTGCAACACTAGGCGCAGCTGTGCGCATTCAATTACGAACCCGCATCCTGCAGCTGCGAGGGGCGCGATAATTCGGGTGTGGCGCAGCTGTGTGCATTCAATTACGAACCCGCATCCTGCAGCTGCGAGGGGAGCGATAATTCGGGTGTGGCGCAGCTGTGCGCATTCAATTACGAACCCGCATTCAATTAGTTACCGGCACGTGCGCGGCGGGGAAGGGGAAAAAGTTGGCTCACATATACGTCCATAAGAAATACATGGGGAAAAAAGCAGGCTCACACATACGTCCATAAGGGAAAAAGTGGGCTCACACATACGTCCATAAGGAAATAATAAGATCAATCTGAGGTTACAGATGTGAGATTGCAGCGGACCCCCTCCCCGCAATTCAATTAACATTAATTAAAATCAATTAAGGCTCCCCGCAGTTCAATTAGCAATAATTAAAATCAATTAAAATCAATTAAATTCAATTAAATTCAATTAAAATCAATTAAAATCAATTAACATTAATTAAAACCAATTACAATCAATTAACATTAATTATAATCAATTAAAATCAATTAACATTAATTAAAATCAATTAAGGCTCATGGGGTGTTTTGGTCTGGGGTACGAGCTCACTCCCGCCTTTAATCACTACTACAGTCCCAAACATGAAAAATTCTGGCACATATTTGCTTTGCTCCCGATGAAGGTACTTGGCTGAGAATTATTTAATGCATAGAGATAAGCAAGTTTAACTGATACCTTAAATTTTACTTTGGTTTGTGCTTAGTTTGGAAGTTACTAGTAATTTATTTATGGTGGTAGTTAAGCCAGCGGCAATCTGCATTGCTCAGCTACCGGGCCATTAATTGTTTTCAGAGATTGGGGCATTGTTGGTAAACGTATATTTATGTCTTAAAATCTGAAATGTTCTTATTCACCGATTTTCAAGTAGAATCATTACATTTTAGCGGCAGTTCAGGATAAGCGATAAACTTATAAAAAGAAATGAGCCCCACAAAAACAATTCTTGTAAAAATAGGCCAAATCTCGTGTTCGTGTAGTGACAAAAAGTTATGAGATCTTCTTCTGAGCCACGTCTACACTTTACAGTGTGTATTCACATCACTTTATGAAACTGAGTGGTTTCTCTCGGTATCATAGATCGTTTATTTTGGATAAAAATTCTGATGACTTGGCCATTATGCACGCCATGTTTTAGTTAACGTACACAAACTTATAAATACGTAAAAGCCAAGTTATCCTTCGCTCTTTTTCGAATTTGACAAGTATGTATATTATGCCCTCAATTTAAGTAAAAATTATGACATGCATAAAAGCCAAGTCATCAGGTTTTTTAATCCTAATTAAACAATCTATGATACCGAGAGAAACCATTCTGTTTCATAGAGTGAAGATATTACACACTGTAAAGTGTTGACTTGGCTCAGAAGAAAATCTCATAACTTTTTGTCACTACACAAACACGAGACTTGGCCTATTTTTACAAGAATTGTTTTTGTGGGATTCAGTTTTCACCAACTTCCAGACAACCGAATTGTTAGAAATTTTGCACGCGCATTAAGAACCGATGACAATTTAACAATTTTTTGTAGAATCAGGTCATCCTCCACTCTTGCTTGACAAGATTTTGTACTCCGGGGAAAACTTACAAGACTTCAAGAGCTGTTAAATCCTTCAGCTCGTATTCTTTTAACATTTTTAAGTCTTTTTCTTGCTCGGTCACGCCGAATCGGGTAAACCAGTTTTTCGCCATTACGATTATACAAAAAGTGAACGTTTCATTTTATTTTAATTTCATTTCCAGTAGCTAAAGAATAAAACCTGCTGTACATGTGTTTCGATCTCGTATTTTATTAATGACAACGCAAAATTCTGTGCAGTCATATCAGCATCGTTGCTTATTAACGTGATTTTATTAGTTTGATCCGTATGTGTGTATGTAGAAATGTAATTGACTCTTTCAATTCAATTATAACAGCTACGTTTCATAGCTAGGCCTGGTATTAACATTACTTTGACAGTATCAACAGAAACGTGGCTAAACCGTCATATGGTAGATGTAGCTAATTTTTATCCACATTCAGCAGGTGTTTACTGGCTAGCTTGGTTAATGCGCGGGGCTGCCAGATAGACATGTCCTGGTTTCGGCTCAATTTTTGTGAACCTTAGGAATGTCTTTCATTTCTGGCAAAGCTTTGCTTTGTTGATGTGAATAACCGTGGGACGCTCCATGGTTACGCAGGTCCCCTATACCCGATGGGATTGCCGGGTAGGGAGGTGCAACCACGACGAAGGTGCGCAAACCTGAGTCACTTGGTGGCTGGACCATTCCCGCCAACATCGCCATGCGCAATTAATTTAATTACCCTCTTCCAGACGTCTGCATTTTCTGAAATTTTGCACACGTATTAATAGCAAATAACAATACAATAATTTCACAGCTATGTCCTGGTATTCTCATTCCTGTAACAGTAACAACAGAAAAGTGGTTTTGTTGCGCAACCTTTGCACATATGTACTTAACGCTGCATTGATGCAAGCGGCTACGATAATTTCCTCAGTCACATAATCTGATGTTAAAAAGGGAGTTCTCGCTACATCGTTTTGAGCTAGTTAGTACCATTATAGAAGAGTAGTCTTCTACATTTGCTCTGCTATCATAACTCTGGTAGGGTTGGCCATTTAAGTGTCCGATACTCTTGCGAATAAAAATTAAAGACGAAACTACAACATAAGAAAGAAAAAGAGAGATTGGCGAAGAAAAAATAAACGATAAGAAACACGCTTTTGTGGCAATCTGAACGAAAAAGTTAAAAATAAAATTATAGTTTAAACAACATGATCTAAAAAATTAAAAATAATCTTTCAATATAAATATTTTATTCAACAGCAAGAGGATGTCCCACAGTTAACTTAAATGTAAAAAAAGCGTGGGGTGTTCTCTACTTACTATTCACAATGACTCTACCTTCACGAAAAACATTACACAACTGAAATGTAGCATCCTCTCGCTGTTGAAGAAAATCTTTGTATTGAAAAATTATTTTAATGTTTTTAGATCATGTTGTTACAAAAGCGTATTTTAAGTTTCTTAAACTATAATTTTATTTGTGCCTTAAATGTGATAGCACATACTGGCAAGGCTTTCTTTATGTTTAGACTATTTTCTACCGAATTATTATAGAACGTTCTTATTGCAATCACTTGTACTGGGTTGCAAATAAGCTAAGATCTCATCCTCCTTTAATGGACTTTCAATATTCCTAAGTATCCCTTTTCTGGTAACCAGGTAGTTTGGGACATATGCTTCCTGTTTGTGACTAGGGAAAATACCAGTTGATTGGCTGCCGCCGCTGAGGATAGATTTATTTTTACTCTGTTTCGTCCTGGAAAGTAGATATTAATGAAGCTGCTATTACAGTTTCCGCATTCCGACCTGTGTATTTTCTGTAACATCATTGGATGTAGTCTACTCACATTCATAACTACACTTTCGAGTATAATCACAAATGTGCCTCGTCATCTTTTCCGCAGCTCGCTGTGAACGTGAATTGCGACAGCCGATGCCAACAGCACTGCTGTTGTGCTAATGTAGTAATCTAGACGCAAAATGTTTGCCAGTGTTAACACGGCACAAAATGAAGGCTTCACGCATTAATACTTAAACGTGACTGAATGGGGTTTGTTTAGAGTACTACCAGTGGTCTAGCGGGTAAAACTGGGTGTGTTTGATTTTGATGTCGAAAATTTGAGACATTCAACAAATTAGTATTAATTTTACATTGAACAATAGTCACACAAAAATAATTGGTCGGATTTTGATGGGATTTAGTTTAATTTTTAGCCCGTGTAGCCGCGGGTAAAATATGGTATGTTTAATTTTATTTGACGTCGTGAAGCAAAAGAATTAAGATAAAACTGTCCACAAATTAGAATTTATTTAAAGGTAAGTTACTTCTGACAGCCCCAACGATTTTTTTTAATGGCATTTGGCTTCCATAAGCCATACAGCCAGCTCAAGTTCATCCACTGTATTCAGTTTCTCCACGTGTGTATATATATCTTTCAAGTAATTCCAGACACACCACAGGACGGACACGACAAGCACACTCACATACAACACTTAAACGCCCATCTCTCGGCCGGACTCGAACCGGTGACCTTCGGCACGTGGGGCCAGTACTCTAGCCCCTACGATACCGAGGCCGGCAGCTTTACATTGATTTCAGCATCATGATGTTACGATCCTTCATGCAAAAACAATTTGTATTCAGTGAGCCAAATGGGCCGTGGATCATGTAGCCTGTACATTAACGGTCTGTGCAAAGTTGCGGGCAACAGATTATAACTGGTGAATGTAAATGAAACTGCCTAGCTATTGTATCATAATACTGTTATATGCTAGTATTTTAGAGAGTAATTATTTTGTAGTATCTAATACGTAGTGTCGCATCTTCTAATACAATGATGTATTACCATTCTCACTTGTTATAATTCAGTCTTGGCGAATCCTTGGATGGTTCCTTTAAAATGCCGTTGTTTCCGTCCAGTTCTTTGTCCACAAATCTGCCAGTACTGTTGAGCTTTTAAGTACACAAACAGTAAAGGAAAGTAAAAGGAAGGCAGAGTTAAGTCCCGATCTACAAGAGCAGTTTCCTGCTCATTCCATTGTATTGCCCAAACCAGGCAGTATAGTCACACTAATCATCATAGATTTTATAATAGGGAATAAATTCAAATTTACGTCTAGTATATTTATTTTGAAACTTTATTAGTGTAGAATTAACGCTATAACGTTTTTTTTTTTTCAGTTTATTCGATTTTTATTTACTGAATTTAATTAATCAAAAGTGCTAAAAATACAAGGAAAATGTAACTTCGCAAAACGCAACGCTATTGGTCGAATCGAATCGTGACGACCAAGTACACTATACTATTGTGAACAAGGGCGTAGTTGCTGGGAGTTCTAATAGCTTTGCGATTGTATTGAATTTTATATTAACATATCAGCATAACTGGTGAGATATTGTATTCTTGCTACAATACACACACCAAATAATGATCGATAGCGGTTTTCTGAAAGCACAGTTGGATAATCTTCCAAAAATTGATGCTTTCATAATGACAAGAAATTTTGCAACAAAACCGAATTTTACGGTCGCTCACCTCAGAGCAGTGAAAACTGCAAGTTAATTAAGTGATAGATATTTCAATATTCGCATGCAAATAAACAAAAAATTCTAGATGTTGGGTATATAGTAAATTATTACCCCTTTTTATCAAATGGCAGCGTGGTCTATGCTGTAGGGTGTTAACTTAATAATTTCTGACCCGCGTTCAATATCCCCGCAGAATTAATTTTTTTTTATCTTCAGAAATTGTCTAGCTTGACATTTTTATTTTGTTAAAACTTCATTTACGTCCTTTTATTGAGTGAAATAATATTTAAAACAAATCATATTACCTGCAATTCAGCGTAATTTTTTTCCTGAAATTCTTTTTGTTTCGTAATGAATTCACGGGTCTACCGACGGAATGTCTTTTCACAACACAAGTCGGACGCACACCCTTAAAAACTTCATTGCAATCATTCGTCAAGAAAGTCTCCATTCTTACATTTTTCACTTTTTGTTAATAAGTTGTTTCGGTGAGTTTTCAATTGAAATAGTTCCTATCATGTTATTTATTTCATCTTAGTCGTTTCTTTAGTTGTATATCATCAGGAGGTATTTTAAACGAAATACGTAGCATTGTAAAGATAGTTTTTCTTTCTTTCTTCTACACTCGATTTGTTCCAAGAACGGTTGCGTGTAAATGGTCGAAAGTAAAATAGTAGGCCTATCTGCGACGAAAAATGGAGTTCGACAATGAAATGAAAGAACAAGTGACAAATGCTTATAAACATTTCAAAATTCTTGTATCAGATCCCAGTTTACTAGCAGATTCGCCTCATGACTCAATTTCATTGGGTATGGAGCGTGTCATATTAGGAAGCCATTGTTGATAGATGGGCAGAAATTATGTTTGGTGTATTTGTTATAAGCAATGTGACTTGTTTTAAATTTTAATACGTGTTATAAAAGTAAGTAAATGAAGTTTTAACAAAATAAGTAAGTGAAGCTTGACAATTTTTTGAAGATAGAAATATATGATTTTGCTGGGATTTGAACTCGGGTCACGAAATTATCAAGCCAGCACGCCAAATCCAAAGACCAACCGGCCATTTGATAAAAATGGGGAAATAATTTACTATATTGCCGCATGAACGCCAGTGTACCGTCTGCCAGCATGGCGCAGCGGGTAGCGTCACGAATTGTGGTACCGAAGGTCGCCGGTTCAATCCCGCCCACTGACAAAAATTATTTAATTCTGTTTATTATTTCCAGAAGATTCTACATGTTTCCTAAGGTCACTTGTAACTTCTACACATTTCATTTGTTAACTACTCTTGTAATCTCTAGTACGTTCTATCTGTGTATAAATAGAAGAGCATTCTGCCCAAGAGGCAGTCAGTGCTGCGTGTATGTTTGAGTTCTCAATAAACCTGTTCTCAGTTTAAGTGCTGTGTTCATTGACAAGTAACCTTCGAATTCACACCTGCCCCGGTTGCAACGCGACAATATAGCCGTCATCTAGAATTTTTTGTTTATGTGTATGCAAATATCTCAAACTAGGGAGCATTTTGAAAAACGACTATACCACACACATATAAGCTGTGTACCCTTCAACATATATGAAGGAGATCGCAATCCGTTCTTAAAATGTCTGATGGTCTCCAAGTAAGATATGATTAGAGTTTGAACAGGTAAAGAATTTTTATGTTACATCTCCAAAATTACAGAAATTCTAACTACTTACTTAGAAATAATTTTCACAATAATATTAACTACTAGTTGCAGATCTATTCTCATAGCGGTACACCACTTTTTTCTTATATTTGCATCTCGCGGGACAAGAAAATACATTTTATGCAGTTGTTTTTTTTTTTGGTTTTTTTAGTATTTTTGCACACAGGTACACTCTTTGGCAAAAAAATTGACTATCAGCTCCTGGGCCTAAGTCCCTTATTTCGCACAATGTGGCATCATTGCGCGTATTCAACTCAGCGCCATCTGTTATTCATTTCCTTAAGTCAAGCCTTGAACAAAGCAGGAAGACTCCGCCCGCCCATTGACGATTCTTCTTGGTAGTTCATCTATCATTCCCCACATTTCAGTAAAATGCTATTGACAGATCTCGAAACAAGTAACGCATTTTCCTGTCCCTGGATTTACTGTAATATTAGGCAAGATATCGCTGATCATACCTCAATCGGACGAAATTCGGTTCCAGCTACACTTTTCTTAAATTCAGATCGTGAAACATATCGTTAAAGTTGTAATTAACAAGATTGCAATAAAGCGCAGTAAAAATGAGGTTCAGTTATACATTTTATTCCAAATGATTAGCGTAAAATTATAACGATATTTATTTATATATTGATGTGGCTAATCAGTTGCAATAATGCAACACATAATGGGGTGTGTGGTCCAAGAAGTGGGTGTAAATGTTCAAAGATCCAGAGTTTTTGGTTCTACAAAACTATTGAAACGATTATAAAGAGATTATTTCGGATATTTGTCTAATGCCAGTTGAATGTAACTGACGTCCGAGGCAGGATAAGTTTGTTTAGCCACTGCACGAGCCATCTGTCAACATGTGCTCCGTTTGCTTGTGGCTAACCATCTAGTCTTGTAAACGCGTGGTCCTCGGTTCGAATCTATGTTTTCCAATTATTTTTTTACATTTATTTTAAACAAGTCGAACCTACAACTGCGTTATGCGTAAAATGTAACATCGACCCTTACCTGCTTGCGTCAGGACATAACATACTTAAGGAAAGACTCATAACTGAGTGCTTCTTAATAAATTGCACACGTAACTATGAAAGCTTTCACAGAGGTAACACTGAAAGAAATCTTCTCGGGCTTCAAGATCGTCGAAACAGTGTCGTTTGGTTACGTTAGGTGGACTATAACGAGTTCGCACCATCGTCAAGGAGACGAAAAACTAAATAATATTACTATACCAATTTCTTATTATGCGTCTGGATTCTGACTTCTAAGTCATTAAAGGTGGGAAGGGAATGGAGACAAGGAATGGGAAGGAATTCGGACCATGGGTTTTCGAAGAAATAATCCCGCCATTCACACGAAGTGACTTGGAGAAACGAAGGAAAATACAAATCTGGATAGCCGGATAGGAATTCAAACCCGCTTCCTCTCGAATGCGGAACCATAGCGTTAACGCTCAGCCATTAGGTTCAGTTTTTCAATATATTTCGTATTTGGTCTATGATGCCGTCCATAAAATTATTTAAAAAATCTATTGAAAAGTTAAAAATCGTAAATTAAAATATATGTGCAGAAGTGAGTTCATCTGATGAGAGCGGGGATATCAAAAAAATCTCTGAAATCAGATACGCAATTCAAATTTCATTTTATCTCTCTCTACTCTTTTTCGCCCCTCTCTCTCTTTTTTAATTTTTTTTGCTAGGGCTTTACGGCTCGTCGACAGCAAAGTCATTACGGAACTAAAGTCAACTAAACTCGTCACATTATATTGGATGAACAATATTTTAAATTCCACAAATGTGGCCTATGAACTAATCAAAAAATGTTTTCATAGGAGTTTGTTTTTAAACAATTTGATGTAAAATATATTAATGTTCACTTTTACATATATGATATGTATTTTACAACAAGTGAGAAGGGGATAGTCAATGTAAAAATACTCAACTTGAGGTGGGAACGAACCCAGTAACGTCACCTCCGCAGGCCAATGCTCATCCGTTCAGCTACTTTGCCTTATGCTGAATCCTACCTCGTCCAGGTTGCGGGTTCGAATCCTCGTCCGGCCATCCAGATTTGGGTTTCAATGATTTCCCCAAATCACTCTAAGTGAATACTGGAAAGGTTCCTTTAAAAGGCCATTGGAGAAATCCTTGCTACAACTCCTTTCACGCCTCTAATGACCTCGATGTCGACAACGCGTAAAACCATAAGCAAAAAAGGAAAAGAATGTATGCTCGCCTCATGTCTTTGAGCAAGCATTGAACTTCATCTTTAATATCTAAGTCGGTCAAATATTTTCGCAGCTTAGGAAAAGGTGGTAGTCACTGTGGGCCAAGTCTGCAACTGTATGGTGGGTGGGTGATTATTTTACAACCAAAGTTTTGCAGAAGAGCGACGGTGTGATGAGCAACGTGTGTACCAGCTCTGTCGTGAACAATGCTTGCTTCCTTGCTTACATTTCGTCTTCTACGGTTCTGAGTTGAACTTCTGAATTTTTTTCAGTGTTTTACAGTAGCTGTAGTAGTAGTAGTTGTTGTGGTCGCAGCTTTCATTAACCGGACTAACAATGACTCCTTCCCATTCAATTTTTTTCCTTCCTATGGCATTACGTTTCGTTAACGTCGAGGTCGTTAGAGGCGGGGAAGAACTGCGGAAAAGGAACTGGAGAAATTCGGCCTTGGCTTTTTAAAGGAACTATACCACCATTTGCCTGGAGTGATTTGGGGAAACCAAAGAAAACCCAAATCTCGTGGTTTAACTGTCCACTTAATTTTCAGCATCCTCCTATAGCACCACATTTCGAATGCTTCAATTTTCCTTCTTTCAGGCATTCCGGAAGTCCATGCTTCGTTACCATAAGGTGCTATGCTCCATACATGCAGTTTTAAAAAGTTCTCTCTGGTCCCTGGGTCAATATTTGAAACTACTTTCTCATGAAGCCACAGTCAAATTCCTCTTCTACTTCTTTTATAGCTTCCTCCACATATAAGTTGAATATTAGTATGGATGAACTGCAACCATATCTGATACACTTTTCAACTGATTGGTGACTCTCATGATTCTCTACTTTTATTATAGCCACTTGATTCTTATATCAATTATAAAATACAGGGTGGCGCTGTAATCGCCGAACGTAATGCCTAAATAGTGATCCGAAGCTCAGGGTAGTGCCAATGGTGAACATTTTGAAAACATTGTGATGTGATTGTTTGCAAAGATTGTTTTATACGATTATTTCACTTATGTATGCTGATATGAGCTGTACAGCGCCATCTGTTAGCAGCTTTTGTAACTATTATTTCACACTGCTGTATACACTTCTTACAGCTGTCACAATAAACATACCGTTTACTGCATTCCTCTATCGATCTTTGTTTTCGAGCTATTTAATTTTGAAATCAGGGAGTCCTTTTTTGGACACCCTGGATTTTTCTATCTCGATACGTAAGACCTGACTATTTTTAAATTTTGAACATTTTGTCCCGCCTTACATTACCAAAAGCTTTTTTTCTAAATCAACAAACGCTATGAAAGTAACTTTGTTTTTCTTGATCGGTGATAAGAAATGATTCTCTTGCGGCACGGTTTTTCCAAAATTCAAACTGTAGCTACTGTATATTTTATTTCAACCCAAACAATTTACATTATAATGTCTGTCTCAGAATGACAAGCAACAATTTCTTTTGAACGTTTAAATATTGCAAAGTCTTATAGGCATTCAATCAGAACATTGTAGGAGGAAAACTGGGGCATAAAATTGAAATTCAGTGCGGGAATGTCAGTGTGGCAAGAAACAAGGAAACCAGTATTATACGCTTTGTAAACACTACGTTTCCGTCTACTACGATATTTTAGAATTACACTCTACACAGTTCAGTTCGAGCATCGGTACGGTGAACATCAGTTTTCTGGTGCGCGAAACTTTCCTTGTGTGCCAAGCTAACTCTATCACAAACCGTGCGCTCCTCCAACGTTAACTTTCCTTTTGTTTATTGCAATAGTTATTCAAGCACAGCACCGATTAAGTAAATCGTTACAAAACCGGCGGCGGAGGCGCCGTATTCCACCATGTACGGTGGGAATTATGGTGAAGGTGGTACGCGGCCAGAAAACCCAACGAACCCAAGCCCCCAGCCAGACGACAACAACGAGCTACCAGCAGCGATAAGAAATGCAATACAAACAGTGACGGAGAATGTAACAGCCGACGAGCTCCCCATGTGTGTAGAGGAACCAAGACCAACGAAACGCCCCAGCTGGGATCAAGACGACCATCAGCCTGTTGGGAAGACGGAAAAATTCTACGCGTCTCCAAAGTGCAGTCAACGGTGGCACCCGGAGCAGAGGAGAACACAACACAACACCACAACAGGGCACATCGCAGAACGGCGTAAGTAAAGTGACATCCCCATCCAAACCCCGCTAGGCTTGGCAGCAATAACTACGAGTTGTATGACAACGGTCCGTTTGTTATCATAGTTGAAAGCTTGATAAAAATGTTGGTAGATTGCACCCAATGTCTTTAGGGAAGTTACTCAGGTCGGAAAGTGGAAACTATTATAACAGTATTACTAACATTTTCCCTCAGGAAAAAATCGTATTAAAATAGAACTATCTACAGCGGCGGCAGCCAATGATCTAGTGAAAAGCAACGTTTTCCCTAAACACAATCTGGAAGCATATATCCGAGCCACCTAGTTACTAGACAAGGAATAATCAGGAATATAGAGACGTCACTAACAGAGAGAGAGAAATTTTAGCAGTCATTTGTAGCCCAGTTAAAGTCATTGCAATAAGAAGGTTTTACAAAAACACGGCCGAAAACGGTTTGACTACAAAGAAAGCCTTGCCGGTTTGTGCCATTACATTTAAGTCCCAGAGAAGGCCTGAGAATGTAAAAATCCATGGTGTCCGCTGCCCGGTAGAACCATATGTACAATCGGTTCTTCAGTGTTTTAACTGTTTTCGCTATGGTCACAACAGCAAACAATGCCGTAGCCAAACGCGCTGTAAGCTTTGCGGCGGCTCACACGATAGCAATAATTGCTCAAACCCCTCTCAACCCGTCTGTCTGCATTGCGCAGGCCCCCATTCGGCCATTGATAAAACATGCCCGGAATTTATGAAACAGAAAGCCATAAAAAGTAGGATGGCCTTTCAAGAAATTAGCTATCGGGAGGCACTGGCCTCATTTGACAATAGTCACTACGCTAGGGCCGCGGCAGCTCCGCCACCCGACACCAGAGACATTTCCCAATTTCCGACACTACCCAACAACCAGGGGACCCCTGCAGCCTCAGAGCATAGAAGCGCAACCTAATCCCCCTAAGCTATACCAAAGCACAAATACAGAACCACGTAGACGAGACTCCAGGACTACATCCGGAAGCTACTACAGAAGTGTCCGTCCTCAACAGACAGCTATACCGAAGCATAGCGACAGCTGGAAGGGTTACCAGCAATACCTAATACCGAACCAAAGAACAGTAGAACCATTATCAAGTAACAGATCTAATTCTGTAATCGAAGGAGGAGGCCCCCCAACCCTGCTGGGCAAGGACTATCTAATTGACACAATAATTAACTTCATCATCACCTTAGTACAGAAAATTCAACCTGGCGAGAGCTCAATACCAAGAGAGGCAATAAGAGAAAACATTACCAAATTGATCAGCGACTCGATAGATATCTCCCCTTATGGCCAAGTTCAATAAAGTACTGCAGTGGAATATTCGGTCTATCCACTCAAACAGGGAAAATCTGTTCCACCTCTTATATGAACACAACATCTCGATTGCGGGTCTAATAGAGACATGGTTAAAACCAACATCCAACTTTTTGAAACCAGGATATAACATCATACGGGCAGACCGGGAGGACGGGTACGGCGGAGTAGCCTTAATGGTAAAAGAAACCTTACAGTACAAAGAAATAAAACTAAACGTACATGAACCTGTCATTCAAGCTTGCGCAGCTAACATCAATTTCGACTTCGGGAAAATGACCGTATTAGTATGCTATAAGCCTCCAAATGCTCGTCTTACAAAACGAGAAATCCGATCGATCCTGCTCCAACTACCACCCCCCATATTAATAATGGCGGATTTAAACGCCCATCACCAGAGCTGGGGCTGCGAATACAATTGTCGCCAGGGAAATGTACTTACCGAACTCATAGACGAACTGAACCTGGTCATATTAAATGACGGTTCTGAGACAAGATTACAACGACCTTCAGGAAGAAAATCAGTTGTAGATATAACACTTATTTCCCCAGAGTGTGCATTTTACTTCGATTGGAAAACACATCAGATCCGTCGGGCTCTGATCACTACCCTATCTTGATGTCAACACCAGCGCAGATAGAAGACAACCAGGTGCTAACACCTACTTACAGATGGAACATTAAAAAAGCCAACTGGCACCAATATAAACAGATAGCTACAGAGAAATTCAAAAACCTTCAACTGACAGGGGACAACAAAAAGGACTATTCGAAATTTGTGACAATAGTGGAAGAAACGGCTGCAGCAACCATTCCGGAATCCAAGACAAGACGCCACAAAGGAGAACCTATTGCAGGTGGTGGGACGAGGAATGTAACCAAGCCATAAGAGATAGGAGACTAGCACTGACGCGTTACAAGAAACAACCCACCGAATCCAACTTCATTCTTCTCAATAAGACGCAAGCAATTACAAAAAGACTGCTAAAGAAGAAGAAGAGAGAAAACTGGGTAAATTTCTGCAACTCATTAAACTCAAAAACCCCTCCGACAGTGGTATGGAGACAGATTAGAGCAGTTCGGGACAGGTCAACCAGCCATCACACTCAAATCCCACAGACCGCCGCCATGAACCTCCTAAAGTCTCTGACCCCGGACTGGTGTAGTAAGAACCGCTCCCTCCGGTATAGTAATACAAGCCACCCTCTCCTACAACCATTTACTCTCGATGAGCTAGAAAATACATTTACTAAAACAAAAAACTCCTGCCCGGGCCCAGATCAAATTCATTACGCCATGCTGAGCAACTTACCCGAAAACGGCAAAGTGATCTATCTACAAATAATGAATAACATATGGACATCTAGAACCTACACACCGTCCCTCAAAACAATAAGGGTAGTACCAATACTAAAACCAAACAAGGACCCCGCAGAAAGCTCGTCATTTCGCCCAATTTCTTTACTATCGTGCTCCCTGAAAACCCTGGAGCGAATGATAAAAGAAAGATTGGAATGGTACATCGAACATAACCGCCTATTGCCAGACCTACAGATAGGTTTTCGAAGAGGTAAGGGGACTAACGAAATCCTGGCTCACCTAGTCACCGATATCCAGCTGTGTTATGGAAACAATCACTACTTAACCGCACTATTCACCGATCTTACAAAAGCATACGACAATGTAGTTCTTCCTATCCTGGCTGACAAACTAAGGCGAATGAAGATCCCGGACAGATTCATAGACAATCTAATTGCCCTACTCGAGAATAGAATAGTGATCATACGTGAGGGGAACAAGACGTATGGACCAAGATTAACATCCAAAGGTCTACCTCAGGGCTCGATCCTTTCCCCACTACTCGTTAATATTTATTCCAGCGACCTGCACGAGAACATAATGGCGAACGTAAAGATTCTTCAGTATGTGGATGATGTATGCATCTATACAAGCTTCTTATCACTGCAGGCCTGTAAAAGAGCTTTAAGTGCAACCACATATAGGCTGGCGACCTGGATGATGAACAACGGCCTTGATCTATCCCCTGAAAAGTCGTCCGTCATGGTCTTTACACGACACAGACTCCCCAGATGACAAATATTTCCCTGGGACCCTTTAACTTCCCAGTGAAAAAAATTGTTACATACCTCGGCCTAAGGTTGGACCCTAACCTGGCTTGGTCAGCTCACATTCGGCACATACTCAAGAAGAGCGAAGCGGCAAACAACATCATACGAGCAGTGACAGGTAAAGCTTGGGGTGCAGACAGGAAGATCACACTAATGCTATACCGAGCCCTAGTGCGCCCTCATCTCGACTATGGCAACATGTTTTTTGGCTCTGCTTCTAAATCGCTACTAACCGACATCGACAGATGCCAGTATCGTGCACTTAGACTATGCACCGGAGCCATGACATCTACCCCGACAAACGTACTGCTGGTGGAATGCTTAGAACCAACCCTACACATCCGTAGGGCATTTCTGGGGCGGAAGTTCATCCCAAGACTACTCGAAATAAAGGATGATCAACTTATTGCAAAAATATCTGCTCTCACAATGCTATACACGGAACGGAGGTACTGGAAACAGAAGCAGGCCCCTACTCTAAAAAACCGCCTTCCGGGAAGTTAAAAAATATAGCAACATAATCTATAGAACCACGCCTCCTTCCGGTACATCTGCACAGACTTTCGAGAGGTAAGACGAGACTAGACATTATCCTAGACACAAAATTTATAGCGGAAGGCAACCACAATGAAAAAATCTTAAAGGACCGCATTACAAAGCTGGCAGATAACCCCATGTGCTTATACACAGACGGCTCTAAATCTGGAAATCGGGTGGGTTGCGCCTTCGCAGACCCTGCTAATGAAAAGAGGGGCTTATATCAACTCCCGGAAGAGGCATCGATCTATACCGCTGAACTACAAGCCATTGTAAAAGCCCTAGAATATGGCTTACATTGCGGACGAACAGACTAATCATCATATCAGATTCCAGATCTGCTTTACTGAGATTATCTAACCTGGCGGCGGACAACGGCAGAAGCTGGCTGATATATGATATTGTACAGCTAGTAGCAAGACTCAGAGATAAAGGATCGGAAGTGACATTCATATGGGCCAAAGGTCATGCAGGAATAAGAGGCAGCGAAGTAGCCGACCGACTAGCTAAGGCAGCAGCACTAAATGGTGAGAAAATTAAACAAATAACGGCGTCGGACTTGACCCCTATATTCCGCAATAAAACCAGATTAGAATGGGACAGAGAGTGGCAGTTAAAAGACACACATAAAGGTGAATACTATAGAAAAATCCATCCAACTATCCCACGCTCACACTGGCATGACAACATCCAAATCTCAAGGAAGATCACAACCTTTGTCTCTAGGCTCAAATTGAACCACGGACGCTTCGCGAGCCACCTCTTTAGGATTAATGTGATCACCTCCCCCATTTGTGAATGTGATGGCATTAGTGTCGAGAACGTAGACCATATATTTTTTTGCCTGTGGACGCCGCTGGGCAGAATCAACTGAATTAATAGAAGAACTGACTAAACACGGTGTGGAATTCCCTTCCAAGATACAGACCCTTCTCCACGAAAATAGGACGGAAATCTTCATGATTCTCTTCAATTTTGCAATAAGAAACAACATAGCAATATGACATTCTCATTTCTAAAACCCACATTACATTGAAAGGTAACCACTGTCCGTTTGAGATAACCAGTCTGTTGATCCCTGTACCCAAAGGCTGTGTATTTTATACTGTGGCTTAAGGGTACATGTATCCACTGGAACAATTTAGAAAACGTGTATGCTGAATTTTGTATTTACATGATACATATTATATATTGTATTTTAAGTTGTAAATATTTTATGTTAAAACGGTATCTTATGAATTTTATATTGTACTTTATCGCACTGTTGTATCATATTGTATTATTGTTTTTAATGTTATATTTATATTGTATTACATTGGGCTATATTGAGCATGTGTTCTATGATGCCCAGTAGATGAATGTATATCAAATGAAACAAGACATCAGAACTAATCAAAATCGACATTTATAAATAACCAAAATGTAACCAAGCTGGCTGTATGGTTTGTACCAAAGGCCAAATAAATTTAAAAAAAAAAATTACACTCTAGCTGCGGAGAGTAGTACTGCCGATTTATAAAATTTTGTAACAATTATCTGTGTAATTGCTCAGCGTGATAATTTCATTCCAACTACCCCTTAATCTTTACTGAAAGACATACTTGAAAAAAAATGAGAAAATATTGTAGAGAATTACATCATAACTACATTGAAATTTCTTATTTTACCACATTTTATTGAGACTGCAAATTTCTGTAGTTTTAGAATCCGGTTTGTGGTCTTTGCTCAAGTAGAATGTGAATTGGATTCTTTTTTTTTAACATTTCTACGAAAAGACTGAAATGTTACCTATTTGGTTACTAGCAAACCGATCAATTTTGCTCGTCATTTTTGGTTTAATACTACTTCATTAAACAACGGGATTAATATGACAATATCTTCTATATAAGAGGGAGCTTATATTCACTTTGAATTTGATAGCTGCTAAAAATTAAAAAAAAGTACCGGGTGTGGTGCGTGAACGTTTAACGTTCTGGCCTCGTATTCGGGAGGACCTGGGTTTGAATCCCCGTCCGGGCATCCAGATCTGGGTTTTCCATGGTTTCCCCAAGTCACTCCAGGCGAACGCCCGGATGCTTCCTTGAAAAGGCCATGGCCGAGTTCCTGCCCGTTTCTTGCCCCAGTCAGATCCCGCCTCTAATGACCTTGCTGTCGACGAGCCGTAAAGCCCTAGCAAAAAAAATTAAAAAAGAGAGAGAGGGGCGAAAAGAGTAGAGAGAGATAAAATGAAATTTGAATTGCGTATCTGATTTCAGAGATTTTTTTGATATCCCCGCTCTCATCAGATGAACTCACTTCTGCACATATATTTTAATTTACGATTTTTAACTTTTCAATAGATTTTTTAAATAATTTTATGGACGGCATCATAGACCAAATACGAAATATATTGAAAAACTGAACCTAATGGCTGAGCGTTAACGCTATGGTTCCTCATTCGAGAGGAAGCGGGTTTGAATTCCTATCCGGCTATCCAGATTTGGATTTTCCTTCGTTTCTCCAAGTCACTTCGTGCGAATGGCGGGATTATTTCTTCGAAAACCCATGGTCCGAATTCCTTCCCATTCCTTGTCTCCATTCCCTTCCCACCTTTAATGACTTAGAAGTCAGAATCCAGACGCATAATAAGAAATTGGTATAGTAATATTATTTAGTTTTTCGTCTCCTTGACGATGGTGCGAACTCGTTATAGTCCACCTAACGTAACCAAACGACACTATTTCGACGATCTTGAAGCCCGAGAAGATTTCTTTCAGTGTTACCTCTGTGAAAGCTTTCATAGTTACGTGTGCAGTTTATTAAGAAGCACTCAGTTATGAGTCTTTCCTTAAGTATGTTATGCCCTGACGCAAGCACGTAAGAGTCGATGTTACATTTTACGCATAACGCAGTTGTAGGTTCGACTTGTTTAAAATAAATGCAAAAAAATAATTGGATAACCTGGACTCGAACCGAGGACCACGCATTTACAAGACTAGATGGTTAGCCACAAGCAAACAGAGCTGATGTTCAGAGATGGTTCGTGCAGTGGGTAAACAAACTTATCCTGCCTCGGAAGTCAGTTACATTCAACTGGCATTAGACAATTATCCGAAATAATCTCTTTATAATCGTTACAATAGTTTTGTAGAACCAAAAACTCTGGATCTTTGAACATTTACACCCACTTCTCGGACCACACACCCCATTATGTGTTGCATTATTGCAACTGATTAGCCACATCAATATATAAATAAATATCGTTATAATTTTACGCTAATCATTTGGAATAAAATGTATAACTGAACCTCATATTTACTGCGCTTTATTGCAATCTTGTTAATTACAACTTTAACGATATGTTTCACGATCTGAATTTAAGAAAAGTGTAGCTGGAACCGAATTTCGTCCGATTGAGGTATGATCAGCGATATCTTGCCTAATATTACAGTCAATCCAGGGACAGGAAAATGCGTTACTTGTTTCGAGATCTGTCAATAGCATTTTACTGAAATGTGGGGAATGATAGATGAACTACCAAGAAGAATCGTCAATGGGAGGGCGGAGTCTTCCTGCTTTGTTCAAGGCTTGACTTAAGGAAATGAACAACAGATGGCGCTGAGTTGAATACGCGCAATGATGCCACATGTGCGAAATAAGGGACTTAGACCCAGGCGCTGACAGTCAATTTTTTTGCCAAAGAGTGTACAATACTGTACTTAAATCACGGTTTTCGACCTCCTTCCATATCGACATTAGTTAGAAAACATGAAAGTTTTGAGATGAAACACTCCACGCTAAATAGTACGCCAATGAGGTCGTGTACTTACACGTCACAGCGGAGCGCGCCAAAATGGCAGCGTTTAAATCGGCGGAACTGGATTTCAGTTTTAAAGTATTTATTTTGATGTTAAATCTTAATATTTACATCAATGTTATATTTTTTACGGTTATGTACGAATGTAATTAATTGATTAAATAAATACATGCATATACCCTATTACGATTATTTTGAATATAGTTAAAGTGCATATGCACACTTCACAATAAAATTCTACGAACGCATCAATCGTTTAAAATCCCTGTGTTCCTGTGGACAGACTCGAACAAAAACCCTATCCAACAAATCTCATCCCGCAGCGAGGATCAGCGCTGCAGAAAAATTTTGTGTAACTAGTTGGCAATGTTGAGCTATAAGTCAGGTGTCTAGGAAAGTATACAAAGCTCACTAAAAATCATAGTTTAGCAACCACTACGGCTTAACACATAGTGAGCAACAAATCATGTGAATTAATGCTTAAATAACTTAAGTTAATGCGGCAGAAAATTCTTCTGTTCCTAAAGCTATAGATTACGTATATACGGAAATATCAAAGAAATTTAGTCAACGTTTTCGATTAAAAACTTTTAACCAGTAGATTTCAAGTTATCTGAATCAGAATCCAGTTCTTAGACTAAAATAGCAACAACAGCACCAAGAAGAATTTCTAATTAGAATAACTGAATTTCCTTTCCTTAAAAAAATCTAAGAAATTCAGTTTCTTGTTCAGAATAGTACGTACATTCAAAATCGTGAAGTATTTGAAAAACGAAGAGAGAGATTTTCTACAGAAACAGTGCATACATAATAAATCAACTTAACTAACGATCCGTTTCTGAAAGTCAACCTACACTTCGTGAGATATTAATATCGCTTATAAGTGGCACCTATACTCGCTTTCGCTTCTCTCTCTCGCTCTCTCTTCAACAATAATTAACTGGAATATAAGCTAGTGTTACAAAATTATGTTATAAACAAATACACCTCAACTTAATACCAATATCACGAGTAATTTTCTATTGTTTGTAATTAGGCTGGTAAAGAAAATCAAATGAAATTTAGTGCACAAAACGTATTTATGTAGATCTGTAAAATTACTGAAGAAACATCGAAGAACAATAATTATACCAACTATCTTGCTTCAAGTTTTAAATTTAAGTGAGTAATTTCATTAAGTTTGGTTGATGTCAGAAGTGATTAGTGGGCATTTTAATTTAAGTGAAATTTTCTCTTATTTTGTACAAATATAAGAGGCGATATTATCAGTTCTGGCTTAATATCTTACAGCGGACCTTACAGCATCGGGATGGTTAGATACCAGAGATGATTGGGAACAAGGTAGGAGAAGGAATTTGGCGATTGTTTCTCCATGAAACCATCCCTTCGGGTGATTTGGGGAAACCATGGAAAACTTAAATCACGATGGTCGGATCGGAAATCGGAACAGTATCCTTCCGATTCCGTAGTCCACCAAATTTGGATTGGATAAGTAGGAAAGACCTTTTCTCCTATATAAGGGAAGCGTTTCTTGGTTCGTAGCAAAGTTTATCAACTTACTGTCAAAGATCGAAACTAACCTTTTTCAAAAATGGTGTTAGAGCAATTCGATAAAGCAATCTAACCATGCTAGTCCTAATCTGACCGAGCGTGGTGGGTGAACGGTTAACGTTCTGGCCTCACATTCGGGAGGACGTGGGTTCGAAACCCCGTCCTGGCATCCAGATTTGGGTTTCCCATGGTTTCCCCAAATCACTCCAGGCGAATGCCGGGATGCTACCTTCAAAAAGGTCATGTTAGAATTAATTCCCGTTCCTTGTTCCCAGTCCCATCCCACCTCTAATGACCTTAGCCGTCATCAAGGCGTAAAAAAAAAAAAAGTCCTTTATCTGACTCTTGGTCGTTTCAACTTAGTGGAAACCCGCCGCTTAGAACTTGTGCTGCTTTTTGTTCACGTCCTCATCCTGGCAAGGAGTCGCGTCCTCAATAATGATCCAAATCTCGTCGGTTCGACTAAACTTCTTTTTCTGATACCACTGGCTTAGATGTAAGTTATAATTAAGAAAGCTTTGTGAACGAGGAACTATCCAACAATAGCATTCATAATTTAGGCTTTTTATTACTCGTACGTCAATGTGAAATGACTGAATTTTATACTATCTGAATTGCTTTAACGTGTGCGTAAGACTATATATGTAGTTCATTGCTTCAACAGAAAACTGAGAGCCTGCTATGTCTCATGTAGCTTGCTAACATCACCTCTACAAAACCGGCAATACGACATATCTAATAAAGTTGTTAATCTCACTTTTTTTTTACTTTCCAACATTATTAAACCAGGACTTACGTCGCAGTTATTGAACCATCCTAATTCAAGGTCGGACTCCATGGCATTCAACTCCAATCGGAGATCTCGCTAATGCGCGTCAAGTCTCATTAGTTTATTTTGTTTCTTGATGATCTGCTCACTGCTACAGAGCCCGTGCTCATTTATGCGACCAGTACTTGACTAATAGTTCACTCATGTGAATTCTACCTGGCTGTCTCAATAAAACAAATGAGGGCGCTGAAGGTACGCAGGTAGATACGATCCATAGACTACATAACGACCAAGCTAATTTCATCACGCAGCAAGCATTTTGTAGCATTTAATCTAGGATCAGTTTCTAAGTTCTCTGGTATAAATTTTATTGCCAATTCTCTCTTTAAAAAAATAAAAAAAGGTTGTTATTTTGGAATAAGTAAATAGTATAAATTACCAGTGAAGATCACCTGAAGATAAATGTAATTTCGTCAATCATTGGAGAAAAGGTTCCAAATTACAAACTACAGCTAAGAAAAAATAAATAAATAACAGCAACATCATACATTTTACGTAAATGTTTTTAATACGGGGCATTTAGTATCTCAACTGCTAAAGAAATAAAAAATTCCTTGATATATTAAAATTAGCTTTATGTAATTAGCGAACTTAATTTTGTAATTGAGGTAAATATGTTTATTACAGCTGTACTTCAAGTTACATAGCGCACTCAGGAGTAATGGATGTTCAGAGTCATGGTTTCTTGATTGCAGTGCTGATGGAATGAAAATCAGAACTATCTCGACTCAATATTGTCTGCGAGTATCCGAATACATCACTAAAAAAGTACTTTTACCTGCAACGTGAAATGATGTAGCTGTCCGTCGTCGTTGTTTTTTTAACGCTACACCTCAAAGCTATGTAGTATGTATTCTCCGCCAATTTCAAACTTCTTTTTTTTTTCGAGACTTTCGTGAGGAACTCTAGTGTTAACAACATCAATAAATATCCTAGTCGTTATTCCTTCCTATTAACCAGTCGCAGAGGGACGTGTAACGACAGAAGGTTCCGTATTTTACTTCGACATTGCTTGGTTCTTTATTTAACGCTCGTTATAAAAGACGCTTGACCGAGCATGAAGTGTGCAAGGCAAGGAATAGCATTACATTTTGTTCTGAGCTCACCTAAGAAACAGGGAGGAGAGTTCCCTGTTTCATTAATTTACAGGATGATCAGAATCAATTAGACCGTTCTGCCAATACGGTGATTTATAGCAGAATTTGTTTTAATTAAATAGTGTCGAAATACCTGAAACTGTAGGGAAAGAAAGTGGAAATAATTTATTTTCGTAATGAATTTAGCTTGAACAAAAATTACTCTAGATTCAACTAACTACTATGCATCAGCACATTTCGATTCAACTTTACGCTCCTGAGTACAGTTTCTTGGCTCACACTATATCTGAAATAGTCTGGTATGAAAAATCGAAAATAATATCGAAAAGACTTTTTTACTGAAAGACAGATATAACTCTGACGAAATTTTATTGTATGGATCTATAAGAAACTCAAGAAACTGTACAAAATTATTTTTCTTGCAGTAAAACAACAGAAGCATATCATATACGAATCAGATCCTGCAGTCATGAAGTGTGAAGCTTATGAAATGGTCAGTTAACCATAGCTAAATAGAAAAACCGAAACTAGGGCTGTAAAGGGTGTATTTCCGGTATAGATTACCTTGGCATTTTCGTACACACAAGTATCCGGCGATAAAGGTAAGCGTATAGCTTCCATCATCGGACTCAAAGTATCAGCTTAGTTAGTATATACACTGATTTTAATTACCCTACGCAAAGTCAGAGTTTAACGATGTCTATAGGCAGTCTCGAGGGGGACACACAATACGCATTGTATGACGTCATCGGAATTTACCAAACACAATTCTTACGGCAGCAACTATAATTCTGTTCATCTTCATTGCTCCAGTTAACAACTGATGAATTTTGCGAATCGTTGGACATGAAATCTGTTAAATCTGTTCTCAATGTGCAAGAATATACAGGGCGTTCGCCGGAAAACGCTACCCTTCCAGTCTGTTGCTTTCGGCAACTTGCTCGGTCAGTCGCGCCAGCAGTTTCCGCCACACGGCACCGTGAATCACCGCACTGTTTAACACCTCCGCTGCCCCAACAGTGCAGTGCAGTGACCCTTACATTGTTAAGAAAGGTTTCTTTGCATTGTAGATAGTTTGTGACTTCAGTCTCTTATTAATCAGTGTTGTGAATAAACGTTTCTTTGCGGCTTGGCTGGTTTGGGGCTTCATACTCTTATTAATCTGTACCGTGTTTGAGTGTGAGTAAAATTATGGTACGTTACAGTTTGCAACAAAGAATATTTCTCTACGATACATATGTGAAGAAGAAGTCGTTTAAAAAGTGTCGCAGTAAATTTCGTCGCGAATTTCCTGGCGCTTTACTGCCAGCTAAATCAACAATTCTGCGTCTGGTTAAAAAAGTAAGAGAAACGGGTTCATTTTTTAACAAAAAGAGACTGTCGGTCAACCGTATTCTCACAGAGGAGAAAATTGACGATATCGCTTTTCGACTAGAACAGTCACCCAAAAAATCATTAAGTCAGTTAGGGCAGCGTGTGTCTCGAAATATGTTCAGAAGATGTGAAATGTGCATTACACAAGAGGGTCAACACTTCCAGCATCTTTTATAAGGTAAGCTAATGAATTACGTCACATTTAAATGCTTAGCACACAAGTTTATGAAGCGTAATTATTATGAAATAGTCCGCGGCCGACGGTCGAACAATGGCGGAAACTGAGCGCTCGCTCGCCAAGAGCAGTTTCTTCCTTGTAGCGCTAACAGTGGGTTGCGTTTCCCGGCGAACGCCCTGTATTAACTGTACAGATTGGGACACTCAGTTTATTCCAACCAGCAACAAAGGTTCAACATTTTGGAAAATATAGAAACGAGGTCCTTCTACAATTTATTAAAGTATTTTTTACATCACAGAGAGATTTCATTAATGAGTAACAATAACAGACCACATTTTAAAATACACTTTCCAGAAACAAACTAATACTACGTTTCAACAATGATTTCATAGAATTAATAATACTACAATATATTTAGTATTAGACCATGGTAGCGAATAATACATTAAGACGTGCGCCAGCTGGTATGAATACCATTCACTTAAATGCCCATCTTAGATGAAATAATATTTCACAGATTCCGTTATTTCTAATGCCTCTTAATGTGAGGTACTTCAATTTCTTCCGTGACTTCTCAAATCTTTCACATCGGAAAGATATATTTGAAAAACAGTAAGTCCCACGATATTGATACATTGGTCGTTAATTAATAAATTCGTTCTGTCGTCCACTAATGGTGATTTTCTTTAATAACTTCGTCTTCAAATTTACAGATCTGTGTCGTTGGTCGCCAGAGGGTTCTAAGGGGACATCCATAAATTACGTGAGGTGAAATGGGGGAGGGGGGGGTCCGGCGAAATCTCACCAGATCTCACCAGGGGGGAGGGGGGGTCTACGGAAATCTCACGTGAGATTTTGTGAAAAATTGGGGACAGTAGAGCCAAAAAAAAGTCTGCAATTGGCGCCAAAGTCGATTTTTGGAGAGTATTTCGTCAAAAAAAAAGTCTACAAAAGTTTCCAGGACGATTTGTAGGGGGGTTCTCACGGACCAGATCTCACCAGAAGGGGAAGGGGGGGGGGGGGTCTGGCCAGATCTCACGAAATCTCACCAGGGGGGAGGGGGGGGTCCAGAAATCCGGAAAAACACCTCACGTAATTTGTGGATGCCCCCTAACTTCCCCCAAAGGATAAGTTTATTTTATTTATTTATTTATTTACCAATCTTGTTTCATGGATCCCTGCTGAGGAAGGACTTAAACACGTCATGGTTAATATACTGTAACGGTATGTGCAGGGAGGGAGGTAAGGGTGAAAACCTTTTACTTCTTTTTATAATTCAAAGAAACCCTAGGCTGCTAATTTACTGGGTACTCATAATGGCGTACAGGCGAGGCTTATTTATCTTTAACATTAACACATTGAAATATTAATAAAGGGATCTAAGCAAAGCCTCTTCTTACAATTGCCAACATATTAATAAACAAATAAAGCATTAAAACACCAACACATTTAATATTGATCTTGATGCAAACTCCCAATATTAATTGGCAAGCAAGAAAGCTTCACACTTGATTTTTTTAAATGAAAGTTCCCTTCACAATGATCGGGAACCATAAATCAAATACAGTATTGACATTAACTGTATCCGATCACAAATGCCGGGCGCCAGGATAATTTAAATTATCCACCAAGTGTGGCTTTAAGAAAGTCTGCCCCAGCTGGCTCAATATTTGGGGGTGCGAGAACTCCTAATCATTCAGTGGTCGTTACAGGGCTGTACCCAATGACCGAATAAAAGTACCACACTGCACTGGAGAAATATTACCGTGACGACGATGTATTTCCCGCGACGGCGGAATTACTATAGCCCCTTGGCTATAGCGGACAATGCACCACGTCCGTCAGCAAGCGTACTGGATGAGTGCACAGCGACCTCAATGTACAGGACACGCTTATCGACCCTCAGGTTCGATGCCAAGACGGGGCGATATCCAACTTCGGAAGATCCGCTCCTTCCATTCTGAAGACTCGGAGTCCAGTCCTCTCCAGCGTCCGCAGGAAAATCCTCCTCCCGTCGCTCGTGGTTCACACAGAGCAAAAATACACCGGCATTACAAAATGCAAAGGATAGTCTCTCTCGATTGGTTCTGCCGTTTTCAAGCTCCTCCTACCGGCTGTGACGATAGGCGAACATTGTTTTTCTCGATTCGTGCGAACTCGGCATAGCCTCGGACTTATTCGTCATCTATGACCTCCAAACTGCCCGTTCGGAGACCTGGGGTTGGGATACGATCATTCACCCAAGTGTACAGTTTCCCGGAGCTAAGGGATTATACGCTTGACCAAATGCGTTGGAAAGGGTAGCTGGTGTCCATTGTCCCTGGCAGCCGCCGGCCAGGCGCGACAATCTGGCGCGTCTAGCTGGGAGATCCCACAAACGCTGACAATCCTCTCCGATAATTCCTTTCTTATTCTTTTTATATATAAAAATATACAAAATATTATATTTAAACATGTACGGAATGACCCATATTTGGTCATTCTGTTACATATGCCACCCAGTTAGTTTTGAAATTATTGTCTAATACGGTAATTTTAATACAATAACCATAATTTCAATGTATACGTTGTTTTTGCGGGCCATTGCCTTATGTTCTTACTTAATGATCTGATAGAATAATCCAATTTTCACAATATTTGATGGTTTGGTTTTCACTTTATTCCTTCCGCTCGTGATCATAAAATGAAGTTATTACTCTGCAAGGAAATATCACGCGCGGCGAATTGGAATTGTTACGGCCATTTTCTTACAAAGGATTTTCATGCAGCCTGAAGCAGAACGTTAGCGAGAACCAATCATTCTTAAATCTATACACAAGTAGCTATAGATAAAATAATTAAATATGTACACAGTTTGAAACATATAGAGAAAACATGATAAACATAATATAAAGATGCACATGTAGTTACTGTTGTTATCTCTCAAACAAATCAAAATCGCAATTACTGCGTATCGAGAGTAAACCTCAGTTTTGAGCTACATGCCCGAAATTTGTCAACTTTTCTGCGTGTGTTCATGACGCTTTTACCGCCAATGAATGCCGGATTAATGAACGAAATGAAATCAGCTGTTATAAAAATCAAAATTCCTTTTAAACTGAAGTTAGCAGCAAAGACAATTACCTTAACTTGAATAGTTTAGCTGAATTATTGAATTCATCCCGTAAACAAAATTTTTCCATTTAGCCTTTACAAATGCAATAAACTGTAACTTACTCCCCACTTTGACCTCGCTCAACCGTTAACAAAATAACAGCAAAGTGTCGCGAAAACTGCCCAGTGTTCCTGTAATCATTCAACTTATGATTCCGAATTCCTGTGATGACCAACACAATTTGAAAAACTCTTTGCGGCAAGGATTTCGTGTTCTATGGGGCATTATTCACGACCGTAATAGACACACAAAAAAAGATGCTAAAAATACGTTGGCGAGATAACACTAGATCTTCGACCAACTACAGACAAAGCGACCTTGCGCTCCCTGCCACTTCTGCCCAAAGAAAAATGCCATGTAACAACCTAGCGGTATAAACGTTAGATCGAACTGATTCATCACAAAGCGTTGAAACCTTTTGGTTTATGTCACAGAATATTCTCAGAAAGCATATCACAACATTTTTATCGCTGTCAGATGAATTCTGATTGCGAAGATAAGAGGTTGGGAGCAACAACGGCGTTTCATTTTTCCCGCGACTGCGTATCCATTTTTATGGCTCAGGAAATCATTTAAATTTTGAGGACTTTTATCCAATCACTTCCACTTAACATCGTGAAAGTCAATTTGACTATAAAAATTTAACATGGACAAAATATAAAGTTCGGAATAGCAAAGCAAGCATTTAAAATTCCGAACATGGAAATATCGTAAGTAGCTTTTCAATATAACTGCAAATTTGCTAACTTGAAATTTCGTTGAATTCTCCGTATTTAATTTTTCCAGCAAAACAAATTGTTTAAAGTAGCGAAACTGGCATCGGCGTATTTTTAAGCATGATTTACACTTCAGTAATGAGTCTAAGATAAAGACAGTATACTGTACTGCACAAACTAATTTTAATGATCCGAAATCGGATAATTCAAAGATAGCCTTTTCGTCATCGTTTTTGGCATGATAGACGACTTGCCTACATGACAACTTTAAGGCGTCCACGAATTTTCTTCTGGAAGATAATTTTGTTTTGCGAATATTTGTCTATTCCATATTCAACACAACATTGGGCGACGTGAAACCTCGGGCCTACAATATTACAGACTTTCAGTGGTCCGTTCCTGCTGGCTAATGGCATTCCTGGAACAGGTATTCTGTTCGTGGAGCGACCCCATTCACTAATGGGTCCAGCTGACAGTTGCGTCCTTTCTGATCGCAAGGAATAAACAAATTGCGTAGTGTTCCATACTAAATCACGGATAGAAAAACTCCACGCGATGTTGATCGGCCGTGAATTCTGATAATGATTTCGCATTTCTCCGAGGATTGGAAAATTAGCCGTCTCTCGTCTGGCTTTAAAGAAAGACATGTACTGTACATCTTTCTTCTCTTGCCCTACGAATGTCTTATGTTTCACTGACAGCTTTCTTTTAACTGTGGGTCCAAGACAACCTAAACAGCAGTATCTCTTGATCTCAGAGACTTTTGCATTCAGACTGGCAATTTCATTAACTAAAAGTTGGGTGGTGACTTTAACAATCGACTCATTCCCTGTCTGCAATACCACAATATGAGAAGATTTTTGTGGAGGACTGAAATCACCACTTTCGACTTCCACGATTTATGAACCTATCTCCTCGTTTAATTGCTCGCCAAGAACTGACACTTCGTCGTCATGGTGCGGGCAACTAAGCTCCTGTATTTGAAAATCTTCTGTGACGTCGGATACAATTGTGATGTCAGACCTAATATCCGCTTTAAAACTCTTCACCTCTTCCGAGATCTGCCCTTGAAAGCTGGACAATCGTTCTTCAACCATCCTGAGAGTGTTCTCATGCTTCTTGTCAAGTGCATCGATTTTCTCTGACAACTGTGACTGCATTTGGTTTTGTGACGCTTGCAGCTGTTCGTGTGAACTTTGAAACCGGGAATTCATTTGTACCAGAATGGCCATGATATCGCCTAATTGTGGTGTGTGTTCTCGTTCAACTGGTGTTGTGTTTTTAGCGAGGGGTGGTGTTGAGACATTTTCTGAGATAATATCAGAAGCATTTGGAAAATTTTCCATTTCTGTCTCCCCCATGCATGTTGTGGATTGAGAGCTGTAACCCCGTTCAGAAGCTCAATCAACATTTGCATTCGTCTCAGTTTCTGCCCTAGTTCGTTGATGCATTGTCTCTGAATTTAATTCATTCATGTTCTCACTACTTCCCGACATTACCGTTACGTTTTCCATTAAAACAATCCCGGATCTAAGCTTCATAAACAGAAACTACAATAGCAAACATGAAACTCCCACAAATTAACGAAATAAATCACAGAACTACACAAATTCCCCACTCAACACGAAAACAAATAAGAAATCTAACACCAATCCCGCGATTCAATACAAAAATCCAACAAATTTTGAATCACAAACATGTAATTAAAAATAATTGCAACCACAGATTTTGCAAAACAGAACACAACAAATATCAAGCAACGCCGTCATGAACACAACACATCCAAGTGCAAGTGGACAGAACCCTCTGCACAAACACATCAATTTCAATTACCCATGGAGTGTTTGGAAACAACGAACTCCCATCATCATTGAAAACTTATGATTGGATTGTTTAAATAATCCAAGCAACATGAAAATATGAGCAAATTGAACGTTATTATTAAACACAAAAATATGCAAGCTACTCAAAAATTTTGAAAATAGCCATAAAAGTATGTACTTTTAAAACCCAGTCATTGAGATATTTTAATCGCTTGATTAATTAAATCGAAGCCGAACGTTGGGCTAGTCAATTATAACGGTATGTGCCGGGAGGGAGATAAGGGTGAAAACCTTTTACTTCTTTTTATAATTCAAAGAAACCCTAGGCTGCTAATTTACTGGGTACTCATAATGGCGTACAGGCGAGGCTTATTTATCTTTAACATTAACACATTGAAATATTAATAAAGGGATCTAAGCAAAGCCTCTTCTTACAATTGCCAACATATTAATAAACAAAAAAAGCATTAAAACACCAACACATTTAATATTGATCTTGATGCAAACTCCCAATATTAATTGGCAAGCAAGAAAGCTTCACACTTGATTTTTTTAAATGAAAGTTCCCTTCACAATGATCGGGAACCATAAATCAAATACATTATTAACATTAACTGTATCCGATCTCAAATGCCGGGCGCCAGGATAATTTAAATTATCCACCAAGTGTGGCTTTAAGAAAGTCTGCCCAGCTAGCTCAATATTTGGGGGTGCGAGAACTCCTAATCATTCAGTGGTCGTTACAGGGCTGTACGCAATGACCGAATAAAAGTACCACACTGCACTGGAGAAATATTACCGTGACGGCGATGTATTTCCCGCGACGGCGGAATTACTATAGCCCCTTGGCTATAGCGGACAATGCACCACGTCCGTCAGCAAGCGTACTGGATGAGTGCACAGCGACCTCAATGTACAGGACACGCTTATCGACCCTCAGGTTCGATGCCAAGACGGGGCGATATCCAACTTCGGAAGATCCGCTCCTTCCATTCTGAAGACTCGGAGTCCAGTCCTCTCCAGCGTCCGCAGGAAAATCCTCCTCCCGTCGCTCGTGGTTCACACAGAGCAAAAATACACCGGCATTACAAAATGCAAAGGATAGTCTCTCTCGATTGGTTCTACCGGCTGTGACGATAGGCGAACATTGATTCTTTCTCGATTCGTGCGAACTCGGCATAGCCTCGGACTTATTCGTCATCTATGACCTCCAAACTGCCCGTTCGGAGACCTGGGGTTGGGATACGATCATTCACCCGGAGCTAAGGGATTATACGCTTGACCAAATGCGTTGGAAAGGGTAGCTGGTGTCCATTGTCCCTGCAGCCGCCGGCCAGGCGCGACAATCTGGCGCGTCTAGCTGGGAGATCCCACAAACGCTGACAATCCTCTCCGATAATTCCTTTCTTATTCTTTTATATATATAAAAATATACAAAATATTATATTAAACATGTACGGAATGACCCATATTTGGTCATTCTGTTACATATGCACCCAGTTAGTTTTGAAATTATTGTCTAATACGGTAATTTTAATACAATAACCATAATTTCAATGTATACGTTGTTTTTGCGGGCTATTGCCTTATGTTCTTACTTAATGATCTGATAGAATAATCCAATTTTCACAATATTTGATGGTTTGGTTTTCACTTTATTCCTTCCGCTCGTGATCATAAAATGAAGTTATTACTCTGCAAGGAAATATCACGCGCGGCGAATTGGAATTGTTACGGCCATTTTCTTACAAAGGATTTTCATGCAGCCTGAAGCAGAACGTTAGCGAGAACCAATCATTCTTAAATCTATACACAAGTAGCTATAGATAAAATAATTAAATATGTACACAGTTTGAAACATATAGAGAAAACATGATAAACATAATATAAAGATGCACATGTAGTTACTGTTGTTATCTCTCAAACAAATCAAAATCGCAATTACTGCGTATCGAGAGTAAACCTCAGTTTTGAGCTACATGCCCGAAATTTGTCAACTTTTCTGCGTGTGTTCATGACGCTTTTACCGCCAATGAATGCCGGATTAATGAACGAAATGAAATCAGCTGTTATAAAAATCAAAATTCCTTTTAAACTGAAGTTAGCAGCAAAGACAAACCTTAACTTGAATAGTTAGCTGAATTATTGAATTCATCCCGTAAACAAAATTTTTCCATTTAGCCTTTACAAATGCAATCAACTGTAACTTACTCCCCACTTTGACCTCGCTCAACCGTTAACAAAATAACAGCAAAGTGTCAGCGAAAACTGCCCAGTGTTCCTGTAATCATTCAACTTATGATTCCGAATTCCTGTGATGACCAACACAATTTGAAAAACTCTTTGCGGCAAGGATTTCGTGTTCTATGGGGCATTATTCACGGCACTTGCGCCCTCGTAATAGACACACAAAAAAAGATGCTAAAAATACGTTGGCGAGATAACACTAGATCTTCGACCAACTACAGACAAAGCGACCTTGCGCTCCCTGCACACTTCTGCCCAAAGAAAAATGCCATGTAACAACCTAGCGGTATAAACGTTAGATCGAACTGATTCATCACAAAGCGTTGAAACCTTTTGGTTTATGTCACAGAATATTCTTAGAAAGCATATCACAACATTTTTATCGCTGTCAGATGAATTCTGATTGCGAAGATAAGAGGTTGGGAGCAACAACGGCGTTTCATTTTTCCCGCGACTGCGTATCCATTTTTATGGCTCAGGAAATCATTTAAATTTTGAGGACTTTTATCCAATCACTTCCACTTAACATCGTGAAAGTCAATTTGACTATAAAAATTTAACATGGACAAAATATAAAGTTCGGAATAGCAAAGCAAGCATTTAAAATTCCGAACATGGAAATATCGTAAGTAGCTTTTCAATATAACTGCAAATTTGCTAACTTGAAATTTCGTTGAATTCTCCGTATTTAATTTTTCCAGCAAAACAAATTGTTTAAAGTAGCGAAACTGGCATCGGCGTATTTTTAAGCATGATTTACACTTCAGTAATGAGTCTAAGATAAAGACAGTATACTGTACTGCACAAACTAATTTTAATGATCCGAAATCGGATAATTCAAAGATAGCCTTTTCGTCATCGTTTTTGGCAGATAGACGACTTGCCTACATGACAACTTTAAGGCGTCCACGAATTTTCTTCTGGAAGATAATTTTGTTTTGCGAATATTTGTCTATTCCATATTCAACACAACATTGGGCGACGTGAAACCTCGGGCCTACAATATTACAGACTTTCAGTGGTCCGTTCCTGCTGGCTAATGGCATTCCTGGAACAGGTATTCTGTTCGTGGAGCGACCCCATTCACTAATGGGTCCAGCTGACAGTTGCGTCCTTTCTGATCGCAAGGAATAAACAAATTGCGTAGTGTTCCATACTAAATCACGGATAGAAAAACTCCACGCGATGTTGATCGGCCGTGAATTCTGATAATGATTTCGCATTTCTCCGAGGATTGGAAAATTAGCCGTCTCTCGTCTGGCTTTAAAGAAAGACATGTACTGTACATCTTTCTTCTCTTGCCCTACGAATGTCTTATGTTTCACTGACAGCTTTCTTTTAACTGTGGGTCCAAGACAACCTAAACAGCAGTATCTCTTGATCTCAGAGACTTTTGCATTCAGACTGGCAATTTCATTAACTAAAAGTTGGGTGGTGACTTTAACAATCGACTCATTCCCTGTCTGCAATACCACAATATGAGAAGATTTTTGTGGAGGACTGAAATCACCACTTTCGACTTCCACGATTTATGAACCTATCTCCTCGTTTAATTGCTCGCCAAGAACTGACACTTCGTCGTCATGGTGCGGGCAACTAAGCTCCTGTATTTGAAAATCTTCTGTGACGTCGGATACAATTGTGATGTCAGACCTAATATCCGCTTTAAAACTCTTCACCTCTTCCGAGATCTGCCCTTGAAAGCTGGACAATCGTTCTTCAACCATCCTGAGAGTGTTCTCATGCTTCTTGTCAAGTGCATCGATTTTCTCTGACAACTGTGACTGCATTTGGTTTTGTGACGCTTGCAGCTGTTCGTGTGAACTTTGAAACCGGGAATTCATTTGTACCAGAATGGCCATGATATCGCCTAATTGTGGTGTGTGTTCTCGTTCAACTGGTGTTGTGTTTTTAGCGAGGGGTGGTGTTGAGACATTTTCTGAGATAATATCAGAAGCATTTGGAAAATTTTCCATTTCTGTCTCCCCCATGCATGTTGTGGATTGAGAGCTGTAACCCCGTTCAGAAGCTCAATCAACATTTGCATTCGTCTCAGTTTCTGCCCTAGTTCGTTGATGCATTGTCTCTGAATTTAATTCATTCATGTTCTCACTACTTCCCGACATTACCGTTACGTTTTCCATTAAAACAATAACAGAAACTACAATAGCAAACATGAAACTCCCACAAATTAACGAAATAAATCACAGAACTACACAAATTCCCCACTCAACACGAAAACAAATAAGAAATCTAACACCAATCCCGCGATTCAATACAAAAATCCAACAAATTTTGAATCACAAACATGTAATTAAAAATAATTGCAACCACAGATTTTGCAAAACAGAACACAACAAATATCAAGCAACGCCGTCATGAACACAACACATCCAAGTGCAAGTGGACAGAACCCTCTGCACAAACACATCAATTTCAATTACCCATGGAGTGTTTGGAAACAACGAACTCCCATCATCATTGAAAACTTATGATTGGATTGTTTAAATAATCCAAGCAACATGAAAATATGAGCAAATTGAACGTTATTATTAAACACAAAAATATGCAAGCTACTCAAAAATTTTGAAAATAGCCATAAAAGTATGTACTTTTAAAACCCAGTCATTGAGATATTTTAATCGCTTGATTAATTAAATCGAAGCCGAACGTTGGGCTAGTCAATTATAACGGTATGTGCCGGGAGGGAGATAAGGGTGAAAACCTTTTACTTCTTTTTATAATTCAAAGAAACCCTAGGCTGCTAATTTACTGGGTACTCATAATGGCGTACAGGCGAGGCTTATTTATCTTTAACATTAACACATTGAAATATTAATAAAGGGATCTAAGCAAAGCCTCTTCTTACAATTGCCAACATATTAATAAACAAAAAAAGCATTAAAACACCAACACATTTAATATTGATCTTGATGCAAACTCCCAATATTAATTGGCAAGCAAGAAAGCTTCACACTTGATTTTTTTAAATGAAAGTTCCCTTCACAATGATCGGGAACCATAAATCAAATACATTATTAACATTAACTGTATCCGATCTCAAATGCCGGGCGCCAGGATAATTTAAATTATCCACCAAGTGTGGCTTTAAGAAAGTCTGCCCAGCTAGCTCAATATTTGGGGGTGCGAGAACTCCTAATCATTCAGTGGTCGTTACAGGGCTGTACGCAATGACCGAATAAAAGTACCACACTGCACTGGAGAAATATTACCGTGACGGCGATGTATTTCCCGCGACGGCGGAATTACTATAGCCCCTTGGCTATAGCGGACAATGCACCACGTCCGTCAGCAAGCGTACTGGATGAGTGCACAGCGACCTCAATGTACAGGACACGCTTATCGACCCTCAGGTTCGATGCCAAGACGGGGCGATATCCAACTTCGGAAGATCCGCTCCTTCCATTCTGAAGACTCGGAGTCCAGTCCTCTCCAGCGTCCGCAGGAAAATCCTCCTCCCGTCGCTCGTGGTTCACACAGAGCAAAAATACACCGGCATTACAAAATGCAAAGGATAGTCTCTCTCGATTGGTTCTGCCGTTTTCAAGCTCCTCCTACCGGCTGTGACGATAGGCGAACATTGTTTTTCTCGATTCGTGCGAACTCGGCATAGCCTCGGACTTATTCGTCATCTATGACCTCCAAACTGCCCGTTCGGAGACCTGGGGTTGGGATACGATCATTCACCCAAGTGTACAGTTTCCCGGAGCTAAGGGATTATACGCTTGACCAAATGCGTTGGAAAGGGTAGCTGGTGTCCATTGTCCCTGGCAGCCGCCGGCCAGGCGCGACAATCTGGCGCGTCTAGCTGGGAGATCCCACAAACGCTGACAATCCTCTCCGATAATTCCTTTCTTATTCTTTTTATATATAAAAATATACAAAATATTATATTTAAACATGTACGGAATGACCCATATTTGGTCATTCTGTACATATGCCACCCAGTTAGTTTTGAAATTATTGTCTAATACGGTAATTTTAATACAATAACCATAATTTCAATGTATACGTTGTTTTTGCGGGCTATTGCCTTATGTTCTTACTTAATGATCTGATAGAATAATCCAATTTTCACAATATTTGATGGTTTGGTTTTCACTTTATTCCTTCCGCTCGTGATCATAAAATGAAGTTATTACTCTGCAAGGAAATATCACGCGCGGCGAATTGGAATTGTTACGGCCATTTTCTTACAAAGGATTTTCATGCAGCCTGAAGCAGAACGTTAGCGAGAACCAATCATTCTTAAATCTATACACAAGTAGCTATAGATAAAATAATTAAATATGTACACAGTTTGAAACATATAGAGAAAACATGATAAACATAATATAAAGATGCACATGTAGTTACTGTTGTTATCTCTCAAACAAATCAAAATCGCAATTACTGCGTATCGAGAGTAAACCTCAGTTTTGAGCTACATGCCCGAAATTTGTCAACTTTTCTGCGTGTGTTCATGACGCTTTTACCGCCAATGAATGCCGGATTAATGAACGAAATGAAATCAGCTGTTATAAAAATCAAAATTCCTTTTAAACTGAAGTTAGCAGCAAAGACAATTACCTTAACTTGAATAGTTAGCTGAATTATTGAATTCATCCCGTAAACAAAATTTTTCCATTTAGCCTTTACAAATGCAATCAACTGTAACTTACTCCACTTTGACCTCGCTCAACCGTTAACAAAATAACAGCAAAGTGTCGCGAAAACTGCCCAGTGTTCCTGTAATCATTCAACTTATGATTCCGAATTCCTGTGATGACCAACACAATTTGAAAAACTCTTTGCGGCAAGGATTTCGTGTTCTATGGGGCATTATTCACGGCACTTGCGCCACTCGTAATAGACACACAAAAAAAAGATGCTAAAAATACGTTGGCGAGATAACACTAGATCTTCGACCAACTACAGACAAAGCGACCTTGCGCTCCCTGCCACTTCTGTCCCAGAAAAATGCCATGTAACAACCTAGCGGTATAAACGTTAGATCGAACTGATTCATCACAAAGCGTTGAAACCTTTTGGTTTATGTCACAGAATATTCTTAGAAAGCATATCACAACATTTTTATCGCTGTCAGATGAATTCTGATTGCGAAGATAAGAGGTTGGGAGCAACAACGGCGTTTCATTTTTCCCGCGACTGCGTATCCATTTTTATGGCTCAGGAAATCATTTAAATTTTGAGGACTTTTATCCAATCACTTCCACTTAACATCGTGAAAGTCAATTTGACTATAAAAATTTAACATGGACAAAATATAAAGTTCGGAATAGCAAAGCAAGCATTTAAAATTCCGAACATGGAAATATCGTAAGTAGCTTTTCAATATAACTGCAAATTTGCTAACTTGAAATTTCGTTGAATTCTCCGTATTTAATTTTTCCAGCAAAACAAATTGTTTAAAGTAGCGAAACTGGCATCGGCGTATTTTTAAGCATGATTTACACTTCAGTAATGAGTCTAAGATAAAGACAGTATACTGTACTGCACAAACTAATTTTAATGATCCGAAATCGGATAATTCAAAGATAGCCTTTTCGTCATCGTTTTTGGCATGATAGACGACTTGCCTACATGACAACTTTAAGGCGTCCACGAATTTTCTTCTGGAAGATAATTTTGTTTTGCGAATATTTGTCTATTCCATATTCAACACAACATTGGGCGACGTGAAACCTCGGGCCTACAATATTACAGACTTTCAGTGGTCCGTTCCTGCTGGCTAATGGCATTCCTGGAACAGGTATTCTGTTCGTGGAGCGACCCCATTCACTAATGGGTCCAGCTGACAGTTGCGTCCTTTCTGATCGCAAGGAATAAACAAATTGCGTAGTGTTCCATACTAAATCACGGATAGAAAAACTCCACGCGATGTTGATCGGCCGTGAATTCTGATAATGATTTCGCATTTCTCCGAGGATTGGAAAATTAGCCGTCTCTCGTCTGGCTTTAAAGAAAGACATGTACTGTACATCTTTCTTCTCTTGCCCTACGAATGTCTTATGTTTCACTGACAGCTTTATTTTAACTGTGGGTCCAAGACAACCTAAACAGCAGTATCTCTTGATCTCAGAGACTTTTGCATTCAGACTGGCAATTTCATTAACTAAAAGTTGGGTGGTGACTTTAACAATCGACTCATTCCCTGTCTGCAATACCACAATATGAGAAGATTTTTGTGGAGGACTGAAATCACCACTTTCGACTTCCACGATTTATGAACCTATCTCCTCGTTTAATTGCTCGCCAAGAACTGACACTTCGTCGTCATGGTGCGGGCAACTAAGCTCCTGTATTTGAAAATCTTCTGTGACGTCGGATACAATTGTGATGTCAGACCTAATATCCGCTTTAAAACTCTTCACCTCTTCCGAGATCTGCCCTTGAAAGCTGGACAATCGTTCTTCAACCATCCTGAGAGTGTTCTCATGCTTCTTGTCAAGTGCATCGATTTTCTCTGACAACTGTGACTGCATTTGGTTTTGTGACGCTTGCAGCTGTTCGTGTGAACTTTGAAACCGGGAATTCATTTGTACCAGAATGGCCATGATATCGCCTAATTGTGGTGTGTGTTCTCGTTCAACTGGTGTTGTGTTTTTAGCGAGGGGTGGTGTTGAGACATTTTCTGAGATAATATCAGAAGCATTTGGAAAATTTTCCATTTCTGTCTCCCCCATGCATGTTGTGGATTGAGAGCTGTAACCCCGTTCAGAAGCTCAATCAACATTTGCATTCGTCTCAGTTTCTGCCCTAGTTCGTTGATGCATTGTCTCTGAATTTAATTCATTCATGTTCTCACTACTTCCCGACATTACCGTTACGTTTTCCATTAAAACAATCCCGGATCTAAGCTTCATAAACAGAAACTACAATAGCAAACATGAAACTCCCACAAATTAACGAAATAAATCACAGAACTACACAAATTCCCCACTCAACACGAAAACAAATAAGAAATCTAACACCAATCCCGCGATTCAATACAAAAATCCAACAAATTTTGAATCACAAACATGTAATTAAAAATAATTGCAACCACAGATTTTGCAAAACAGAACACAACAAATATCAAGCAACGCCGTCATGAACACAACACATCCAAGTGCAAGTGGACAGAACCCTCTGCACAAACACATCAATTTCAATTACCCATGGAGTGTTTGGAAACAACGAACTCCCATCATCATTGAAAACTTATGATTGGATTGTTTAAATAATCCAAGCAACATGAAAATATGAGCAAATTGAACGTTATTATTAAACACAAAAATATGCAAGCTACAAAAATTTTGAAAATAGCCATAAAAGTATGTACTTTTAAAACCCAGTCATTGAGATATTTTAATCGCTTGATTAATTAAATCGAAGCCGAACGTTGGGCTAGTCAATTATAACGGTATGTGCCGGGAGGGAGATAAGGGTGAAAACCTTTTACTTCTTTTTATAATTCAAAGAAAACCCTAGGCTGCTAATTTACTGGGTACTCATAATGGCGTACAGGCGAGGCTTATTTATCTTTAACATTAACACATTGAAATATTAATAAAGGGATCTAAGCAAAGCCTCTTCTTACAATTGCCAACATATTAATAAACAAAAAAAGCATTAAAACACCAACACATTTAATATTGATCTTGATGCAAACTCCCAATATTAATTGGCAAGCAAGAAAGCTTCACACTTGATTTTTTTAAATGAAAGTTCCCTTCACAATGATCGGGAACCATAAATCAAATACATTATTAACATTAACTGTATCCGATCTCAAATGCCGGGCGCCAGGATAATTTAAATTATCCACCAAGTGTGGCTTTAAGAAAGTCTGCCCTAGCTAGCTCAATATTTGGGGGTGCGAGAACTCCTAATCATTCAGTGGTCGTTACAGGGCTGTACGCAATGACCGAATAAAAGTACCACACTGCACTGGAGAAATATTACCGTGACGGCGATGTATTTCCCGCGACGGCGGAATTACTATAGCCCCTTGGCTATAGCGGACAATGCACCACGTCCGTCAGCAAGCGTACTGGATGAGTGCACAGCGACCTCACTGTACAGGACACGCTTATCGACCCTCAGATTCGATGCCAAGACGGATGGGATATCCAACTTCGGAAGATCCGCTACTTCCAGTCTGAAGACTCGGAGTCCAGTCCTCTCCAGCGTCCGCAGGAAAATCCTCCTCCCGTCGCTCGTGGTTTACACAGAGCAAAAATACACCGGCATTACAAAATGCAAAGGAAAGTCTCTCTCGATTGGTTCTGCCGTTTTCAAGCTCCTCCTACCGGCTGTGTCGATAGGCGAGCATTGTCTTTCTCGATTCGTGCGAACTCGGCATAGCCTCGGACTTATTCGTCATCTATGACCTCCAAACTGCCCGTTCGGAGACCTGGGGTTGGGATACGATCATTCACCCCAGTGTACAGTTTCCCGGAGCTAAGGGATTATACGCTTGACCAAATGCGTTAGAAAGGGTAGCTGGTGTCCATTGTCCCTGGCAGCCGCTGGCCTGGCGCAACAATCTGGCGCGCCCAGCTGGGAGGCCCCACAAACACTGACAATCCTCTCCGATAATTCCTTTCTTATTCTTTTTATATATAAAAATATACAAAATATTATATATAAAAATGTACGGAATGATCCATATTTGGTCATTCTGTTACAATACATACATAAAATATGAGGCATAATCATAGTGAAAACAATTATATCTTACTAAGACAAATAAAGAGAATAAAATTAACATTAATTTTTTACAACTGTATTTTGCAAAAGGTCATATTGAATACAATTAATTACTTTGTTCAAATTCTTGAATGGAGTATGTAGCATTACCGATACTACAATAACATCCTTGAGGTAGGCGTTCCATGCCACGGGCTAGTTAGTACTCTTAAGGAAGTTTCCATAACAACGGGAGATAAACACAAAGACTAAGAGATTCATTAGAGCAGCAGCTAAGGAGAGCTTGCTAGGAAGAAGTTCGATAATGTATTTAATGAATGTATTTAATTTAAAATAAAAGAGTGATTTTAATTCTGCAAAAAAGGGACTAACAAATTAATTATTTGATTAAGCTGCACAAAAGATATCTTCCGCAATAACCCACATCGTAAATTCTGGTCACGGCACATTTGATAATGAATAAACAAGCTAACAGCTTTTTTTTTAAGAAATACGACATGGCGAGCCGTTCCTGGACTTGTTTTAAATAATGATAATTGACTGCTATTTTAAGAAATACGACATGGCGATCGTGCAGTGGACTTTGGGTGCTGCAGAAAGAACAAAGAATTACTAAATAAATTTACAACTTTGAGTATATAGCAGACAACAACAAGAAAGAAGAGAGGAGAATCCTTGGAATTTGGAAACACGCAGCGCTACTAGCGGCCGAGTGTGAACCAGCAGAGAAGACAACAGCTGAGACGAGAAAAAGTTCAACCGCCAGCCACGAAATACGTAAAGTTAAGTGTTTTCAAGACTCCATAACCTATCTTTTCGAATTTTCTGTATTATTCAAATAATTTATTATATCACGTCATTTTTATAGATACTAGTTGTGGGACGTGGTTATTACAGAATGGCTAATCAGATGCCAGGTGCAATGGTTATTTGTGATCCTTTGGGTTCTGTAAATAAGAAAGATGAAATAGTCACTGTAGGTGCATTAGAGAAAATACTATTTAGATTGGGAGCACAAATAACAGCACAATTTACTACACAACTTACAGCTATACAAGCACAATTAATTGAAGAAATAAGAAGCTCTTATAGGTCTTTAGAGGATAGAATAATTAGATCAGGAACTGATGTACAGGCAAAGTTAGATAAGTATATAGAAAGGGCTGAAAAACAGTATACAAAGATAGAGGAGGAACTAAAGGCATGCAATGAGAGTCTAGTAATTAGAGGGTTTGAACAAAGTACGAATGCAATTCATTGTGAATCATTAAGTAATACAATTGAAAGTAATGATAGTAGGCCTAATACTGTAAGGGAAAAATATGAGATGAGTGATGTTACAATTAATGGTGATGTAAATCATGTAAAGGATAGACAAATTGTTAAAGGGTTTCACTTAAAAGATGAGTTTAAGCATGAAAGTAACCAGGTGGAAACTTACACGAAGACAGATGAATCAGTAGAAAAGGGTTGTAAGTCTATAAAAATGTTTGATATCAGAGACATTAAAGGAACAAGTGACTTTGATCAGGTAAAAGAGATGGAAGAGACTTTAATGAAGGTAGATGGATCAGGTAGTTTGATGATTTTGAAGGATGTAAACTGTGACATTTTTCCCATTGTTGGGGAGAATCATGTTTGTGATTATGAATCAAAGCAGTTACAGAATAATGGTGTTGAACATTTTCAGAGTTCTTTACATATTTTAGAAGTTGGTTTGCCATGTTACTGTTCTGGCAAAGTAAGATTAATTGTAAACAGAAAGTTGTTTTGTATGAATAACTGGGAAAAGGTGAACTGGAAATATAGAAAAAAGGTTTTCTTTTTTTGTAGAGGGGTAAGCTATGCTTACTGCCTCATCCTGTGTACAAATTCAATCAGGACATTGAATCTACAACTCAGAAAATGATGACTTAGTTTAAGATGAATGAAAAGATTTAACACTGGTGCCGGGCATAGGTGTGTAAACTCCATCATATTGGAATTTCCTATTATTATTAAGTTGTAGTTAGCTTATTATTATTCAGTGCCACAAAACACTTGTAAATAGTACTGATTGTTGTGACTGCGCACAATTCAAATGTAATGATAGTAAAAGTTTATAACCATTAAGTGGAAGCTGTCACTTACCAATATTGATGATCTCGATCAGATGTGCAGTCTTCGGCTGTTACCACAGCATACCATTACATAAAAGTTTATTGTCTATTAAGACTTTCTTTTAGTAAATATATAGTTTTTAAGGTATACTGGAGCATTAGAATGAATAGAATGAGTGGAGAAGAAACGAGGTGTTACTATGATAGAATAAATGTGTAATGAATTAAAAAAGTAAAATATCATATAGAGAGGGTACAACAGCACAGTCAAGACTCAGTTCCTGTAAATAAGGCCACTATCTAGGCATTGCCTTTAAATGATACCGAAAGGTTCGGGATTTGGTTAACACAGGCATAGCTGAGGTCCAGGTAGAACCTTCAAATGACTCTGTTGTTACATCTCATAGCGTAGATGTGAATATATTCAATATGAGGTAGAGTGGAGAAAAGTTATTACTAATGGGGAGAATATAATGTAATGTATTGAAGAAATAAAATAAAAATGAAGTTGTGATGGTGATGCTAGATTAGCAAGAAACAATGGTGTCCCAGTCGTATTAGCGAGGGTGGATTGTACTGGTCCAGGGACCAAATATGTGATTCAAATAATGTTGCCGGTTATACAACAGTAAAATGTTTCAAAAGGATCGGTCTTATGCAGAATATAATGTACCAAGGGCAGGTAATAGAATTTTTAAATTATTTGAATGGTATGCTTGGTAAACAGGCGGAGGCCATGACAGCTAAAGATGATGTTATTGAATAACAATTCTGTAGTATAATATACTTACTGTAATTTTGGTTTTTAAGTGATAAGGACAGTAACTCTGTGTCGAAATGTGTGTTACAGACTATATGCCGTTTCAACCAGTAGCGGCTTATGGAAAACCACCAGGGAGAGTTACCTCAAGACATCGGTTCTCGTGATATGTAAAAATGTGTTATTAGCCAAATGTAAAATATAAGCTCTCCTTACCTAAAAGGTAACATTTACAGGAAAGTTTACCATAACCATTTATAATGGTATGGATGTCAAATGGTATGGTAAACTTGGGGGGGCTGCAGCATTACCGATACTACAATAACATCCTTGAGGTAGGCGTTCCATGCCACGGGCCAGTTAGTACTCTTAAGGAAGTTTCCATAACAACGGGAGATAAACACAAAGACTAAGAGATTCATTAGAGCAGCAGCTAAGGAGAGCTTGCTAGGAAGAAGTTCGATAATGTATTTAATGAATGTATTTAATTTAAAATAAAAGAGTGATTTTAATTCTGCAAAAATGGGACTAACAAATTAATTATTTGATTAAGCTGCACAAAAGATATCTTCCGCAATAACCCACATCGTAAATCCTGGTCACGGCACATTTGATAATGAATAAACAAGCTAATAGCTTTTTTTTAAGAAATACGACATGGCGAGCCGTTCCAGGACTTGTTTTAAATAATGATAATTGACTGCTATTTTAAGAAATACGACAAGTAGAAGGAGTTTCTAATAAGACAATCTCTCAGTATTCCTTTAAATATATCATTATTATCTGCAGACTGTTTTATACTATTGGGAAGTTTATTAAACAGATGTATCCCAGAATAATTAACTCATCTTTATACTAATGACAGAGATGTTTGTGTTTAGTGCAAATTATTTCTGTTTCTTATATTGAAGTTGTGTACCTGTGAATTAAATGTAAAACGGGTAAAATATTCCAAGACAAAGCACGTGAGAGAATATATATACTGAGAAATTGTAAGAATATTGAGTTTTTTTAAAAAAAAAAGTTGTCTGCAAGAAGTTCTTGGTTTTACACTATACAACATCCTAATAGCTCTTTTCTGTGCTATGAATACTTTTTACTTTTTGAAGAGTTTTTTCAAAAAATTATGCAATATGACATCACTGAATAAAAATATGAATACACCTGTTTTGTTAATTCTATATCTGCTGTCAGAGAAAGTGTTCGTATTTCAAAGGTGGTACTACTTAACTTCTTCAGTAGTGAAGTGATATGTTCGTGCCAACACAGTTTCTCAACTATTTTGACACCCAGGAATTTTATGCTCCTTGTTTCTAAGATTGTAAATCCAGCTATGCATAATTTTTTCTTTTAAACCTAATATATTGTGTTTTTTTTCTAAATTTAATTTAAATCAACTTGCCTTAAACCAATTTGCTACTTCACTAAATTCTTTTTTTGGTGTCATCAGTCTTTCGACTGGCTTGATGCAATCCTTCATCCCTTCCTATCTTGTGGTAATCTCTTCATCTCTAAGTTCTAGATTACTGTTTGATATTTTTCTCACAGGCAGGTTGTGTCAACTGCAAATAAAAGACTCTCAACTTCGTCAGATAAGTTTTCAAGAAGGTCACTGATGCTTAAGACAAAAAGGAGGAGTCCTAGGATAGATACTTGTGGAATTCCATGTTTCGTTTTCTCCCAGTCTGATGAAGTATCTTTACTTTTTTCAGAATCATAAATGGATACTTTTTGCGTTCGGCTCTCAATGTATGAATTAAACCATTTACCTGCGGTTCCATAAATACCATAGTATTCCATTTTTTCAAAAGTAATTCATGATGAACACAGTCTAATACTTTTGCAAGATCACAAAATATTCCTACAAGGCTCGTTTTATTATTCAGTTCCTCAAATGTGTTATGTATAACGAATATATAGTCATTTCCATAGATGATCCTTTTTGGAACTAAAATTCTGAATTAATGAGAATACTATTTTGTGTAAGATGTTTTATTGCTCTATGATACATGGCTTTTTAAAAAATCTTTGAGTATCCTGAAAGTAACGAAATGGAACGATAGTTATTTAAACATGTTGTTTATCCTTTTTTAAACAACAGTTTTACAACTGCATATTTTAGTCTATTTGGAAACACACCTTGCATTAAGGATTCATTAAAAATGTGGGCAAGTACATGATTGATACAATCTGACAATTTTTTTCAGTTATTTACTTGAAATATTGCCATAGCTGGAAGAATTTTTAGGTTTTAATTGATTCGTGAGTTTATTTGTTTCTGAGACTGTTACTGGTGGTAATTTCATCTCCTCTTATCTATTTGGAAAAGCAGTCTGAAGAAGCCTTAGGGCACCATGTGGGGATTGCTTTTCTATGCCTAATTTCCCTACAACTGAAGTAAAATGTTTGTTAAATATTTTATAAACTTCCCCTACCTCACTATGCACAGATACATTTTTGTTCTATTTTTATGTCTTTAGAGAGATTTACAGATTTTCCTATTTCAGTTTTTATTATATTCCATACAGTTTTCATTTTATTTCCCGAATTCTCTATTTTCTATGATATATACCTTTTCTTGGCCTTTCTTATTACATTTTTTAGTATTTTAGATTAAAGCTTGTAATGAGCTTTCAATGTATTGTTGTCTGATTCTCTTACTTTTAAATAAAGGTCCCTTTTTGTTTTACCAGATACTCTGATACTCTTTTTTATCCATCCCTTACTCAGTTCACTGTTTGGAGTGACAACTTTCCTTTTTTGAATTTTCCTTCGAAAAGTTTTTGAAATATATTATGAAAGGAATAAAATTTTGCATTTACACTCTGTGCAGTGTAAATTTCTGACCAGTGTTCATTATTTAATGAATCTATGGAAATTTTTAAATTGTTTCCAATAATATTTCTTCTATAAACACAGCATTTCTTCATCTGCTTAGCGGTTTTTCTGAACTTGATACATAACAGTTGGGCATCATGATCTGGAAGTATGTCGTAACATCTGTACTGAGAAAAATTCATAAAAAATTGTCAATTGCAGTCCAACAATTATTTTGTACTCTTGTGGGGAAATTTACAAGTGCCGTTAACTTTAAAGACAACATCAAGGCTTTCATATTTAGCCTCTCATTGCTGTGATTGAGAAAGTGAACATTAAAATATCCAAATAAAACTATTTGTTTGTTATTTGTGAAACATAGTAGCAAATACTCTAAATGAGATAAAAAGTCTAAAATTTCTTGGGAGGCTCTATAAATTGCTATTCTTATGAGCACTTCTTTACCATATTCCAGTTTTGTAACACAGCATTCAAAGTGCTGTTCTATGCAATACTTACTTATAACTACACTGTTGCATTGAATATTATTTTTAACAAAAATGGCAACTCCCCCTTTCTCCATTTTAAATCTACAGAAATCAGAACTTAGTTTATAATTTAGGATGGATAGCTGAGATATTCCTCTGTCTGAAAAATAACTACTGCTTCGAATGTATTAAATAGTTCCATGACATGACAACACTAACCCCTCATTTTTCACCTTATATTTATTTCTCCGTGAACTTCGAACCACGTTACATGCGGATGAGGCAATGGACTCCTCAAAAAATACTATAGCCAAATACACAAATATTCCAGCGATTAAACTTACAAAGGATTACTTGAACCACAAACAAAAATTCTGACAACGGCTTACAACAAACTCTGCTCGCCATCTCCGCTACACAAACTCCGGAATGCAATAAATAGTGCCTACAGACCTTTCTGGAACTCTAACAATTCTTTGACCAGGGGCGCCGGCTTTCAGAAAACATCGTGGGTGCTCATGCTCATTTGATGACTCGGTTGTTTTAAAGAATTGGCAAAGTGTGTGAACCGATTTTGAAAGGATTTTCATTGGCAGATGTTGATTTTGCACGAAGTAACTTAAACTGTCTTTCATCCGGTAAATATTTAAGGTTTCGTACCAAAAAAAATAAACTTCAAATTTTTTACGTAAACAAAGGAAGTCGCAGGCATCAGCTTGTCTTACTTAATAATGATAATCGTACCCATATCCCTCCAGTAGATTTCAAGTTATAAGGCAGCAAGATTTTGCGTTTTCTAAATTCTATTCCACGTCAATGAAATGGGTCCGGTATTTTTGACGTGATTGGGTAGCAAACTTTCAGATTTTCAAGTTTATAATAACAGTGAATAGTCAACTAATGATTTTGTACCCCTAGTAGAACTCAGAATTTTATTATTGCATCTGTTTTATGTCCGCTAGCAATTAGCACATTAGTACAGAGATACAAAGGAGAAGGAAAATAATACTGGTAAAAAAAATGGTAGTTTCAACAATGAAGAACTGATACCTATCATAGTACTGATGACAAATTATAAATGAAACAATGTCTTCCACATTTTTCATACTGACATTTTTTATTCATGTAATATTTAAAAGCATGTTGCGATGAAGAATAAAACGATCCACATCAAAGTTATCTATGTACAACTGTTTCACATAACTGCTGCTTGCTCAGTAAGAAATACTGTAGTTTCATGTGACTCAAATGTCTCATATTATTTTTAGTAAAGCGCTTGTTAATACAGCCTACGACTTTATCTAACACTTCAAAACATATTTTTCGATAAAAGTCCGCTGAACCGGAAAATTGGTGAAGTTCACTTGATGAATCGTGTATCTTTTGAGAAATCCTTCTTATTTTTGGAGTTTTAATTTCTTGCAATTCCAAGATAAGAGCTAAGTTCACAGTCAGTTTCCAAAGGTTTTGAAATTTTTCGTCAGTTCTTTGGGATGAAATAATGTGCTTTACAGTATTAACATTACTGACAGCTTATAGCAGGTGCAAAGAAATTTTCCATAAAGTTATATTCAGAGCTTCGACAAGACAGAGAATTTCTATCAGAAATTTGATTATAAAAAGAGATACAAAAGACTGAAGACTTTTAAAAACCATTTTGATTTCGCAAAGGCATTATCTTTTGACTTTTTGTGTCGTTCAAAAAACTTAGCAGGATACTTTAATTGTTTAGAATAGTTATCAAGGAAGATATACGACAACACCATATTCCTGGGCAAACATTCCGCAGATAATGGTTTTCAGCATCTTCAACTACCTATAGTGATTGAAACAAGCTTGGCGTCGGACAACAGTTTCATGGGATGTAAGGGTTTGGGAGAGACTATACTAGTCTTTTCCAACCAAATGTCAACCTCTCCTTCACGTGGTGCACCCTGTTTGCACGGACGAGGCTCTGGCGACTGAAAGATTCCCGGTATAAGGAGTCACCCACTGCTTGCCAACGGCCTCCGAAAGGAGGGCGGAAGAGCGGGGAGTGGTTCAGGGCACCCTCTTGCCCTTGGGGTTGGAAACGGCCCCTAAAGGCGGATGAATCAGAAATGATCAACGGCATGGGGATGCAGAAGGCAACGGGAAACCACTGCATTAAAGACCCAAAGGGTATCCCGAGGACATGTAATCCTCTCAAATTACATATATCATGATGGCTTCTTCCTGGGTAAAATATTCCGGAGGTAAAATAGTCCCCCAATCGGATCTCCGGGTGGGGACTGCTCAGGGAGGAGTCATCAGAATGGATAGAAACATTCTACGAGTCGGAGCGTGGAATGTTAGAAGTCTGAATAGGGCAGGTAGGTTAGAAAACTTAAAAAGGGAGATGGAACAACTTAAGTTAGATGTTGTTGGGATTAGTGAGATTAAATGGAAGGACGCACAGGATTTCTGGTCTGGGGAACACAGGATAATTAGCACACAAGCTGTCAATGGAGTCACTGGTGTAGGATTTGTAATGAACAAGAAAGTAGGGAAACGGGTGAGTTATTATGAACAGTTTAGTGACAGGATTATTTTGATGAGGTTAGAAACTAAGCCCGTCCCAACCACATTAGTACAAGTATATATGCCAACGTCACAGGAAGATGACGAAGAAATAGAAAAAATATACGCTGAAATTGAAGAATTAATCCAATATGTGAAAGGGGAGGAAAATCTAATAATCATGGGTGATTGGAATGCAATAGTGGGAGAAGGAAAAGAGGGGAATACTGTAGGAAGTTTTGGTCTAGGAGAAAGAAATGAGCGAGGAAGCAGGTTGCTAGAATTTTGTGAAAGATATAAGCTAGTAGTGGCGAACACACTGTTTAAGAACCATGCAAGAAGAATATACACCTGGAAACGTCCTGGGGATACAGGCAGATATCAGCTAGATTATATCATGGTCAAACAGAGATTCAGGAATCAAGTTCTAGACTGTAAAGCGTACCCAGGAGCAGACATAGACTCGGACCATAATTTGATAGTAATGAAGTGCAGGCTGAAATTCAAGCGAATAAGGAAGCAGCATAAGCAGAACAGACTGGAAGTGAATAAACTGAAACAATCTAGCACAAGAGAAAAATTTGCAGAAATGGTAGACTTAGGTCTAAGAAGTAACTGTGAAAGGAGCTCAACCGAGGACGAATGGAATGCATTAAAGACCGAAATAATGAAAGCTGGCAAAGAAACATTAGGCTTTAGGGAACAAGCTGCCCGAAAACCTTGGATCACAGAAGAAATTTTGCAGCTGATGGATCAGAGGAGAAGGTACAAAAATGCTCAGGATGAAGCAGGAAGAGAGCAGTACAGGCAATTTAGAAATCAAATAAATAGGAAATGCAAAATAGCAAAAGAAAAATGGCTACAAGAAAAGTGTGAAGAAGTAGAAAAGGAAATGGTCGTAGGAAAAGTAGATGTTGCATATAGAAAGATCAAACAGAATTTTGGAGAAATGAAGAAAAGAGGTATGAACATTAAAGCTGCCGATGGGAAACCTCTTTTAAGCTCAGAAGATAGAGCTAACCGATGGAAGGAATACATTGAGAAACTGTATGATGGGGACGACTTGAACAATAGTGTATTGGAAAAGGAAGGCGATGTCGACATTGATGACTTAGGAGATCCTGTTTTGAGGACAGAATTTAATAAAGCTCTGAATGACTTGAAAGCAAATAAGGCAGTTGGAATTGATGAGATCCCTGCAGAACTTCTTAAATCTCTAGGAGAGGAAGGAATCGAAAGATTATTCAAGCTGATATCAAAAAGTTATGAAACAGGAGAAATTCCAACTGATTTTAATAAAAATATCATCTTCACACTTCCAAAGAAAGCACAAGCCGACAAATGTGAGAATTATCGCACCATTAGTCTAACATCACATGCTTCAAAATTACTGACCAGAATAATATACAGAAGGATGGAAAGGGTAGTAGAAGAGATAGTAGGTGAAGATCAGTTTGGGTTTAGGAAAAATCGCGGTACAAGGGAAGCAATTCTGTCTTTAAGATTAATACTTGAAGGGCGGATCAAGAAAAACAAAGATACTTTTATGGCATTTGTTGATTTAGAAAAAGCTTTTGATAATGTTAGGTGGGACAAGATGTTCAAAATTTTAAAGAAGTCAGGTCTAAAGTATCGAGATAGAAGAATACTCTATAAACTATATAAGAATCAAGTGGCTGTAATAAAAGTAGAGAATCACGAGAGACATGCATCAGTTAAAAAGGGTGTGAGACAAGGTTGTAGTCTATCCCCGTTAATATTCAACTTGTATGTAGAAGAAGCAATGAAGAAAGTCAAAGAAAAATTTCCATGTGGCATAAGTTTTCAGGGAGAAAAAATCAGTATGCTACGATTTGCTGACTGACATTGTCTTATTAGCAGAGAGGGCTGAGGATATTGAGAAGTTATTGAATGGCATGAACAAAATACTGAAGGAAGATTTTGGACTGAATATAAATCAAAGTAAGACAAAAGTGATGAAATGTAGCAGAAATGATACCAATACTAGCAGATTAAATATAAAAATAGGATCTGATGCAATAGGAGAAGTGAGTGAGTTCTGTTACTTGGGAAGCAAAATTACAACCGATGGCCGAAGCAGGAATGATGTTAAAAGCAGAATAGCACTAGCAAAAAGAGCCTTCATGAAAAAGAGAAACCTTTTAGTTTCAAATATTGATCTAGGAATTAGAAAGAACTTCTTAAAACTCTATGTGTGGAGCACAGCACTTTACGGTAGCGAAACATGGACTTTAGGAATACCGGAAAGAAAGAAACTTGAAGCATTTGAAATGTGGTGCTACAGAAGAATGCTGAAAATTAGGTGGACAGACAAAGTAAGAAATGAACGAGTTTTGGAAATGATGGGTGAGAAAAGAAGTTTATGGAAGAAGCTTACAGGAAGAAGAGACAGGCTGTTAGGTCATATTTTGAGACATGCTGGATTGGTTAATTTGTTAGTGGAGGGAACAGTCGAAGGTAAGAACTGTAGAGGTAGACAGAGATTAGAATATATGAAGCAGATAATTGAGGACGTGGGTTGTAAGGGGTATGTAGAAACTGAAGAGGTTAGCACAGGATAGGAAGGGATGGAGGATTGCATCAAACCAGTCTAAAGACTGACGACAGCAAAAAAAAGAAATAGTTTCATGTGTGGCGGTGAAGCTGGAACTCTGCATTTGTGAAACATCAAGATATTGAAGATTCTAAAACTGGTTTTCCGGGATTCCATATGAAGAGAGACCAGTAGGTCTTATAAGTGCAGGCTTCAGGATTCACCTGTCTGTGACTGCGGAGCTCCTTCCCAGAGTGTGGAGCATAGCCGTCTCTGAAAGTAGGATGGACCATTTCATGATGTTTTCAGTGCTGCAACTTCCTTCATAGTGCGTATGCAAGAACTGTACATCGATTTGTGAATGGTACCTACGTTCTTGTCCTTGTATATATTTATCTGTATTACATTAGTTGCTTAGCCATATGACACATAAATTACAGTTCCATGTATTTTAAGCGAAAGCAGATTATGACTTGTTCACTATTTGAAGTAACACTAGTTTCATCAGCCATAATAGAGCAATAGACAGCATTTTGTACTGGTTTGATTATGCTATGCAGTACTTCGTCAATCAGAATTGTACACAGTTTGTTAGTGATAACGTGTGACAACCATCTATATCCGCTGCGCTGGAACCACGACTTAAACTCGCAACATCCTGTTATCGCATCTTCAAGAATCGAATTTTATTTGAATATTTATCCTCATGGCCACTTATAGTTAGGCCTCGGTTCATTAAAAAACGAAAATTTGAAGTAAATTTTAAGTGGGTGGGTCTAGCTGTTTTCGTGTATTCAAGTTTATTTTTTGACAACATGAAGAGTTCATTCGCACCACATTCTTAAAAGGCCTTATGCAATACACGAAAACAGGGAAGGTCAGAATTTCAATAGTTTTTTAAACATTTCTAAAGCTTTATTGCTTGATGAAAAAAACTGCTTTGAGTGGACGCATCAAGTTTCGATTTTTTTCGGCGCAGAAATGCCACTTGACACGATTTCTTTACAGATTGGTCGAAACGCTTTATCTATATCTCCAATATAAAACAGCCAAGAAAAAATTGCCTACCACTGTGAAAGCTGCTCCTTTTCTCATGAATTTGCAGAAATAACATTTTCTTGTCGGACTTGTCGAGCTGTACTAAGTTGAGAAGAGCTACTAGTATAAGGTTCAGATCTGGGCATCTCACGATTTCTAACGACGAATTTATCCATCTAAGCAACCAATTTTCTGAATAAAGAGAATAACAACACGTGTGTCGTTATCTCGAAGCATGCGTTTTATTTATTAGGCTGACTGGCAGAGCCGCGAGCCGCAGCAGCGGAGAACGGAAGTGGCGCGACGGAGGCGGAGGCGAGTTGCTTGACGTGCTCGTCACAGATCATACTTACCACTTACTAGTTGGTGTTTTCCTTGGGTATGACACCAAGTCGTGCACGCTCGTCGAGATGTCTCGCTCTGCCACATGGCTTGTTAGTCGGTAGTAAAGTTATCGCTCAAAGTCGATTACAGATTAGTTTCTATATCTATGTTCATGGGTGCTCCGCACCCACTAGTTACTCATAATCATTAGAAAACACCCTAAAGTTGCATTTACACACAAAATTATCAATATGAACCAGTCAAAACCGTTGAGAATTGTCCTTCAAACATCGTGGCTCACATCAACACTTACAATTATAAACTTTTGATTATTATTTCATACATTATACTGTCCTTGCTCGTATTACATATCATTTACACAGTTTCTCTCTATAAAACAGCGTTCATTTGCATGACGAATATACAAAAATTGACAATTAATCACACACAAAATATACGAATCCAAGATTAATCAACTCTAATCTTGCCATCTTGCTACCCGTAATTCTTAAAATACATTTTCATAAAAGGGCTGGATCCCTAGTTCCTCTAATTTTTCATAGTTAAAAGTGATTGAATCCTTCATGAAGTTAGAAAGGTGGTATTAACACAGAAGATCAACATGCACGAATCACAGCAAATCAATCATAATACTTTTTATGCTATACAATCAAAGTACACAATCCTTCATTCCACTCAAAATCTATACACCTTTTTAAAACTCTTATAATGGTCACCTGAAATATTTTTTTATTTGTAATTAAAATTATTTCTTACAAGTAATCTTTCTTATTTCATATTTTACTAAATAATCATTTAATTAGATCATGATAAGCCTAAGGAACAACGTCATTCATTCACTATGTGTATAACAGTCTGTCAATTTGGGAATGACAGGTTTGATTATATCACATAACAGCTGAGAATCAGCAAATCAGCTGTCACCGCAGGGCAATCAGCTCCAATATCATGAGAACCCCAAATGTCACTAAAAGAAAATGTTTCAGAAATACAATGTATAGCGATAATTTTGTCGGAGCACACTTCTTTGAAAACAAAAATACCCTCCTTCTTCTTGAATCCCTGTGCGTCTACAAAGATGGTCGTCATGGCAATGAGTGGTGATAATTTGTTCTACTTAGTTTTATGTCAGCTTACACACAACACTTGTTCAAGTTTCGTATTCTACAACTCAGTCATGCATTATTAGGCAGTATGCAGTGGTGTAGGCACGAAAGTTTTCACTGCTATCAGACTCTATACAAATATCTAAAGGCACCATTATAACTGACTCAATTTGGTATGAACAGTCAATTACAGCGATGGGTACAGTTGCAATAAAAACTTCACGATTTAGTACCGGCAAAGGGTGGTCTCCTTCATAGGAAGATTGTTGGAATTTTACATACATGTCGTATAGCAATGTGGATCGGTTTTTCTTAAATTCTAAATTACTGTTCTCGTGCGGTTACTCTACCTCATTTAGAAACACTTTGACTTTGAGGAGATTGCGGTGATCAAACAGCGCCGCACTTAATTCCGCATTCCGTTTCCTATTTGTCTGAAATCCCAGAACCGCGAACCTAGGTTCCTCCAGTTCCATTGATATTTTTAAAGAACAAATTTGAGTCTTACATATAGGTTGCAATTTATATTCTAACAGATCCCAAATTCTGAAGTTAGTGTGAAGTGGCTTCCTACTGTCTACAATAGCAATAAACGCTACCTTTCCACTTTCGCCTACTGATGGTAAATTTTCTTTTTTGAGTATGTGGATTTTGTGACATTATCACTAACTCCCCAAGCCATTTTTATTATTATTTTTTATGAATATTTTTTATGAGTGTGTTATTAGGCTTAAGTTCTGTATTAATAGTTAGTTACTTAATTTGTATTTAATGTAGGGTTTCCACAGTTTGTAGTTTGTGTAGAAATCATGGGTAGCTTAGTGCTTTTATATTAGTATAAATCCGTGACCCTGACGAGCCATCTGTTAGACAGCAGTTGTTCATTTGGTCTGCTGTTTTTTTTATAAAGGCTCAGGGGTTGGAGCGGACGGAGTGTCTGTCTGTGTGGTGTGGATAGTAGACGGCTGTTACCTGCCAGGGCAGGCAGTCTCGCTGTACACAAGCCGAAGCAGCTTGTATGTTAATGTAATAGTGGTGTTAAAAATAAATCAACCTTATATCCAGCAGAACGTTAATTTTATTTACATAGTATAAAATTACTACAAATTCCGAGCTGATGGCTTACAAGTGTAAAAAGGGTGAAGCTACCTCAAGAATACACGCCAGCAGTAGCTCGTATATGGCGACCCTATTACAGGATGGTGGATGGTAATTACCCTGGTGACATACCATCTGAAACGTCTGGATCTACTGAAGCAGCAGTGGTATGTGGCGGAACTACATCTTCAGGACTAACGAACTTCACTTGGCAAGTAACATATCCAATTACTTCTTTGGGGACGCAAGATAAAAAATCAGAGTCGACAGAAAGAAGAAAAAGCGTTTGTTTTGGACAGTCAATTTGAAAAATAAGCAGATGAAAAAATTTATCGGAAAGAAATGATTAGACGTTTGCAAGTCCAATAGTTTAAGTTTTTATGGTTCAATTTGCTAAAAGAATTTTTTTCAGTATTTAAATTGTTATGTAAACTAAATTTGAAAACAAAATATTATATGTTCTTAAATAGGTGAAAGAAATATTTATACAATTAACAATTAAACAGTCATGTCCAAAGTTACGAAGTTCAGTAGTATGTCTAATTTAGTTTTAAAAGCTGTGGAAACCCGTAGTTAAACCAAAAAAATAAAAGGGGGGAAATAATTTACTACTAGTTAAGTTTATGGTTTAGAAATTTCATGTATAAATGTGCATGGTTTGTTTAAATTCCAGTTGTGCTTCGAGTGGGTTTCGGCTTTGCATTTCATTGCATTACAACTGTGAATGTTTGGTTGTAAGTGAATTTGGTTTTCTGTCTTGGTTTATTTGCACTTTATTGAATGTTTTGTAACTGCGTTGTCGAACGGCGTTGAGCTATTATTGTGTTGGCTGCGTAACTGAATATTTGTGTTCACCATTATGGAAGGTAATTGCAGGGAATTATTAAGAATGAATGCTGGAAGTAGTTTGGGTGAAGAGGATATTAATAATTCCGGTTGGGAAACCGATAGCTTGGAGGTTGTCAATTCACAGGTCAAAGATGTTAGCCGGATGGGAGATACTGATGATGATCGCCAGGTTCAAGCTGAATTAAGTAACCTTGATAATGGCGAGGATAATGTATTAGGTAACGAAAGTAATGTTAATAAGGAAAGACAGGGTTTGATAGAAAATAGGTCCTCACCAGGACTAGGTCAAACAGATGACTCTCGCGAAAAGGAAATATACTTGGATCGATCAGATTATACTCGAGATAGGAACATCGATCTCCAACAAATGATTGCCTTCTTAATACAAAGACAGGAAGAAGCAAGTCAAAGACAGGAAAAAGCAAATCAAGAAATAAAACAAAATATAGGAGAAATGAAGAGAGAATTAAAAGAGGAGATAAGTAGAATACCGAAAGGTTGGAAGCAAGAAGCCCAAACAGATTTAAATCATTTTCGAGTTGAAGACAAGGGAGAGACAGCTGATGAAGATAGGGAAGATGAAGAGAGATACTTTTTGATAATTGAAAGTGATGAAAGTAACTGTGGTGAATTAACTTTACCTCTGGGGGCAGACTTTGAAATTGTAGAGAAGCCAGATCAAGAAGCAGAGAACGCTGTGTTATATGTTGTCAGAGAAACTGAAAGTTACAAGTTGAAAACTAAAGAAAATTTACAGGAGTATAGTAGAGAAGAAATTAAGGTATTACTGAATGAAGAAGTGGAAATGTGTGGAGATGATGAAAAAACTGATGAAAATATTAAACAAAAGTCGGAACAAGATAGTAACAAATGCAACTTCGAGCCTAAAAATGCAAAACAGGTGTTAGCTAGTAGCATAGCAAGTGTCCTTGAGCCCCGAGCCGTCAACAGTCGTAGCACAGCTGACTGGCCGCCCGTGTTACCAACGTACCGGGAACTGACTGATATTTCCGTACGCAACCATTTGAATGCCTTGGCAAACAAAAGTCAGTTTAAATACAAAGAACCTGTAACAAGTGGCAATTTTGATAAAGAAGAAGAGGAAGAGAATATACAGGAAGAATATGAGTTTGAAAAATGCGGGGGCAGAAAGGCGACCTCTATGAGGTACTATGGAAGAAAAAGCAAATCGGATGAAGAAGGCAGTAAAAAGAAGCAGAAGAAGAGAAAAAGGAAGAAAGTAGTAAGGACATACGGGGGAGCACAAATTGTCGACAAGAAAAGAGTGCTATCGGAAGAAAAAAGAAGGAAGCGAAGAAAGAATTTATTCAATGAAATGAGGAATGTCGTTAAGGTCAAGTGGAAATTTAATCTCTCAGCAAATTTAAAGGAAGTATTTCATAAAGTATTAACCAACATTGACGGAATTTTAAGACTGACAAATGATGAGGATTGTGAAAGCTTTAATACGTGTCGTCAGTGGAACGAAAAGATTTTTGAATGTAATGACGAGATTTTTTGACTTGGCAAGGATTAAAAGAAATGAAATGAAAACGGAACTTCAAGAAGTAGAAGTTTTTCGTGAAAATGCAGTAGGTGAAAGTAACGGAGGAAGTGTGCATGCAAAAGACAGTGTTTCAAATAAGTTAATCTTGAAAAATGTACAGTAGATCGTCGTAAGATATAGTGAATAAATAGTGGTTGATACCGAGAAGGATCAGCATCTAATAATTCTTTAAAAAAAAGCAATGTATCAGAAAAAGAAGAGAAATTGTATGAATAACGGTGAGGAAAAAATGAAGAAATAAAGGTGGAATAAGCTGCGAAATGGAGCAATGAGAAATGTGAAAAAGTTGATATTTTCGAATGGAAAATATTGAATAAACAACGGAAAAAGATAGTTCGAAGCCATGGGGGCACATCAATATTAACTAAAATGAAACACGATCAGATGCAAAGTACGTAGAATCTTGATCTTAAGCCAATGAATTTTGAAACGAGAAAATAATGAAGTATATAAAGATGGTTTTTTAATTTGCCAGGAAGAAATGAAGTCGACGGTAAAGAATCGATTGTGCCAGCTGCGGCGAAATAGCATTATTATATTAACAATGAACCAGACGCGAGGATTGACAATGAAGCAAAAACATTGTTCTTGTGAAAGCAAGGAGTTGCCACTTTGAGGACCGATGGAAATAATTGGATAACAAAATTATTGAGAAGAAAGAAGGCAAAGAAGAGACGATATGGGGCAAGTGCTTACCCGACGAAACCAGAAGAAGAATTTAATAAATTACAACTAAAATATTGAAGAAATTATTGAGAAGAGGAGGCACGATATGAAGAAGAATGCAGTAGAAACAATAAGAAACCATGACAAAAATAAAAGGGGGACAACTCCGTGCGAGATGATTTTGTATGATTTAATTCTGGTGACATTTAACATTTATTATTTCATTTCAGAATATAGGAAAGCTTTCAATATATACTAGGGACTTTTAGTTCATTCTTGTCCTTGTCTGGAATTTGTTAAACAACTAGCTTTTCAGTTACTTTTTCACGTTGCCTGCCAGAATGTCGGAGCAGCAACCGCTCAACCCCTGTAGCTTATCGCGAAGGGCACTGACCGACCTAACAAAAAAACGAAACCCCGTCCCTTTGTAACATCTGGTGGGTTCTGGCTACAGTTAGCGTCAGCTGACGAGCCTCGGTCAAATTCAAAGACTCCCTCACTCATGGTTGACTTAAAGTTATATATACATATAGAAACAAAGATTGTAAGACATTATATATTCTGTACATGTTGAATCGATTTAAAGCCAAGTGTACTGAAATGGACAGTGATAATTATTAGATTGTTACTTGTGTTCTGTTATATATTAAGCATGTGAGAGGGACACTGATAAAGTGTATTTACCAATTACAGTTGGACAATAAGATCATATTTTGAGAACTGATGTAGACGGTGAATATTTAGTGTTTCATCTAATGTTGAAGTGAAGGTATACAACAAGTGTATTTGACCTTGTTAATGTCGTTTGAAATATTATGACATATAAAAAAAAAAAATAAGGAGATTGGTGTGTCAGACAAAGTGTATAAACATTCCGACAAATGAATAGATGTTTGCATTCCATTAATTATGTCGCAATGTGGGGGCAGATGTGACATTATCCCTAACTCCCCAAGCCATTTTTATTATTATTTTTTATGAATATTTTTTATGAGTGCGTTATTAGGCTTAAGTTCTGTATTAATAGTTAGTTACTTAATTTGTATTTAATGTAGGGTTTCCACAGTTTGTAGTTTGTGTAGAAATCATGGTTAGCTTAGTGCTTTTATATTAGTATAAATCCGTGACCCTGACGAGCCATCTGTTAGACAGCAGTTGTTCATTTGGTCTGCTGTTTTTTTTATAAAGGCTCAGGGGTTGGAGCGGACGGAGTGTGTGTCTGTGTGGTGTTGATAGTAGACGGCTGTGACCTGCCAGAGCAGGCAGTCTCGCTGTACACAAGCCGAAGCAGCTTGTATGTTAATGTAATAGTGGTGTTAAAAATAAATCAACCTTATATCCAGCAGAACGTTAATTTTATTTACATAGTATAAAATTACTACAAATTCCGAGCTGATGGCTTACAAGTGTAAAAAGGGGTGAATGTGGGCTGACCTCAAGAATACACGCCAGCAGTAGCTCGTAATTTGATTGTAAGTTTGAATTTGTATCGTTCCTAGCTCGAATCAATATTACTTCTTGTTTTACATTTGCCAGTATTCATTCAAAGTCTGCACAAAAACACAATGGTTTTTTATCTATTTAACTTATCTCTAACAGCGAGGTCTTTAGAGACGGGAAAGGATGGGGGGCAAGGAATGGGAAGGAATTTGGCCATGGCCTTTTGAAGGCATCATCCCGGTATTTGCCTGGAGTGATTTTGGAAACCATGGAAAACCCAGAATCTGGATGCCCGGACGGGGATTCGAACCACCGTCCTCCCGAATGCGAGGCCAGAACGCTAGCCGTTACACCACCACGCTCGGTCCCTAGGGTTTACCCAGTTGTAAACAGTATTATTATTACTCCGCGATTCAATAAAAGTGTGTGGCGGAGGGTGCATTGTACCTATCTGAAAGTGTAATAGTTAGAAAAGGACATACGGGATATGGCACGAGGCGCCTATGGTCTATTTTGAGGAACCATCCCGGCATTCGCCTGGAGCGATCTGGGAAAACCATGAAATTCCAGATTAGGGTGGCCGAAGTGATTTATCAAGAACTACTCCAGTCGAGTTTTAGGTTTAATCGCCCGGTAAATTCTTCCTATTCCATTCCCTAATCGCTCGTGGAAAAAATGAGAACAGAAATGAATCGGTTCTGGCCCTGATTTCTCTTACTTTATTTTCGCGGTCATTCCTAGATATGAATGTTGCTGGTAGTAATATTTGTTTGCTGTCATTGCGTAATAAGCCAGTCGTGAATATTTCAGTTAGCTTTTGTCGAGAGCAACGCCTTCGGTGTTCCAGATCTTCCCAACCTAACTCCGACAATATCGCACCCACCATTTCCCTCCAACTATATATATCTGTCACGAATCGGGCGGATCTTCTTTGGACCTTCTAAAATGCCTCCATTAACTTCTTTTGATGGGGACCCCATACAGAACAACATTATTCTAAATGAGGACGCAGTAGTGACTTGTATGCAATTGATCTAACTTTCGGTGTGCACTTTTAAATTACGACCTAGAAATCAGAGCATACGATTTGCTTTCCCAGTTACCTTATCGATATGCTCATTCCACAACAAATTATTACAAATTGTTACCCCTAAATATTTAGCGGAATCTACTGTGCCATTAATTGTATATTCAGAGCTAAATGGGGTAACCTTTTTACCAATATGCATGACTTGGCACTTTTTAGCGTTTAACTACCAGTTTTTACACCACGCAATTATTTTCATAATATCGTCTATGCGGTGTCGTGGGTTTTGATTTCACGGTAATTAATAGCATCATCAACTAATAGTCTTTTCTTCCCCTTTATTATGTCGCACAAATCATTAATGTATATAAGGAACAACGGAGGTCCTATCAAACTTCTTTGAGAAATCCCGGACCTCAGTTTGGTAAGTGATGAACGCTCACCGTAAAGGATTACACACTTTGTTCTGCCCTTCAGAAAGTCTGCAACCCAGTCGCATATTTGTCTAGATACGCCATAACCACGAAGTTTCTTAAGTAACCTAGTGTGAGGCCACAGTGTAGAAAGCTTTTTTTAAAATCTAATAGAACTAAGTCAATCTGTTATTGCTCGTCTACAATACGGTACAAGTCGTGTATTAAAAGTGCAAATTTGTTTCGAAGCATTGGCCTTTTCTGAATCCATGTTGATTTTGGATTAAAAGCTCCCCGTCCTCCTAAAACTTCATGACATTTCAATAGATAATGTGTTCCAAAATCCCGCAAAATATTGAGCTTAACGAGATCGGCCTATAATTTGAGGGTCATAAAATTTTTTAAACACTGGACTTACGATGGCGACCTTCCATTCAGCTGGTATTTTCCTTGATCCAAGGAGGTGATATATAATTTCATCAAATACGGCGCAATTCGCTTTGCGTACCTAGAGTAGAATCATGTAGGAATACCGTCTGGTCAGGGAGTCTTATTGGTTTATACATTCATAAGCAGTTTAGCGATTCCCTCGACATCAAGAATGAGATCTTTCATAATTTTGTTGGTACATTTGTTAAATATCGGAATGTCCTCTACGTTTTCTGTTGTGAAAGCTTTTTTAAATTTATTATTCAAAAATGTCTGCTTTTTCTATGCCAGTTTTCGATAATTCCCCATTTTCCTTAATCAGTGACGGCTTGCCAATAGGAGAGCCACTTATTACTTTGATACACGTGCAGAACTTTTTGAATTAGTTATCAGATCTTCGGATTGATTCCTGACTTGGAATTCTATAAACGCATGACGCATTGCCTTAGGCACTTAAGCTCGAAACTGGACTAATTTTGCGCGATTAGATGAGTCCCCCGATTTCTTCACCGTGCCATGTGAACGCCTTTGATTCCTGAGCAAACGTTTCACTTCCCTATTGAACAACGGAAAGTTTTTTTATTTTGTTAAAAATTGGCATTTGACTACGGGGCCATACAGCCAGCACTATGTATTTTTGTAGTTTGTATGTATGTATTGGATCACTCCATGTATTATAGATTCTACGTGGTATAGACGACACAAGACAAACACAACACTTAATTAAAACAACCCATTGCCCGCGGCCGGACTCGAACCGGCGACCCCTGCAACGCGAGGCTAGCACGCTATCCCCAACGCTGCCCGGGTCGGCCAACGGAAAGTTCTTACTAACCTTAAACCGATCCATATTGTTTATTTTTAATTAAATCAAAATTACTCAACATCCGTATTTAGCGTGTACGTTTCAAAATTTTTCACCAAGTGACCAGCCTTACCCGCATTGTTTGCGAAGCAATATGCGAGTTTGCCTTTATCATGTTCCAAATTCAGACTAGATTTTAAAGTTACCACAACCGCCTTGTGATAATTTATATCGTCTTCTATACAAACTGTATCTACAATATCTGGATTGCTTATAAGAAAAAGATACAATATGGATGAAGAATCTTTTTCGGACCGCATTGGCTCTAGAACCATTCGTTCAAGAGATATTTCTGCGGATGATTCTAGGAACTTTTCGGTTACTAACATATCTCTTCCACCCGACCTGAACGTTCATCTGTCCCACTCAACCGACGGTAGGTTAAAATTACCACCCACGATAATATATGTTCGTGAAATTTTTTATACATTTTATTAAGTTACTCTCTGAAATATTCCGCGTTAGCGAAACCAGAATCCGGAGGTCGATAAAAAGGCCGTATTATGAAATTTAAATTCCTGCCAATTTTTACCTTCACCCATACTAACTCGCACAAGTTTTCCGTTTCAGCTAAGACAGAGCAATTAACGGTTTCACTAACAGCCCCCGCCCATAGAGACAGTTCTGTCTTTTCGTAAAACATTGAAATAAGGGCCAAATACTTCGTTAGATTCAACCACTGGCGTCAACCAGTTTTCGGTCCTCAGTATTTTATCGACATCATTAGCCGGAACTCCAGCGCGGAAATCGGCTACTTTTCCTCTAATACTTCGGCAGTTTAGGACCATTATCCTTAGGCGTTTTGGATCGTTATTTCTGGAATGTAAATTCGCAACGCATTCCGAAGGTAAGATACTGAGCTATTTAGAGCTGCAATATTCAATAATCAGGCTCCATCGCTACCAGGACCAAGAATGAGGTTATCGTCACATTCTCTTCGTTGAACTGAAGGATCCTCATGCCTCACGGTCTTCCTAAAAAGTAATTCATATAAAGACGGTTCCATGTTTTGCAACCACCTTGGTCGCCGTTCTTGGTGTGTAGTGGACGCCAGACCTGTCAAATGCATCCCAGCTGGCAGCTATCATCAGTCAAAAGTCAACGAAGCCCCAGTTGTTTCTGCGACACAGCTCCTGCAAACTACAGTTCAAATAAAAAAAAAATACCATACCGAGTCCCCACAATCGATGCGAGGCAGGACACCACTTATGGATAACTGCAACGATACTGAATTTTCCCGTGCGACTTCATACGTCTTCAGGCCCAACTTGTCCATGGATTTAACTATATCTGCAAAAAGAAACACGGCACGAGTCATTAGTACTGGCATGCGCAGCTACTCATAACTGACAGCAGTTTGTATCCCTAATCGCTTTTTGGAATGTCCTCCAGGACACGTGGTACGGCTGCTCCTGGAAGACAAAGAGAATGAACGTTAGAATGGGGGTCTGCATCATTCTTTGTAGCTAGTTATCATAGCGGTTTCTCCAGACGTCGGACGTTGGAGCCGCCAATGATCAGTAATCCTATTCAGGGGTTGCTCGCAGTCTGTGCACGTTTCTTCCTTGCTGCGCTTCTGAGACATTCGCACTTGAATCTTCAGCTTCATGCTAAACTGAAAATGCATAACTTAATGGCAAGATATATTCCCATTGGTTATTTCATAACTTCGATGCCTTGCTACGATCCACACGATGCCAGACGTTTTCTGTAACAGGTACATGGCAATCTACACTATCAAATATTGCCTGTTCTACTTTACTAGGCTGGGGAAATTCTCTGACGCACTGCCGCTCTTCTTCTAGGATGTTCCATACCTGTGCTTGAAGAGCTGTCATAGTAGTTAGAATCTCTTCGAGAGCCTGGCACCTACTGGAACACATTTCAGAAGCCATGTTACCTGAAACTGCCAAAAACGGAGCTACAAATAAATTAGACACAACAGTCAGCGTCTGCTGCAAACGGCTGCGGAAGCTCAACTCATACATTCATCAAAGCAGCCATTTCCAAGTTCGCGTTGCCCCAATCCTGCGTTCCTCAACACACTAGTTTGTTAAGGATCATCAGAAATAAGCGTCTTCATTACGCTAGTGATACCGAAGTTTCTACTTTGGTCAATTTTAGCTCCATTAAGATGTAACTAATTTCCTCAAACATAAAGGCGATTGCATTGAAAGTGACAATTGAATCTATAGCTCATGACCCATCTTATTTGATGAATTCTGCTACGATATACAAGTATCTTTTCACGACAGTGTATCTGTATCTTGATTCTGAATAGGTATCCGAATCTCATCATTGTTATTAAATGTGTTTGACGTATGCGGCTGATGGCTCAAAAACTGCGCTTCACCAACTAGTCAAATTCCACACTGGATGTTATGTCAAGCACTGCAGCCATGTTTTTTAACGATATAGCCTAATGACTGTTGGAAGAGCATGTTCTCAGGTGTTAATCTTTTCACTTTTGGTTCACGATTGACATCTTTGTGAGATTGACGCTTCTTGCTATAACGAGCGCCCATTCTACATATGTAGCTTCAAAGAAATAGTTTCTCCTCTAAAGTCCACTAAATTACACTCCTGGTTGACAAAACTTATATTGATGTTGCTGAGAGTTTTTACTGTGTTGGGAAACTAGATGACATTAACGGATACTTCTACTATCTTGTAACCTGGTGAAATGGTTGCGAGGGGGAAAAAACCATATAGTGTATGCTCCAGCTTATCGGTGACGTAATTTTCTGAACATATGCTCCACTCTATTTGTACCGCACTAACTTTGAATATCTGCACAGTGTAATCTGAGATATGAAATCCAGATTTTAAAACATGGTTCGAAAATCCGAGCAGAGATTGAGTTTGGTTTAGCGAAGTCTATTTCCACTGGTGTTTGCATCTCACAATTGAGTTAATTGTTGCTTTCTTTCATAACTACCCTCTTGTTGTTAGAGTGCTGAACCTAAAAAATTTCAAGTTGTCAGTATCGAAACATCCTATGGGTATGTCAGTTATCTTATTCTTCGAGTAATTAAAATTACAATTTGATTTGTCTATATTAGGACTCAAATTGTAAGTCTAAAATTCAACCAAGCAGATTGTGTACTCGCCTTGTTCAAATTTATCGGTGGGAAATAATCGCAGCCAAAGACTGAACTGTTGCCTGGAAAGCAGAGTGGCACAAACAGTATTACCATGTCAAAGGTTCGTTCAAGACTAATATCATATATTTTCATAAAGGAACTTTAAACACAAAATTCCGTATACATGTGCACTAAATTTCTGGTGTTGTTGCACATTGTACAGTCTTTTGGTCCCTGAAAAGTACCGCTGCAATTCAAATGGTGGTGGTTAGTCGCCAAAACTGACGAAATATTTAACTTTGTATGTGATATGCGCAACCCAATGTGTTCCAACATTTTCAGTACCTACTCTCCAAGTTGACGATTCCACATTCACGTTAACGAATTTTTTAACTTTATTCATCACGCGTGGGTACATCGCGAAAATGTGGTTGGCACAAACGCTTTACATGCCTATCTATTTAATTATTTGCTTTTTTAGCCACTCTGAGAGCTTTGACATTTGCCACCCCGCCTGGAAGAGCACTAGCAGATGACAAGCCGTAAAATAATGGTATTAAGAGGAGGATCCCCCCCCCCTTTTTTTGTCTTTTTATTCTGCTTCATCGTTTTATTCTTCTTAATTCCTCCATGAAAATTTAGCTTGCCACGCAAGACAATTTTAACAAAGAATGCCGTCGCACGTGTTAATGCGCCTCAAAAGGCATCTTGTCGATGAGCTTGTTTAAAAAGCCACCACCCTTCTTCTTCCTCGTTTTAGACATTTTTATCGACTGACTTACGCTACATGTTCACGCTCCCATATATATATATATATTCAGCCGGAGCAACTCCCAAATCTTGTCAATATGGGGTTCAACAAACAAAGAACAACCTTTACTCATGAGTAATGTCGATATTGCCGGTTCTAACGACAGGCGGAAGATCAGTGAGGCAGTGAGTGCAATAGTGTGCAGCCCATCAAATTGTGGGAAAACCAATCATATGCTCTCCCTGTTAGAACACCACAATGGACTTAGATTTGAAAATTTATAAGTGTTTTCCAAGTCGTTGTACCAGCCAAAGTATCAGTTACTAGGGAAAATATGAGAACCCATTAAAGTTATTCAGTATTTGATATTTATTGATAATCAACGTGTATCACAAACTAGTAAAGCTCTACATAATCCGTCTTTCTATTTGACGATGTATCGTATGAGAAGCAGAATAATATACGAGGTCACTTTTCCACGGGAAGACACAGATCAGTCAATTCTTTCTACCTGTGTCGGATATATAGCCGGATACCGAAACAGTTTGATAGGTATCTTGGTTTTTTTTATAAATGATGAAATTATTAGTCCAAGATTTTCAAATTTATTTTTGTTTATTTCCAGAAGATATCATACTCCTAAGATACTGGTTGCACAAGTAAACACAAGCTCCATCGATTACACTCCCCCGCAGGGGCCTGGTACGCAGGTGCCAGGTACGGATTTGGCGAACCCGCGGTGCCCGAGCTGGAAACTTGTGAGCACCGCAAGTTTCCCACACCGTAAACTCCTACCATGCTTCAACGACCATCGTAGGGCGTGGCGGTGGAACGTTGTGTGCGTAGGAGAACGGGGATCTTGGCTTCATCGCCCGGATCATGAGGACGGAACAAACCTCTATAAAAAAAAAACCAATCTCAAGGTCAGACACGTGCCAAGGAGGCGAATGGGTGATGAGGGAAATCATTCGCTAACGTGCAACCTCAGGGGCACCTGCGGACCCCTGTTGTATTAGCGCTTCTTTTTAAACTGGTTTTACTCGTGGGACCAAAACGAAGTCTTCCACCAAAACCAAAAATCCCTGCATTACGGGTGTGCCGCAGGCTAATATAAATACACCCAGTTCTAAGAAGCAGGTGAGGGTTGATAGCCCCCCCCGCTCCTGAAGCAGAGTGTAACAGAAAAGAATGTTCCTTAGCGAACGCTTTTGTGATAATTTAAAGGATAGAAGGAACATTTGAAAAGGTGTCACCCTTCTATATTTCAAAGGGTCTAGAGGGTTTTGTTGGCACCCTAAATTCTGTCAAAAAACTGAGGAATAGGACGCTGCTGCTGGAAACATGCACCAGTAACCAAGCAACCAAATTGCTTAATTGTAAGAAGGTCGGTGAGTTCACCGTAAAAATGCGAACTCCATAAGTCCTTAAATAGTAGCAAAGCTGTTATTACCTGCCGGGATATTATGGACCTGGCGACAGACGAGCTTCTTAACGAGTGGAAATCTCAGAAAGTGATCGAGGTACGTCAGATCACATGAAGGGTAAATGTCAATCGTGAAAAGACTGCCACCTTCGTCCTGACATTTGACACTTCAGTATTGCCCTAGAACATAAAGGCCGGATACCTGAACCTAAACGTCCGTCCGTATGTTAGGGACCCGATGCGTGGTTTCAGTGTCAGCGGTTCGGGTATACGACTGCGTCATATAAGGGCGACCCCACTTGTGGCAAGTGCGGAAAGGGCGCACATGACCCAGGTGTTAGTTGCGTGCTGCCACCCGCATGCGTCAACTGCTCCGGGTCGCACCCTTCATGGAGTAGGGAGTGTCAAGTGTATCTTGAAGAGCGCAAGATACAGGAGCTGAAGACCAAAGAGCGAATTCCTTATGGGGAAGCAAAGAAGAAGGCCAAGTTGCTAGCCGCTCCCGTCTTCACAACTAGCTTTGCTAAGATGGCTTCAGCTCCCGTCAGGAAACAAAGTGTTGCTACGCAGATGTCCGTTGTAGACATGGGCACAAGCACAACGTGCTCATGTCAGTGCAAAAGCCGATAAGGTCATAACATCCAAGACCGCGGACGTCGGTAGCAACACGTCTGCGACCTCGGTCACTCCAGCAGCAGTAACAAAGTCTCCACCAGCAATCAAGTTAACAGCACCTCCTATTCCACACGTGCTATTGAAATGGTAGCGATAACATTTGCTACCGGTGGAAATAGAGGTGACCAGAAGATCAGAGGACCAAAGTTTAGCCAGACTGACCCGACCCAGATTGTCAGTTCCCCTTCTTCATCTCCTCCCAGACTGCCCAGCAGAAGGCAGAGTAAGGGGAAGAGGAACAAGAAGAAAAAGAATGGGGAGGAATTTGAGGAGTCCTCTGGGTCGGAGATGTCTGTCTCCACTTCCGGGCAGGAAGAAACTGAGATGCTTGTGGACGACTCTGGTCCCGTTCTCAGCAGGAAGTGAACCGGGGGGGGTGAGGCTAAATAGGTAAGGATGGCTCCCATACGCCAGTGGAACATCAACGGTTTTACAGCTCACAAGAGGAGTTACACCTCTTAGCACAGTCTGATCCTTTGTGTCTCTGTCTACAAGAGACACATTTCAGACCAACACATCAACCTGTGTAAGAGGTTTTAACGTTTGCCGAAAGAATGACACCGAGGGTGATCGAGCGAAAGGTGGAGTGGCTGTGTTTGTACGGAACACTGTCCACTCCGAACCTATAGCTCTCACCTCTGCTTTACAAGCAGTAG
>CM061921.1:194183785-194394406 GCA_031002005.1 Vandiemenella viatica
TTCAGTATTCATTTATTTCTTTTCTTACTGTACGACAGCTTATTTTTCCCCTTTCCGTAATTAACGTTGGACATTAGTTCCTAAAATCTTATAGAGTTAATCAGTTACTTATTGTAGAGTGATTAGAAACCATTGGATGACATTACGCAGTGTTTGGATCAAGTGGGAAGGGCAAAAATCGAGGCACTTGTCCCGGCGGCAAGTCAGTGGGACGCAAAATCATGTTTTAAAGGTGCGGTAAATGGAAATTTCTGTGACAGTGCCCCTTTTTCCAGCTCGCTAGTAGCGCGAACTGCGACAATGGGCTCCGTTTTGTGGCGGTGACTTTTATTTTACCTCCGTTATTGCCATGGGTGGTGACAATGTGTATTGGCAGCAATCTCATATGTGTTGTCCCCGCTCAGAATATCATAGATCCGTCACTGACACTTGGGGAATCTATAGAATCATTTCGTATCATTTTATTACTCTGGATTTCTAACACTTTTCAGGTGAAGGAACAATTTATTACATGAAATGTTAAAACATGCAAAAACCATTAGCCTGTCATTGGGGCTGCCAGCAGAAGTGAACTTAACTATGAATCTCAATACTCGCAACAACGTCACACTTATAGCTACGGATATACTAAATATAATAATTCCGTGCGGACGTAATGACATGTGACGGGTAGCTGCGCTTTCCGCCCTTGTCTTGGATGCCTTAACCTAACCCGATAGTGCTGGCCAGGTACAGGACGTTCGCCGGGAAACGCTACCCACTGGTTAGCGCTACAATGAAGAACTGCTCCCGGCGAGCGAGCGGTCAGCTTCCGGCATTGTTCGACCGTCGGTCCGCGGACTATTCATGATAATTACGCTTCCTACACTTGTATGTGCTAAGCATTTAAATGTGACTCAGTTGCGGATCAACAGTGCCATCGTGGGGACACCCTGCAGGTAACCAGTTGCAAAATCTAATCCTAGGTCCCTGGTCTATTTCTGTGATTTTTGCCCCACAATTGTTTTACGGCTTTTAAGTGAACTAGCTTTGTTACTTTCCAAGCTGACGTCTTAGATACGCCTGCCTGCTGCCCTAGCTGACTTAATGATTTTTGGGTGACTGTTCTAGTCGAAAAGCGATATCGTCAATTTTCACCTCTGTGAGAAAACGGTTGAACCGACAGTCTCTTTTGTTAAAAAAATGAACCCGTTTTCTCTTACTTTTTTAACAGACGCAGAATTTTGATTTAGCTGGCAGTAAAGCGCCAGGATATTCGCGACGAAATTTACTGCGACTCTTTTTAAACGACTTTCTTCTTCACATATGTATCGTAGAGAAATATTCTTTGTTGCAAACTGTACAAGTACCATAATTTTACTCACACTCAAACACGGTACAATTAATAAGAGTATGAAGCCCCAAACCAGCCAAACCGCAAAGAAACGTTTATTCACAACACTGTTGGGGCAGCGGAGGGAGGTGTTTTTTTTTTGAATCAGTTTAACGTCCCTTTTTAACAACGTGGTCTTTAGAGACGGAAAGATGGGGGAAGGAATGGGAAGGAATTCGGCATGGCCTTTGAAGGAAGCATCCCGGCATTCACCTGGAGTGATTTGGGGAAACCATGGAAAACCCAAAATCTGGATGCCCGGACGGGGATTCGAACCGCCGTCCTCCCGAATGCGAGGCCAGAACGCTATCCGTTACACCACCACGCTCGGTGCGGAGGTGTTAAACAGTGCGGTGATTCACGCGCGCGCCGTGTGGCGGGAGTTGCTGGCTTCACTGTCCCAGCAGTTGCCGACGGTAACAGACTGGGAGGGTAGCGTTTCCCGGCGAACGCCCTGTACAAGGGACCTACTACGATTTAAAGTGGAATCCAAACCATGGAAGCATCTGCGTACTTCACATTACACTGCACATTACATACCAGAGGTGACCCCTCAGAGATTCGAACCTTTCGTTCACCACTCTGACTCCTTAGCCACTGAGCACACCAGACCGCAACAGATATGCTGTTACCATTACGTGTCGGTGACGCGAACTGTAAGATTTTATCCATCCAATAATGGCACAACGCGCCTAAACAAGTTTTCGCTTAAAAAACTAATAATTTAACTCATTCCACAACTACACGGTTCGTCGAATCTTCCCGAAGCAGATGTGCCCAGTTACTGTGTCAGAGGCAAGAAGGCTAGTACCTTTCTTCAGGAACCTGTAGTTTAACGTGTAATCAGATCCACAGAACGTGCCGGCATGGTTCATATAATCAATTACAACTCCTAAAATTCCTAATCACGTGGGATTTGAACCCGCGACCGGAGAGAGAACTTTCGGGAGCAAGCGCCTTAACCGCTGAGCTACCATACCGCCTTATTTTGAAGTATAACCGTGCTATCTAGTATCAAAATCTGATTTAATTTTAAATACCCTATACATATACAAAGATTTAGCAAAATCGGCTAACTGAGCGTGGTGGTGTAACGGATAGCGTTCTGGCCTCGCATTCGGAGGAGGACGGCGGAATCCCGTCCGGGCATCCAGATTTGGGTTTTCCATGGTTTCCCCAAATCACTCCAGGTGAATGCCGGGATGCTTCCTTCAAAGGCCATGGCCGAATTCCCTCCCATTCCTTGCCCCCATCCTTTCCCGTCTCTAAAGACCACGTGTTAAAAAGGGACGTTAAACTGTTACAAAAAAAAAAAAAAAAAAAAAAAAAAAAAAAAAATTCGGCTAAAACTGTGTGATTTGTTTGTATAAAGATTTTTCCCATCTGAAAAGCGTCGAACGTGCATATCTGCGTGACTCGCGTGAGCAGCAGATCTTACAGACTATATGAAAAGCGCAAAATTGAATGTTGCCTGATAGCGTAACAAATGGTGGCGCGTTGTTCTGTTTTATCATCAATTGGATTGGAGCCTATGCCAGTATGGCAGTTTCCTCCCTCACATAATTATGGATTATACGCATTTCTAATTTGCATTATTTTACAGTTTAGGGAAGCTGTTTATAAACTGTCTGGAAAATATACCGTGCTTGGAGTGGTTGAGCATTGGGCCTGGTATTTGGAAGAACGATTTAAATATTTTGGTTTCTGAAATGACTCATGGCGAAAGTCTGTCTGGTTCCTTTCAAAGTTGATGGCGGAATTTCTTTCCTTTACTGGCATTACATCCTCTCCCTACTCAATGACCTGACATCGACGACTCACAATGATCTGAAAAAAAGTAGATTCTAATACACTTGGATTATTCACAAACTAACTACCAATTGCGACAACTTGAAATTATTGCAATACACAATTTTGAAATCGATTTCTTGGTAATGTGTGAGAGATACATCTTTCCGCTTCACTCTGCCCTCACATTCCCGATAAGGCGAGTTCGTATGCGACCAGTCATCCAGATTCCTGTTTCCCTGATTTCGACAAATCACATAAGGCGAACGCCTGAATGGTTCCTTGTAAAGACCATAACCGAATTCTTTTGTTCCTAGCTTGTAATGATCTCTGCGTGCAGCACACATAATGGCCATCAGCAAAAAAAAAAAAAAAAAAAAATCTCAGGCCTTTACTGTCCTGATATCCTACATGTCTGAAAATTAAAAAAATGATAACTTAATTGCTGTAATTTTCTCGTAAGTTAATAATTGTATTGCGCAAAAAATACCGGACTTAGTTTTCACAGTTTAAGAGTTTAGGACCGAGCGTGGTGGGTGAGGGGTAATGAATGCTCTGGTCTCGTATTCGGGAGTAGTGCCCTTACACCGGAGTGAGCCAGAACCCCGGACCAAAACACCCCATGTATTCCTTATGCACGCGGGAGTGAGCCCAGGACCCCCCGTCGCGCAGGTGTTCGCCAGGCCACGTGCCCACCATAAATCATCAACACCTGTCATCAAGCTGTCAAGAAGGCCACGTGCCACGTTGTTACGGCTCATAATCGTCTAAATGGCTTTATTATTTTTTTAAACCTCAATTAGGGTACAATATTCACTTTAGTATTACATTCTTGTGGTGTGACGTCACGCGGTCAGAGTAATAAACCTCAAATTCAATTCGAAATGCCGTATAATATTCGCTTCTGGGGACCTTGGTTCATTTTTTTTTTTTATAACACAATTTATAATTTTAAAATAGCGTTATTACATGTCAAGTAATAAGGATTTTTTCTGGCCGTTACAGTGGTATTTATCCGAAAAAGATCGGATAAGTACTTTCCGAGATATGAATTTAGTATTAGCGTATGTTTTTCAAACTCTGTTTCATTCTCAGGGATAGCCGCCCGATACAGCGCACCTGCATCATAAATATTAACCGGCGCGCCACCCCTTCCCGGCCTGAATTTTAAGTAGCCGGCCGCCGCGCCGCGCGCGCAGCTGCAAGCCATTAATTATCGGGGACGCAAAGCGCTTCCCACGCTATCAAAGGCTCCCACGCCGCCGCGCACAGCTGCGTCACATTTATCATCGGGGGACGCACTGCGTTATCACGCAAAGCGCTTCCCACGCTATCAAAGGCTCCCACGCCGCCGCGTACAGCTGCGCCACACCCGGAAGCCATTAATTATCGGAGGGTGCCGTTTTCCCACGCCAAGCGCCGCCGCGTACATCCGGCACAGCTGCGCCACATTTATCATCGGGGACGCAATCTTCCCACGCCAAGCGCTTCCCCAAGCGTGTTAGATCAGTATTACGCGCGAGCGCGTAATACTGACCTAACACAATGTAACAAGCTGGGCATGCCTAACAAATCTTACCTACAATAACCTCAATTACTGCTAGGGTGTGATGGTTGATTAACTAAAACTGGGGTTAAACTCTAGTGTACCCCCACACTCATTACATAAAGTTGTAGCTTCACACGCGCCTCCGTAACATGCTGGGCTTGCCTAGCCCTGCAGCACTTTTTTATTATAAGCCTATTTTCAGTATGAATGAATAAATGCGATTTTAAAACACTTGGCCCAAGGGATCGTGTTTTTTAAGGGCCCAAGCCACTTCGGTATGGTGAAGAACCTTAGGAATTCCAAGTCTCAACGATGTCATCAGAACAACACTGTGATAACTAGTGCACGTGACTATAGCCCTACCCCAAATTATTTCCGTGGTCTAATGCAATATAACAACGCACAGTTCACCTACCTAACCTAACCTAAGGACTTTTTTTTTTTTTTTAATGGAAGGTGGGCAAAAATATTCTGTCTTAAGATTTTTTCTATATTTGATGAGGACGTGATTTGGTCTATGTGTGTTGATGTTACGTTGCTGCGTGCGTGGGTAAGGTTATTTGCGGAGAGGTTTCTGCGCGTGTTGCAGGATTCATCCTGATCATTGATTTTTGGAAATATCCCTTCGAAGGATGCCCGGTGCACTCTTCAAAAAAATTGAAAAGTGATACATTAGAATCATGTTAAAAAAGTGTGCAGATAATATACGATATGAGCTCCGAGCGGATTCAGAAGTATGTTATGTTCTTGAGTCAATGTTCGCTTCTATGTCAGATGTACTGCCTACCCCTTTGGCCGATAACATCCGTAGTGTTCATCCTTTGCACTCGCTGACGATAACGTGATTTTTGCTATGGGGGGTGGTGCAGGTTTCTCTGGAAACTGTAATGACAGCCAAAACATACTTTTTTGTACGCATACGACACTTTTCTGTAGCCCGTTGTGGTAATGAAAACTAATCATATAGTTGGGCACTGTACTCTGTGATGCATGCAGGTGTAATTCTCATGTCAATCGACTACGTCTTTTTTGGAGTAAATTAGGTAATTTTGGCATTATTTTACGTATTTTAATCATTTTTTGTGATTTTTTACCTGTGTTCACTATCTTTTTATAGTTTTCATAACATTTCGGAAATTTTTATGAGATGTGGGACGACCAGCTCTTTTAATGCTTATCTAACATGATCTGGTAACACTACAGGGTACAGAGGTTCCTGGGTATAACGTGGAATCCGAAAGACTGAAACATTTTGGCATACTTAACATTATGCAGTAAACAATGACGAAAATTTTACAAATAGTTTTACTGGCACACTGTGATAAGAACGAAATAACACACATCCATATACATTTTCTGTTTCAGTAGACAGAAGAAAGAAAAAAAAAATCTGCAGAGCATGAAATTGCCATTATGATCCGGATGAAAATGACGCCTAACACAGAAACACTATGCATGCACTAAGTCTGTCCAGTTACCATCTTTTTCTTCTTCTTCCTGGAGACTGCGTTATCAGCCGAACACGCAATTTATACAGATATCACGCTTTTTCTTTAGTCCATTTCAGTGATGAATACACTTCATAAAGATGCCACTTTGCTGTGTAATGCAGGCAGATGTAAATCGTGACTTTTTCGTGAAGCGAATTGAAATAATTTTTTTTCCAACTTCTACTATATTTATGCAATTGGTGGCTTAAGTCATAGGAAAGTTAGAGAGCTAACAGACAGATGTAGACCTAATACTGTGAATAAACTAGTGGACATTGAATGAAACGTCACTGTTGATACTCAAGATATCAGAAATGCAAGGAAGAGACAGGTAAAACAGCTGCTCTCGGATAGCCTTCCGGAACCTCCACAGTTTGAATGTGAAACAGGTGCAAGCATTTTACTGACTGAAGTGCAAGCTACAACAAAAGGAAAGAACGATGATATAACTCCAGGCCCTAGTATCTTCGTTGTACATTTGGTGCGTGTTTTAATATTTTTATGTATCTTGGTGTACTATGATGCTCTATGTGTTTATGCATTGTAGTGTGTACAGCATACTTGCATACGTTAAAAGAATTGTGACAGCGATTTGCTTCAGAAAGTTTATAAATTTATCACGAAGAACTCCACGTTTGGCAGACATTCAAATCGCAAGACTCAAGCATCCTCCAGCAGAATAAATCCCCTCGACGAGAAGAAGACTCGATATGTCGTTGAGGTAACTAAGGCTCTACAGTTGAAATATGACAACTTCAACATTCATAGGAAAGTTAGAGAGCTAACAGACAGATGTAGACCTAATACTGTGAATAAACTAGTGGACATTGAAGGAAACGTCACTGTTGATACTCAAGATATCAGAAATGCAAGGAAGAGACAGGTAAAACAGCTGCTCTCGGATAGCCTTCCGGAACCTCCACAGTTTGAATGTGAAACAGGTCCAAGCATTTTACTGACGGAAGTGCAAGCTACAACAAAAAGGAAAGAAAGATGATAAAACTCCAGGCCCTGCCAAGATAAACGCATAATTATTTTTTTTTTAATTACTTGATGATGATAATGATTGACCATAGTGTTCAATGACATTTCTCGAGATTGGCTCAAATCATGTCCTCCTGTATGGCGTTGAAGCATGGACATTAATCGAAACTATCAGTAAAATGTTAGAAGCATTTGAAATGAGGCTGTATCGAAGAATGTTGAGAATACAATGGATACACCACAAATGCTGAAGTGCTCCGCAAAATGAAAAAAAAAGATATGGGAATATTGACAACCGTAAAACACGGAGGCTGCAGTAGCCTTGGCCACATCACTGAGGAACAAGTAGTCCATTATGAACTCCTTCGGTCTGTTCTCCAGGTAAAAATACCGGGAAAGAGAAGTGCTGGTAGAGAAAAAGAACGCAATTTTGAGTTAACGATACACAGCACATGTAAACAATTTGCATACCTGAAGGCATCAACGCGTTCACCACATAAACATGTTGATGATTACCGACGGCAGTGGGAGGAAAAATTCCATACTGTTGGATTCACGACTTGTCGGCGTTAGTTAATCGATATTCTATAAGTATGAAGAAACTAACCGTGCTATTCACTTCTGTAAGTGGAGATCGGCGAAAAATCTGATTATCATAGAATTTCTATCGGTAGGGTACTATAATTGTAAACAGCTAATTATAAAACACATGTAGCAAAAAAAAAATTTTGATTATTAGTAAAGTAAAGTTTATAACAGTTCGAAAAAACGGTGATCGTGGGACATAGTCGTACATTACACTCCAGATCGTAGTGCAGGATATTGAATTAGGACTGACAACGCGATTTTTAAAACGTCTTCTGCCAGTCGTGAGGACTCGTGTTTCTTAGAGGATGGTTTTTTTTTCCCCTCCACCCTCTCTCTGCTGCGGGCAGATGCGACTGCTTTTTTTTATGTGGTGTCGGCCAACTTCTGCTTTGTCTGCCGCCGCTCCAAGTGAAGGGATAATACATTCAAGGTAGGGGGCGCGGAGGATTCCGTCTGGAGAGCAGTAAATAGCTCTAAACAATATATATTTCGTAATCTCGGAAATAAGCGAACGAGTTTTTTTGGGGTGAATTTCTCTGTTATTGTCAGATAATTTACTTGTTAATTGATATGTCGCAACACTATTTTAACGATTAAATCTTGCTTTACATGTTTTAGAACGTTGAACCCATGACCACCGCTGACTAGAGGAATAGGCGAATATGAGACTGCATTTCGATCATGTGATAATACAATTTCTTTTTACTAAATCGATGAATTTGTGAATAAAATTTTAACTTTCCTAACAAAAAATTTTTTTGTTAAATATGTACAGTATTGGATTTTTTTAAACTATACCGGTATACATGTTTTTCAGCAACCTAAGCAGTGCACTGTATATTATTTACCAACTAGATACACACAGAAAAACGGTATATTTCCTCTTCTCTGAAACACTATTTACAAAACACTCAAACACATTCACCTAAGTACAGATTTGTGTCCACACGGTAGGGTCTTGAATTCTCGTAGCCTGCGTAATTCTTGAGAAAACCCTTCTATTGTGGATGTTTTCGGACGAAGAGTATAACCAAATGTCCTAGTAATCTTGGTAGATACTTACAGCACGAATATAAACTTTGTCTCGTAAAGTTTTTAGACTGGTTTGTGCATGAGATATTACTCTAACTTCCCTTGTTGTGAAATGAATAAGCAGTTGTTGGAGATGTATGTTATATTGAATGCATAGAGACGACTTGCTTATTCATTATCTTGCTTTAAAACTTACACTCCAGGGTAGATATTCAGACCGGCATACAAGCAATAACTCTGAAAAGAGGCAATCCTGAGATCACCCGTATGACAGTGCCGAAAATTAAAGCATTTGTGGGCCGAGAATGTTTTATATGTGACCTCATCCACTTGGAAGTGTGTAAAAATATGAAAGATTTTGTTACTGTTCAAAACTACGGCCAGCTAAAAAATTTATACTTTGTGTTTGAAAATATGGCTAATTGAAATAAGTGTGGAATTAACTACAGATAAATTACTGCACTTGTTAGTTACTATATCTGAACTCTGGTCTGCATTCGTGAGGACTCGTGGTTCAAATCCTCCGTCTGGCTGTACAGATTTCGGTTTTCCATGGTTTCTCCAAATCACTCCAGGCGAATGCCGGGATGCTTCGTTCAAAAGGGCCATGGCCGAATTCCTTCCCGTTCCTTGTCCCCAGTCCCCATCACGCCTCTAATGACCTCGATGTCGATATAATGCTTTTCCGTGGTACGATATGTATATGACGCGCTATGTTTTGCTAAGAGACTGGCAGCAATGTGGTATTGCGAATTTTATTTTGGTGTCAGTACAAGTGGTATCGAACACATGATGCCAAGAGCGGAGCGCATTGACCGCAAGTAATTCCTCTTATTTTCTTACTTTTTCTGTTTATTATTTCAAAAACTAGACGTGTTTTTCTTTTTAAGAACTGTAGATGCGAATTAGGAAGATTCCGAAAATAGTGATTTTTTTATCGTCCATATTAAACTACTTCTCATCCGGTAAGGAAAACGAATTATTTTATCTCATTTTAGATTTAATATGATGTAACATACTAAGAAATCAGTCAAAATGATAGCGTAGAAATAGCGGGATGCAGACCCCCAAACCGGCAGGTGCGATCAGTTCTTCCCTTGGAGCCGCCTAAGGGGCCATATGAGCATTCCGAAGATAGAAAGAAAGAATACAAAACCTTGTTTCCTTCATGCGGTCATTACGGCCCAAATATGTAAGAAGTATTTCCCTGCAGTCAGCAGGGTCGCGTCTTAGTGAGTATTATTATTTCAAAGCGAATCGTGTGCTAGTTGGTTGTCATAACATCTGCAGCGACAGAGTGCGTGCCATACCCGAGAATCGCCTTCACCGTGATGGTGAGGGTGAAACCCGTTTAGGCATACTCTTCCGAAAGACACCATCAACAGTGTCGCATGCGATCCATTCGAACTACGAATAGGTTCGCGATTTAACCTAGGACTTTGCTTCACGATCTGCTGGTTAGGAATCGTGCGGGTTATTTTTTTTGCAAACTAAACACCACGTAGTGCTTGAGTTCGTCTTTACTGAAGCATCCTGTAATGCTAATCAATTCCTGGATCAGGACGTTCCATTCGTAGTATGTTAAAACAATTTTATTGTGTCCCACTTTTTCCAGAACAACAACAGGTTCAAACTCGTGTTTGGACGATAACCCTATCGTCAAACGTTTCGTATCACCAGCGTTGAGTTGGTAGACAGAGGAGAAACAACATCACAAGACGAGACATGGCTGCAAACTGACGCCGGGTGGAGTTGCAGCACACGTGCACGGCGACTTGAGCGCACACCTGCGCGCCAGATGTACGTGGCGGCGCTTGGCGTGGGAAGACTGCGTCCCCGATGATAAATGTGGCGCAGCTGGGAGGGGTCGCGACTGAGTAATGGCTTCCGGCTGCCGCGCCGCGAGGGGAACGCTTGGCGTGGGAAGATTGCGTCCCCGATGATAAATGTGGCGCAGCTGTGCCGGATGTACGCGGCGGCGCTTGGCGTGGGAAAACGGCGCCCTCCGATAATTAATGGCTTCCGGGTGTGGCGCAGCTGTACGCGGCGGCGTGGGAGCCTTTGATAGCGTGGGAAGCGCTTTGCGTGATAACGCAGTGCGTCCCCCGATGATAAATGTGACGCAGCTGTGCGCGGCGGCGTGGGAGCCTTTGATAGCGTGGGAAGCGCTTTGCGTCCCCGATAATTAATGGCTTGCAGCTGCGCGCGGCGGCGCGGCGGCCGGCTACTTAAAATTCAGGCCGGGAAGGGGTGGCGCGCCGGTTAATATTTATGATGCAGGTGCGCTGTATCGGGCGGCTATCCCTGAGAATGAAACAGAGTTTGAAAAACATACGCTAATACTAAAATTCATATCTCGGAAAGTACTTATCCGATCTTTTTCGGATAAATACCACTGTAACGGCCAGAAAAAATCCTTATTACTTGACATGTAATAACGCTATTTTAAAATTATAAATTGTGTTATAAAAAAAAAAAATGAACCAAGGTCCCCAGAAGCGAATATTATACGGCATTTCGAATTGAATTTGAGGTTTATTACTCTGACCGCGTGACGTCACACCACAAGAATGTAATACTAAAGTGAATATTGTACCCTAATTGAGGTTTAAAAAAATAATAAAGCCATTTAGACGATTTATGAGCCGTAACAACGTGGCACGTGGCCTTCTTGACAGCTTGATGACAGGTGTTGATGATTTATGGTGGGCACGTGGCCTGGCGAACACCTGCGCGACGTGGGGGGTCCTGGGCTCACTCCCGCGTGCATAAGGAATACATGGGGTGTTTTGGTCCGGGGTTCTGGCTCACTCCGGTGTAAGGGCACTACTTTCGGGAAATCCAAATTTGGAATTTCCACGGTTTTTCCCAATCACTCCGGGTAAATGCCGAGAAGCTTTCTTCAAAAGCGCCATGGCTGCCCCTAATGACCCCGACAAGGCGTAAAGCCACACACAGCCATCATTCTCTGCCATTTCTTCAAAAGGCAGTGTTTTGTGGTAGTTGTTATCATAGGATATTTTCTCATATTAGCCTAGGCATTAGTCGTCTGGGAATGCTTTGGTCCCAGAGTGTGGGGAAGTTCTTGCGCATCTCCTTCCAGGTGTTATGGTTGACAATTTGTCAATATCTGTCTTTATGGGATTTGCCAGAACCTGTTGATTTGCATTCTTTGGATATGTTTTCCGGTTGTCTCTGTAGTTATTGGATTATCCTATCCTGTTACTGTGCAAGATCTTGTGGGGCGTCGTCCCTTGCCAGTTTAACTGGCCATCTTGTGGTAGCTTTGTATTGCACATGAGTGCACAGCTGTTGAATCAGCGGATTAGTGTGTTGAGGGCATTGTAGATAGAGCTTTTTTGCTGCAGCTTTGAAGCGTTCTTTAAGAGTTGATAAGCCGCTTGTCTGGTGGAGCAGTGCTGTGGGAGTGTCTATAGATAGGTTGCAGGCGTACTTTATTGCCCGGTTTTGGACGCGCTGAAGAGGCTTGATGTTGGTGGAGGCAGCGTTGCCCACACCGTGGCAGCATATTCGAGGATAGGCCTAATTGTGGCTGTGTAGAGGGTGATAGCAGTGCGTGGATGGAGAGGCGAGGCCGGATTGAGAATTGGATAAAGTTGTCGCATCCTGTCCATGGCTTTTGTATGTGTGCTCTTGATATGTTCTATCCAGGTCAGCCTTTTATCTAGGGTGACATCTAAGGTTGGTCAGTTCTTCTGAGTTGGTTTGTCATTGTGTTGGTGCATTAGTTTATTAAGCTCAATGGTCTTTTATGTCGGTCCGCCGAAATATACTGGCCAATGTTTTTGACCAATTGATTTTTTGACTTCTGGGAGTTTGTAGAATGGTTTTGCCAACAGTTTGAATCTATCCAGGGGCATAGGAAGTGCAGTAGCCTCGTGTAGGGCATCGGTCGGGAGATGACGTGGCAAGTGTAGGGCTCTCTTCAATGCCCGGTTTTGAAAGACTTTTAGCTTTTGTATTTCATGATTTGCGGCGTATGCCCATACGGGACATGCATATTTCATAATTGATCTGGTAATGGTAGTGTAGATTTTGATTCCAACAGTTGGAGGTAGTCGACTATTAAAATTAATGAGTGGGTAGAGTTGTTGTAATCTCACACTCGCTCGGCTAACTTCCTCTATGTGGGTGTGCCACGTTAGTCTCCTATCTAGTGTGACCCCTAGATAGCGAACAGTTGTAGGACAGGAGATGTCCTTGCCGTTGAGGTGTAATATAGGATGCGGTATCACAGGTAGCGCTGGGTCGCATCTTCGTGTAAGCATTATGGCTTGCGTTTAAGCAGGATTGATTTCTAAAGGAGAGATTATTAACTGACTTCAGCAAGGCTTGTGACCACGTGACCTGGCGCTGTAACAGAACGATGTACCAAGAAGGTGTTGTGCACTAACTAACTCGTTCTTATTTATCTTCAAATGCTGGCAACCACTACCTGTGGCCGCTTTTATATTGGAAACAGAATTTTTAAAAAAAAAAAATTTTTTTCATGTCCCGCTTTGTAATGAATTTTAAAGTGTTTAAAAATAATTACCGAATTTTAATAAAAAAATTGCGCCAATATTTTAATCCACAGCCCGGCAGAGCCGTAAGCTTCTATCACTAATTATGCATAAAAACTGGATTTTAATCAAAAAAAGATTAACGTGCAAATAGTGAAACCAGAACTTAGACTGTAACTACAAACTTGACATATTAGTATGACTCGTATTCCTACATGAATTAGGAATTGACAGTGTAGACTAACCGAAACCAACCTTGTTGAAGACCTTTTTTTTTGCTGTCGTCAGTCTTTCAACTGGTTAGATGCAATCCTCCATCCCTTCCTATCCTGTGCTAACCTATTCATTTCAACATATCCCTTACGACCCACGTCCTCAATTATCTGTTTCATATATTCTAATCTCTATCTTCCTCTACAGTTCTTACCTTCGACTGTTCCCTCAACAAGCAAATTAACCAATCCAGCATGTCTCAAAATATAACCTACCAGCCTGTCTCTTCTTTCTGTAAGCTTCTTCCACAAACTTCTTTCTTCACCCATCATTTCCAAAATTAATTCATTTCTTACATTGTCTGTCCACTTAATTATCAGCATTCTTCTGTAGCACCACATTTCAAATGCTTCAATTTTCTTTGTTTCCGGTATTCCTAAAGTCCATGTTTCGGTACCATAAAGGGCTGTGCTCCACACAAAGAGTTTTAAAAAGTTCTTTCTAATTCCTAGATCAATATTTGAAACTAAAAGGTTTCTCTTTTCATAAAGGCTCTTTTTGCTAGTGCTGTTGTACTTTTAACATCATTCCTGCTTGGCAATCGATTGTAATTTTTTTTCCCAAGTAACAGAATTCACTTACATCTCCTATTTTTATATTTAACCTACTAGTATTGGTATCATTTTTGCTACATTTCATCACTTTTGACTTGCTGTGATTTATATTCAGTCTAAAATCTTCCTTCAGTATTTTGTTCATGCCATTCAGAAACTTCTCAATATTATCAGCACTTTCTGCTAACAACACAATGTCATCAGCAAATAGTAGCATACTGATTTTTTCTCCCTGAAAATTTATGCAACATGGAAATTTTACTTTCTTCATTGCTTCTTCTACATACAAGTTGAATATTAACGGGGATAGAATACAACCTTGTCTCACACCCTTCTCTCATGATTCTCTACTTTTGTTATTGCCACCTGATTCTTATGTAGTTTATAAAGTATTCTTCTATCTCGATATTTTAGAACAGACTTCTTTAAAATTTGAATATCTTGTCCCACCTAACATTATCAAAAGCTTTTTCTAAATCAACAAATGCCATAAAAATATCTCTGTTTTTCTTGATCCGCCCTTCAAGTATTAATCTTAAAGACAGAATTGCCTCCCTTTTACCGCGATTTTTCCTAGACCCAAACTGATCATCACCTACTATCTCTTCTACTACCCTTTCCATCCTTCTGTATATTATTCTGGTCAGTAATTTTGAAGCATGTGATGTTAGACTAATGGTGCGATAATTCTCACATTTGTCGGCTTGTGCTTTCTTTGGAAGTGTGAAGATGATATTTTTATTAAAATAAGTTGGAATTTCTCCTATTTCATAACTTTTTGATATCAGCTTGAATAATCTTTCGATTCCATCCTCTCCTAGAGATTTAAGAAGTCTGCAGCGATCTCATCAATTCCAACTGCCTTATTTGCTTTCAAATCATTCAGATCTTTATTAAATTCTGTCCTCAAAACAGGATCTCCTAAGTCATCCTTTGCATTTTGTAATGATGGTGTATTTTTTTCTATGTACATCACGAGTGACGAGAGGAGGCTTTTTTCCGGCGGACGCTGAGAGGACTTGGCTCCGAGCCTTCAGACGAGAAGGAGCGGATCTTCCGAAGCTGGAGATCGCTCTTGGCTTCGCACCTGAGGGTCAATAAGCGTGCCTTATACAGTGAGGTCACCGTGCACGCATCCATTACGCTTACCGAGCGTGGTGGTGTAACGGATAGCGTTCTGGCCTCGCATTCGGGAGGACGGCGGTTCGAATCCCCGTCCGGGCATCCAGATTTGGGTTTTCCATGGTTTCCCCAAATCACTCCAGGTGAATGCCGGGATGCTTCCTTCAAAAGGCCATGGCCGAATTCCTTCCCATTCCTTGCCCCCATCCTTTCCCGTCTCTAAAGACCACGTTGTTAAAAAGGGACGTTAAACTGTTACAAAAAAAAAAAAAAATCCATTACGCTTGCACGGACGTGGTGCATTGTCCGCTATAGCCAAGGGGCTATAGTAATTCCGCCGTCGTGGGAAATACATCGCCGTCACGGTAATCATCCTACAAGTGCAGTGTGGTACTTTTATTCGGTCATTGAGTACAGCCCTGTAACGACCACTGAATGATTAGGAGTTCTCGCACCCCCAAATATTGAGCTAGCTGGGGCAGACTTTCCTAAAGCCACACTTGGTGGATAATATAAATTATCCTGGCGCCCGGCATTTGAGATCGAATACAGTTAATTGTCAATACTGTGTTTGATTTATGGTTCCCGATCATTGTGACGGGAGCTTTCATTTAAACAAATCAAGTGTGTAGCTTTCTTGCTTGCCAATTAACATTGGGAGTTTGTTTCAAGATTAATTTAAAGGTGGTTGTGTTTTGATGCTTTGTTTATTTGTTAATATGTGTTGACAATTGTAAGAAGAGGCTTTGCATAGTTCTTTTTATCATATTTCAATGTGTCAATGTTAACGATAAATAAGCCTCGCCTGTACGCCATTTGAGTACCCAATAAATTAGCGGCCTAAGGTTTCTTTTAATTATAAAAAAAAGAAGTAAAAGGTTTTCACCCTTACCTCCCCAGGCGTAACCGCTACAATTGGCAACCCAACGTGGGGCTTCGATTTAAATTAATCAAGCGATTAAAATATCTCAATGACTGGGTTTTAAAAGTACACACTGTTCTGGATATTTTCAAATTTTTGTGTAGATTGCATATTGTTGTGTTTTATACTAACGTTCAATTTGCTCATGTTTTCATGTTGCTTTGATTATTTGAACAATCCATTCATAATTTTTCAATGATGATGGGAGTTAGTTTTTCGAAACTCTCCATTTGTAATTGAAATTGATGTGTTTGTGCAGAGTGTTCTGTCCACGTGCACTTGGATGTGTTGTGTTCATGACGGCTTCGCTTGGTGTTTGTTGTGTTCTGTTTTGCAAAATCTGTGGTTGCAATTTTATTTTTTTATTGCATGTTTGTGATGAAAAATTTGATGAATTTTTGTATTGAATCGCGGGATTGATGTTAGATTTTCTATTTGATTTCGTGTTGAGCGGGGAATTTGTGTATTTCTGTGATTTATTTCGTTTGTTTGCGGGAGTTTCATGTTTGCTATTGTAGATTCTGTTAATGAAGCTTAGATCCGGGATTGTTTTAATAGAAAACTTATCGGTAATTTCGGGAAGTAGTGAGATGATTAATGAATTAAATTCAGAGACAATGCATCAACGAACCATGTCAGAAACTGAGACGAATACAAATGTTGATTTAGCTTCTGAAGGGGGTTACAGCTCGCAATCCACGACAAGCATTGGGGAGACAGATATGGAAAATTTTCCAAATGTCACTGATAGTATCTCAGAAAAGATCTCAGCTCCACCCATTGCTACAAACACTCACAGTATAGAAAATACAACTCCAGTTGAACAAGTACACACACCACAACTGGGCGATATCATGGCATTTCTAGCAAAAATGCAGTCACAGTTGTCAGAGAAAATCGATACACTTGACAAGAAGCATGAGAACACTCTCAGGATGGTTGAAGAACGATTATCCAGCTTTCAAGGGCAGATTTCGGAAGATGTGAACAGTTTTAAAGCGGGCATTAGGTCTGACGTCAATAGTTTGTCCCAGACCACAGATAAATTAGCTGAAACTTGTAACTCGTTGAAAAATTCAAATGATGAGTTATGTAAACGTTTAGAGTCTACTAACCAGTCAGTTGAAAGAACCCGAGCTGAAAGCAGTGCGAACCTCGGACAAATTTCCGAATTTGTACATTCAGTCAAGGACCAAACCGAGGCTAAGTTCACGAAAGTGAATACTGAAATCGAAGTTCTGTCTGGTTCAATCGAACAGATTAACGACGGCCAGAAAGAGCTTCAGATTTCACAAGAAAAGTTTGTACAGGATACAGGATCTAAGTTGTCCTTATTTGAAAAGAAAATAAGCAACTTAAATGATTCTTGCGCGAGTGGTGGATCGATAAATGCAACGTGTCGACATTACGCTGTCAGCAATGTCGAGTTAAAGATTCCACGGTTTGGCTCACGTAAAAATATCAATCCAAAAGCATATATTTCTGAGCTTGACAGGTATTTTGATATAAAGGGAGTGCCGGAAACAGCGAAATTGCTGATCATTGAACATTCGTTTTTTGAAACGGACCGCCCATGGCTGTTGCTAGCTTACCAACCCGGTATGTCGTACAAATGAATTCAAAGAGTTGTTTTTACGGAACTTCTGGTCCTCAAAAATACAGAATCAGGCAAGGCTATAACTTTATCAGAGCAGATATGACCCGCAGGTCAACGACTCGATGGAAAATTACGTCGAGAGACTAGTCATACAGTCGAGATATTTTGACGTATCCATGTCAGACGGCGAATTTATTGACGCAGTCCGTCACGCATTTTAGTCCTCACGTACAGGCACATATAAATCCTGTGCTGATTCGCACAATTCCGGAGTTGCTGGATACTTTGAAGAATTTGGACGCCATTGGTCAGCGGGCAATGAACGCTAGGATTCGGGGCAAAAGGAGTCGCAACTAAATTCCCACGGTGACTATTCAAAACAAGGAAAGGATCATCGAAACAAGCGTTGGAAGGGAAACGAGGGAAAACCTTACCAACAAGATGGACGTGTTCTGTGGAAAAATGAAGGCCACAGAGAAAATAACGGGCAATCTCGTAAAGACGGGTCCGAAATGAATGCGATCACGGCAGTAGAAGCTCGACCCGAACTCCAAGCCGAACAATAATTAGCACCATCGGTTCAGAAAAAATGTACAGGTGCGTGTACAGTTTGTAACCGGGAATTTTAGTTGAATAGTGTGGAATGTAAATATAAATATAAATTTTGAATAACAAATAAATAGTTTAGTATCAAAAGGAACCTGTGTCACGCAAATGTTTTGGAGGCAAGTTTGAAGTTGTTAAACGCAGATACCGTAAAGGTTTGTCGTGTTCGTAACAACACCTGACACAGATATTCCCAGAACCGCTACTATAGGAGAACCTTTGTTTGGTCAGAGGGTCCTCTCAGGTAGAAGCAGCCTCTTCCATGGGACCTGCCCATTAACGAGCAAAGACTGAAAGGCTTATTCGCCAGCTGCTCATTGTATGGAATATATGTTTTTGGTGATTACAGCTAGAATGAATTCCGCATTCGGAAACCAGGTGCTGAACCAACGTTTCGGAACTTTATATTTTGTCTACGTGAAATTTTTATAGTCAAATTGACTTTCACGATGTTAAGTGGACGTGATTGGATAAAAGTCCTCAAATTTTAAATGATTTCCCGAGCCATAAAAAATTGATACGCAGTCGCGGGTAAAATGAAAAGCTGTTGTTGCTCCCAACCTCTTATCTTCGCAATCAGAATTCATTTAACAGCGATACACATGTTGTGATATGCTTTCTAAGAATATTCTGTGACATAAACCAAACGGTTTCAACGTTTTGTGATGAATCAGTTCGATGTAACGTTTATACCACTAGGTGGTTACATGGAATTTTTCTGGGCAGAGGCGTACAGCGAGCGCAATGTCGCTTTGTCTGTAGTTGGTCGAAGATCTAGTGTTATCTCGCCAACATGTTTTTAGCTTCTTTTTTTGTGTGTGTCTATTAAGGGTGGCGTAAGTGCCGTGAATAATGCCCATAGAACACGAAATACTTGCCGGAAAGTTTTGAAAATTGTGTTGGTCATCACAGGAATTCGGAATCATAAGTTGAATGATTACAGGAACACTGGGGAGTTTTCGCGACACTTTGCTGTTATTTTGTTAACGGTTGAGCGAGGTCAAAGTGGAGTAAGTTACAGTTGATTTCATTTGTAAAAGCTAAATGGAAAAATTTTGTTTACGGGATGAATTCAATAATTCAGCTAACTTTGCAAGTTAAGGTAATTATCTTTGATGCTAACTTCAGTTAAAAGGAATGTTGGATTTTTATTTCAGTTGGTTCCATTTGGTTCATTAATCCGGCATTCATTGGCGGTAGAAGCGTCATGAACACACGCAGACAAATTTCGGGCATGTAGCTCAAAATTGAGGTTTACTCGCCATTTGCAGTAATTGCAATTTTGACTTGGTTGAGAGATAACCACAGTAACTTCATGTGCATTTTTTATATTATGTTTATCATGTTTTTCTCCCTGTATGTTTCAGTCTGTGTACATATTTTCTTATTTTATCTATAGCTACTTGTGTATAGATTTAAGAATGATTGGTTCTCGCTAAGGCTCTGCTTCAGGCTACATGTAAATCCTTTGTAAGAAAATGGCCGGAACGATTCCAATTCGCTGCGCGTGATCTTTCCTTGCAGAATAATAACTTGATTTTATAATCACGAGCGGAAGGGATAGAGTGAAAACCAAAGCTTCAAATATTGTTAAATTCAGATGATCATAACAGATCATTGAGTAAAAAGATAAGGCAATAAGCCACAAAAACAACGTATACATTGAAATTATGGTTATTGTATTAAAATTATCGTATTAAACAATAATTTTAAAATTAACTGGGTGGCATATGTAGCAGAATGACCAAATATGGGTCATTCCGTATATTTTTATATATAATATTTTGTATATTTTTATATATAAAAAGAATAAGAAAGGAATCATCGGAGAGGATGGTCAGTGTTTGTGGGACCTGAGCTAGACGCGCCAGAGTGTCGCGACAGGCCGGCAGCTGCCACGGACAATGGACACCAGCTACCCTTCTCACGCAGTTGGTCAAGCGTATAATCCCTTGGCTCCGGGGAAACGGTACACTGAGGTGAATAAACTATCCAAGCCCCAGGTCTAGGGACGGGCAGTTTGGAGGTCACAGGTGACGAATAAGTCCGAGGCTATCCCGAGTTCACACGAATCGAGAAAGACAAGGTTCGCCTATCGTGACAGCCGGAAGGAGGAGCTTAAAAATGGCAGAACCAATCGAGAGAGACTTTCCTTTGCATTTTGTAATGATGGTGTATTTTTTCTATGTAAACCACGAGCGACGAGAGGAGGCTTTTTCCGGTGGATGCTGAAGAGGACTTGGCTCCGAGCCTTCAGGCGAGAAGGAGCGGATCTTCCGAAGCTGGAGATCGCTCGGTCTTGGCATCGAACCTGAGGGTCGATAAGCGTGTCTTGTACAAAGAGGTCACTGTGCTCGTATCCATTACGCTTGCACGGACGTGGTGCATTGTCCACTATAGCCAAGGGGCTATAGTAATTCCGCCGTCGCGGGAAATACATCGCCGTCACGGTAAAAATTCTACAAGTGCAGTGTGGTACTTTTATTCGGTCATTGAGTACAGCCCTGTAGCGACCACTGAATGAGTAGGAGTTCTCGCACCCCCAAATATTGAGCTAGCTGGGGCAGACTTTCTTAAAGCCACACTTGGTGGATAATTTAAATTATCCTGGCGCCCGGCATTTGAGATCGAATACAGTTAATGTCAATACTGTGTTTGATTTATGGTTCCCGATCATTGTGAAGGGAACTTTCTTTTAAAAAAATCAAGTGTGTTGCTTTCTTGCTTGCTAATTAACATTGGGAGTTTGCTTCAAGATTAATTTAAAGGTGGTTGTGTTTTAATGCTTTGTTTATTTGTTAGTATGTGTTGGCAATTGTAAGAAGAGGCTTTGCATAGTTCTTTTTATCATATTTCAATGTATCATTGTTAACGATAAATAAGCCTCGCCTGTACGCCATTATGAGTACCCAATAAATTGAAGCCTAGGGTTTCTTTTAATTATAAAAAGAAGTAAAAGGTTTTCACCCTTACCTCCCCACGGCATAAACCGCCTCAGTGTTCAAAGAAGAGCAACTAGATTTGTTTATGGAAATTATGGCAGGATCCTATCAGTAACAGATATGATAAAGGAGCTGGATTGGGACTCATTGGAGTAAAGGATGAGGGTGAAGAGAGTGCTGGGAATGTGCAGGGCTTGGTGGGATATTAGTCACAGAATTAGGAATAGTGCATGGAAGGGGAAAGGTGACCATGACCACAAGCTCGTGCTTGATTTCATGCAGAAGAAGGTGGGATAATTTTCTTTTGTGATTACGTTTGTCAGGATCTGGAACAAATTACCAAGTGAAGTGATGAATAATTTACAAAAACGCTTTAGGAATTTAAAATTAAAATTTGTAAATTGGAAAAGTAAATGGGGGAGGAATTTAACATTCCAATTATAAAAGAAAAATATATATATTTAAAAAGGGGTAATTAGATGACTAGGGGAATCGCAATTAAAAGAATAATAATAATAAACCATTTACCTGCAGTTCTATAAATACCATATTATACCATTTGTTTTTTCAAAAGTAATTTATGGCTTACTTTTGCAAGACAAATTTCTACACTGCTCATTTTATCATTCAGTTCTTCAAATGTGTTATTTGAAAATGAATATATAGCCATTTCTGTGGATGATCGTTTTTGGAATCAAAATTGTGAATTAGTGAGGATATTATAGTGTCTAATATGTTTTATTACACGACAATACCTGACTTTTTCAAAAATCTTTCAGAATACAGAAAGGAATTAAATGGGTTAATGGTGATCTACACATATTACTTCTCCTTTTTTACGGAACTCCGGTAAGGTGTATCTTTCCCATTTATTTCTTGGGAACTTCATTGTACCTTTTCTCAACAACTAATTGTGTAACATATCTGAAACAATATTGGGTTAATCTATGATGGTTTTCTAATACTTTAACACAGGGATTTCCCAATGCTCCGTTTGGTTTGGCAGAATTAATGTATATATATATATATATATATATATACAAATATATATATATATAATACAATATCTCTGTGTTAAAATACTCACAGAAACATACTTTCAAGGCTGTAAAAGTTTCAGGAAGTTCTTCCAGATTTTTTCCAAGAAAAGGTGCACTATAACCTACAAAAAGTAAACTTACGGGAAAATACTCTCAATGTTTCAGTGCATTCCAGAACTATAACTAGGGTGGTCTATATCTTCCTGATAGCTTTCTTCCAGCCTTCTCTTTAGTCTTCTTCTCTTCTCTTGTGTCTTTTCTTCAACTTCACTCAATACTTTCTCTGACGTCCTAACCATTACTTGATCAAGCCTGTACATAGCCCGTATGGTGTGATACCCAATGCTAATACTCAGTTTCTTCAATGCCTCACACCTTGACAAATTGCCGTTGTTAGAAGTCATTACAGCATCATAAACACTAAAATGAAGAGCATTAATTGATACAAAAACAGTTTTTGGAATTCTTGACCAAATAACACTGTTGATGCACTCATTTGGATTTTGGGTACGACCATGTAAACACTTCTTCAGTAGCTGTACATCAGATAGATTCCTGAATATAGGCTTATGTTCCTTAATGACAACATATGGTAAACATTCCTTGTGCACAAATGTTTGCCCCGCTGCTTGTGTTTTTGTGTACTTGCACTAAGTATCAGTTCCTTTGGGGAAGAGTCTAAGGTTGGGAGAAGAATCAGTTGAAGCAACTTGAAATAAGACATCCAAAACAGATCGTTTCATTTCTTCGACAATGTTGTTGCCTTTTTAAAGCATTTCTAGGTTAGTAATATGCACCTATTATACACCTAATTCCAAAGATCAATAATCGGCAAAAAAAAAAACGAAAATGACAAATTCATCATTTTCAATCCTACCGGAGCCCCTTAAATAATGGTATTACAGCTGCATATTTTAGTCTATTTGGAAGCACACCTTGCATTAAGGAACCATTACAAATGGGAGCAAGTTCATGACTCATACAATCTGAACACCTTCTCAGTAATTTACTTGAAACATTGTCATAGCTGGTAGAATTTTAAGTTTTAATTGTTTCATGAGTTTATTTATTTCTCAGACTGTTACTGGTGGCAAATGCATCTCTACAAAAATTTTTTTGGGAAAGCAGTCTGCAGCAGCCTTAGCGTACTATGTGAGGAATTCCTTCTCGATGCCTAACTTCTCTACAACTGAAATAAAATGATTGTTCAATATATCACAAACTTAACCTACTTCACCATGCACAGATCCATTTTGTTTTATTTTTATGTCTTTTGAGTGATTTACACATTTTCTTGTTTCATTTTTTATTATATTCCATATAGTTTTCTTTTTATTGCCTGAATTATCTTTTTTCGCTGATAAATACCTGTTCTTGGCCTTTCTCACTACATTTATCAGTATTTTAGAGTAAAGTTCATTATAATCTTTCAGTTTATAGTTGTCTGATTCTCTTACTTTTATGTAAAGGTCCCTTTTTGTTTAGCTATATACTCTAATAGTCTTTGTTACCCATCCCTTTACCCAGTTCACTGTTTGGAGTGTTGACAACTTTCCTTTTTTTGAAACTTCCTTTGAAGTTGTTAGAAATATATTAAGAAAGGAATCAAATTTTGCATTAACACGCTGTGCAGTGTACACTTCTGACCAGTATTCATTATTTAAGGAATCTATGAAATGTTTTACACTTTTTCATTAATATTTCTTTTCTTTATCTGTTTAACAGTGTTTCTGGACTTGATACATAATATCTGGGCATCATGTTCAGAAATACCTATTCTTACTAGAAGTATAATGTAATTACTGTACTGAGAAATATCCGTAAAATTGTCAATCACAGTTCTGATATCTTGTAAGGAAATTTTCAAGTGCCTTTAACTTAAAAAACAACATCAAGGCTTCCATATCTAGTCTCTCATTGCTGTGATTGATAAAGTCAACATTAAAATCTCCACATAAAACTATTTGTTTTTTTATTCGTGAAACACAGGAGCAATGACTCTAACTGCGATAAAAACAGTCTGAAATTTCCTGAGGGGTCTATGAGCTCTTCCTTACCATATTCCAGTTTTGTAACACAGCATTCAAAGTGTTGTTCTATACAATACCTACTTACAACTCTTCTGTTGTATTGCATATTATTTTAAACTTTAATGGCAACTCCCCTTTTCTCTATTTTACATCTACAATAATGAGAGCCTAATTTATACTTTGAGATGGACAGCTGAGATGGTCCTTGTCAGACAAATGATATTCAGATATGCACAAAACATCTACATCGAAATTTCTGGAATTCTGTATAGCATCTAGGCATATTAATTACGTGAGTTGAAATGGGGGGGGGGGTATCCGTCGCCGGAAGCAGGAGAATTAAAAAAAGGGCTGAAAAAAACTACGAGGCCGATCAGGATGGAGGGGGGGGGGGTCTGTCAAATCTCAGGTCATCTTACGGGTGGGTGGGGGGGAAGGAATCCGGAAAATCAACCCACGTAATTAATGGACGTTCCCTATGGTAATTTTATCAATTATTGAATATTCCTCTTATATTTTGATGTGGAACAGTGGTCTGAACAGTTTGATTCAATGATTCTGAACTGTTTAGATTACCAGTATATACTGGTATGTCAGTTGGGATTTCTAATTTCAATAAGTATGATTCAGCAAAGACGTTAATTTCCTTCATACATCTTGGTACATCTGTTTTATTTGCCCTTTTTAGGGGGGCAAAACTTTAAATCGCTTAATTTTTAATTATTTAATTGTCTATCAGTTTTCAAAGAAAAGGAAAAGTAGGGTTCTATAAAAAATGCTAAATGCAAATCACTCGAAACTTTCGAAATGTGAATTACAACACTTATCAACTAAAAGACCCGTCTCTAAAGACGCTATAACAAGAATATAGGTACCAGACGTTAATTTCAGTTGTAAACGAAAACCTCCGACAACTGAATCTACAATTTACGGATTTGTAATAAAGAAAACGGATCACTAACATTGACACTACTAGAATATGATATTCCTCAACGTTTGAACTAATCTCTGGGCTAAAATTTAACTACTTTGACTACAAAAACACAAATTACTACCGCACGACACAAACAAATGCGCGCGCGAACGAACTCGGAAGATATTTGTCTCAATTAACTAATTACAGTTTAAGAGATGCAGTGAAAAGAATAAGTCATTTATAATTGTATTAGTGTAAACTAGAAGAATTTGTTTTGTAATTAAAAGACTTAAATTAAAACATTGGTTTTGATGTGGTTTCGCCTGGAGGGGACGGGAACCTGCGGCAACTTCCGCAGGAACAAGTGACCAAGGATCATCAGTTGCTAGCGATTAGTAAATAAATGATATATGTAACTGTTTTGTAAATTGAGTCTAATTCAGATTCAAAATGTGTTTGGCTAACTAGTTGTAATTAAATTTAAAAAAAAATAATATCCTTTCTTCGATCCATACTTGCCCATTCCGGCCAAGGTGGGTGGTAATCGTGTCCCTATTTGCCATGAAATTTTGAACAACTAAATGTCGTTCTTTATAACAACCAAAAACGCGTGTTTTGTTTCTGTCCCACACACGCACGCACTCTACCCACTCCCACTATCACATAAGCTGACAGGCCACAGTTCCACTCTCCAGGTCCGTCAGTCCCTTCGTACACCCACATGCGTCACGGCCTTGGGCCATTCCAAACACAAGGTCCCGTTGCTCATGCAGAGTCCACGCAGAGTATGGTAATAAAATTTTGTTCCATTTAGCCTTTTATTCTAATGTTTTATTTAATAACTCATCAAGTGTCCCTAGCGGACTGCTTTAAATTTAACGAAGAATGCGAACCACGGACTCTGGTAGGTATTGACTATCAAAAGTAATCTGAACCGTCTAAAGAGGCTTGGTTTCAATCTTATCTTCCGTGTATATGCTCCTAATAATCAGTACCTCCGCTTTTACATTGAGCATCGTCTGACAGAACTAAGGATACATATTTAATGGCTCATATTCTTTCAGCTCTGCTAGCAAGAACAATAGCCTTTAGTCTAAGCATTTAAAGTAAGGCATTATTGACTGTGAAATTGTTGGCTAGCCTTGCATTGTATAATCTGTTGTACGCTTATTTATTTATCTAATGGCCACCGCACATAATCAATATTACAATTATATACGATTGTTTCACACTAATAAAATGTAACATTAAATTATAATTAAAATTCAAAGTCGACATAGTGCAGCCAATGTAGAGCTTCATTTAAAATATTTATAAAGTCTATTGGTGATCCCCTGAAGGCCCAAAGTGGGCAATCAAAGGTCACGTGACGGATGGTTTGTTTTTCCTCATCACAGTCGCAATTCGGTGAATCTCTCATTCCCTATGTGTACACAGCTGAAGCAGATCTGCCATGGCCAGACCTAACTCTGCTAAGAGCTGCCCAGGTCTTGCGAGGAAGGTCAAGTCCCTTTAGTGCCTGTTGATTATCGAACAGGGAGTGCCATTCTGGTGGGGCTGAGGATATCCACTCCAATTTCTATAATTCTCTCCCGTAAAAATTATTATATACGATCTGTTTTGCAGTTTTTATGCTTGGACTTCTTGATTTATGAGTTATCATGTCGTTGTGGATGGGCAGATCCAAGTTATGACTGATCTTATTATATTGAGCAATTAGGCGATTGCGTCGTCTTATCGTAGGCGGTTCGCTGTTACTGTTGTGTGCTGATAGTTGTTCTTCCTCTCAATGCGTCGCGAGTTTTTCTTTTTGAATTCTACGAGCCCCTTTCTCCTTCTCTTATTTGAGTCGTATTAGTACTCTCTTGAATGTCTATCAGAGATTATTTCTTGTGACCAGTCTATTCCGATGACACTTAATCATATCTTAATCTAACTTACTGTCCTTGCCACTTGTTCTCCAGAGCTCTAAGTTTTTTCCTGATGTTCTAGATCTCTTGTACCTGCAGTCATCATGCTCATTCAGTTTCTTTTTAATGTATTCCGTTGTTTCTTGGCCTAATTTGAATGCCTGTATATCCATGCTGTTATCTCTTCTCACCGTCACTGAATTCTACAGTACATTAACCGTTGTATATGTAACTATCCGCCAACTTGCCGCTTATGGTTGTTAGAGTTTGTTCCCACTTTACTCTAAAATTACCAGTCACTTACCAAATCTGTTACCAAGAAACACCGTCCGACAGTTTCCTTGCTTGTTATTAGTTACATGCAAAAAACAATGTTGGCTGTTAATGTTTTTTTTCTGTTTCTCATTCGTTCAAAATCAGTGTGCATTGTTAGATAAGCAAGGGCAGCAATACACTCGATCATCAACAGTTCTAGATGAATGTTTGGCATATGTAAATATTTTAGGTGAATTTGTACCATAGTTTTCAGATATTATTTGATCTATAACTAAATAATTTTCTTTTATTATGAGCGAAATTACTGCAAAGACTTTTTTAGAACTGAATCCTCGGATACTTTACCTGCGTATATTCTTAAAAACTGCTTCCTGTTGAAGGTAATTTGCACTTTCGAAAAAAATAAAAATGTTTTCGATTATACGAGGTGCGGCTATAAAATAACGAGACTGTTGCAGTAAAAAAATTGTTTTGAATTTATGCATTACCACCTTCAATATACACGCCTCCTCTAACCCTACAACGTTCCACATGAATTGTTCGAAACAATGCTGAAAGTCTTGTTCTGTCTTCTCCTTAATAACATGCACAGATTTTTTTTTCACAGCTTCGACGGATTGACAGTTTGTTCCTTTTAGTGCAGATTTAACCCTGGGAAACAGACAAAAGTCACATGGTGCAGGGTCAGTAGAACATGGTTGATAGTCTAACACTGAGATGTTGTATTTCACTAGAAACGTCTTGACAGACAGTGCAGAATGAGCCGAGGCGTTGTCTTGGTGGAGAACCCAGGACCCCTTCTTCCAGTATACGGGATGCATTACGCTTTCTTTGTTAATTCCAATAAATTCAGTTAAACGGTCAGATGGAATCATATTACCGACTTTTTCAATATTTTCATCCGTTTTTGACGTGAAAGGACGACCCGGGCATGAATCATCTTCAACATCTTCTCGGCCATTTTGGAAACACTTAAACCACTCAAAAACTCCCGCAAGTGATAAACTTTCACTGCCCTACTCTTCTTGTGATAAAAGATAAATTTGAGTAGCGCTTTTTCCAAGTTTTATGAAAAATTTCACGACGATTTGTTGCTCTATTATTAAACCTATCATTTTTTTGGCAAAACAACAGCTCTTCGGGGCCAGCGGTAGGATTCTCGGGCCCCGGGTAAGAGTTCTTAGTAATGACTTAACCGGATAGGGCCCTCCCTCAGGCCAGATGGGCGGGCGAACTTTTTTAAACAATTTTTAGCTCTACCACGGATTTCGGCTGCTCATCGGGCCCCCATCTCGCCGAGGAAATGATACTATCAGCAACTGCGAAACACGAATTCTAACACAAAAAAACAACAGTTTTCATCATTCTCTAGAATAGAAAATCTTAAAATATTCTTCCAATGCATTAATAATCGAAATATAAAGTAGTCTATAGTATCATCCTCGTAGTATAGTTAACTGGTAATACCCCATTTCTTCTATATCCCTTATCCAAATGATTGTAGCGTGAGGTACAAATAGTAATACTTTCTAACTGATAAAATTCTGGAGTACAGTTGTCTTACCTGGTGCTATTAGCATCCAGGAATATAGTCTTCATACTGAGCTGGGAAAGAAATATTTAAATAAACAAAGCGATTGATATATATAAAATTTCTTGTTATTGCTGACTTTAAATACAATCTGCAATAAGTTACTCATCTTTAATTCTAATCATAACCTACATTCAGATATTTTAGAAGCAACATATTTCACATCAAACATTGTCTGTAAAATAGATATAAAAATAACATAATAAAACTTAACAACAATTTATTTAGAATAATTTTCAAGTTTTAGTAAATTTTACATTACCAAACACTAGTCCACAAGCAACACAAATGCACTAGAATATCAATATAGAACGAATTCTAAGATCAGAATCGAGTGTTACATGCAACTAGCTTGTAGCTGACTTCCAGCAGGCACACACTCTCAGTTAGCAATGGACAGGTAGAGACTGCCATTGCGCACAGTAATCTTCCTGCCACACCGCTAACATTTGTCGTCTTATGGTTTCAAATTGCCAGTAACCCAGTGCCACCTCGCAACACGAGTAGTAACAATAGTTGATGTCCCTTTCTGCCGCTCTCCACACGAGGACAGGATCATCAACTGGCATTACACCTATAACAGACACATTCCACTCTAATCTACACATAAAATAAAACTGTAACCTGGAAAAAGTCTGCATATTCAAAACAATAAAAAAGTTGAAAATAATATTAGCAGGATACATAGAAGGAATCGACTTAGATAAGAATTGTGTCTGCCTGCTTGTCTGTCTGTTGGTTTAGTTTCGCCGGTGAAATATACCAGTCCGCTGTTAGCGGCCGTCAGGTACGGACGTGTTTGCAACAACATCCGTGTAGTCGGTCAACGCCGCAGCGATCAACAGTAGTGTGCAGTGTAGAAGTTTTGTGTGAGTGTAATAGAAAACCATCTTCTCAGCCTAGTAGAGGCGAATACTACAGTTTAAGGTAAGAAATGGCAGCCACTGCTATAACAAGGAAAAACACCGTAAAATTCACATTCGATCGTGCTTTCGTAAGGCCAATGGCGTACGAGATACATGAGTGGCTGTTCGACAAAGTAAAATTAATAGATGAAGAAATATTGGGAATTCAATTAGATTCATTCCAAAACATGTGTGTTTGTCAAAATGACAAGTGAGGAATACTGTGTCAGCGTAATAGAAGAAAATACAGGCAATTTGAAATTCCACCATGCCGATGGAAATGTAAGTAATGTTCAAGTAACAAACGCAGGAATGGGCAAAAGACAGATAAGAGTGTTAAATCTGCCATTTGAAATATCCAACGAACTGATGCTACAGGTGATCAATACCTTTCGGAAATGTGATAGAAATTACAGAAGATAAATGGGGAGGCAATATCCGATTTAAGAAGATAAACGGAGTGCGCATAGTTAAAATGGAAATAACAAAAAAAATACCATCATACATAAACGTAAGTGGATTCAGAGCACTTGTTGTATACGACGGGCAGCCACGAACTTGTGCTATTTGCAACTCAATAGAACATATCAGAGCAAACTGCCCTCGCATGCAACCGACAATACTACCGTTAACATACGCCAAGCGCTCAGAAACAACAAAACAAAATGAAGAGGCCGCATTAGGAAACCAACAGCAGTTTCCACCACTAATGAAAACGGACTTGTGCCCCCCTGAGACAGTGATACAAAAAGAAATAAAGTCATAAAAAATGTACAATACAAAGAATACTGAAGAAAATATGAGCGACGAGGGACGCCAAACCCAGAACAAAATGAGTGAAAACCTCCAAACTAAACAACAAGGAGACTGGAATGACAAAACAAAAACAAACACGGACGAGAAAAAGCAGAAAATAAATAAAAAAAACCTCTCGAAAACACGATGGTAACTGACGACAACATCGAGTCAGATCACGGAAAGGAAGAACCGATGCTGACAACTGACCTACCATCCACAGCAGAAGAAACGGAGTGGACGAGGCCAACGGTCGCCAAACTCTGTAAGAAACGCCGTGCAAGGAAACAAACGGAGACCAAAACCAAGCAAAGTAGGGAAACGTCAACAGAGAGAGAAAGTACAGAAGAAGTCAAAGGAAGTGGGAAAAAACTAAAGAAACAACCAATAGAGAAGAATCAGCCAACTAGCAACACAGAGCCAACTCCAAACCCAAACAGGCGCAGAGGCGCAGGGACCGAAGTAGGAAGTACGCCGTATAGTTGGGCGGACGACGAGCAGCAGGAAGATCCAATCGAAGACACGCACATTGTCTGAATGCAACACACTGACAGTATGATGCAAACGTACACCGTGGCAACGTTAAATATAAACTCAATTATAAGCCCTCTTAAAGTGGAAATGCTGCAAGACTATGTGAGAGCCGCAAACATTGACATTCTACTACTGCAAGAAGTCACAAACGTAATAAACCTGGACAGAATCTCCGGCTACAACTCTATAACGAACACAGGTGGCGATATAAGCCTCGGAACAGCAATTTTAACCAAGCTAGGTATTGAAACCTTAGATGTAACAAGATCAGAAGAAGGAAGAACTATAGCTTGCACAATAGCCAATACCAGAATAATAAATGTATATGCTCCCTCAGGCAGCAACCAACGAGCCAAGAGGGCGTCATATTTTAAAAATAGTTTAACCTTACACATGGGTAAGAATACCCGACAAACTATTTTAGGAGGAGATTTCAACTGCGTCCTACATCAGAAAGACCAGTCACCCAATTGCAACAAAAGCATAGAATTGGAATACATCATAAGCAATCTCAAACTACTAGACACATGGGAAGTATTAAACGGAAACACCATAGGATTTACATATACGACAGGAAAATCAGCTTCACGACTAGACCGTATTTACATCAGCCAAGAGCTGAAGAGCGAACTTCAAACAACAGAGCGTTGGCCGGTTGAATTTTCGGACCATGTAGCATACCAATGTAAAATAAACCTAGCGAAACAAAATATATACATTGCGCGGGGATACTGGAAACTAAATACCTCTATTCTAGAGCAGCGCCAGCTACAACAGAACTTTTCAGATACATGGATACAGTGCTGCAGCCAAACTCGGAAATTTCCGTCAACCATAGAATGGTGGATAAAACTGGCGAAACCCAGGATCCAACGAATGCTAAAGACTTATAGCATCGAAATAAAGAGGTGGCAACGGCAAAAAGAAGAATTTCACTATCTATGTTTGAGAGAGCTATATAAAAAGGTGGAAACAGAAAGGAAATACATTCTTGAGATCAAGAAAATCAAAGCAAAAATAATTGCAATGAAGAGGAGACAACTTGAAGGAGTTAAAATTAGAAGCAGAGTACACAATGCTATATCTCGGAAGATGCTTCAATCTATCATCTGGTCCAAGAAAAACGCAGAGCAAGAAGACATCTGATTACGGAGCTGATAACAGAAGAAGGAGCAATCATCAAAACACAAAATACAATAAAACAACAAGTTCACAATCATTATAAGCAGCTATTCGAAAAAGCAGATAGTTCCACAGCCCCAGACGGAATATTAGATTCGATAGAAAAACAATTGAACGACGAAGATCGAACAGAACTTAACAAGGAAATTGACGTGGAAGAAGCCTATCTAGCAATCCAAAGAAGCCCCAAAAACAAATCGCCGGGACCAGATGGCATCGGGATAGAGTTTTACGCAACATTTTGGAGTCAGTTAAAAGACAAACTTATACAAATATGTAATGAGATTATGGAACAAAAAACGTTACCTGAGGAATTTGTGAACGGCGTAACAGTATTAGTCCCCAAAAATACGAAAGCCAAAAATATGAAGAGCTTCAGACCTATAACCTTACTGAACAGTGATTATAAAATATTCGCTAGGGTGTTAGCACACAGAATAAAAGACAAAATACACAAGGTGATAAAAACCCACCAGGCTGCAGTTGGATACAACAGATCAATTATCCAACTACTGTCGGAATATCGCGATGTCATAGGCAGTATGAACACAAGCAACTCAGAGGGTGCCATCTTGTCACTAGATTTTGACCGAGCCTTCGATAGAGTTAACCATAACTTTTTAAAACAAACGATGATAAAGATGGGATTCGGAGAAGAGATATCCAACATAGTACATAACTTACTAAACAAGGCCACAACGAAAATAATCGTCAACGGGACGATGAGTGGACCTATACGAATTAGGCGATCAGTAAGACAAGGTTGTCCCCTATCTATGATTCTATTTGCAATAGCACTAGAGCCACTATTGTTAAAATTAACAGAAACAGTAACCGGAATAAACATAGGAATCGGGAAAGTGATCTGTCGGGCCTATGCGGATGATGTAGTTGTCTTTGCGAAAGATACAACAGACATTGAGCTTGCAAAACAAACCATCGAAAGTTACTGTCAATGCTCTGGAGCAGTACTAAACATAAAAAAATCAAAAATCATGGATATTGGAGCGGGTTTGAGGCATAGTAAACCCTCCTGGCTAGAAGAAAACTCGGAAATCAACCTCCTGGGAATCAAATTCCAAAAATGCCTGCAAAAAAGTGCGACAACAAATTGGCGGAACCTATTAGCCAAAATTAGAGCTTGCCTCCAACAACACTCCGTGAGGAATCTTAATATGATACAGAGAGTACAACTAATTAACACATTTGTCCTTGGGAAGCTATGGTACACGTCGCAAATACTCCCAGTTTCTACGCCTCTAGCACGAAGTATTATGTCTGCGGTTGGCTTTTTTATACATAGAGGAGAAATCTTCAAAGTTAAAGTCGAAACACTGACACTAGAAAAGAAAAGAGGGGGACTTGGCCTTGTCGATGTATATAAGAAGAGCAAAGCTCTCTTCGTTAAACATATGCTGCATGCAAAAAGCAGGAATCGGCAAGGCATTACAGCACACGTGATAGACCTATATAAGCCACACAGCATGACACCACCCATCAGTATGGCCGGAATACCAAATCAGATGAAATACTTACAACTCTTCTACTTGGAACTCAGCTACCTGAAGCTCCAACACAAAAATAACCGGCCTTTGACAACCAAAATAATATACAATATTATGAAGGATAACACCCCTGGGAACAGACAGGAAATAAAGTATCCCAATATTTCATGGAAAAACCTTTGGAAAAATATCCACAACCCAGTGTTACAGACATCAGTACATTCAATCTGGTACAAGGTAGTCAATGAGACAATAGCCACTAACACCAAACTAAACCGAATCCATCTCCTAGAAACAGATAGATGTAACCATTGTCAAATGGCAGACACTCTACTCCATAGGATTACCTGCCACCGTGTCAAAGACATTTGGAACTGGACAAGGCACACCGCAGCACACATACTAGACACCACAACGAGAAGAATAAGTCCTGAACTTTTACTGAAACCAGATATGACATCCACTTCACAACATAAAAGAGACGCCCTAATATGGCTAATGGGGAACACCATATACTATATATTCTCTCAAAAGAATATAAATATAGAGGACTACTGGGTCCAACTTGTGGTAGACTACCACAGATTCAAAAAGAGGAGAAAAAATGAGCAAACTCCTCTCGCAAAATATTTAGAGAAAATTATACCGTTTAAATAAACAACAAATAAAAGAAGAACGACTACATAAATCTAAACTAGAGGACAGAACATAAAGAATGTTCCTCGTGACTAAGTTGAAGTAACTGTTTCAACATTGAAATAAATGTAAGCAGTCTAGGAAAGGAATAGAAAGGTAAAGAGCCAGGCAAACAGCGAAAGGAAGGGCTGAAGGGAAGGAAGGAGACCCAAATATATATATATATATATATATATATATATATTTATATATTGTAATGATCCGCGAGAGACAGAGGTGCGCGTGTTTCTTTTCTCGTCTGGTGTGTGTCGGTCCCCGGTCCCAGGGGAGGTTCTGCTAGTGTTTGGAGAACGCCAGCCCCTGAGTGTTTCCATTAAATGTGACTTATGGCATAACAGCCTCGTGACAAGGCCTGCGACTCAAGATGGAGTGGGAGCCTGGGCTGTTTTAGTAAACAAACAAAATAAGAAATAAATCTGTATCCTAGAACGAAGTGTAAGGGGAAGCCAGGAGTACAGCCAATGGGAACAATTTGTATTTTTATTACAAAAAAGGGTGGTTTTGTTGCATGTCCTGAGCCAACCAGCAAGAAAAGCTTCCCTCCAAATACAGTGATTGGCAGACGTCATCAAGAGTGGGGGTGGAGAACGACGCTTCTTCGAGGCAGCGCGAGAAGACATAGGGGACTTGTTGACTACCGACGGAGAGGTGCGGATCGACCGAACAGCTGACTACTGGGAACAGCAGTGAGGCAGCCGGCCGTGATGGAGAGCTGGTCAACCCACCGACTGCACAACGCAGATTCACCTGCACGGTAACCACCATTCAGAAAAAGGAACTTTTGCATCATCGTCGTTTTTTTACCCTAGTTATCGCCCCGAGACAGACTCTCTTGCTCCACCGAGAAGGTTATGTACCCTTGTGTTGCAGAAAGAAAATTAATCTTTGTAAAATCTTGTCAAGCAAACAAATAAAGTAAATCGTAAAGTCAGATTGTGAACCTTGTTTTCAATAGATCCCATACAGTCATGTAATGTGTCATTTGACTTTATTAATAATTTTAGTTATTCAATAATTCACATTTAAATAACAATACTTTGAGATCTGGATGTCGCTTCCCTCAGAATAGGGTACACTCCAATCTCTGGCGCCCACCTGATTTTTTTAATCTTAATATTATTTGGAAATTAATAACTGGTAGTGGACGGCCACAGTAAGGTCGAGAAGTCGCTTTCCTAACATAGGGAACACTTCAAATTATGACGCCCAGAACGCGGGGCTAACGAAAAAAAATAAAAATAAACGAGCGTATGCAAAAGTTTCAATTCCAATATTATTATAACATTATTTTTTATTTCAGTGCAGAGTGCTGAACCAGGTGGAGAATTTTTTTTAAAAAAAATAATCATATGATCTATGTTAAACATACAGGTCTTGTTATGTCATATGAACTTTGTTTTATTTAGTTTTGGATGCAGGCGAAAGCAGGATGGAGAATATTATATGTTTGATGTTTTGTTGATTTTTTTTAGTCGATGTTCAAAGAGTTTTGAGTTGGCATAGGACTGAAATTTGGTGTGATGGTTTTTTTTTTTTTGTTCGCCTTTGTGTTGTCCTGATTTGTTGTGTGATGGTCTCTCATTTTGTGTTGTCATTATTGTGGAATAGTTTTTGGAAAGTTATGGTGAAACAACTTCCAAGGTTCATGTCTGATGGTAAGAATTTTCATCTTACCGGCGTTGAAAAATTCTGTGTTGGAGTAGAGAATAACTGTTTGACTATGCTGAGATTTGTATGAGTTTTTTTTTTTGCTTTAATTATATTTGTGCGGTCAAAATCTGTATGCATTTTGGTAATCGGGGAGTTTTTTTTGTTTTTTTTTTTTTGTGTGTTTTACTGATTTTCCGGGTTAAATTCGTGGTGTGTTTGCATTGATTAAAATGTTAATGGTTGTAAATGTGGTTTACGGAGAGGTTTAATATAATGTCTTCTGTAAAGAATTTTATAAATCAGTGAGCGGGATTCGAAAATTGGTAACGCGATCGTAGGCTAATGAATTAAGTGAATGTTACTCAGGTCAGGAAAATCAACCAACATGTCGCAAAGTACAAATGCGTCAACTTCTGAAACGATAGGATCTATGAATGTAGAAAGCGAACAGTTTCCAGTTGATGTCGTGATAATGGAAGCTGAAAAAAATCCTTGTCAAACCGGAAGTGAGGACACAAGCACGTGCCCTCCAACTAATGAACCGATTCAACAAGCGGTAGCTCAATCTGAAACTGATGCTCAGAGTACGGGTTGCGAAAATGTTGCATGTAATCCCATGATGTTAATGTTTGAAACTATGTTGGAACAACAGTCGAAGATCATTTGCGAACAAATTCTGGAACAACAGAAAGCTATGATGGAAAGACAAAATGAAATCGAAAACCGGATAAGCGAAAAATTTATGGCTCTCAGTGAAAGCTTGAAAATTGATATAAGTCTACAGTTGAATGAACAGCGAATCGCCATTTGCGAACAAGTAAGATCTGATTTCAGAAGCGGGGATGCCGATATGAATAAGATCGAAACTGAAACTGCACGGCAGTGCATGGAAAAAACGTTTGGAAAGACGGATCGAAAAATGACAGAGCATTCGCGAAAAACAGTAGACCAGGAAATCAAACCTACAATGAGGGTAGTGGAGCATGAAGATATGAAAAACACTGTAGCTGTGGTTGTTGATAAGTGGAAAAACGAGGTGAAAAATTTGAATTAATTGAGGAGCACTGCGAGGGAAAATCAAATGATTGAAGATGAAGTTTCTAAGGAAACGGAAACAAGAGATCCTGGAAGTGAATCTGAGGATGATTTGCGAACTGTAGAGTCTTGCGGAAAATTTGCTGAAATTGAAAGTATCATCGGAAGGAAAGAAGAAAACAATGCGTGTGAAAATAGTAGCTTTTCACGTTCGATTACCAAACTCGACAAGAGTATGTTGATGGATGAAATTAAGTCGATTCGGCTACAGCTGTCTGTCAGTGGAACAATAACAAAAAGAGAAAAAAAAGAGACAAATACATCAAAGATCAACAGTCTGCAGCGAACGAGAATACATAAAGTATGTCAAGTTCTTAAAGGTAAATGAAACATCTGCCGGGATAATGGGAGAGTTTCAGAGGCTGAGAACCTTGCGGAAAAACAGATGTGTGAGGGGGGCTGCTTTCCTCCGGGTGTCTGACCTCACAGCTGGAAGGGCAGGTGACACAAGCGAAAAAAAAGTTCTGGATCACTGGCCCACGCTAGAAAAGATGTTCTGTCGGGATTTCTATGGAAATATTACGACAACAAACAGAAAACGAAGCTGTAAAGGATTGGCGATCGGAAATGAACAGCACCGCTTGAAGTATCAAGAGACTAGGAATAATGCTAATTTGGAAAATGAAAGATGGATGCAGATTGTGCATGGCCGCTTGAAGTGTTAAAGAATATCTGAAGTATTTTTGGTCGCCCGATATTGGAAATATGACCATGCAAGATTATAATGTTTATAGTTAGCAATAAATGAGTATAGAATAGTAACTGTAAAATATTTTTTTTTGTACTGATAATTAACCAATCATTGTAGTATATGTTATAAATCAGGTACACGTTGTTTCATCAAAAATTGTAAAGAACGGAAGTTAATGTAGCAATTTCGTTGAAAAATAAATAATAATAAGAGACGTATGAGAGGCGGCTAAAACTCTGGAGTGGCCAGAATACGAAAAAATTGATCAACTGATGTTCTCAAAGTTAGAAGATTTCCAAAAAAAAAAGAAGACCCCATTTGTCATAATAATAAAAGAAAATATCCTCGACGAATTATAAGAAGAGAGAGATCTGTTTTGATTACGTTATGTTATATTAATTCGAGACGGGTTTGCTGAAATGTTTACAAAGATAATAAAATCTAAACTAATACGTGGCATTAAGATGTAGTTTATAATCGGAATGATGATAATTGGCCGTGTGTTGCTATTGAAAATCGTAAGAGACAAGAGAAAGGAAGTGCTCGTGATAGTAAGAATGATGACAAAAATTTGCGAGAAATGATATTGAATGATTGGTAAGGATATATGCTGACCGAAAGACCGTTGAAGGTAAAAGGGGCATAAATGATGTGTTGACGGATAAAATCGTCAATTAGAATTCAATGATGACAGAAAAAGTCATTTCGTCGTGGAAGCTAGAACGAGCACGGAACTTTAGTCGCATTACGAAAGTAGAGAGTGGTCCAACACGCTGAGAATTTTCTGAAAAGAGGATTGTAAACGCTTGATAAAGAATATACATAGAACACCGGTTAGAAGATTTCACGAAAGAAGTAATTGTGGCTTGATAAAAATTAAAGTGGTTTGAAAAGAAATGTGAATAATCATGAACCCGTCATGAAAGATTTTCCGAGGATGCAATAAGAAAATAATTTGAAGATGTGGTAAACGATAAAAGATAATTATATTTACTAGAGAAGTTAAAATTGTACTGGTCTTACTAATATTGTGTTGCTGTCTAAGAGCCCTGAAATTTTAATTTTACAGATGGGAAACGCCGATACAAAATGAGTTGATTGTAAAATAGTTTGAAAAACGTAGAAGTAAAAATAGTTAAGCACTAGAAATAAGCCAACGGATCGTTGAAGATTTAAGTAGTTGACGATAATCTAAAACCTATTTTATTATTGTGATAAGAGATTTTAGGATTAATAAGATTAATTTTCCTGCTCTAGCAGTAACGAAAACTATTCAGTTTTGTTTCACTGGTATTGTTTGAATCAACTTCTTTAACAACGGCGTGGTAAGTGATACGGTCGGTGACACACAATAAAAAAAAATCACACACGGGGTGTCAACATGCCTTAGAGTGGGAAGGAAGGGTTTTTCACGAAAAAGGAACCAAGGATCTTACAAAACTCAGCTAGATAATCATTAGAAAGACGTGCTTCTGTACTGGTCAGAGGAAAGACATTCATGTAATTACGCTACACATTGCTGTGTGAGAACTTAAACTGTAACTAATCTTGGAAGTTGTTTCAATGAATGTGGTCAGAGAAACCAGTGGTGAAATAATGAAATTAAAAAAAAAAAAAAAAAAAAACTTATTAGGAAGGTTTTGTAGTAAGGGTACGCTCATCACAAATGATTGTGTGAAGGATTATAATTTTTTTTAAAAATGGTTTAATGAATATAGAATTGTTAGAAAACATTAAGAGAATGTGAATGATAGTGTATCTTCAGTGAATTAAGAATTTTCAAAGTTGTATGTCCATTTATTTTCATGTTTCATTGTTTAATTATAGATGCAACATTGTTAGATAAGTAATGAATGTAATATGTTTATAAATTAGATGACGTACTCCATCTGGTTTCGCTCCACACTTGTTCAGGGGATTGAAACAGATGCTCAAGGATAATACGCTCTTGAATCATGTTAAATGACATATTAGATGGGATGATTGGAAGCAGGGTATTTTATTATTCAATTTGATATTTTGTTAGTAGGTATGTGGAGTGGTCACAGGGGACAGAGCAAGACAGGGCATAATTAAATAGTGATGCTAGCTATCGCGAGTGTGTTTAATGAACAATTATTAAGGAATTTAAAATTATTCAGTGAATAATTTTAAATTATCGGAGTTGGTGGATAAAGTTGTAATGATCCGCGAGAGACAGTGGTGCGCGTGTTTCTTTTCTCGTCTGGTGTGTGTCGGTCCCCGGTCCCAGGGGAGGTTCTGCTAGTGTTTGGAGAACGCCAGCCCCTGAGTGTTTCCATTAAATGTGACTTATGGCATAACAGCCTCGTGACAAGGCCTACGACTCAAGATGGAGTGGGAGCCTGGGCTGTTTTAGTAAACAAACAAAATAAGAAATAAATCTGTATCCTAGAACGAAGTGTAAGGGGAAGCCAGGAGTACAGCCAATGGGAACAATTTGTATTTTTATTACAAAAAAAGGGTGGTTTTGTTGCATGTCCTGAGCCAACCAGCAAGAAAAGCTTCCCTCCAAATACAGTGATTGGCAGACGTCATCAAGAGTGGGGGTGGAGAACGACGCTTCTTCGAGGCAGCGCGAGAAGACATAGGGGACTTGTTGACTACCGACGGAGAGGTGCGGATCGACCGAACAGCTGACTACTGGGAACAGCAGTGAGGCAGCCGGCCGTGATGGAGAGCTGGTCAACCCACCGACTGCACAACGCAGATTCACCTGCACGGTAACCACCATTCAGAAAAAGGAACTTTTGCATCATCGTCGTTTTTTTTTACCCTAGTTATCACCCCGAGACAGACTCTCTTGCTCCACCGAGAAAGTTATGTACCCTTGTGTTGCAGAAAGAAAATTAATCTTTGTAAAATCTTGTCAAGCAAACGATAAAAATACATAAGTAAATCGTAAAGTCAGATTGTGAACCTTGTTTTCAATAGATCCCATACAGTCATGTAATGTGTCATTTGACTTTATTAATAATTTTAGTTATTCAATAATTCACATTTAAATAACAATACTTTGAGATCTGGATGTCGCTTCCCTCAGAATAGGGTACACTCCAATCTCTGGCGCCCACCTGATTTTTTTTAATCTTAATATTATTTGGAAATTAATAACTGGTAGTGGACGGCCACAGTAAGGTCGAGAAGTCGCTTTCCTAACATAGGGAACACTTCAATATATATATATAGTATGTTTCATTTTGAAGTGATATCGCAAAACTGAGGAGTTGAAAAATTAAGGTATGGTTCCGAATAACGTACAGACTGTGATCTCACTGATTCACTATTATGTGAAGTCATAATGCTAATAAATTTCAGATAACCTTTCACTGAAGACAACTTTGATGGGGTTTTAATTTATGTACAGCACGTGGTCCCACAGGTGAAATAGCGTATATTACACAGAAAAGCTGCGTCATGTAAGGTGAACAATTCACGGAAAAACTACTGGTCGCATTTTGATGTAGTTTCCATCATTGCACAGCTTTCAATTTCGCTAGTAGAATAAGGTCTGTTTTATTTCGATGTAGATTCAGATTTGTATCCAGTCGACATGTTGATGGTGATTTCAGAGTACTTTGTTGTTGACATCCTTCATCCAGTGAGGAACAGGGGCAGTAAATCGTTTTAGATGTAGGCCTGTATATCGATTATTTTTTTTAATTACGGCTTTACGCCTCGTCGACGGCTAAGGTCATTAGAGGCGGGATGGGACTGGGGGCAAGGAAAGGGAAGGAATTGGGCCATGGCCTTTTTGAAGGAAGCATCCCGGCATTCGCCTGGAGTGATTTGGGGAAACCATGGAATACCCAAATCTGGATGCCCGGACGGGGATTCGAACCGCCGTCCTCCCGAATGCGAGGTCAGAACTGTATATTGACTAAGTTTCAGCAGCTGCTAGTATAAAATAAAATGGAACCTATCTCTGTCGCTCTGTGTGTACTATGTAACTCGAGAACCAGTTACTCAATATGCACGTTCATGTTTAAATTGTAGATTCACTATGTAATACCACTTTGATTTAAATTTAATTACGCTAGACAGTGTAGGTATTTAGTAATGTCGATCTGAACGAAGTAAAGCGATAAAAATCGAAACGTGACTATTTGAAATACGATTCCTATACCCACAGAGGTACAGCAGTAAAATGTTTGGAAGAGCTGATGAGGGTAATGTGTCCCCTAGAGCATAAGTGTGTCTTTAGTAGGTAAATTATAAACCGATTTATGCTACACACAACCGTTATTGAGCATTCGCAAGAATATATCAGCGCTTCTAGCCCGAGGACCAGTAACATGTAGAAACTATTAACATTTGGGTCATATTTTAATATACCATTATAATATAATAAATCTAAAAGCACGTTATGAACACAGTTAGGGGGTGTCAATTAATGATGTGAAGTGTTTTTCCGGAAATCCGGACCGCCCCCCCCCTCCCACCCACTGGTGAGACTTGGTAAGATCTTTCCGGACCCCCACCCTAAAATGAAGTGAGATTTTGATGAGACCCCCCCCCCTGATAATCGACCTCGCAGCTTTCATAGACCTTTTTTTTTTAGCTCTCCCACTTCCGAGAGCGGTTTCCCCCCGTCTTTTGTTACGTTTTGACATCTAAATGCCTATACTGATATTGATGGAATTTGACAAGAAATTCTGTAGGGAGGGCACAGGACTTTTTTTTTCGTTATGATTAACAGTTGTAGTCACGAAACTTTGAGAACATCAAGTGGTGACAGAGAGACGGATGTGTGTGTTAATCTGTAATGTTACGACGCTTGCTCAAGCTATGCTTCTCGCGCATTATGTTAGTGTATAATTTGTTATTAAATTTCTTTTAGAGAAAAAACGTATTATTTAGTATAGATGTCGATTTTCTCTGTCCTATTACTTTGTGTATGCTTAAATGTTTCTGGCACCAGTTTATTTTGCCTTCTTTTTTTATATGCCTTGTGGGCGTAAACTGGCCTAAGTTGTAGCTCTAGCAGAGCACGAGCAGCTAAAGTTATTAGAACCCAAGAATCGGATGCTCATGCTGAAGAAAGAATAAAAGACCAAGCTGAAATAAAGCTGTCTTTAGTTAACACCCCCCCCCCCCCCCAAATCTCCTCACCTTCGTTTGTTTTTCTGTTTTTAAATATGCTGGAAATTGATTCTCTTCAAGAGACAGGTTCGATAGTAGAATAATATAGTGATGGCTTTCCGGCCATATTATGCCGACTCGGTGTTGTTTGGGACCAATCCTTCGCTACCAACAACTTTCTATATTTAATTCTGGCAAGAAATTCTTAATACTCGCGTACGAAGTCGCGGGTATCAGCTAGTATCAAATATAATGAAACAGAGACTATGTAAGTACATGAGTCTAATCGATGCACCATAAAAAAATGAAATCGCTGGCGTATTTGATGTCAGATTGTATGAGGACCACTGGACAAAATAATGCTATTTTCTCTGTTATGTAGTGAAGTTACATGTATATTAACGATGGAAGCTGAGCACTAACGATTTTAGTGAAATGTTCAGCATCACAGTAACACTGCCCAAATCATTAGAGATATTACAAGGAGAATTGTAGAGCATAATATTTTTTGCAAAAATAATTTTATCTTCCGTAGATAATTAGCTGCTTGAAACTTCCATATTTTTTCCCACCAATTACATAATCTTTATCATAACAATTTATTTCTTTATCTACAGTACCTAACATTAGTAAGATTTTGTAATATAAAAAATATCAAACGCATTGGTGGGATCAGTGGGTAGGAATACCCTGAATTTTATACAAAACGGTATTTTAATGTGCCGACACCACTGATCTCTCTGAATTTCGAATTTTTTTAAACGTGCGATTACGAGTTTTAATCCTAAGCAATTTTTGATAAAATCACGTATATCGTTTTATTTAGTGTAAGTAATTATTTAAACTGAGATTTAATTGTTTTACTAATTACTAGGGTTTGGATTTTTATGACAAGTCAATTTTTTTTCCTGCCTTCTTCCTGATCTGTAATGCTGAACGTTTCTAATTGTATTTCAATGTATTTTATATAGCTTATAAATGCATAATTCAGGCCATTTTCCTAGTTTTGGTCGTATTACGATAATATTTATGATCATATGGTCATATTTTGAGAAAAAAATCTGATAATTTTTTAATAGTACCGAAAATTCGCTGTAGTTATAGGTCAGAAGGAATTAAGATAAGTATTCAGAGAAATGTACTCCTATTATACATTGGAGAAAAAAAAATTAACTGACACTGAACTGGTCAGAGCATCAGTCAACAATTAAAGTTATACATTATAGTCACTATCTAGACGTTAATGTTCCGCTCGCCTTTTAATATTGACAATGCATTAGCAGAATGCCTGTGTCGATCCTTGTCAATCAATGTCTCATTGTCGCCGATACTTTTGAAAATACTTAATCCTCAGTCACTGTTAAAGGATAGGGCTGTTGATATTTCTAAAAATATCGGATTTTCGATATATCGATATTTTAAAAAGTATCAATATCGGCTGTCGATATATCGGAAAAAAGTATCGATGTATTGATATATCGATAATTTTATAAATGTAATTTCATAAAATCAAACCTTGCAAAAATAAGGCTGTCCACTGATAAATAGACATATGATTTTGTTTTTTAGTCAGGTTTTCACTTTCTAATGGTTTCTGTTGGTGATGATGATTGTTGATTATTATTTTTTTAATTTGACCATTATTCGTCTCATAAGTTTTATAAAAATTAATAGAAGTTATAAAACTCGCAAGAGGTTCGAGGCAAATCTTATTTTTTTTATTTTTAAGATTGATAAGTAATACAGTTGTGGCATTTATTTAGGTAGAAGTTTAGCTATCAAGTCCAAATTACATAACTTTTTTTCAAATAATTTTTTTTTTGTGGTATTTCATTTAGATTTGTATGTTGATAGCTTATTCTGAGTTTTTCTCTTGCTCTCGAATTAGCAACTAATTGTTATTTACACTTCCCACTCTTCCTGCTAACTCACTAATTTCCAGTTGGACTACCCTGGACAATCCACAAGCTATTTCAAACAATGGACTCGCGTTCGATTCGTGCTGGGCGAGCGATGCCTTGCCTACTCTGTTGTCATCATCTGAGTAGACTTGGTACCTATAACTTTTAAATTAATTATAGAAACGTAGTAAGATTTACTTGCTGATCTCTGTGCGTAACAGAAATTTGAAGGACATAGTGTCATTCTGAGCAAACGAAAAATGATAACTGATTTTAAAAAATATCGACGCCGATATCAAGATTTCAGTATCGAAATATCGATATATCGTCCTAAAAAATGTAAATATCGATAATTTCAAAAAATAATATCGATATAACGATATATTATCAACAGTCCTATTAATGGCCCCTTCAGACGACCCGTACTGGTCTCCCTAAAACGTGGCCACGCATCTTCGCCCCTGAAATCGGGTCGTTTGAAGTGAGCTCCGGGTCACGTTTTTGCGACGAGACCAGGCATGGAGGTCGGGTGGAAATTCCATCTGATTTAGGGTGAAAATGTGGGGGTAAGGGGGACCCCCCACCACACTGCCCTGAAAACTGGCCGTGTAAAGCCTCACCCGGTTGTGCTCACACTGTTTGGTTACCCGTTTTTTTTATTATTATTTAGAGATAGCTGCATCCCATGATCAAGAAAAATAAGTATTGACAGTGTTTCTGGAGATTTACAAGACCCAAAAATTTTTTATGGGACACCTCATATAGGGTTGGCACCTTATTTAGAAAAAAAATAGTATATTTGTCTTTTGAAGAGGAAAATAAAAAGTATATGAAAGGAAAAAAAGTATTTTTAAATTTAGTTATTTATTTCCTTAAATACATATATTTTCGGGTTTATGGGACTATCTATTAATGTTTAGATTCATTTCAAGTGTTACAGCTTGTGACATTATAATGAGCTAGCGATCCACTATTAAAGAGTATGTATCGATAGTCGACAGATCGATAAGCGCTTCATTGTGCTAGACTCGCTATTAGTCATTCACGCTTAAGCTCTCGCAGTAGTAACGTGTAATTTTGTGATGGTGGCTCCGTGTCTAAGTGTTAGGCTATGAAAATTTATAGGGGCACTTTTGGATACCTACGTGCCTCCGCGTCTGGAAAGATATATTGGCTTTTGCGACTGCAACGTCAGACAAGCCAAGCAGGGCCGCATTTAAGCATAGGCTACATAGGCTGTAGCCTAGGGGCCCGCACCACAAAAATATAAGGTTGCCCATAAATTGTTTGGGGACGAATTTCAAATTTAAGCATCAACAGTCCCCGGTCAGAGAGGGGCCCCCGCCTAGGCCACTGCCGACAGGGGGGCCCGCACCACATGTATAGCCTAGGAGCCCACAAAGCCGAAATGCGGCCCTGAAGCCAAGTGACATAAAACTATATAAATATGTTTATGGATAGCCTGTAATGTGTGATAGTGAACTAGTGATTGTTGTGCAGGTATTAACTGTACTATTGACTGAATAAACGTATTCTAAATTAAACTTTTCACTCGGAAGGATTTGTAATCTTCGGATAAATGATATTTAATTTCAGTTGATGGTCGGCGTCTTAGTGTTAGTCCTAAACTGTTAGAATAAAAATGTTCTTCATCATACATTGCGTATATTTTGTGTAGCATTTCCTGTGAATTGGTGAATCCGTAAAATCACAGAGGACTGTATGTGCATATTAATACGTTCACCATCCAATCTGGGCGATCACTTTAAGAAATAACCATTTACGAAGTCTCCATGCATCCATTAGGTGGGGCGAAATACAGTATAGTGATGAACCCACTTATTATCTTTCAAAAAAAAAACAAGTATAGCCCTAGTTTTACAAGCTGAAATAAATGAACACTCACTTTAAAATTTAAGGTTGCTCTATCTCCCTTCCAACCATCTTGCATTTATTTCGTTTTATCATAAGCACTAACATGTCGTTTAGAAATTAATTGAATTGTATAGGTTACCAAAAATAAATTATTTCCCCATAATTTATGTTTAGGATAACGTATACCGACCAAAAATAAAGTATGATACTTTTTTTTTTTTTTTTTGTAACTGCTTTTACGTCTCTTTTTAACATCGAGGTCTTTAGAGACGGGAAAGGATGGGGGGCAAGGAATGGGAAGGAATTCGGCCATGGCCTTTTGAAGGAAGCATCCCGGCATTTGCCTGGAGTGATTTGGGGAAACCATGGAAAACCCAAATCTGGATGCCCGGACGGGGATTCGAACCGCCGTCCTCCCGAATGCAAGGCGAGAACGCTAACCGTTACACCGCCCCGCTCGGTATGATACTTTGTATTTGTATTGACGTAAGGTTAGCAACCTTACGCCTCTGACCAGTGCGGCACATTTTAACATTATATTACAATTTATTCATCAAAAGATAATGCTCACAATATTATAAAAATTACTGAAATTCGATTTTCATGACTTAACTGTCTAGTACAAGGTGACGCAATTGTAAAACTCACAGTGCAGGTAAAGCAATTCGCAAAGAAATTATTTTGAGGATCCCTTCTGATCCAGTTTATGTTTTCTCCCACAAAACTTTATATTTTTTACATTGTTTAGGTTTCATCAGTTTTGCTTCCTTTGAAATTACTGGTTGTATCATTTATCACTATCGCAAACAGAATCTGAATTACTTGACATTTTAAACAATGTAAAAGAAAAAATGCAGTTGAAAACTCCAACCTCAAAAAGACGAGAAACAGAAGAAACCACAAATTCTACACTTTGTCCATCTACCGTTCCGTTCAGAAATAACGGCGAGCGGACACGAGTCGACTAGAGTACAATAATATGAATGGCACGCTATTATTTCCTCGACTCCGATCAAAGGATAAGAGCGAACAAAATATCCCAGGCCGATAGGCACTTTTTCTTGAAGGGTGTTGTGAAACTAGCAGAACGACGTTCAGTTTATACATGTATTGCATACTTTATTGGTAGGAACAATTATAATGCATAACAGCAAAGTATAATACTTTACAATAAAGTATGGTTGACAACCCTAACCTCACATGCCCTCTATCATTACAAAGACGCCAGAAATGAGACATTTCATGTGTCATCCGCTAGAAATTCCGGAAATCTTCACCATCCAACAACAGCTAAGATGTTTAATGTGACTGAAAGTATGCCTTCTGTAAATATAATTGCTCGGCACACATCTTTTTCTTTATCCTACGCTTTTCGCACAATGTCAAGCAGTCAGGGTTACACCAAGAATTTGTGGTTTTGATAAATTTGGGGCCATACGTATTTAATTTAAATATTAGAACGTTAACAAAATTTGCAACTAACTAATTTTATTACTAGTATTAATATTAAATGGGACATACAAATTTCAGAGCAAGACGGATATACGCATGATAGTAGGATGGTAGTGTCTAAATGCAACACTCTGTCGACGGGAGGAAAGGGAAATTGGGAACGGGACCAGGTGATCGAGAACGGGTCGTCTAAAGGACCCTTCAACCTGCAGTGGATCAATGATTACCGCCATACTCAAAACAAAATATATAATAAATTCACATTTTTAAAATAAAAATCTAGTAACCTATTCTTTTACAGGAACAAGAAAATAATTTTTGAAAAAAAGAAATAATTTCCTAATGGTCCAAATGAATCAAATTATGCTATCTAAAAAAAAAGTCCTAAGCAGGTATCATAGAAAGCGTTTACACTGTACCTATTCTCAAAAATGAATATATATGTTATCAAATATTTTCCATCATACTTAGTTCGTGCTCACAAAAATTAATTCAAACTACATAAAATGAAAATAATCAGGTATAAAAAAACTGTGAACGTAATACAGAAAAATTAATAGTAATAACATAATTCCCGCTCCTGGATCCGCTGGGCAAAAATAGAGAGTAAAAATAATAATTTCTCATATCTCACGCAACGTGCTGAAAAATTACCTTTGCGACTAATTCCATTGAAGCTTTTGAACATTTACAATTATGCCAGTGTATGTAATGTGAAATCCAGCCCAGCGTAGCACGACATACTAACATGATTACAATTTTTTTACATTTTTTTTATGTTTGTTATATTTGATTGCGTCAAGAAGGTCACACGTGCGTGTGTTGAAAGCCATTCTATAATATGCAGAGTCCTTTAAGTCTTGTACACTGGTACTAATTGTAATTAATTAAATCAATACAGAAGTTTACCGTGATACCATAGAGGCTACCACGTTTCATATATTTTGCATGGATCGTTGGTTTGAGTCTGCCGTAGGTCGTAGAAGTTGGAAATAGTTTGTTGTATCCATCGTGTGATAGAGAAAATAAACACAAGACCGAATCAATAACAAATTTTATCGGAGAATATGGACTCGTATTCCAACTGCCCATAGTTAAATGGCATAAAAAATTGTAGTGCAACAAAAATTTTATTAGTTACAATAATTTCGCTAGATCATAGTGATGTGGTGATTGCAGTAGCGTTCTGGTGTACTTTAAATACACAAAGCAAGCGTTGGAAAAAAACAACCGCCGTTTTAATGGTTTTTTTAAATTTTCAGGCGACAACGTGATTCCAACCACAAATATTTCGATACCTAAACACTTCATTGTAATGCTACCAGACCGCTCATTTTGTCAACTGGAATGCCAATTATTTTTCCAAAAGAGACATGAAATTTTGCAGCTTTTTTTTCAAAAAAAAACGTGCGTGAAATATGTTTCTATGACTAGGCACCTACGCGTGAATTTCATATCAGCATTTAGGATCGTGTAGCAAAAAAAAACTATGTTCAATCGATATTGATGCTAATGAGAGATTAATCACTCCTCAGTGTATATCATTACGATGATAAAAATTCGTTTAAAGAATATTGTGATATTGTGGGACAACAAAGTGCCCAGAAAGTGTAAACATACGCTATTCAAAACCTATTACATTCCCATACTGACTTATGCACTGGAAACATTTACCCTGTTCAGAAGAGACAATAGTAGACTTCAAGCCTCTGAAATGAAGTTTTTGAGTATCATGCTTTAGAGAAAACGGAAGGACAAAGTAAGGAATGAAATCAATCGTGCAGAGGCCTGTTTAAACATCAGCGTAGCAAAATCCTTACAGCGTTCTCGCCTGAGGTGGTATGGACATGTCCAAAGGATGGAGGAAGAAAGAAGATCAAAGACCTACTTTAATTTGAACATCCAAGGTAAAAGAAGTGAGGGAAGGCTCAAAAATAAATGGATAGACCAAATCAAGAAGGATATAGAAGACTTAGGGCTTGATTGGAATACTGTTCATGGTCATCAGCTATTCATGGACAGGAAGAAGTGGAGAGAGCTCGTGACCAGCACCTGGGAGACTGGGATGATGATGATGATGATGATGACATTGCAAACTCATTCATTCCATTGCATCAGCTAGTAGATTTGATCAATGAGGAAGCAGGAATATATATATATATATTCCTTTCCAATTCATTTGTAACCACGCGTTCAGCCATAGGATTTTTCGTGACACGCTTTACATTGTAACACAATGAGATTCCAACATTTCATTAGACGGCTGCAGCTTCAAGTCGCACTTTCTGAACGCTTTTCAAATTAAATTTTCTATATTTCGCTGTAACAATAAACATGAGACTGGAGTATACACAGCATTTCAATATGTGAGTGGAGACTTTCCCGGCGTATTTCAATATTTCAGTAGTTTTATGTAGCCGGTTTTATTTTTCAGACTCGGTTGACGCAATGAAGCCATGGCACCGAGAGTGGTGGGTGCGCGGTAACTCTCGTGAGGACGGGGGCTCGAATCCCCGTCCTTCTATCTAAATTTGGATTTTCCACGGTTTCCCAAAATCATTACAGCCGAGTGCCGGAATGGTTCCTTAGACCAATTCTTTTCCGTTTCTTACCCCCAGTCCTTTCCCGACTCCAGTGACGAGCCTATAAGAAAAAACAAATAAGCCATGGAGTTTTCATGGATCCAGCCCAGCATTCGCCTGGAGTGATATCGAAACCAGGAAAACGGGAAAGTTAATGGCATGGCCTCCTACGTTCTCGAGTGCCTAATCCATTAGGCTCAGTAAAGATTTTGAAAGGAAGGATTCAAGAAGGAATATTCAGATTACACCGATTTATGTGTTATGTCAGCTGCTTCTTAAACTGCCCAGTTCATGTAGTAACCTGTGATTATATGATTACTAGTAGGTGGCAATGATGGCTAAGTTATTTTTTTTTTTAATGACTGTTGTCTCCTATCTTCGATCTGTGTTGCTTTAAGTATTTCTCCTATGGTAACATGTTATTTTCGAAGAGGAAATTGTGGAGTACCGTGCCATTCTCCTAATTCAATACGAATAATCTTTTAAGAATCACCAATCCCAATATGTGAACGGTAACGTGGGTTTAAATCCCCGTCTGGCCATCCAGAACTTGGTTTTCCACGGTTTCCCGAAATCACTTCTGGCAAATGCCGGGATGGTTCCTTCAAAAACCGATGGCCTAATTCCTTCCTGTTTATTGTCCCCAATCCGACCCCACCTCTAATGTCCTCGACGAGGCGTAAATCCATAAGGGATAAGTAAAAGACCAAGAACCGTGATATTAAATGTAAATACAGTATAATGACTGTTATCAGACGAAACTGTGCATTGAAATGTATTGGAATGTGAAGAACAACAAGCAGAATAATGATCTTCAGTGTCAAAACCCGGCTACAATCGTTGACGCCGGAAATAGTTCACAGAAACAAATGAATGCATGAAAACGGATAATGTAACTATTAAATAGTTTATAACTAATTTCAATGCACAAAACAAAAAAATGACATGCACACATTAAACAGGAAAAACTAATGAAGTTGCTTTCGAAAATCAAACGAAAAGAGTTCTGTCTAAACATAAAATGGAATTATTATTTTAGACAATATCGTCGTACAGTTATTAAGACATTACTGATTGGTGTCCGCGGCAGATGGTCTCCGTGGGCGACGAAGCCAGTGTCCGCCCCGCCGCTGTACTCCACGCTTCTCTCGGAGCCATCTGGCGCCACGAAGCGGAACCTGCCACGCACGTGACCCGAGGCGTCGGCCCATTCGTGTCGAGAGTGGTCTGGTGCCTCGTACGAGAACTCGTACGAGGCGTCTGGCACCTTAAAAACAATTTACAGCTCCCTCAGTGCTATAAAACTAATGGAATGGTTCTCAAAAAATAACGCCTAGTTCACCGGGACAGTCTTCATTTCGGTTAATTGTCTGTTCGACTACATTTTTGAACGTGAAATATTTTATTTAAATCCTGTGATTATGAAATCTATAAACTTACAAATATATCTTGAAGAATACAGGTTACAGAATTAACAATAATTCTTTGAGACGGTTGCCTGAAAAAACTTCTTTGATGTTACAAGGAGTCATTCTAGTGACGTATATTGCGGAACAAATGTGCTACTGTTATCTTCATCAATTATTTCGCAAGTTTTAGAATTTAAATTACGATGTATTATTTATGTGAAAAGCGACAAAATAACAAGTGATTTTAATGGTACACAGTTAATATGCAATGAAACAATCATTATTGTTGTTAACATATTTCTACAAAAAAAAAAAAAAAAAAATAGTAGGAGTCGTTCCCGGCCATATATAAAGACATTCATGAATACTTGTTTCATCAAACATTTCTTCGCTAAGTTATGAACAGATTTCTAATCATTAAAGTTCTCTTTTGAAATAAATTCAATAAAAGAGAGTGTTTGCACCAAATTTGTGTGTTTTTCTGATACACCTTCATCAGTAAAATAAGTAACTCTATTCACTTTTTTAAAAAAGACAAAAATAGGTTAGTATTTGCCCAGCAACAAGCAGTACTATCAACTCTCTCTTTTCTTTTAATTGGCGCTAAATTAAAACGCCAAATTTTAACGTCCGTCGCATTTATGAATACGGTGTAGAAGAGGACACGGGTTCGAATCCCCATCCGGCCATCCATATTTCGGTTATCCATGGCCAAAAGTTTTCTTATGGTCGTGACCGAATTCCGTCCCATTCCTTCCCGCCTCTGATGACTACGATGTCGACGAGGTGTAAGGCCCGAAAAAAAAATCAGAAATAAAAGCACGAGTTCGTCGGCCTAATGAGGCAATGAAGTCACATTAACAAAAAAATTTACACTTTCATTTTTGGGTCCCAACATTTCCTTGCTAAGATATCAAGTAAAGTGAAGGAATTAGTCCATCCCCATTGAAGGAACCTCTCAGCATTTGCCTAGAGCAATTTCAGTTAACCATGATAAAACGTAAATCTGGGGGGCCACAAGGAGATCTGAAGCCGCATCCTCTCGAATGCCACGCACTAGGAACCGCTCCCCTCTCCATTGTTTTATGCATTAATAAAGGATGAAACATCAATTATGCTTACTAATATCGGCACTGGGTCAGAATCGTCTTTTGGATGTAATTGGTTCCGTACCTTGCTCGTTCCGCTGGTATCGACAGCTGTGTGCTGGTTGGTGTCGGTGGGTTTGTTGGCGCGCTGATCAGCTACAATGTATGAGTACCAAAAGGATCCGTCAGGAAGGATTGCACCACCACGAAGCAGGTCACCAGAAGTATGGCTGGAAGAGCAAAGCTTACAATTACAATGCCGCTCATTGCATTGGTTGTATCTGTAGTTCAGTATGAAGATTAACTCTGTTAGCACTACATCTATGAAGATATTATTATATCCCTGTCATAAACTTTAGAGTGACATGCCAAAAGTCATGGGATATCCCTCTAATAACTTGTGTGGCCTCCTCTATATCGCCAACTCAACGTAGCGGAAGTTCACCTGTAGTATCGGTGGCACCGCTCTCAATGTTCTGATGGGTGCTGGACCTCGTGCACAAACGTATCGATCGTATTTCAAATATGCTCCACGTGGTTCATATCTGGCGTTCTTGATGGTCATATCATGAGCTGAAATTGTTCGCAGTGTCCGTCAAACCAATAATTTCCAAAGTATGTCCAATGGCATTACGCATAATCGTCCTGGAATTTCATTTGGCTATCCAGTATGTGATGGTCATGTAGGGCTGAAAATGGTCAGTAGTTTAGAGAACTATGGGCATGGGGCTGTTTAAGGTTTTGGGAGAGACTATTATAACCTCTTCCAACCAAATGTCAACCTCTCCTTCACGTGGTGCACCCCGTTTGCTCGGATGATGCTCTGGCGACTGAAAGAGTCCCAATATAAGGAGTTACTGCTTGTCAACGGCCTCCAAAGAAGAGCGGAAGAGCGGGGAGTGTTCCAGGGCATCCTCTTCCCCTTGGTGTTTTACCGGATTCCCGATATTCACGGTGCACCAGTTAAATGATCGTTCGGGAAAATCCCCATCTCATCGCTACTGCAGAGATACTGTGTCCCATCTCTCGTGAGCCGACTATAACACCACATTCAAACTCACTTAAATCGTGATAACCTGCCACTGTAGCAGCATTAACCGATCTAACGCCTGCGTCAGACAGTTTTTGTCTCATATAGGAGTTGCCGACCGCAGCGCCGTACTCTGAGTGTTTAAATATCTCTGTGTTTGCATACGCATGCCAATACCAATTTCATTGGCTCTTCAGTGTAGATTATCGTGTAACTGCTACAGAAAGCGCATGGAAACTCGCGGATCGTAGGAAGAGATTAAAGTACCAAAATCACCGACTGGAAAATGATATGTTGCTATTAAGTAATGTATTTTCAGCTTTGCAAAAAGCTGAAGATTTAATTGTTAATACCAAGAAGTGCAGCAGGAAAGAATCGTTCACAGACCTCGAACAACGCATGGAAAAGGTTTACTGATCATTGGCAATTACACGTCTGACGTCTGGAGAAACGGATACGAGAACTAGATAGGGAACATGGTATAGATCCTCAGTCTAACGTTAATTCTGTTTGTCTTCCAGGAGGACCTGTATCACGTGTCCTGGAGGCCATTACGAAGGCGATTAAGAAATCAAACTGCCATCCGTTAACAGTAGCTGCGCACGTCGATATGACTCGTGTTGTGTTTGTATTGCAGATAGAGATAAATCCATGAACAAGTTGGACCAGAAGGCGTATGAGGCCGCACGGGAAAATTCAGTATCTTTGCAGTTCTCCATTTGTAGTGTCATGCTGGGCATCGATTGTGAGGAAGCCGTATGGTGGAAGATTTTTAATTTGAATTGTAGTTTACAGGAACTGTATCGACCTTCGACCGATAATAGCTGCCACCCGGGATGCAGTTGACAGGTTGGGCGTCCACTACACACCGAGAATGGTGACCAAGGTGGCTGCAAAAATCTGGAACCGTCTTGATATGAATTATTTTTAGGTACACAGTGAGGCGTGAGGATCCTTCACTTCAACGAATAGAGTGTACCGATACACTAGATCTTGATCCTGGTAGTGATGGATTCAATAATTCGAATATTGCAGCTCTAAATACTTCTCCCGTTTCCCTTCGGAATACAAATACGAAAAGTGCGAATTTACACTCCAGAAATAACGATACAAAGCACCTACGGGTAATGTTCCTAAATTGCCGGAGTATTTGATGGAAAGTAGCTAACTTCCACGAATCAGTTGCGACTAATGATGTCGATATAATAGTAGGGACTGAAAGCTGGTTGATGCCAGAGATTTAACCTGCGTAGTGTATGCCCTTCATTTCAATGTTTTTCGGAAAGACTGATCTATCTCAATGGGTTGCGGTGCGTTTGTGGTTTTTAATAAAACATTCAATTGCTCTGTCGTAAATGAAACGGAAAATTTTTGCGAGTTAATATGGGTGAAGGTAAAAATTGGAAGGAATTTAATGTTCAAACTAGGTTCATTTTATCGACCTCAAAAATCTGGATTGGCTAACGCCAAATATTTTAGAGTGTCACTTAATAATATCTCTGAAAAAATTCAGGGACATATATTGGCTGTGGGTGGTGATTTTAATCTACCGTCGGTTAAGTGGTACACTGGTACGTTCAGGTCACGTGGAAGAGATAGGTAACTAACCGAAACTTTCCTAGAATCATTCGCGGAAAGATCTCTTGACCAAATGCCCGAAGAGCCAATGCGGTGCGACAAAGATTCCTCATCCATATAGGATCTTTTTCATCTAAGTAATCCGAATATTGTAGATACATTTTGTATAGAAGAAGGAATAAGTGATCAGAAGGTGCTTGTGGTAACTATAAAATCTAGTCTGAATTTGAAACATGATATAGACAAACTTGTATATTACTTTGATGCGGATATGGTTGATTACCTGGCGAAAAATTTTGTAAAATACCAGCTAAAAAGTAATGTTGAGGAACTTTGGTTTAATTTAAAAGAAATAATATGGACCAGTATAAATCAATTTGTTCCTAAGAAGTTTATTAAGGAGAAGTCTGAATAGGGCAGGTAGGTTAGAAAACTTAAAAAGGGAGATGGAACAACTTAAGTTAGATGTTGTTGGGATTAGTGAGATTAAATGGAAGGACACACAGGATTTCTGGTCTGGAGAACACAGGATAATTAGCACACAAGCTGTCAATGGAGTCACTGGTGTAGGATTTGTAATGAACAAGAAAGTAGGGAAACGGGTGAGTTATTATGAACAATTTAGTGACAGGATTATTTTGATGAGGTTAGAAACTAAGCCCGTCCCAACCACATTAGTACAAGTATATATGCCAACGTCACACGAAGATGACGAAGAAATAGAAAAAATATTCGCTGAAATTGAAGAATTACTCCAATATGTGAAAGGGGAGGAAAATCTAATAATCATGGGTGATTGGAATGCAATAGTGGGAGAAGGAAAAGAGGGGAATACTGTAGGAAGTTTTGGTCTAGGAGAAAGAAATGAGCGAGGAAGCAGGTTGCTAGAATTTTGTGAAAGATATAAGCTAGTAGTGGCGAACACACTGTTTAAGAACCATGCAAGAAGAATATACACCTGGAAACGTCCTGGAGATACAAGCAGATATCAGCTAGATTATATCATGGTCAAACAGAGATTCAGGAATCAAGTTCTAGACTGTAAAGCGTACCCAAGAGCAGACATAGACTCGGACCATAATTTGATAGTAATGAAGTGCAGGCTGAAATTCAAGCTAATAAGAAAGCAGTATAAGCAGAACAGACTGGAAGTGAATAAACTGAAACAATCTAGCACAAGAGAGAAATTTGCAGAAATGGTAGACTTAGGTCTAAGAATTAACTATGAAAGGAGCTCAGCCGAGGACGAATGGAATGCATTAAAGACCGAAATAATGAAAGCTGGCAAAAAAACATTAGGCTTCAGGGAACAAGCTGCCCGAAAACCTTGGATCACAGAAGAAATTTTGCAGCTGATGGATCAGAGAAGAAGGTACAAACATGCTCAGGATCAAGCAGGAAGAGAGCAGTACAGGCAATTTAGAAATCAAATAAATAGGAAATGCAAAATAGCAAAAGAAAAATGGCTACAAGAAACGTGTGAAGAAATAGAAAAGGAAATGGTAGTAGGAAAAGTAGATGTTGCATATAGAAAGATCAAACAGAATTTTGGAGAAATTAAGAAAAGAGGTATGAACATTAAAACTGCCGATGGGAAACCTCTTTTAAGCTCAGAAGATAGAGCTAACCGATGGAAGGAATACATTGAGAAACTGTATGTTGGGGACGACTTGAACAATAGTGTATTGGAAAAGGAAGGGGATGTCGACATTGATGACTTAGGAGATCCTGTTTTGAGGACAGAATTTAATAAAGCTCTGAATGACTTGAAAGCAAATAAAGCAGTTGGAATTGATGAGATCCCTGCAGAAATTCTTAAATCTCTAGGAGAGGAAGGAATCGAAAGATTATTCAAGCTGATATCAACAAGTTATGAAACAGGAGAAATTCCAACTGATTTTAATAAAATATCATCTTCACACTTCCAAAGAAAGCACAAGCCGACAAATGTGAGAATTATCGCACCATTAGCCTAACATCACATGCTTCAAAATTACTAACCAGAATAATATACAGAAGGATGGAAAGGGTAGTAGAAGAGATAGTAGGTGAAGATCAGTTTGGGTTTAGGAAAAATCGCGGTACAAGGGAAGCAATTCTGTCTTTAAGATTAATACTTGAAGGACGGATCAAGAAAAACAAAGATACTTTTATGGCATTTGTTGATTTAGAAAAAGCTTTTGATAATGTTAGGTGGGACAAGATGTTCAAAATTTTAAAGAAGTCAGGTCTAAAGTATCGAGATAGTAGAATACTCTATAAACTATATAAGAATCAAGTGGCTGTAATAAAAGTAGAGAATCACGAGAGACATGCATCAGTTAAAAAGGGTGTGAGACAAGGTTGTAGTCTATCCCCGTTAATATTCAACTGGTATGTAGAAGAAGCATTGAAGAAAGTCAGAGAAAAATTTCCATGTAGCATAAGTTTTCAGGGAGATAAAATCAGTATGCTACGATTTGCTGACGACATTGTCTTATTAGCAGAGAGGGCTGAGGATATTGAGAAGTTATTGAATGGCATGAATAAAATACTGAAGGAAGATTTTGGACTGAATATAAATCAAAGTAAAACAAAAGTGATGAAATGTAGCAGAAATGATACCAATACTAGCAGATTAAATATAAAAATAGGATCTGATGCAATAGGAGAAGTGAGTGAGTTCTGTTACTTGGGAAGCAAAATTACAACAGACGGCCGAAGCAGGAATGATGTTAAAAGCAGAATAGCACTAGCAAAAAGAGCCTTCATGAAAAAGAGAAACCTTTTAGTTTCAAATATTGATCTAGGAATTAGAAAGAACTTCTTAAAACTCTATGTGTGGAGCACAGCACTTTACGGTAGCGAAACATGGACTTTAGGAATACCGGAAAGAAAGAAACTTGAAGCATTTCTCAAAATTATAGACCGACCTGGTTATCTTCAATATTTTGCAGGATTTTAGAAAATTGCGCTTATCCAAAGGTCTTGAAGTTTTTAGACGAAGAGGTGCTTCTAAATTGAAAATCAACATGGATTCAAAAAAGGCCAACCGATGCTGCGAGACCGAACTTGCATTTTTAGTTCACTTCCATATTATCGATATGCAGTTCCAGGTTGACTTTGTTCTATTAGATATTATAAAAGCTTTACACACTTTGCCTCACACTAGATTACTTACGAAACTTCGTGGTTGTGGCATGTAAATATGCGACTTTGTTTCGGACGTTCTGATGAGTTTTCGACAGTGAGTGTTCATCACTGACTGAAGTGAGGTCCGGGGCTCCCCAATGGAGTGTGTTAGGGACTCTGTTGTTTCTCATATACATTAATGATGTGTGCGACATGATTAAATACTATCTGCCGATGATGCTGCTATTTATCGTGAAATAAAAACCCAGGACGACTGCGCTTTGTTACAAGCAGATGTTATGAAAATAACCGCCTGGTACAAAGACTGGGAGCTGGAGGTTAACGCTAAAAAATACCAAGACGTGCATATAATTAAAAAGGTGACTCCATTTAACTCTGAATATTCAGTTAATGGCACTGTCCTTTAACGGTAGATTCCACTAGATACCTAGGTGTAAAAATTCGGAATACTTTCTTGTGGAATGAACATACTGAAAAGGTAATTTGAAAAGCAAATCATATGCTCCGATTTCTACGTCGTAATTTCAAGCAGTGTACACCAGAAGTTAAATCGATTACATACTCCCATGCTCTGGTGTGTCCTCACTTACAATATTGTTGTTCTGTTTGGGGTTAATGGAAGCATTGGGAAAGGTCCAAAGAAGAACCGCCCGATTCAAGACAGGTATATATAGCTGGATGGAAAGCGTAAATGCGATGTTGAAAAGTTAGTTTGGGATGCTCTGGAACAATAAAAGCGTTGCTCTCGGCAGAAGCTGACTAAAAAATTCACAACTTACCTATTTCAGGGTGACGGCAAACACAAATTACTACCAGCAACATTCATATCTAGGAATGACCGAGAAAATAAGATAAGTGAAATCAGTGCCAGAACCGATTCATTTCTGTACTCGCTTATTCCACGTGTATGGAATAGGAAGGATTTATCGAACAAGAAAACTTAGAATCCGATAGGAGTAGGTATCGATGAACCACTCCGGCCATCTTGATCTAGGTTTTCCATAATTTTTCCAGATCGTTCCAGGGGCGAGCCGGGATGGTGCCTCAAAATAGCCCATGGGCGCCTCCTACCATATCATGTATATTCCTTCCTATGCACCCACGACCACCCACTTTTGGTTAATCGCTGAGTAATAATAATAGCAACTAAATGACCATTGCGAAAATTTCGGGAATACAATGAATAGTAAGGATGGTGGTTTGTAATAGGATGAAAGAACCACCACATTTGTATCAGTTGTTTAAGGTACGTAACAAATGTCGACGCCAGTGAACCAGTGTATTGATATCTCTGTGATATGTGCCATCTAGCGACTTAGCACTGAACTATCTCATACGCCCAAGTTTCGCAGATATCACTTTTGCCTTCAAAGGGTAAAATTCCTCCCAAAAAAATCTTTCTTAATTTATGTTGCCTGATTGGTGACGTAATCTTTAAAAATGATACCTCATTCATCGATTTCAGTTAGGTATCAAGGGAGATAATTGGCTCATAACAATAATACACTTTTTATTTTGCTATCTTCAGTCTTTAGACTGGCTTGATGCAATCCACCATCCGTTCCTAGCTTGTGCTAACCTCTTCATCTCTACATATCCCTTACAACCTACGTCCGCAATTATGTGCTTCATATATTCTAATTTTTGTCTTCCTCTACAGCTCTTACCATCGACTGTTCCCACCACTAACAAATTAACCAATCCAGCATGTCTCAACCTACCAACCTGCCTCTTCTTTCTGAAAGCTTCTTCACAAACTTCTTTCCTCGCCCATCATTTATTACTTTGTCTGCCCACTTCATTTTCCATTCTTCTGTAGCGCCACATTTCAAATGCTTCAATTTTTCTTATTTCCGATACTCCTAGTCCATGTTTCACTACCGTAAAATGCTATGCTCCACACATAGAGTTGTAAAAAGTTTTTTTCTAATTCCTAGATCAATATTTGAAACTAAAAGATTTCTCTTTTTCATGAAGGCACTTTTTGCTAGTGCTACTCTGCTTTTAACATCATTCCTGCTTCGTCCATTGGTTGTAATTTTGCTTTCCAAGTAACAAAATTGACTTAATTCTCTTATTTCATCCAATACAAGTTTTATATTTAATCTAGAAGTATTGGTATAATTTCTGCTACATTTCATTACTTTTGTCTAGCTTTGATTTATATTCAATCCAAAATCTTCTTTCAGTGTTTTGTTCATACCATTCAGTAACTTCTCAATACCCTCAGCCTGTTCTGCTAACAAGACAAGACCAGCAAATCGTAGCATACAGATTTTTTTCCCCCTGAACTCTTACGCCACATGGAAATTTTTCTTGAACTTTCTTTATTGATTCTACTACGTGCAAATTGAATATAAACCGAAATAGACTACAGCCCTGTCTCACACCCTTTTTAATTGATGAATGTCTCTCACGATTCTCTACTTTTATTATAGCCACTTGATTCTTATATTATTTATATTCTTCTATCTGGATACTTTAGACATGACTTCTTTAACATTTAGAACATCTTGTCCCACCTAACATTATCAAATGCTTTTTCTAAATCAACAAATGCCTTACAAGTATCTTTGTTTTTCTTGATCCGCCATTTAAGTATTAACATTAAAGCCAGAATTGCTTCTCTTGTACCGAGAATTTTCCTAAACCCAAACTGATCTTCACCTACTATGTCTTCTACTACTCTTTCCATTCTTCTGTATATTATTCTGGTAAGTAATTTTAAAGCATGTAATGTTAGACTAATTGTGCGATTAGTCTCACATTTGTTAGCTTGTGCTTTCTTCGGAAGTGTGAAGATTATATTTTTATTAAAATCAGTTTGAATTTCTCCTATTTCATAACTTTTTGATATCACCTTGAATAATCTTTCGATTCCTTCTTCTCCTAGGGATTTAAGAAGTTCTGCAGGGATCTCATCAATTTCAACTGCCTAATTTGCTTTGAAGTCATTCAGAGCTCTATTAAATTCTGTCCTCAAAAAAGGATCTCCTAAGTCATCATTGTAAACATCGTCTTAAATATCGCTATTGTTCAAGTCGTCCCGTTTATACAGTTTCTCAATGTATTCCTTCCATCGGTTAGCTCTATCGTCTGAGCTTAAAAGAGGTTTCCCATTGGCAGCTTTCGTCTACATCTACATATATACTCTGCAATTCAAAAAATTGTGGGTGGCAGAGTGTGCTCAGCACCAAAGCTAATCTCTTTGTTTGTGCATTCCAATCTCTAATGGTACGAGGGAAAAAAGAATTCATATAAGAATCATTGCGGCACCTTATTTCTCTAATATTATCTTTCCGGTCATTCCGGCTCAAATAGGTTGGTTTACGAAGTATTTTACTACACTCGTAAGTGAAAGTGGGAGTACACATGTTTACCAATAAGTTTAAACGAAACGTACGTCGTTTATCTACCTCTATACTGTTAATCAACCCCTTTCGAAACGGATCTCAAATGGCACAACAGTAGTCCAAATGTGGACGCACATGAGATTTGTACGCTATCTCTTTTGATTGTTCATTACAATTTTTCAAGATTCGACCTATGAATCGCAGCCTAGAATTAGCTCTACCTACTAACGAATTAATGTGTATGTCCCATTTAATATTCCCTTGTACTGTTACTCCCAAATATTTCATAGAATCAACCATATCAATAACTGAATTGTTTAACTCGTATTTCAGAACAATTGGATTCTTTTTGTTAGTTATGCTCATTATCTTGCTCTTTTTACAATTTAGCGTAAGTTGCCACTCAGCGCACCATTTCAAATTAACATCCAGATCACGCCGAATTTCTAAGCAATAGTAGTAATATTTGTTTGCTGTTATTTCGAAATAGGTCAGTCGTGAATTTTTCAGTTTAGCTTCTGTCTTGACAACGCCTTCGGTGCTCCAGGTCTTCCCAACCTAACTCCTTCAATATCGCACTTACGCTTTCCCTCGACCTACATATATGTGTCACGAATCGGGCGTCTCTTCTTGAGGGCCCTCACTCAGCCTGACACACATCGTCACCACGCGCAGCCAGAGTTTCAGCGGCCGCCGCCAGAGTGCTCCACCGCCGCGCTGCTTAACCTGGACGCCACGCAGATAACTAACTCAGTCGCTGTGAGGCGCTGACCGCGTGTACAGAACGCGGAGCGACACCCCCGAATAGGAGCTCGCCTTGGCTTCCAACGTCGAAATTCCACGTGGCGCTGCCACAACGAATAAAAAACAAATGTTGTCAGACTGGTTAAGCAAATCTGTCTTTCTGATAGGATAGGTACTGTGGAAAGCCACAGTGGTAGGGATCTCCGAGGCTATGCTTTACCGCTCCACGGCCCACTCTCTGAGCGGAATCCCCAGGCGTGATGTGTAGGGTTGTACTGGTCTTCATACCCAACAATGACAACTAAGGACCAGTACAACACAACCCGTTAATTAGCGATCTAGGTTAGGTATAGGTTGGTTGTCAAAATTATTTCATCTGTTTTTTGTAATTCCCAGACCGCCACGGAGCCCACAAGGGCCACCGACGCCATGACCTACACACAGCTGCAAGCCCCAAAGCGTCAGCGCTCTGAAGATCAGGTTGCGCTCGACGTGGAGGCTGAAGATTCGGTCTTTGTGCCGACTGTACCCACGGGGAATCGCTATGGTCCCCTATAAAACATTGGCACTGCTGTACAAGATTCAGGAACGGACAGTCAAAGACCTAACAAACACGTGAGCCGAAGGTTCCCCGGTAATTGTTTATGAGACTGCAGGAAATTCTCACATTGTTAATAAAATTAGGAAAAAATTAACCGGACATCTCGGTATTGCTTACAAAGTATCGAGCATTAAGTACCAGGCCTATAACGAAATAGACTATGTTGCCCTGGTTGCATACTTTGAGGAAAAGAAGATGCAGTTCCATACTTATGAGGTCGACGACCAAAGGAGCCACTGAATGTGGTAATGATACAACTGCCCATAAACATGGATGTCGCTGAGATGAGGAACTGGTCAGATTAAATTTCCTTGCAAATAGTGTGTCGCAGCTGACCAAGTTTGACAAGGACAAAAATGAACGGGTTACAATGCCCTTGCATATGATTACGTTAGAAAATTTCGAAGAAGGGAAAATGATCTATGACCTGCATCTCAGGGTAGAGGTGGAAGTTTACAGAACAGCTGAAGGACCCGTTCAGTGTCACTGCTGTCAGAGATTCGGACACGGGCAGAAACATTGTAGAGTCAATCCCTGTTGTGTGAAGAGTTCTGGGGAACATCTCACTAAAACATGCAACAAAACAAAAGATGAACCACCTAAGTGTTCAAATTGTTTGGGGCAGCATCCCGCGAGCTACCGCGGGTGCCCCCAATACAAGAAAATTGTGAAAGCTAGAAATTTCAGGCTCTAAAAGCAGGAGGAAGAAAATGAGATGGCAGCAACCAACGAGACTCCCAACGTCTCAGACAGGCAGCAGTTACTCTCCCTCCCACCAAAGACAAACGCCTGGGACAAACAGACCGACAACAATCAAAAAGACAAAAATGACAAGAGAGAAAAACAGACCGCAAACGGGACAAAGAGAAGCCTGAAAACCAAGAAAAAGCAGAAGGATTCGGTTCCGACCTTTCTGAGTTGGTTTCTTTTCTGAAGGAATTCAACTTCCAGAAGATGATAACCACGGTGAAAACCGTGATTACCAAATTCCGAACAGCCGACAGTATGTTGGAAAAGTGACTAATCCTGTCACAGGCTGTCAGTGAATACTTTTGCAATGGCGAGACAAAATAAAACGACATTGAATATACTAGCATGGAATGCAAATGTCATCGGCAACAAAAGGCTAGAACTACTAAATTACCTTACACGAACAGGTGACCTGGAGCACACGGCCGTCGAACTCTTAGTAAATGGGGAATCTCTGCATCTAGTCCCAGTCTACAATCCGCCACATAAGGAATTGAAGGAAGAGAACGTGCAAGCACTGATAGATAGGAATGAAACAGTAATACTAGGTGGTGACTTGAATGCCAAGAGCCACATCTGGCATAGTAGACTTACCAATCGGAATGGAAGGGGGCTGCTTAGAGTGCTGCACGCCAACAGAAATGTTGAAGTGCTAGCGCCCGACGCGCCAACATACTTCCTGAATATGGCAAGATGTTAACCGGATGTCTTGGATGTATTCGTTGTGAAAGGACTAGGCTGGCGGAGGAAAATATCAACCCAATACGAGCTTAGTTTCTATCACAATCCGATTCTTCTGTCAGTCAAGCTACAGGAACAACAACGTCAGAAGACATGCAACACCTTTCACGCAAACTGGGAGTACTTTAAAGAAGATGTCTCGCTGCACCTCAGGGACCTACCTGTTTTAGACTTCAGACAAAACATAGATGAGGCTGGTGATGCAAGAATGCACCAAGAAAGCATCAATTAAAATCACAACAACATATGACAGGTCAACAATTCCAGATCACATCAAAAATTTAATTAACTTAAGAACAGGATCCGAAAGAGGTGGCAGCAGTGGCGAGACCCGGCTGACAGAGCCACCTAGTAGATGGAATCAGAGAGAATCTGAAAGAATATAGACATCAGGACTGGCAAAAGAAACTATCAGAAGAACAGAACAATAACAAGATATGGGCACTTGCGAAGTCAGTCATCAAAACATCCCAACCCATTCGGCCTCTATGTGGACCACGAGGGCTCGTGTATGACCCTGCTGGGAAGGCTCAACTCCTTGCGGAAACGCTAGAAACTCATTTTAAACCGAATGAAATAGCTGACGATATAAACCGCTTGAGCAACATCGGACCGCAGAATAATGTGCAAAAAACAAATGACGAGGAGGTGGAGTCTATCGTACGCAGTCTGACATCCAAAAAGGCTGCTGGTTACGACAAGATTTCCACCCTCCAAGTCAAAAATCTGCATCCACAAGCCATTAGATATATAACTACGGTATATAATGCATGCCTGACACTGAGTTATTTCCCGAGAGCCTGGAAAATAGCCAAAATTGTGGCTATTCCGAAGGCAGGAAAGAGCAGGCTCTTACCAGGAAACTACAGACCGATTTCACTGCCTACAATTCTAGAAAAAGTTTTTGAGCGAGTAATACAAACTCGTGTCAACAAAATTTTAGAAACCAACAGCAAAATAATAGCACAACAGTTTGGCTTCAGAAAAGAGCATAGTACTGTCCAACAATGTACAAGGCTTGTGGAGCATATCTGCAAAGAAAATCAGGCAGGCAGTGGTACAGCTGCAATTTTCATTGATATTGTAAAAGCTTTCTACAGGGTATGGCATGAAGGCCTACGCTACAGACTGCATGAATACAATTTGCCAGATAACCTAATACATCTACTGCATTCCTATCTAACTCACAGGATTTTTATTATTATTATTATTATTTTATTTTTATTTTATTTTTCTCATGAAAAAGGAAATAGCACATACAAGGACAGTGAAGCTGGTGTACCGCAGGGGAGCATACTTGGCCCTTTGCTGTTCAATATCTATGTAAACAACATCCCACAATCCACATAGAGCCAAATATCTCTTGATGCAGACGATACAACCATCTATGCCAGCAACAGAAATTTGAGTTACACCATACGAAAGACACGAAAACATCTAGAAAAATTGACACAATGGTGTAACTTGTGGCGGATAAAAATTAACGAAGCAAAGTGTCAGCCAATACTCTTTTCATATAGAATTAAAATTCCTGACATTAAGTTACACATCAAGGACGTTGAAGTAAATTTGGATGATCAGGTGAATGAAGTACTTGGGACTGCGATTAGACAAAAGGTTCACGTGGGTAGTCACAAAAATGATATAAAAAACAAATCGAAAGCAAAGCTAGCCGGTCTCTACCCCCTTCTGAGAGGTGACGGTCTATCCACGGCGACTAAACTCTTCCTGTACCGTGCGATTATCCAGCCCACCTTCCTCTACGGGTCGGAAATATGGAGCATGGCGGTCAACCGTCACGTTAAAAAATTGCAAACACTGGAAAACAGAGCACTGCTCATCATCTAGGACGCACCCAGATATATAAACAATGTGACAGTTAGAACAGCGTTCTGCTATCCCACGTTGGCAGAGACCATCAAGCATAAGTACGAAATTTTCTTTCAAAGATACTCCATTTCTAAACATGATCTAATCTCAGCAATTGGCGATGAAACAGAAGAAATGCGCAATGTCAAGTGTCCAAAACTAATGCTCATTAGGCAGGACATGACATATTCACCGAGCCATGTCAGAAAACCCACCACCGACAGCAGTAGAATGAAGCCTCCTGGAATTGCATCTTCTTAGTAGCAAATGCTAGACAGATGACGCTGCTGCTGCGGCTTTTCTTTGGACCTTCTCCAATGCCTCCATTAACCCCTTATGATGGGGACCCCATACAGAACAACAGTATTCTAAGCGAGGACGCACTACTGACTTGTATGCAATCGATTTAACGTCCGGGGTGAACTGTTTTAAATTACGACCTACAAATCGGAGCATTCGATTTGCTTTCTCAATTACCTTCTTGAAATGCTCATTCCACGACAGATTATTACGAATTGTTACCCCTAGATATTTAGCTGAATCTACTGTTCTAAGGACAGTGCCATTAATTGTATATTCAGGTACCACTTGGAGCGTGTGCGTGTTGGCAGTTTTTTTTAACAAATAATAAGTTATGATTCCCTAATAATACTTAGATATGTGGGCCGTTGGCGAAACTCCAGATATCTGATATCTGTATTGCAGTTATGCCGAAAGACGATTCCTGTTAGAAGGGAAAGAAGAAAAACTGGTACCATGTCGTGTGAACCGTTGCCAGGCAAGTGCACAACGTGCATTTGTTATAAACTGTAAACCGTATGTTTCATATTGGGAGCCAACCAGAGTACAAGAATTACCCCGCCTAATTCCGAAATTGGCAGAATCTGCAACGGAGGTCTGTGTACAACAAAGAGGGTGAAAAAGACATTCCCTCTAAGCCAGCTGGATAGCGGGACTGTGGGACCATTCGTTGAGCCTGTAACAACAATTACACCGGACACAGAAACTTTTACATCGTTGTACACCCTAGTGACCACCCTTTTCTCCTGAGGAACTTTACGAACAGCGAGTTGTTCTGTAGATACTTTTTGAAGAAAGCTAACCACTGCTAGTTATTGTAAAATAAAATAATCAATTTAATTAGTAAATATTACAATCAGATTGTGAATCCTGTTTTCATTATACCCAATCCAGTTTGATAATATATCAATTTTTTTTATTTAAGTAATTTAAATCATCATAAATATTTTCTCATTACTTTAGGCTCTGGCTGTCGCTTTCCTTATAACAGGAAACTCTCCACCTGTGCTTAAAATATGAATAATTATGTGGAAATTAATTACAGTAATTAAACTGCAACCATGTAACCAAGAAATCTCTTTCCTCCAATAGGAAACACTTCAAATTTTGGCACCCTTAACGTGAAGCTAACGAGAAAAGGAACAAAGGTAAAAGTATAATTCCAATATATATACTGTATATAAATGTATAAATATATATAAATGTTATGTAGATGGAAAACGAGACTTGGAACATATATTGTTTTAAATCATGTGTTCTATGTCATATACATGATACTTTATGCCATATAAATAGTTTTATTTTAGCCCTGCACCACAGAACGACATAATCTGAGGAACATGAGGATTATGTTGATTATATGTTCAAGTCGATGGTGTGATGATTTTTATTCTCTTTTTGTGTTGTTATCTTGGAATATGGTATTTCTTCCCTTTTTGTGTTTCTTGTAGTTATTCCGCATTTGCTTGATACGCGTTTTTGTTGTAACAAATTCCTAAGGTGAATATACTAGCTCTATCTTATATCTTTAAACCAGCAATTCTTGTTTATAAATATATATTTGCAATCTCAGAAACGGCTTTAACGATTTCTATGAAATTTCATATTTAGATAACGTTTTGTTTTTTAAGATTACCTAAATAGTTGTTTTCCCTGAAAAAAACCAATTTTACATAATACGAACAATTTTTGCTTTTGGTATCTCGAAAACAGGTCTAACGCCATCTCGTAGACGATTCATGTACCAGGAAGATTACTAATATTTTTTCTTTGGTTTTACAGAACTCATATATTTAAACGAACAATTCCTGTATACTAACTGACCCATGGGAATATTTCGAACAATATCATGATCAATCACCGAATGGTAATATAATAATGAGGAAATAAGTAAATACAAGTATTTATTAATGAAAGGTATTTTATTTTGAAGAGTAGTACTAAATAGAGTCGTTAGCATTAAATACTACATAACTGCAAAATGCCGTTATCATTAAATGCAACATATTTAATTTTTGATATCGCGCTTGGTTTTCGAGATATAGCATGTCAAAAATCTGTTACCTGTGCTCTTGTTGACGCTTTTTCTGGTTCAGGCTGTATTTCAACCTAACAACAAGCACAATGAAGAAAATAAAACGCCTATATTGCATTTCCACCGTGTAGATTTAGTGGTTTTAGTGAAATATTTTTTTTCTGGCCCAGGCCGGATCTCACCCTAACCTCCTCACTTTTGAGATACAATATCTCGAGAACTAAGCGACATATAAAAAAAAAAAATTACTCTTTATTTTCGATTTATCTCGTCGAATTACATACGAATTCATCATAAAATTTGGCTATGGAGAAATTTTTCTTCTGGTCCAGGCCGCATTTCAACCTAACCACGTCAATTTTGGAGGATTCTATGATAACTGTGCCGCCGCAATTTGATGATGGATTCTTATGTACCTTGACGAGACAAATTGAAAATAAAGAATAAAATTTTTTGATATCTCACTTAGTTCTCGAGATATCAAATCTCAAAATTGACGTGGTTAGGTTGAAATACGGCCTGGACCATGCATAAAAACTGGTGGTCAAAAGTCCACTCCAACAATTTCACAAGTTTGGCCTTGAGCTTTATGTATGGTCATGACAAATGCAGATCTTACTGGAAATTGGTGTCGCTGTATGTTACGTTCTAAAACTTCTAAAAGTTTTACAATTAAAGTGGTAGTATTTAATAATAACCACATTTTACAATTCAGTAAAACAGATGTTTGGTATACAGTCAAAAAGCAAAGGTTGATTACCTTATAACTGGTAATATTATTTTCAATGATGTTTTGTAAAGTTTTTTAAATATCTTCTTTTTAAATGTTTTACAATCATACATACAGTGCTAGTATTCCCACAGGTCAGTTAGTATACAATTTTGAAACTCGTAGTTATTGGCTTTGTCAAAAGTCATTTTTTCAATCTTCTTTACTTTACATAACTTCTCTGAAAACAATATTAGCAGTTGTAATACGATCATCGTTGATTTTATGATCTTATGTATATCGAACACAAAAAATAAATATTAATCAATCTAGATACTAGTTAAAAGACGCATACACCGAGCGTGGTGGTGTAACGGATAGCGTTCTGGCCTCGCATTCGGGAGGACGGCGGTTCGAATCCCCGTCCGGGCATCCAGATTTGGGTTTTCCATGGTTTCCCAAATCACTCCAGGCAAATGCCGAGATGCTTCCTTAAAAAGGCCATGGCCGAATTCCTTCCCATTCCTTGCCCCCCATCCTTTCCCGTCTCTAAAGACCTCGCTGTTGAGAGATGTAAAGCAGTTAAAAAAAAAAGACACATACGTGTATCTATACGAAAAAACAGGTTGTGATAAATATAATCCTGTATTTTGAAGCGTCTGACCTTGTTCTTTTTTTAATGTTAAAATTGTTTTCTTATCATTTAGAAAGGCAGGGTTGATGGTGTGAGGTTAATGCGAGGTAAGAGCATAGTTTTATTGGAGTAATTAATTTAACATAGTTGATGCACTCGCCTAAGAGAATTACCACTAATCTTGTACCATTAATTAATCCCCGATTAGCCTTAGATGAACTTGAAATTTTTGTGTGTTTATTTCACAAATTACTGGGGATTACAAAAGTTAATTACACGCTATCATATGCGTAAAATTAAATGCTGCTCCGGGCTGGAAAATCTACCAGTATGGCACAGAGTTTAAATGTGACAGTGCCGGAAAAGTTTGAATTTGCAATGGAAAGGAATGACGCAAATTTGATAGATAACTATGTCACTTCTGAAACTGATAGCATCACTTTCGATTCTAGCAATGAATCCAGTGAGCAATTAACAAATCCTTTGCAAAGCAAGCCGGACAAATTCGAGCGTCACTGAAGTATTTCTACTCAGAATTTTGGTGGGTTTGTGACGGCTCTAGGGCTTTACATAATGTATTTTATTACATAATTCTGAGTTTTATCATAATATTTATGAATTGCAAGAGTGATGCAATATTCGGATTAATCCATAGAGGGAAAAAGATAGCGACACGATACTCCGCGGAAGGTTAAATGCATCGAGAGATTACGTCTATTTAGAGAGTCTATAAAGAGTAGTGCAACCACCAAGCGTGGCTCTTTCCTCACCAGTGATCAATGGAAGTAGAACGTTATGTGCAGAGAAAAATTTGAATTTTTGTGGCAGTGTCTGAGAATTGCGTGTTCGTCCAGTTATTTGCGGTAACCGTCTAAGTTGGTCTTTTGTCACATATGAGGAGTAAAGTTATTGGTTGGCGTGTTTTGTTGTTATTGTTCATCGAAAGTAATCAACTAAGTTTATATAAAGGGAGCAGGTACGGGAAGCAATAAAAATACCAACGAAATCAATTATTAGTCGACACTTAGCGGCTTCGCAACTGTTAAAAAAATATCGCTACGTCTATCCTGCCATTTATATTCATTTAGAAGTTGTGAATCAGCCATCAAGTATTTTTTGAATAAAGTGTTATTATTTATAACTGTGCAACAAGTTTGCAAGTAACTGATCGCAATGGCTAGGTACTTTAGTAATGGGAAATCGTAAATTTCCAATGTTGCAGAATTTGTGTGGTATTGAAAGAAGTGGTTAGGGATTGTTAGCGAATAGTGTTAAGAAATTTCGACCTCGTAAAATATATCTGTTGTGTAAGGAATATTAAATAATATACCGGTCGGTGAGTCTAAGAAATTATTTAATAACTATCTGTTATCATTTAGTAGTTTTTAAAATTCCTTCTAACCTTTTGTGACTTTCAGAAGGTTTGAAGTGGCCACGACCGACTGGATAATACCTTATATTTTATTAATTACTTGACGCTATTCCATGTAAAGCACAAGTAAACTGACATACAGGAGAACCTAGGTGAGAAGTTAGTTTTTTGGTAAACGCACAGGCTAAAGGTTTCGTAAGCAGTCAGTGTTGTGTTTCATTCCTGAAGTATATAAGTGGTTCTTTAAGAAGGGAAAACCTGCCAGGATTCTATTTTAATTATATAGGGTTTATTCAGATGTTACACCAATGACTGAACAAATCAGTGCTTTGAAACCGGATATGAATGAGACATTTATTGCTATTTGCAAATAACAAAAGGAGTACAATGATGGTATCAGTTAGAAACTCAGTTCCTTAAACGAACGAATGGAAACAAAATTGGCTGACTTCAGTGATAAACAAGCTGAGATGATGGAACAATTGCAAGTGGATTCGCGAAAGAAAATGTTGAAAATGTTTCATGGCCCGGGTTGAAACATCGCAGTCCCCCATAATGAGGAACACGAAGGTGCCCAAGACGAAATAACAAACAAAAATTAAGGTGCAGGGAAGTCTGGAAAATGCGGTCAAACGCTCGATCAGAAGTTGTGTGAAACGAACAGAAAGATAAGCGCCTTAGCCAGAAGCACCTAAGAAAGCATTGACAGTATTGAGAAATTACAGAGAAGAGCCGTTAAATTCGTGAAGGCATGCTACAGTCCATATTTGGGCTGGGATACTCTGGTAGACAGATGACTTAGGTTCAGTTTGAACCTATTGGTAAACACGCTTAACCCAATTTCATTTAATTTTGGTGCAAATCATTCTCTGTTGCTAATATTGCAGAGTACATATGTCGATGTAGAATGGGTGGTCGCAGTCGAAATGCAAGTGAGTAAGATCCATATAGACGTCAACCGGAGTACAGACACATGCGAAAAGCGAAAGATGGATCTATAAAATACAACTGAGGAATGCAAGAAAAATCATTCTGCTATCAGAGAAGATGTGTGGAACATTTAAGAATAGGTTACCATTTCGAATAATCGTATGTCGGACCGAGCGAGGGCAACAATAGGAACAGAATGCTCAATATCACAGGAAAAGATTAACCAATGTAACCAGCTTATTTTCACGGTCGCAGAAGGGAACAAATCTGCGAGAACCAAAAAAAAACAAATATATATATATATATATATATATATATATATTAGATAGGAGGTAAAGGATACCATCTGTATTTCGGAAGCAAATATGTGCTGGGTCTGTTAGCGAGTTTCTGTCTGTCGTCCCCGCATTTCAGAAATTTACCTACCAAGGGATTGGTTACGCTATCTGTGACAAAAGATAGGTGTTTACAGCTAATTCAAAACTTCGCCAAGCAAGCGAAACTGAGAGTGGCGAATGAAAATTGTATTAGCAAGTTTTCAATTTTTTTCATGTAAGGTACAGGGCTAATCCCTGCAATTAAAATACGAGCTAGAAGTGCGACCGACGAATCCAAATTTTGTATGGCCGCTTAAAATGTTAGGAAAAGTCTGAGACAATTTTAAACCTCAGATTTGTGGAAACGAGACCATGCAAGATTATAGTTTATGTTGGTTGTAAAAGACATGTGAATATAAAAGAGAAGACGTAGTTTTAAGGTTTTGTCTTGATAATTCATAAATCCATTAGGAGAAGGAAAGAGATAGTTTAAAAATTTGATGAATAACGGAAGTTAATGTTAAAGAAGTACATTTTAATTTCAATCTTTGAGGAGTGGCAAAGATTCTAGTACAGAAAAATGGTACGGTTAAGGTTCATGTGTTTGGGAAACATCTATTCGCAGTATAAATATTAATAACTATCCTCTAAGAAATTTTAAGAAGTGGAAGATCGGGTTCTATAATGTCACTAGCTGACCCGGTCACGCTTTGCTGTGACTTACTAATTATAGTACGTTGGATTAATGTTATTCTAAAATTCCTCAAGTAGTCAAATTAATATTCACTAATAAAGACAAAAACATTGTAGTCGATTTGGAAATTCAAATTTAATTGGTAAAGAGTTACGGAGAGTTTAAATTAAGGACAAATGATCATAAAAAATTTAATTTACATTTCATTACAAATTACTTAATTGAAATTATATAAAAATTGATATTTATAAAATAAATAAATAAATTATTTTTATTTATTTATATAAACTGAAATTTCAGTTATATCTTCAGTCATACTGTTTTTATATTTTTCCCACAAACTCGAAGATTGTGCTGGATAACATGTTGTCAAAATAATTGCAAACAGTTTGACGAATACTATTCGGCGTGGCTGTCAACGCTGCATCAGCAAGTGTCAGGTCCCAATAATTGTCGTCTACCAGCAGCTGCAACTCGCGACATGCATCTTGACATGTATTGAACACTCGACATGTATTGAACACTCGACCATTAACTGTTCGTAAACATTCGAAAGAAGCAAGTCCGGGAACATTCACCAATAACAAACGCTGAAAGAAACATTCACGTTGTTTTGGATGCACTGTGTAAAGTCTTTGCTTCGAATATGCCTGCGATCGAAGGATGTGGTTCTCCTTGTTTACGTGGCTACCATTTTTTACCTAATTTGTTCCATGAAAAATAGCTTGGAACATCGGTATTCGTATAATAATGTTTTTGCGAATTGGCGGAACACATCAGATTTTTGACACAATGTGAAAAATTCAGTTTGTGGTTTGTCGTTTTTGGTGGCTCAAGTATTCTTTGGAAAATATTTTCTTTGGTGAAATATACACGTTGACAGTTTTCAAGATGTATTGCAAGATGCTGGATGGAAGGGTCTCTTTCATGGATGCGAAAACTAAAAATATGCCAGATAGCTTCGTTGCTGCTCATGTATCTACCTATTTGGTATCGTGTTATTTCGTCATTTTTATTTACATTTTGAACTTCAAATACGGCCAAATCACTGCCTTTATTAACATATTTGCAAACGTACTTAATGGATTTTACAGAACTGCAAAACTCGATGTTAATATGAGTCTTATACGTTTTTGAAAGCAATGGTGTGTATGGTACGACCCACTGATTGTCAATTTCAACTTGGTTTCTAGAATTTGACATTCGCATTTTAAATGTTTGGCCACCATTCTCAGTGTTTCTGAGGCGATACAATGGATAACCATCGATATCCGTAATAGTATCATTCGTATATTCCTTTGGAAAACGCTTCTTACATTTTCCACCTTCCATGCATGGCGATGTCATGTTAAAAGCACCGCACGGTCCGTGGATCGAGTGACTGGTAACAATATCAAACAATTCTTGATCAAATAAATGGGTACGGAATTTCGGCTGAAATTATTTGATCAATTTCTTCTGGACGGATTTTAACTTCAAGCCAAATCAAAATGTGAGAATGAGGCAAACCTCGCATTTGCCACTCAATCAAATACAGATAGCAACGTGTGTTACCTAAAACTGAATGTTTTACGATTAAATCAATCAATGATTTTAATTTTTGTTTGAACACACGTGCCGTGACATCACGACGATGCATTGATTGATGGCCTGGTAATAGCAAAGTTTGTATTTCCTCCCAATTCGGATTACATGTAAATGTAATAAACAAATCTGGACGACCATAATGACGTACGTAAGTCATCGCATCTTGTATATATTCCTGCATGTTCCGTGAACTGCCGATGTAGCTTGAAGGTAAAATAAATGCATTACCGATATCATTGGCGTTTAAATTTTCATAAATATTGCCGATAACAGTATTTCGTAAGAGGATGTATTCCTCCGATCGTAATTCAACCTGGTTGTATCGAATAAATCGCAAATGCTTGTTTTCAACCTTGGCGTACATATCCACGGCGTATTGAAGGCACAGTGGTGCGTCTTGCCTCTCTGCTACACCCATTGTCGAGGTTAGATTCTTTGGCGACATTTCACTGAAAAATATTTGAATTACAACAAAAAGTGCCTTTCTGAAAGCCTTAAAATAAGACACTATAATACAGTGGTGAAACCGGAATTTTTGGGTCCATTGAAAAATACAGTAAAATGGAAGTTAAGAACTAATGAGGAAATATAAAATAACATTGAAAAAAATAACAGAAAAAGAAGAATGATATTTTTGTGATAGATTTATAGCATGGATGACACCAGGCTTTCAAGAGGTTTAGAAAGATTTGAAACGAAATAATACCAGTGATCCGTATGGAAAGAAAATTTTTTCGATAGCAGGCTTTGAATATGGCAGGATGCAAAGGTAGAGAGGAGTGCAATAATGAAGGAGTACTGGGGAGGAAGAAAGAAAAAAACAACAGGAGAGGAATTGAAATTGACACGTGGAGTCTAGCTGACCATAAAGAAGAAGAAAAATGATAAGTTAGCGAGAAATGCTTACACGATTCGAATTTATCGTAACGTTTTCTTGAATGTTATATTCATGTGTGCAATTACTTTGTCGTTAGGTATAAAGATACACAAACGATGAACAACAATACAGTATAATTATAACACAATACACAGCGCAATTAAAATTGAAGAAACTCACACATATGGCGTGGAATAGACCGTAGCATAAATAAATCGAAATACAACGCCATCTACTGAATGGTTCGATAAATTAACACACCGCCATCTGTTAGGAATAAACTGTAGCATCAATAAATTGAAACAGAACGTGATCTACTGGATGATTACCCAACCTAGCTAACCAAGTGTTGTATAGATAAGTTAACACATCGCCATCTGTTAGAAACTTATGGAACTATAATAATAATTACGTATGATCTGGTGACATTATTTCTACTGGCTGGGCATTCTGCCCCTGTCTTAGCCGCCTTTACCTATCCCGCCCATCCTGCCTGGTACAGGGGACCTACATTTTAACATCGAATCCGAAACACAGCACGGTCCTGGCGTATTTCACCTCATACAGCATGCTGCGCCGGGGGTTAATGCCGGGTTAGGTGTCTATAAAAATCCTCGCCGAGACAGGGACTCGAACCGGGGACCTTTCCATCTCCGGTCAGACGCCCTAACCACTTAGCCAGCAGACCGCTTATTCTTGGTGGCTTACAAATGATTACAAACCATTGTCCTATGACAAACATTTAATGAATATTTATTTCGCAAATAATAAATATTGAGGTCTATAATCCAGATAAAAACTATCCTATCTTTTAAGTTGGTCTAAATCACACACATTAAGGCAAATTTCATCTAAATCGGTTATGTAGTTTCGGATTTCATCCCGGACGAACATCGTGACACGAGATTTTTATATATATAAAGATAATTTCAGTTCCAGATGATTTTGTTGAAATATTCGCAAAAATTGTAAAATCTTAAACTTTATGTGTATTGTGATTGGTGGGAAGTTGATGTATGAGTATAATAATTACTCGCTGTGTGTTGGTGTTAAAAAGCTTAAGAGTTGAAAGAAAGGACGTTTTCACGATAATGGAAAGTATATAAAAGTTTTTTATAAGTAGATCGAGAAATGATCATGTATGAAGTGAATATTAAAGATATATGTATTCTTTATCGGGATTTATATCTTATTAAGGTGGCGAATGGGCATTTGGCTCTGGTTTTCTACACCGTTGCGTCCATGAAGGAAACAATTTTCACTACACACTTTCATTCGTAAGAGGGAAGGGGCATCAATGAAAAGAAACTGAGATTTAGGATCTTCAGATACCGAGATTTCCTAACACGGTAAGGCCTGTTGTGGTTTTCATTTCAAAAGGAACCTCCAGTTGCCTGGCAATAAAAAGTGCGTCATGCCTGAGCTGGTTGCTTCTTCTTACTGTCAGGTCGGGCCGCGGGCGTGTCTCGGAATTCTGTAGTCGCTTTGTCTCTATGTGGGAAGATACTATCAACTAACAAGTTCACATCCATATCTAGTGCCACTGTTTTCATTATACAATCACTACAATCGTTAAATCTATATTTATTTTAACTTGAAATATGATATGACATTATTCGTAAGATACATAAAGACGCTTTGCTAAACGCCTCGTCGAAGTGATCAGAGGTGGAAAGGACTTGGGGTAAGGAACGGGTAGAAATTCGATCATTGACTTTTCCGTCCCGTCATTCGTCTGGAAACCATTTAAAACCGAAATTTTGATTGCTGGACGGGGATTCGAATCCGCGTCTTTCCGAATGACATTCCCTGGCGTTATCGCTCACCCGCCAGGTTTGCTGATGGGACAAGAACGTAGTTTACAGGGAACCGCATGGCGTTGTCCTCTTCAGCAGGACGGACGGATGGGATATACCAACAGCTTGACCTTACCGAAAGTAGAAAAAAAGGGATAAAATGTATTAAATAACAATATGTTTAATAGGGCCAAAAGTTTTATTTTGTTGTATGTGAACATTATGGCTGCTCGACAATAGGGCTGAGAGGAAGGAATATTGGCCATGGTATTTTTGAAGGGAAATATTTGCTTGAATTGATTTCCGAAAACTTTGTAAAAGGAAATTTGGATGGCCGTATTAAGTATCCATTCTTACGACCCATATTTAGTGTACTGAATCAAGTAAAGAAAAAGTGCCTTACTAACCATTCAACGTAGTCAGTGGCTAGTAGTTTCTTATGAACGACCGAAAGTGTTACAGCCATATTTAGATCATTTCTTCTCGGTAATAGACATTGTCACTGACTGTCCTACAGTAGAGTTTCATTTTAATATTGTTTCTTTTGTTAGGAATTTAAACCTCCACGAAATCATATGAAAGCTATCACTCTTGAGCAGTGCAATATCAGAATGATAATAACTCGCCTTGTTCAGCAAATTTGCAACGTGTTCAAATAACTTTCTTGAAATATGTGTATCTCAGAATTATTTTTCTATTTCCATGTTACAGGAGTGACAAGATTTATTACCATTTTGTTTAAAATAAACCAGATAGTGTTATGATTATTATTATCATTTGTTAAAATAGAACAATTTTAATATACATCTGCATTTGCATGACACAAATTTTGAATTTAAATTCTTTCACTGTTTTAGGTGAATCGTTCAGCATTTCCCTCTATAATCCTTGACTCTCTTACCCACACCCTTATGCCTGCAATCAAGTACTCATTTCTTCACTTCCACTTATTACTCCCAGGGTTTCTGTCGTTATATGTATGCTTTATCCATATCCATTAATTTTAACTTTCTCCTGCCTCCCAATGACTTCCAATACAGCTCCTTTGCAAATCAGTTACTCGTTCTGTTCTGCAATAATTTAGGAAAATGTATTTTTTTTTTCAATTTAATCCAATTTAATTGTAATGGAGCAAACGCTCCGGAGGCAATTTCCCCACACACCCATTTTCCCCCTTTCCTGCACCCACCTACATTTGCGCTCTAAAAATTTCTACTTTAAAATCTTTAAACGTTTTGCTAAATTATCCACCATTTCTCTTGGTAACTTATTCCAATCACTGACCTCTTAATCAAAAAAAAAAGAGAGAATCTTTCCTTTCCCTTGTGCCTGAAATCGAGTACCAGCATGTGGTCATGGACGGATTCTCCTTTCCATGCATTACTTTTAATTCTTGCCACTTCTTTGCACGCCTCATCACCAATATGCGACTTGTACACTCCCATGACCCTCTTCACCCTCCACCTGTCTTCCAATGAATCGCAGTCCAGCTCTGTTATCATATCTGTTGCTGATTGCGTTCTGCAGTAATTTCCAGAAACAAATCCAGCAGCCCTTTTTTACATCCTCTCCAACTGTTGTATTTGATATTCAAACTGTGGGTCCCATACTACACCACCATATTCGAGCAATGGTCTGACCAAAGTTTTGTAATCCAGTACCTTTATATCTGTCGTACATACCCTCATCACTCTCTCCAAAAAGTACAGAGTTTTGAAACCTTTTCCTACTACCTGTTCAATGTGTACTGCCCAGTTAAGCTTGTTATCAAATGTTATGCCAAGATATTTACATTGCAAGTCTTTAAAAAGCAATTCTTTCCCTACCTTATAATTATAATCAATCTTTAGTATTTTAACTGTGTATCTAAAAAGCTGACTCTCTTTTCATTTATCTTCATCCCATGTTTACCAACCCAACTAGATATCCTGTACAGATCAACCTGCAGCAGTTTAAAGTCATCTACCATTTTGATCCTTTTATATAGCATTATGTCATTTGCAAACAATCTAATTTCTGATAGTTAACCATCAACACAATTATTCATTAGAATAATGAATAGCGCTTGTCCCAATACGCTACCCTTTGTCACTTCCATTTTTACATCCACTTCTTTTAATACTGTATTTCCTACCTTAAATTTTTGTTTTCTACCTTTTAAAAATACTTCTACGTACCAAATCACTTTCTCATCCACTCCAATATACCATTTTCTGGCTCACTCTGTCAAAATCCTTTGAAAGATGTAGTGCTACACTATCAATTTGGATTTTCTTGTCCATTTCATCTGAAATATCTTGCATATATCCCACCAATTGAGATTCACATGAACATCCTTGCCTAAAGCCATGTTGCCGACCTCGAAACCACTTACGCTCCTCATATATATTTCTGATGTGGTTGCATATCAATCTCTCCATTAATTTACCTACCACTGATGTCAAACCGATTGGCCTATAATTTTTTACTCTATTTCTCACGCCTCCTTTCCATATCGGCAGTACTATCGCATTTTTCCAGTCCTCTGGTAAGCAGCAAGTATCCAGAATGAATTTAGAAAATATTTCAAGATAAGGTACAATGTCACATCCCGCTGTCTTTAACACATCTGTAGTAATATTATCTACAGCAGCCCCTTTATGTTGTTTTTTTTTTTTTTTTTTTTTTTTTTTTTTTTTAAGATATCATTTTCCCCTCGTGATATCCTTACGAAGAATTTCAAATTTTTTGGTCTGCTTATTTTGTGCTGAATAACTGTCAGCAAATTTGCATAGTACGCCATTGTAGCCACAGGAAGAGATGGGAGGAAGACCTTGTGTAATAGATTTCCGCCCGCAACACCCTTCCCGCCAATTAGGAGCGCAGAAGGTTTCTGGCTGTTCGAGGTTTAAGTATGGGATCTTCCATGACTGGGGTCGACACGAATGCCGGAAAGGACTTTTTTTATTATGCTACACCGAAACTAGCCTAACATCTAAAAACACACAATTAGGCCTTATTACACATGTTTATACAATTTACATATATCTTATAATAAATTTTAACAAAAAATTAAAAGAGAAGAAGATTTGCTAGGCTGACTGATATTCGTCTAGATGTGCGTACACACCAGGCCAATGAACGACAGCCAATGTGTTGGGGCCAATGTTGGTCACTGAAGCGGTCTCTCGTCCTCATCAAACCAAGTAGTTGCGCCGTGTGGAGCCGAAGTTGGCTCTGAAACCTCGACCAAATTGATACCGTTTTATTTTATAAAGTAATAAGTGTCGTTTTAATTACAATTTAACCATCCGATATTATGCGGGAATAAGAGGATTCCTTTGTCGCATGTGCATCCTTTATTTCACTACAAGAAGCTGATCAAAAAAAACGACGCTGGTGGATAAACTCTCTTTTCAAAAGCAGGAAGGAGCGCGGTGTTCACTTTTTTTTCTTGTTTTTTACTGCGAATTTATCCTGCATGAATCCCGTACTGCTAAAAGCAAACCATGTTGCTTTGTACACTTCATAAGCACCACTGCCAGTTTTGAATTTGGTTTCTTCTCCTTGTCTTTCACGGCGAAAAGTTGTCAACTAAGATTCAGTTTTCTTCTTCGCATCTTCTACATTAACTTCTAAAAGCTCACTTACATCCCTCCATGCGTCTACTCTCTTCAATTTGTTTTTGTATTCACACTTCGTAGGGTCCCATAAACATTCCCGTTAGCAATAACAATTGATCAGTTTTAATGTGGTTTCATTATTCCATTCCATACTCAGCACACATTCTAAACACACACACGTTAGACAAGGCGAACAACGAAATAGTGAACCAACGTGGTTCGGCGTCCACACCTGGAGGGTGTCCCAAGTTTGCCCGACGAATTGCAGCAACACGGCGTGGCATGAACTCCACGAGTCCTCTGGAGAAATATTGACCCATGCAGCCTCTATAGACGTCCATAATTCCGAAAGTGTTGCCGGTGGAGGATTTTGTGCACGAATTGATCTCTCGATTATGTCCCATAAATGTTCGATGGGATTCGTGTCGGGCGATCGCGGTGGCCAAATCATCCGCTGGAATTGTCCCAAATGTTCTTCAAACCAATCGCGAACAGTTATGGCCAGGTGACATGGCGCACAGTGATCGTGGAAAATTCCATCGTTGTTTGGGTACATGAAGTCCATGAATGGTTGCAAGTGGCCTCCCAGTAACAGAACACCATGTAAACACAGCCCACTTCGTTATGGAGCCACCACCAGCTTGCGCAGTGCCTTGTTGACAACTTGGGTCCATGGCTTCATGGAGTCTGTGCCACATTCGTACCCACCCATCAGCTCTTAACAATTGTAATCGTGACTCATCTGACCAAGCCACTTTTTTCGAGTCGTCTACGGTCCAACTGATATGGTCACAAGCCCAGGAGCGCCGCTGTTGGCGATGTTGTGCTGTTAGTAATGGCACCCGAGTCGGTCTTCTGATGCCATAGCTCATTAAAGCCAATTTTCGCCGTACTGCCCTAACGGACACGCCCGTCGGACGTCCCACATTCATTCCTGCGATGAGTTCACGCAGTGTTGCTTGTCTGTTCACACTGACAAGTCTACGCAAACGTCGCTGGTCGCGTTCATTAAGTGCCGCCGGTCGCCCACTGCGTTATCCATGATGGGAGGTTATGCCTAATTTATGTATTTTCGGCACACTCTTGACACTGTGGATCTCGGAATGTTGAATTCCGTAACGATTTCAGAATTTTAATGTCCCATGCGTTTAGCTCCAACTAGCATACCGCGTTCGAAATTCGTTAATTCTCGTCATGTGGCTATTATCACATAATCAACCTTCTCACACGAAGCATTTGATCAAAAATGAAAGTCCTGCCCAGGCACTTACCACTTACCATATACAATTTGTAATCGACACTACTGCCATCTATATATTTGCATATTGCTATCCCATGACTTTTGCCACCTCAGTGTGTAACATTTAACTACCATATAATATTTAATAATAAATAAATACAAAATATTTCTACTTACTCTAAAAACTACAATTCTGTTAGCTACAAAACATAATATTAATAATATAATATCATAATATAGGCACACCTGCAGATGCAGATGTCCCGGAATGCAACGCGACTGGAGTCTCGGTCCAGCAGGCTTTGTCACCATCTGCGCCCGCAACTGTTTACATTTTGTTTAGTAGTCCTTCACTGGGCTTACATCTTGCATTTTATACTCAAAATCGGGATTCCTTCCCCGGCCCTGCTGCCAACGCACGACGATTGTCTTTCAATATAAATCTCTTTTTGCACTTGTGATACTCTGTTTGCTAGCTCATCTAATAATGTCCACAGTCGTAATGCCTTGAATCTCAGCCATTTACGCCGTTCTGACCCGCGCTGTTATGGGACACTCCTGTAATACTCACACTCCGTAGTATTCTTCAATCCATATATATATATATATATATATATATATAAAGTGCAGTTGTATGGTCCATGTCCAGTTATATAGTGTACTAGTTCTGTAAATGGTTGAAAGTGCGACAGCTGAAGTCTCTCTTGAACACTGGGAAATATTTAATATGTTCTTCTTCCGGTAATACCACTATCCCACTGAGTCTTCCATTCATCAAGCAATATCTGCTTGATTGCTGCCGCACTTTCCTCTTCTTTCCCCAGTAATTCAACGACTATAGCTTGATTTCCAGACCGAAGCCAGTGCAATGCACCTCTCCTGCGAACCTCGAGATAAGAGGCCACACCCCAACGACCACTGGAAGCGCATTCTTTGAGACAGTTTTATATGTGCCAGGCAAGCGGATTAGAATGCCGGGTTGCAGTCTTCATGTGCAACGTATCCCATCAATGACGTTATGATAGTGGTCCTGGTAGGCTCGTATTATCTTATTATGGAGGTTTTTTTTTTTTTTGCTGTCGTCAGTCTTTAGACTGGTTTGATGCAATCCTCCATCCTTTCCTATCCTGTGCTAACCTCTTCATGTCTACATACCCCTTACAACCCACGTCCTCAATTATCTGCTTCATGTATTCTAATCTCTGTCTACCTCTATAGTTCTTACCTTCGACTGTTCCCTCCACTAACAAATTAACCAATCCAGCATGTCTCAAAATATGACCTACCAGCCTGTCTCTTCTTCCTGTAAAGCTTCTTCCATAAACTTCTTTTCTCACCCATCATTTCCAAAACTCGTTCATTTCTTAATTTGTCTGTCCACCTAATTTTCATCATTCTTCTGTAGCACCACATTTCAAATGCTTCAAGATTCTTTCTTTCCGGTATTCCTAAAGTCCATGTTTCGCTACCGTAAAGTGCTGTGCTCCACACATAGAGTTCTAAAAAGTTCTTTCTAATTCCTAGATCAATATTTGAAACTAAAAGGTTTCTCTTTTTCATGAAGGCTCTTTTTGCTATTGCTATTCTGCTGTTAACATCATTCCTGCTTCGGCCATCGGTTGTAGTTATGCTTCCCAAGTAACAGAACTCACATACTTCTCCTATGGCATCCAATCCAATTTTTATATTTAATCTTCTAGTATTGGTATCATTTCTGCTACATTTCATCACTTTTGTTTTATTTTGATTTATATTCAGTCCAAAATCTTCCTTCAGTATTTTGTTCATGCCATTCAATAACTTCTCAATAGCCTCAGCCCTCTCTGCTAACAAGACAATGTCATCAGCAAATCGTAGCATACTGATTTTTTCTCCCTGAAATCTTATGCCACATGGAATTTTTCTTTGACCTTCTTCATTGCTTCTTCTACATACAAGTTAAATATTAACGGGGATAGACTACAACCTTGTCTCACACCCTTCTTAACTGATGCATGTCTCTCATGATTCTCTACATTTATTACCGCCACTTGATTCTTATATAGTTTATAGAGTATTCTTCTGTCTCGATACTTTAGACCTGACTTCTTTAAAATTTTGAACATCTTGTCCCACCTAACAATATCAAAAGCTTTTTCTAAATCAACAAATGCCATAAAAGTATCTTTGTTTTTCTTGATCCGCCCTTCAAGTATTAATCTTAAAGACAGAATTGCTTCCCTTGTACCGCGATTTTTCCTAAACCCAAACTTATCTTCACCTACTATCTCTTCTACTACCATTTCCATCCTTCTGTATATTATTCTGGTCAGTAATTTTGAAGCATGTGATGTTAGACTAATGGTGCGATAATTCTCACATTTGTCGGCTTATGCATTCTTTGGAAGTGTGAAGATGATATTTTTATTAAAATCAGTTGGAATTTCTCCTGTTTCATAACTTGTTGATATCAGCTTGAATAATCTTTCGATTCCTTCCTCTCCTAGCGATTTAAGAATTTCTGCAGAGATCTCATTAATTCCAACTGCCTTATTTGCTTTCAAGTCATTCAGAGCTTTATTAAATTCTGTCCTCAAAACAGAGTCTCCCAAGTCATCAATGTCGACATCCCCTTCCTTTTCCAATACACTATTGTTCAAGTCGTCCCCAACATACAGTTTCTCAATGTATTCCTTCCATCGGTTAGCTCTATCTTCTGAGCTTAAAAGAGGTTTCCCATCGGCAGTTTTAATGTTCATACCCCTTTTCTTCATTTCTCCAAAATTCTGTTTGATCTTTCTATATGCAACATCTACTTTTCCTACAACCATTTCCTTTTCTACTTCTTCAAACTTTTCTTGTAGCCATTTTTCTTTTGCTATTTTGCATTTCCTATTTATTTGATTTCTAAATTGCCTGTACTGCTCTCTTCCTGCTTCATCCTGAGCATTTTTGTACCTTCTCCTCTGATCCATCAGCTGCAAAATTTCTTCTGTGATCCAAGGTTTTCGGGCAGCTTGTTCCCTAAAGCCTAATGTTTCTTTGCCAGCTTTCATTATTTCGGTCTTTAATGCATTCCATTCGTCCTCGGTTGAGCTCCTTTCACAGTTACTTCTTAGACCTAAGTCTACCATTTCTGCAAATTTTTCTCTTGTGCTAGATTGTTTCAGTTTATTCACTTCCAGTCTGTTCTGCTTATGCTGCTTTCTTATTCGCTTGAATTTCAGCCTGCACTTCATTACTATCAAATTATGGTCCGAGTCTATGTCTGCTCCTGGGTACGCTTTACAGTCTAGAACTTGATTCCTGAATCTCTGTTAGACCATGATATAATCTAGCTGATATCTGCCTGTATCCCCAGGACGTTTCCAGGTGTATGTTCTTCTTGCATGGTTCTTAAACAGTGTGTTCGCCACAAGTAGCATATATCTTTCACAAAATTCTAGCAACCTGCTTCCTCGCTCATTTCTTTCTCCTAGACCAAAACTTCCTACAGTATTCCTCTCTTTTCCTTCTCCCACTATTGCATTCCAATCACCCATGATTATTAGATTTTCCTCCCCTTTCACATAATGGATTAATTCTTCAATTTCAGCGTATATTTTTTCTATTTCTTCGTCATCTTCCTGTGACGTTGGCATATATACTTGTACTAATGTGGTTGGGACGGGCTTAGTTTCTAACCTCATCAAAATAATCCTGTCACTAAACTGTACATAATAACTCACCCGTTCCCTACTTTCTTGTTCATTACAAATCCTACACCAGTGACTCCATTGACAGCTTGTGTGCTAATTATCCTGTGTTCCCCAGACCAGAAATCCTGTGCGTCCTTCCATTTTATCTCACTAATCCCAACAACATCTAACTTAAGTTGTTCAATCTCTCTTCTTAAGTTTTCCAACCTACCTGCCCTATTCAGACTTCTAGCATTCCACGCTCCGACTCGTAGAATGTTTCTATCCATTCTGATGACTCCTCCCTGAGCAGTCCCCACCCGGAGATCCGATTGGGGGACTATTTTACCTCCGGAATATTTTTCCCAGGAAGAAGCCATCATGATATATGTAATTTGAGAGGATTACATGTCCTCGGGATACCCTTAGGGTCTTTAATGCAGTGGTTTCCCGTTGCCTTCTGCATCCCCATGCCGTTGATCATTTCTGATTCATCCGCCTTCAGGGGCCGTTTCCAACCCCAAGGGCAATAGAGGCCTGGCAAACAGTGGGTGACTCCTTATACCGGGTATCTTTCAGTCGCCAGAGCCTCGTCCGTGCAAACAGGGTGCACCACGTGAAGGAGAGGTTGACATTTGTTTGGAAAAGACTAGTATAGTCTCTCCCAAACCCTTACACCCCAGGGAGGGTAAACCTCCTCTTGCCAATACTTATTACTTTATTCATCACAGCCCTTGCCCTGTCACATAATTCCTCTGTATGTGCAGCGAAGTTAAGGCGCTCAGCCAGCATGACGCCGAGGTACCTACTTACTCTCGATCTTTTAATTGATCTATTCATCACCTTGACAATGGGATCCCTCTGCAGTTTTCCTCGGAGAACCATCATATGCGTTTTGCTAGGTGAAATCTGTAATTTAACTTCCTCAGACCACTCCTGCAATTCATCCATCGCAGCTTTCCCTCCATTTTCAATTGCGTGTTTTATTACGCCTTCTATTAACACCAAAAGATCGTCCACATAGGAGACAGGCACAAGGAGGAACTCAGTGTTTTCCAGCCGATGAATTGCTTTATCAAATTTGGTGTCCCAAAAAACAGGGCCTCAATTCTACCTTTGGGGACACCCTTCTGCTATCCTTTTCCCTATAGTCTCTGGTGGACACCTCAGGGTAGCATACCTATTTGTACAATAAACTTTTAACACGTTGTTCAGGTTACTAGGATAATTTATTTCTCTCAGTACAGCAAATAACGCCGGCCCCCATATGTTGTCAAATGCCTTTGAGATGTCCACAAGTAAGGCAATTATGTACTTTGCTTCACTATTATTGACTAATTCTATTACCTTATTTATAGCGCTCTCGGCCGATCTGCCTGTTCTAAACCCATATTGCTTAGTGGTCATTCCTCCTTCCTCTCTAACTATCTGCAACCTACTAATACTTTTCCAGGACTTTACCTACCACATTTAGCAGGCAGATTGGCCAATAGGACTTCGGACTAGTCGGATCCCTGTCTTCTCCCCTTTTTAAGAATTACTACTTCGTTTTGCTTCCATATATTTGGAAACAGACCCTGCTGAGGACATTTATTAAATGAATCGCAGAGAGTTGGTGCAAGCTGGACAACCTCTGCTGCTATTACGTCTGGCCCAGTGGTCTTATTCTTTGACATTTTGTTAATTGCACTTACAACTTCCTCTATTGTTATTTCTTCTTCAGCAGTGGCCGTATAAATTTGGCCAAACTCGTCTCTCAAACTTTTATGGAATTTTGTCTCATTTTCTACTTCATCATCCGGTAGCGGCTCTCTGGTTAACACTTCAGCTGTTTTTTTCCAGTTGCTTGTCATTGTGCTGTCGGCCCGCCTCACCGTTGGCAGCGTAACTGGAGGCCTGATCTTACTGACAGCAATTTTATATGGGATTTCCCAGGGATCCGATCGTTGGTTTTGTTTCTCATGAGCTTCCCAGCTGTTGGTCTTTATTTTTAGCAAGAGTTGTTTAAAAGTAGCCCTGCGCTCCCTATACTTCTTAATAACAATTTGCCTATCTACAGCCACGACACATTTTTGATAGATCCACCTCGCCTTCCTCATAGTGGCTCTCATCTTTCGTAACCGATCATTCCACGGAACATCTGTTACTACCTTGCTTCTAACAATTGGGATGGCTTTCCGCATAGCATTCTGGATCGCCTCGTGATCTCCTTTGCTACATTATCTCCATTATCCACTTCTCAAAGTCCAAACCGCCTTCCGCCGGGAGCTCACGCACGCCGGACGACGACGCTCTTGGTGCGACCTGCGTTGTACGTCCACTGAGTGTCCACTCACCAGTAGGGGACCACGTGTCTACACCAGCGGCGCCTACAGTGTGCGAATTCAACTGTGTTTGTGAGTTAAAGTGTATACCGCCTATCTGGGCAGAAGTATTAAAGTGTTGGGAAGATGCGACCTCTACGTGCAGTTGTAATGCCGCACTCAGCCGATAACAGGAGCTGGAGTACCGAACCGTTAAACGGTGGTAATGTACCTTTGAGTCGCGGTCACTGTAATCTCGTGTTCTCCGCCCAGAAAACGCCCTGTGCCGATTAAGGTTGGAAATTGCAGACGGCCACCGCATGTATTATTGATCGCGATGCCGCTTGCAAGAGGATTCCTGCTAAGTGACTCTTTTAAGTTAGCTAGTCGAGCCTCACAGCTACTGAGAATAGTAACTTTATTACAACCAATGTAATCAACCTTTTAACCTTGCACCGGTTATGTTCAGATGTTTTCTTGATTGTTTGTGTTACAAATACTGGTCAAAGGGCCCAAGTAATCGTAATAAACGGAAAGCTTTGTGTAATTAAATATTGTAAAGTATAGTTGCTTGTAATTCTCTAATTATGGACAAGAACCCTTCTATCCCGAATATAAATGTTGACCTGGTATCCTTCTAATACATTTTTTTCTGTGTTCTCTGGTAAATTAGTAGTTATTGCTTTTGAATTACCGTTTCCGAGTTGAAACATTATTATTTATAATTGTGTTGTTAAGCTAGTTATCCGATTTAGACCCTCCCGTTTCTGATTCATTGTTCCTAAAGGTCTCACTAAACTAATTACTTAAAATCTCTGCCTTTTTCAAATCCTCAGTAACTACTTCTCCATCCTTATCTATAAGCGTCTCAACTCCCTTCCTTCCCCTCAGTTTTCTAATATAGCCATAAAAATTTCTCGATGCATCAGTCAATGGTCCCCTAGCACTGACAATACTCTTCATAAACCGTTCTTTAGCCACCTTCTTAGCTATTATTAAGTCATTGTTTAGTTGTTTTAATTATTCCCTACTACCCTGCTATCTCTTAACTCTCTTATGACCTCTTTTTACTAACCTCTTTAACTTCGTCAGCTCCCTATTACAGTACACTGGTTGTCTAGTTTTCTTTATTTTATCTTCTGGAATAGATATTTCTTCCCTCTTTCTTACTATCTCCTTGAACTCTTCCCGCATTGACTCTCCTGTACTTGTGCCTTCCTTCCATTTGCTGAAAGGTTCTATGAAATATCACCTCATGTTTGAAATCTGTTCCTTTTTTCAATTGTACCTATTTCCCCCATCAATTTTGGCTGCTGGTTTACTGAATCCTCTAATATCCATCACAACTGCTTCTTGATCATTTATTCCTTCAGTTGCTTGACACCTCACAATGTTGCCATCGGGCTTTATTAGGAATGTATCCAAAGTATTTCGTCCCCTTGTGTTCTGCTCTACCACTTGTGTAAATCCTCCTTCCCTTATTAAGTTATTTGCTTATCTCTGTTCCCTTATGTTATTAATTTTATTTCCTACCCACTTTACACATGGTAAATTTAAATCCCCTCCAATAATCTCTATTCTCACCTCTGAAATATGAGAATGAATTTAATTTCTCCTCAAGAGCCTGATCTTCATCTGTCATTCTTCCACTGCGGTAAACAGCCAACACTCTGATTTTTTCTTTTTTATTACCCCAGAAATCTACCGCAAGTAATCATGGTCTTGATCTATAAACGCCAGTGAACTGTGGTAGTTTTTGCTAACTAGTATGAAAACTCCTCCACCAATTGCTCCTCTATCTCTGCGGTACACTCTGTAACCATCAGGAAAAACCTCACTGTCTAGTACTTCTTTTAACCAACACTCTATCCCAATTATTACTTGTGATTCGTGTATCTCTATTAAGTTTGCAAATTCTGTTACTTTGTTAGTTATATTTCTACAGTTCACCAGTAACACCCTTATTACTGGCTTTTTATTTTCAGAATTAACTTCCTCCTTCCCATTTCTACCCCAGTGCAGTTATCTTTCCTCACAGCCTATACAACTTGCTTATGGAACATTATCAACTAGACAACTGTTAAACAAATGTAGGAATATTAAGCAAGTCACATCAAAAACCATGAAACCCAATGTAAATGAGCAATACTAGTTTTACTTAATCCAATCTTAAATAACATAATTTAAATTGAAAGTTACCTTTATCGATTGGGGTTCCACATACATTTAAAATACACATGACAATGATTGCGAAATATCCGCCAATACTTGATTAAAATAAAAATTTCATCTAATTTTTTTATACTAACATTTTTCCCGCATTAAACAGCTTGCCGATTAAATTAAGAATATTTTCCTATGCCTGCATTTTAAATTAGTTTAAAATTTGTAATATTTACTTTTATTTCACACCTTACTTACTCCATAAAGCAGTTAACAACTCAGAATGACTCACCTTGTTGTTTGGAGTTGCGGTTGCGTCTGCTCCTCGTCGACTCGTAGTACGGCGCCATCTGTGCAACAAGCAGACAAAACTGAAGTGAAATACGAATGTCTCAACTATACATAAGGTCGTGTATGACGTAAAAAGATTCACAGACAGTTGGCTTAGACGATGTCAATAAACATAACTTTTTTAAAATGCTTATTTCTGGGTTCACATTATAGCTTTTAACAATTACGAAAAATGCAACATTTTCGATAAATTCCAGTGTAAATCAGATTCTCATAATGTCTGAAAACCATTAAATTACTGTATTACATTTCACACGTGTCTAGGGACGAAACCTTTTAATGGAGGATGGAATGATAAGAGAATTTTGAAATAAATTGAAGTAATTTACATTGAAAACGTAAAACTGAAATACCTGCAAGTTTACGAGAGTCTTGTCACCTCTGCGAAATTAAAATATTGAAATAGAAGTTACAATCATCTTCCATGGAGGAAAAAAGAAAACCACTCGATTTCAGGCATAAGGATGTAGTATGATTTTCTTTTTTAGGTAAGGAGGTCGGGGATTTGAATAAGCTACTAAAAGAAATGATGAATAATTTACCAAAACGTTGAAAGAATTTAAAGTTGAAATTTGTAGAGGGCAAATGTAGGTGGGTGCAGGAAAGGGGTGTGTAGGGAAATTACCACCGCAGCGTCACTTCATTGCAATTAAATTAACCAAAACTATCAAATAAGTTTACATTTTGCACGAACGTTATAAACTATATCAGTATTATTGTGACAATGACAAACTTCAATTCAGTATCTCGTCACTTAGTATCAAATATGAAAAGTAATCAAGCCAGGTATCTTAAAAAAAAAAAAACAAAACAAAAAACACACTTAGCAAAATTCAATATTGCCTGGACCACATAAAGGTAAATCAGAAAATGGCATTTCGAATGATTCTGAATACTAATGGTAAGTATATAAACTACATCACAAAATATAACACCAAGAACACAGACATCATGGAAGTTCAAATAAAGAAAAATCCATGCAATCTTAAAATACAAGTGTTTCAGCATTATAATATACTGCTTTTAAACTCCCCCTGAATCTAGCAGGACAGCATCTGTATAGAAGAGCGAAGGAGTGATATCCGACAAAGTACGAGATGTCGAAAATTCGTCGTCGCTGATTATACGAAGTGGAGTGTTAAGTGCAAGAAAAAAGACCCTTTGCTAGAGTGGTATAAACGTTACGAAGAAGAATACAGTTTTAAAATTTCATTGTGTTACTACTGAAAACAACCACAGCTGTTTTTTCCTAAAATAGAAACCGTCAAATTACTGGGCAAATATTTAAGTTTGATCCAAATGTATTTATACACCGCTGGAGCAACACCTATACAAGTATAGCATAAATTCTAATTGTCAGTTACCTGTGACAATGATATACCACAACAAACAAAATTTTTACTATCATTAGAATTCCATCTGACATCTCAAACCAAGTCTCAAGCTGTAAAAACTGTATGTAACAGTTAGGCCTATGCTAACAGGACAGTTACCGATGTCCCTGTTTTAAATGTTAATGGATTTTTTTTCTTCGGGATTAACGCCTTATCGATGTCATTATAGGCGCTAGATGATTCTGGGCAAGACATAGTGTAGCTTCTAAAACACTTATCCTTTTTGACTAGAAGAAAGGAAAGGCTGCCTAATTCATTAACTTTTTCCGAGATTAGTTTACGAACGCCGAATTATTCTGCAACAACGCCTTCTTACTGGCTGATAAGAATTAAACAACTGGAATGTATAATCATTATGAAATAACACTCAACAGTATGAAGTTGTACCCAAGTGTAGAAAAATATATTTTCTTCCTATTACTGAGCACACTTTATCAGCCATCCATTAAGCTGGGGCCCTAAAGCTATTGCAGCATCCAGCATTTTCAATGCAAAGATCATCGAACTTGCCATGCTCCATCTTTCTCTTCAATTTCTCTCACATCCATGGCCTCTCGTACTCCTCTCTTCACCTTCTTTTAGGACGTTGGTAATGTAGTATCATCTTCGGCCATTTGTCTTTCCTCATTATAATTATATATTCTAACCACATATGATGTCTATCTGCGACTTGATTTACGATTGTGCCCCTTTATTGTTTAATTTCTTATCAGCTATTAAGGGGAGATACTACGAAATGTTCCGAATTACTCCATTTCTACTGCTCTTAGCTTTTCTCGGTATTTTTTAATTAGTTCCCAACATTAAAGGTAGGTTGTTCGAGGCTCAGCAATACAATTTCAAAGTATCAATTTAACTTTCAGATTCATCGTTTCTCTCGCAAATATTAAATTTCAGAAAGTCCCATAGGACTCTCTTAGATACGACCTGATTAGAACCTTGTGTCAGACGTTCTTTACATTTCGAAACAATAGCTCATGATGTTATTTCATTCTTGCGGAATGTTCTTTGATCCGAAAAAAGGCAAGACATTTTCAGAAAATTGACGGTTGGTTACAAAGTGATAATAACGATAAACCAATGGTTTGAACCCACCATGAGTATCGTGAGCTTGCGACTATATGGTAAGCTAAACACTGTGACTAACCTGTCTAACTCAAGAAACGTCAGCGTAAAGTGGAATACTGTTCTTTTAACTTAATATCAACCAAGCCTGGTTGGTGAGCAATAACGTTGAGTTCGTTGGTTTGAATCCCGGTAGTAGAAGAAATTTTTGCCAGTCGTTACTTCGCCAGTTAGGACAGACGAAAGTGAAAAATTTCTAGTCAGCATAGCTTGTACCATATATTTGGTTTAGGTCCCACACTCTCCGCATTTGATATGACCTAAGGTTATTCGACACTTAATGGTGATTCGTCCGTCGGATTGGGAACGTTGAATCTGAATACAATATTTGTGTCTTTCAGAACGGCGAAAAAAGAGGTTTACTTACTTTCTTTCATCCTCAGGCACAATCTGAACAGAACACTACTCTTAACATTAGCCCACAATATCTATCTGCATACACAGTGCCATTGGACACGCAGGTCTTACCTGTGCATCATTTTGACTTAGTGCGACTTCTACCGAATTCTGGACCTGCGTTAAGGAAGAATTCCGTATACTGACATAAATGTCGTACGAGGATGTTAGGGAGGGGAATCGGATCCCCAGCTACGAAAATAACAGCAGCAATTGAATTTCCTCCAAAAGCCAAAACAACACCGATTAGCAACTATAAAACAATACTTTCCGCCCACCGCAGCATCACGTTAAGGAGGCTAGTCACATCACAGCAAAAACTGCTCACCAGGTCAACACAAGTCAACAACAGCAAATGTACGAGCAATACTTTCTATTCAGCAATCGGGTTCCTATTCCACATTAATATTTGAAATTAAAATAATATTACTGCCCATGTCACTGTTCATTTGCAAAAGAAAGACAAAATCCTTCCCACTATACTATTATAACGTGAGACGATTGTAGCACAAACTAGATACCTGGTTCAACAGACTTAAATATCACTTTTAGATCAGAAACTGTAGTGTGCCTTGCCGAAAATTTAATGTCCATTAGTAAACTGCAAGAAGTTAATGGTTTTTCTTGGCGTCATCGTTCGTCTACAAGGAGATAATCAGAAACGGGAGAGGAATATGGACAAGGAATGTGAAGGAGGGCATTCAGGAAACCATCTATGAGACCTATAAAAGAAACAGCAACCGAAGAGAAAGTAGCAGATGACTGTAAATTGCAAGACTGATGAATAATTTCGCTAATGCAACAATGGCTACACTCGGACGATGGGCCAAATCCATTATTTGTTATTATTTCTAAATATGAAATTTGATTCCATTTCTTCTGTTATCTCTGCGACGTGTAAGAAGTAGCACATGCTACAAATGTTTGAAGTACTGCCTATCGTCAGAATTGTGAAAGAACCAACCCGAAAAGGATGAAATAATCTTTTCAATTCCCAAACAAAAAAATTAATGTAAGTGATCTGAATTACCTCCACTCCCCCCCCCCTCCCAAAAATAATAATAATAATAAAAAGTTGTAACTGCTTAAATATTAATCTAATCAATTAAGGATGCTGTGCGTATCAACAGAAAATATTTCAAAACAGTCTCTCGCTGACATTCAGCAGCAAAAGGCGACATAATTATCTCAACCCATAAAAAATGTTTGTCTTGTTTTCGTCGTACACCGATGTCTCACCCTCGATCGGTATTGTATGTGTAAAAGACGTTAATAATTCTACTTGAACGGTATGCAACATGGAGTTGTTAACTTAAATGGCGACAGTGACAGCGATGCGTGGATAAATTAGTAACGGAAATCGGTGTAACAGAATTGTTTTTCATTTTCGTGAAAACACGCTAAATGTGGAAGGGGAAGATTTTGTTGATGGAGATTTAAGCGGGAAGCAGACCAGAGACAATAGCGTGACAGAGAGTCTATACCACACGTTTGCTGAAGCCTGGACAAAGACGACAAAAATAAAGTACAGACAGTAAGAGCGTCGCAGGCCAGCGATTGCAGCGTGACGGGTGGACGTAAAAGCAACTATCCACTCGAGAAAAGACATTTTTTTTTACTTACGGCATTACGCCTCGTCAACGTCGAGGTCATTAGAGGCGGGATGGGACTGGGGGTCAATGAATGGGAAGGAATTCGGCCATGGCCTTTTTGCAGGAAGCATCCAGGCATTCGCCTGAAGTGTTATGGGGAAACCATGGAAAACCCAAATCTGGATGCCCGGACAGGAATTCGAACCTGCGTCCTCCCGAATGCGAGGGCAGAGCGTTAACCGCTCACCCATCACGCTCGGTTGAGAAAAGACACTGCAAGGGACAACATGATTCGACAAGCAGTGACGGCGCGTGTTTCGATGAGCAGCGGGTCGAAAGAAGACATCTAAAGATAGGAATCATAAGCCTTCTACATTTTAACAAAGCGCTTCGACAACAATTCTTTCTTGTAGTATCCTAATTTCCCTTTTCGTTGATTAAAAAAAAAAAAAAATTCATTCTGTTGTCGGCGGTGACAAAAAAATTCTTCTTATCAGAACAGACAAGGAAACCTTTCAGATAATTAGCGAAATTGAGTCATGTTCTTATGAGTAGTTTTGAGCATTTTCATGTCCAGTAGTGTTTGCCTAGTCAGTATCTCAAGCTTGTTTACTTTCAAGTCTTGGCGCATTTGAGCCGAAATATTTTTATCAGTTTTTTTTCTTTGTGGAGAGTGATGATGGAAGGTGTCTCCGAAGGGAATGAGATATCTATGGGTGATTTATTCAACCTCATTCAGATTAAATTTAAAGAATTTAAAGTTGACATTCACTCTCTAAAAAAATACAACCTTGCCATTCATACTAAATTAGAAGAAAGTGTCTCTGACCTTCAGGCAGAATTTAAGACTGACATTTACTCGCTAAAGAAATACAATCTCGCCCTTCGGGTAGAGATCAGGACTGAAAATAGTATATTGGTAGATTCATCAAATTCGCCGGAAAAACATCGGGGAAAATTGGCAGAATCCTCGCACGGCATAGAATAAAATGTTTCTATCGACCACCAGCCAAAATACCGGACTACCTCCGTTCAGTCAAGGATGATCTCGGCCTAAGAGTTCCGGGGATTTATAGCATACCGTGCAAATGTGGAAAGTCCTACATTGGTCAAACTATCCACACTATAGAAAACCGGTGTGAAGAACACAAACTGCCACCTCTGCCAAGGAAATTATAGCAGATCAGCGATCGCCGAGCACTTGTACGACCATGGCCACAGTGTAGAGTTCAATAACATTAGGATACTGGCTAGAACTTCACATTTTTGGGAATCTGTTATCAAAGAGGCGATCGAAATTCGACTGGCCAACAAATTCAACAGAGACAGTGGTCTATGCCTTAGTGAGGCATGGAAACCAGCCTTGGCAAATATCCGCAAAGAACGTCGTACTTCGCCGTAGAGGGCTCCATACTAGCTCGGGCCGGAACAAGAACCATAGCCACGTCCACTGGCAGCCAGCCGCCAGTTGGTTGTGGGCCTGGCTCATAGTAAGCCATCGCCGAGTCCACGCAGCCGCTGGACGCGGACATCTATATGTCTCCACACCTCAAGAAGAAGGCGGAGCTAGCCATTGAAATATCGTGTTTCCACAACACAATCCGGCGGTACGCCCGTGAAGACTACATTGTAGTCATTCTCCGGGAAAGTCTTCATTCTTACATTAAATTTGTCGTTCGAGTCTAAATTTGAAAAGGTCGAGAGTCAGCTGTCGGAACTGCATGACGAAATAGTCAGTACTGTATCACAGTTGGTTCAGATTAGGAAAGAGTTAGGGCATTATCAGGGGCTTTGCACCCAACAGACAGTGAAAGTTTCTTCTCAGGTATACCAAAACCAGCCAGATTTAGATCAAAAGACAAGTCACTGACACCAGAACGTGAAGAAGGGGGGAGAAACGGAAGCGAAAGTGTGCATGAGGTTAAGCAAGGGGAAAGAACAGATTGAGGTACTTCTGGCAGACACACAAGAGGCAATAGAAGAGGAACAGGAGATAGTAGGGTGGCCAGTTAGTGGGGTGACAGTTACCGCTGCTATGGGATACAAAACAAAAATGGTCAAACGTGTTTTGTATGTGGCTTACATAATTAGAGTGCACAATGTGGATTTCGTAATAGGCACCGATTGGCTCACATGGGGGGGGGGGGCGGGGGAGCGAAGTTGGATGTGAAAGAGAGTACGCCAAAGTTTACAAGCCATGCCAAACATACCAAGTGGACCTGAAGAAGAGGTAAGTATACAAGAGAAAAGAAACGGATGCAATACGAATAGTCTCATCGGGATTACTGGTCGATTCGGCACAGGAAGACCAGGTCTCGGGTTAGAAATAAGTGCCAATTATTTGGGGAGAGCCTGAAACATTCACGCTACTCCGATCGAAACACTGTGAACTTAAGAACATGCTGTACATTTTTCCCGGTGGCGGAACATCCTATTTCGCGACAACGAAGTTTTTCAGATTATATCACTTTAAAATTTTACGCTAAAGACGAAGTACACAATCCACTTACTTGTCTATCGCTCGAGAGAGAGGATAACTTTGAAATATCGCCAACGCGATTTATAAACTAGAATGCCAGTTGAATGCCTGCAATTGCACAACCCACTACCTTGATTTGAGTGCAGATGCCGATCTGCAGGAGTGCAAACCTAACAAATGGAAGACTGAATAAAACAAAGCAGAGTCACAAACATAGAGACACAAAGTTGATAGTAAACAAAACGGACCGGCCATTCCATTCGTAAGAAACATACAGTGCAGTGCAGTGTTGTGATAATCACAAGTGTAATAACCATCTGGAAAATGAACCACTTCTCACAAAGAAAACAAAAATCACTGCTGCTGAGAGTGGAGCATAAGTAAATGTAATCAGCCTAGTCGCAACCTTCGGAGAGCGAACTTCCTTGTGCTCGCGGAACGACTACGTACAGTTGTTGTTGTGTGGGCGGACCAGGAAAACATACATATCGAGTCAAAGTGTACAGTGAAGTTACAGTACTCAGTGACAGGCGAAATACAAGACATTATCCACATATAAATTAAATACTCCTCTCAGCGAGAGAGTAGAAGAATCATAGTAACCTCCGCTCAACGCCGCCTCTAGAGTGACCAGCATCGACCATGTTTGGGGGCCTATATGGCGAGGGAGGAACTCACAGCATAGAAGAATCATCTACTACTGACACAAATTTCAGACACAACCCAACAAGTATGGTATTACCAACTACACTGAATACAACCACCAGCCCATTAACAGAAGAGGATAACCCAACTAGCATTACACCTACCCTACTTGGTCTGCAGTCGGACGATCCCATGGGAGACTTCCAGCTTTCGAACCTCAAGACGACGAAACCTGAAGAAGGGGACGGAAGGAGATCCATGCAGCAAGCAGAGAAACTAGCAAGACTATCAACAGACGTCGCAACACCACATCGCCCAGCAGCCTTCTACAGCACGGAGCCGACACCAACAAACGGCATCAATTTGCAGAACCAACAGCAGAACTCAATGACCAACAGGTACGAGGCAAGTAATTGTGGTCCATACATAGTAATAGTAGAAGGAAAGGCGTATTCACCCAATGGCAATAGGAAAACTCATGAGGGAGCAAGGTATCATGATTTCTCACAACTTAGTAAACATTTCCAGTGTCGGGCGCAATAGAATTAAAATAGAAACCAACAGCAAAGATTCTGTAAATAACCTGGTAACCTCGGAAATATTCGCTAGACATAACTTGGAGGCCTACATCCCTAGATCAATGATACAAAAACAAGGAGTTGTGAGAAATGTAGATACCCTGCTTAGTGTAGCAGAAACTCTTTCGGTAATAGAAAGTGAATTCCAAGTATTGAATATCAGGCGGTTCACGAAAAAAATCGATAAACTAGGGAAACAAGAAACGATACCATTACCGGTATGCGTTATAACATTTAGAGCGCAAGTGCTTCCCCAATTTGTTTACATTCACGGCGTTAGATGTAGGTAGAAACCTTACATACCCGCCGTCATCCAATGCTACAAATATTTACGTTTCGGACACGGCAGTAATCAGTGCCGTAGTCAGGTCCGATGCAGCTTTTGCTCAGCGGACCACAACATTGATGCATGCCCTAAGACCGCTCCACCATGTTGTGCCAACTGCACAGGACAACACCTAGCAACTGATCGGATATGCCCCAACTACCAGAAAGCTAAAATAATTAAACAACACATGATATACAACAACGTCAGTTTTAGAGAAGCATCAGCTGCACTGTAAAATAGAGCTTACGCCCAGCAGCAGCAAACCCCAGCCCTAGATTCAAGAGCAATACTGAATTCCCGCCCTTACCAACTATCTCTCACGCCCCAATTATCCAGAACTCTAGCACCAGTTACCGGGAAGGAACCTATCAAGCGCTTCAAACTAATCCACAACAACCCGCACAACAAACGGAAAAAACATTGTACAGTCGAACAAAAGAATCGCAGCCATATGCCAACACAGCAAATTTAAGCACTAAGGGAAACGAAGTGAGAATTCCCCAAAAATTGTTCTGGAGAAGTAACGGACCATACCAACCTATAACCCACAACCCGTACCCACCTCTTCCACATAGTACCTTAGAAGCACCATATAACTATCACCAAACAGGGGGACACCAACTCCCAAATACTGAAATCCCACTGATAGAAAAACTGATGACTTTCATAATATCCATCACTGAGCTAGTCAGAACCAACGGCACGGTGGACCCTGTACAAGTAATCAACTCACTCCAGCAAATTGTTAATTCCTCCACTCCATGAACCCTACAGCTAATTAAAGGCACCACAATCTCCCCCCCGTACACAACTCAACTTAACCTCCTTCAATGGAACGGAAGTTCCGTGTACTCAAATAGGGAAAGCTTGATCATCGAGCTACGTAATAGTAAAATCGATATTGCACTATTATCTGAAACTTGGTTCCAACCACAGAAAGAAATCAACTTTAAGCATTACCAGACATATCGAAACGACTGCCCAGACGGAAAAGGAGGAGTCGCAACCTTGATTAGACATCACATACCACACGAACCGGTAAAGTTAGTTCCCATCAACTACCCATTCCAAGCTATTTCTATTCGATTACGCCTTATAAACCTCGAATGCACAATTATATCTTTATACTGCCCCCCGCGAACTAGAATAAGTCGAAACGACTGGGACCATCTCTTTAAACAAATAAACCACCCTTATATTATAGCGGACGATTTCAACGCCCACAGCAGAAGCTGGGGCTGCCAACAGGACGACCCCTTTGGCTTGGACATATTACAAAGAATAGAAGACCAAAATCTCGTCATAATGAACAATGGATCCCCTACGCTAATCCCAAGAGTAGGACGGAACCCATCAGCTGTGGACTTAACACTCTGCTCTCCATCTATTGCATCCGTAACTACGTGGCAAACTTTAACCGACAGTTTAGGATCGGACCACCTACCTATCAAAATCACGATAGGTTGCAACACCAACTTCGATTGGATGGGACACCCCACAAAACACTGGAACACCAGCCAAGCAAATTGGGCACTATATAAAAAATACTTAGAGGAGAAGTTAGGAACATCCCCACGGATATCTCGGCCAGGGAGGCATACAAACAGGATGCAAGCCATCACAACAGCTGCAGACAAATCAATACCGCTTAAAAAACGACGTAAACACACAAGTAATCCTCCAGCAATTTGGTGGAATATGGAGTGCTCTAAAGCAGTGGCCAAAAGGAGATTAGCACTCAGAAATTATCGCAAGGAACCGACAGTAGAAAGATTCTTAACCTACAAAAGAACATGTGCATACACCAAACGAATACTGCGAACTCAGAAACGACTCAGTTGGATGCAATACTGTGAGAAACTGGGGAAAGATACAAACACTAGCACCATTTGGCAACAAATAAGAAACTTGAAGAACAGGAAAACGTTCACTTCAAGCAGTAAGTTAGACAGCTCATGTATAGAAGCCATAGCGGAAAGAATTGCCCCCGATAGTGTTAACCATAAAAACTTTAGATATTCTCCGAACGCAGAACAACATTCGGAACACGAACTGTGCTCTCCATTCACATTAAAGAAGTGGAACGAAATATTAAACAGTCCCCTGACACGACACCAGGCAAAGATAGAATACATTACTCGATGTTGTATAATCTGCCTGCCAATGCCCTACAGCTCCTAACTAAAATCTTTAACGAAATCTGGATGAAGCAACCGAGTCCCATAGAGTCAGATAATTATACCAATACTAAAACCCAACAAAGATCCCAAGCAACCAGGATCGTATAGACCTATTTCCCTGATGTCGTGTGTATCCAAAACATTAGAACGCATCGTAAAAAACAGATTAGAATATTGGATGGAAAAAAACAACTTACTAGCAACATCACAATTTGGATTCAGGAAAGGAAAAAGTACACTCGACAACATATCATTAATTACTACAGATATCAATATTGCATTCGCACGGAAATTTTACTTAGGGGCAATATTCTTAGATATCACTTCAGCTTATGACAACGTTGTTATCAACATTCTGATGCAAAAGCTCTCCATCTTGGGAATCCCACATGAGTTTGTAGCAGGGATACACTCGCTCATATCGGAAAGAGTTATATACATCTCAAACTCAGGGGAACTGGTAGGCCCCCGTTGGGTCTACAATGGACTCCCACAAGGAGCGATATTAAGTCCTCTCCTTTATCTGATATACACCACGACTTAGAAAAAATTTTCCCCAAGTATTCTAATCCTCCAATTTGCGGACGACATCGTTATATACACTATGAGCTCATTAATAGAAGATGTCTTCGAACAGTTGTATGAAGCGATACAGACATTCATCAAGTGGGCCCACCGGAACGGACTAGACATATCTACTGAGAAATCATCCGTAGTCATATTCTCAAACGCAACATTCCCGATATGGCCAGGATACAACTAGGTCCCTTTTCATTCCCAGTACATAAACAGAGCCGATTCCTAGGAATGATATTGGATTCCCGTCTAACTTGGAGAGACCATATTCAACATATAATAGCCAAATCAGACCAACGACTTAATATCCTAAGAGCAGTGGCCGGAGCGAGATGGGGATCCCACCCCAACGCACTTCTGCTCCTATACAAATCAATGATTAGATCTATCATAGACTATGGCAGCGTCTTTTACGCCAACGCCACAAAAGACGCATTGCGGAAATTAGATTCCCTGCAGTATCGCTGCCTCAGAACATGTTTAGGAGCATTCAAATCTACACCAACCAACGCCTTACTAGTGGAAGCAGGCGAAATGCCACTCAACATAAGAAGACAACTACTTACAGAGAAGTTTATAATCGAAAAACTGAGTAGCACCACACACCCACTAAAGGAACGGTTAGACAACCTCAAACACTGTAAGCGAAAAAAAGGAAATAAACAGACTGGCGCGCTAAGCAACATTCTTCTACTTAACATGTACAAAACGTGGGAAGAAAGGAGCGTTAACATAACGAAGTTTTCCACACACCCGATATTCCAAGCTCCTTACCAGCTCCGATGTCTAGACACACAAGTAATGTATTTGGAACACACGCCGGGAACCAACGCCAACTACGCCCTGAACGCCCTGCTCGCCAGCCAATACCCAAATTCAATCCATATATACACAGATGGATCAAAAAATAATTCAGGAGAACGAGTCGGCAGCGCACTATATTGCCCCAAAACGCAGTACAAAGCCTCCTTACCACCGCAAACTACAATATATGTGGCAGAACCGGACGCGATATTAGAAGCTGTAAGATACGGCCGGACCAGAAGACCTAAGAAGGTGGTCATAATAGCCGACTCCTTGAGCGTCATCAGGAGCATAGCAGAACCAAAGTGGAATTATAGGATGGTACCACTACTAATAGAAATACTAAATGAAACACACACAAGCAACAACATAGGCATCACAACAAGCTTAGTATGGGTTCCCACGCATAACGGGATTAAGTTCAATGAAACTGCGGACAGACTAGCCAAGGAAGCCATCGCATACGGACAAAGAAAAGAACTACTACTACCCCCATCAGCATATGTACAAGATATTAAACAGCGAGCAAGAAATAGATGGCAAACAGATTGGAACAATACGATGCACCATAAAGGATCCTTTTACGGACATATCCAACCACATATTCCTTCCAAACCCTGGTTCTACAGCTGGAAAATCAACAGTCCGCCACTTAATTAATATAATCAGAAGCAGATTCCACCACGGAAACTTTCCCAGCCACTTGAACCGGATAGGACTAAGAGATACTCCCAGATGTGACTGTGACGATCGAGCAATAGGGGACATCAACCACCTGCTATTCTCCTGCAAATAATACACCAACATCCAAAACAAAATGCTGAAGGAACTCACAAGGTGCAATATCCCCTTCCCAACTAATTTAGCCATCCTGCTCTCTTCCAACAACCACTCAATATGCAGAACCATAATGTCCTTTTTTAAAGAAGGAAATATTCAACTATAAGACAAAGCTGATAAGCCAATCCTAGACCAACAGCCATAAACTAAGTAGATACACTAACCCTTCACAAATACTCCACATTATCTAGAACATACACACTAAAGCAACACCCAATGAGAATAGTTACAAATACAAGTACACAACATTATTCTCACCAAAGGATCCAAATAGATCAGGCAACCACAGAAACTATTTCATGAACATTCAATTGTGGTGAAAATATACAAAAAGTTGCCTCTGTGCTTTTGGCGACGACTCACACTGTGCAATTGAAAAGGTAATAACGTGATATATTTTATAAAGAAATTGTAACCCATTTCACATGGGACTTATGAACCATTGTAAAATAAAGGATAAGAATTGTAACTTAACTAAACATTAAACATAAACCATTGTAAAATTTAATGTAAAGAACCTGGCAGTATGGCCGACCAGGCCGAAAGCCAACACAAATAAAAAAAAGTAAACGTAATAGACCGAAAAATGTAAATAGATTATAATTTAGATAATAATTCCAATGTACAAAACACAACAGCATAAACATTTGTACGTAATTACCAGGAGAACCCGCTAAAGATGCTTCTGCAAAATAAAATAATTCTTTTAAAAAAAATAAAAACCGCCTTCAAAAAAAGCACAGTAAAATTTTGAAATAACTTTATACCGTGCTTAGAAGACAGTAATTCTAAATGGACAATATTTTACATTACTGTTATTGAAATTTTTACATTGATCAGTTATTTTTGGAGTCGTGCCAGCTGTCACATCTTGAAGAACGAATTACTGAACTTTATTTGGTGTTCGAGATGACACGAGAAGTACGAACAAAAATTCCTAATATTTTACAGCGTGTAGTGAGGCAGTTATTGTTATTGCGGGAGACACTTTAGAGAAACAAATTAGACAGTATTTTAATCTGTGTCTCGACCTCGTTGGTTGTCCAGGCATATCTCTAGAGCTACAGCGTCAGCTGGTAGGCTGCATCATGCAGTAAACACTTTACAGTTAGTATAATATCGGCGTATCATTTGTATGTTTTAGTTTTGTTGAAACATGTTTCTAGCATTAATTGTAGGTAAGTAGTAACATGATTTTTTATGTATTACTGTTACTCATTTTTGTATTTAGCTTTTTGTTTTTCTTGATTTGTCTGGCACCGACTCCAAAAATAACTGATTATTGTAAAAAAAAATCAATAACAGTAATGTAAAATATTGTCCATTAAGGTTTACTTTCTTCTAAGCAAGGTATAAAGTTATTTTAAAAATTTTAGTGTGCTTTTTTGGAAGGCAGTTTTTATTTATTTAAAAAAAATCATTTTATTATTAAATTTTTAGTGATATTAAGTTTGTTTTTTATTTTAAATATGCCACAGCAGTTCTCATTTTGCGAACTTCCTGGTAGCTCAGTGGTTAAAGCGCTAGCTTTCAAAAAAATTCTGGCTTTATATACCCCAACCACTTCTGGAACGGGGTGAATTAGATGCTGTGTTAAGGAATGACAGTTTACATTTTGGTCCAGGCTGTGTTAGGACCTAATCATAACATCTGTTAAATCTGCTGCTCGATAATCGAAACGTGTAACACCTGAGCATTAATACATGCCGCATACACAAATCTGTCTCTGGAATATATCTGTTTGTTTGGCATCACAAAGAAAATATAGATTTTTAATTGGTTTTCACAACGTGAAAGCTTGGGGTCCAAGTTGAAATCTGAGGTACATGTTGAGACATTAGGACACATTTATTTTATGAATATTCTGCCATGACTTAAAAATAGCTTAATTGATTTTGAGGAGATTTAAAACTGTGAATTTTTGTAAAGAACATTGGAAATTAAAAGGGGTGGGGGTAAAGGGGAAGAGGTATTGGCTATTGTATACCAAATGTACGCTGTCTTTTCTGTTTGATTTAAAGTATGCATTTGTAAATTTCTGTTGATATCGGATAATAACTGTATGTATGTATAAAAAAACAATTAAGGGGCAGATACGGATCCAGGGTGGGGGGGGGGGGCTAGGATGCTCAAGTCCCCCACAAAAGTATCTAGGTACATCCCCTACATTATGCTGACTCAAGGCCCCCCACCCCAAACGAAGTCCACTCAAGCCCTCCCAAACCGAAATCCTGGATCCGCCCATGTTAAGGGTTGTAAAGGCTAAGAGTAGTTTGGTTTTTGTAATGCTAGTGTGGACACTATTTTTCTCGTTGTTTTGAACTATTCATGTGCACAGTTGCATCAGAACCATATTAAAACTGTAGCTTTGTGTAAAGAACATTTGCAAAATTAAATGGGGTAAGGGTTGGGATTTGTAAACAGAATGCAGACACTATGGTTCTCTTTGTTTTTAAGTATACGTGTACTGTTCCATCAAAATCTGATAAAAAAATTTTGGTTCCTCTAACGAACATTGGAAATTAGATGGGGTGAGGGTAGAAGGGAAGAAGGGTTGGGCAATTTAAGAACAATTGTTCTATATGTTTAAAGTATACGTGTGCAAATTTCCTTCAGAATCGGCTAGAAACTGAACCTTTGTGTAGATTAAGGTGATGGAAAAGAAGAGAGGGGTTTGGCTTCTCTAAACCAAATGTAGACAGTATTTTTCTGTTTGTTTTGGAGTATACATGTGCATACTACCTTCAAAATCAGAACAAAGATCATTGACAGTAATTAAAGGGGTAGAAAGGAAGTAGGATTTGGGTTTTTGTAAAAGTAATGTGGACAGTAATTTTCTTTTTCCCTTTGTTTTAAAGTATACGCATGTGAAGTTCCACCGAAATCGGATTACAATGTGGGATTGTACAAAACTTAAGGGATGTGAAAGGGGAGATGGGGTAATTTTTGGAATTTTTGGTCAGAAATATCCTCCATAAATAAATATATATATGATATATATGCCAACTTTCATAAACATCGGTCAGATAGTGTCGACTTGTAGTATGACAGTGTAATCCTCCAATGAATATATAGGCTGCGACCTGATATATTCATATTTATTATTCGGATTAATATTCGAATTATTCAGATTAAATATAATTATTTATCAAATGTAAATTGTATTAGGGCTATTCAAATCATAGTTAGTTTATTTATGATAAGCACGGGCGGCCAAATTGTTATTGTATTTTAGTTATTGCAAAATTGATAATATAAAGGAGCAAACGGTGAAAAACGCGAGCATTCAGTGGAATGTTTTGAACATTCGAATAGCAGACAACGCCGTGCCTGGCGCGCGGGGCACAATAGCAGAATCCAGGGAGAGAGGAAACGTCCCGTTAGCCAGACGAGGGCATTGTACCCTCGGCCAGGACGGTAGGGGATGCAAGGTCAGCCGAGCTGCGCGGAAAACAGGCGGCGAATAATCGGCGCTTGGTCACTCACGTGATTTTGGAGTACGCGGATTCACCAATCGTGTATCGCTACGGGGTCCACAAACATTAAAGCAAAGCTTCTTTTCCATGTCACGCGAGCGCTGTACTGGGGAAGGAGGAGCTTGCTTTTTCTTGGCGACAAAAAGGACGCAATAACCGTCACTTGCTACTGGGACGACTTGCCGATCGGACGTGGTCCGATACGACTCTCGCTGCTGGGTCGACTTGCTGTTCGGACGTGGGCTGATGCAGAGTGTAATGTCTCGCTGAGATAGACACACGCACCCGCATTAATGAGCTATCTGTGAGATCGCTACTCGACGGTGGCATATCATGCCGCAACCTTCAAGCAGCTGCAACAACATAGTAATATACTTCGAAGCCAGGTCGAAATTCCATGGTTTCTAACGAGGCTTTACCGACCCGTAAGTGACTCCTGAGAGTAGCATCTCAGCTTCAATTTTGAAACTTAGTTCAAATTATGTCATTTTCATTTTAATTGGCCCCCTGGAATTTTTATAATATGTTTAACATCTAATTGCTGGCCTGCGATGCCACGATGTTTCATATTCATTCTTGTAATTTTTTAGATATTTAAATCTAGTTAATGTTTGCATTTACCAGGCAAATTGTAAGCTCTGGGTATTTTTTTTTTTATTTTTTTTTATTTTTTTTATTTTTTTTTTTTAACAGTTTAACGTCCCTTTTTAACAACGTGGTCTTTAGAGACGGGAAAGGATGGGGGCAAGGAATGGGAAGGAATTCGGCCATGGCCTTTTGAAGGAAGCATCCCGGCATTCACCTGGAGTGATTTGGGGAAACCATGGAAAACCCAAATCTGGATGCCCGGACGGGGATTCGAACCACCGTCCTCCCGAATGCGAGGCCAGAACGCTATCCGTTACACCACCACGCTCGGTGTCTGGGTATTGTTTGCTTGCTTTGTATTGTCTTGTGTTTAATATTAAATTTAAATATACCCAGCAATGTAAAAGCCATAAGACCCAATAAACTCACTATTTTATTAACATGTAATTTACAGCATTTCGAGATTCTGGCTAACCAGATAAACAAAATTAATATCAATCTCGACAAACCTAAAAATAGTGGTTGCCACCACCCCCCCCCCTTCCTCACAGAATGGACCACTACAGACTGTTGCGTTTGCAAAAAAAAATTGGCAAAAATCAAGGAGGTGGAAACGGGGAGAGGGATTCAGTTTTTGCAAACCAAAAGTTGACATTATTTTTCTCTTTGTTTTTTAGTAAAAGTGTTCTAAGTTTTATCAAAAACGTATAAAACATGTTGGTTTGTATAAAAATTAAGCGGTTTATTGAGGAGAGGGGGTGGTTTTTTTATTTTTTGGTCGGAAAACCTTCTTCGTGAAAAAATACATATAAGCGGCAAATTTCATGGTAATCGGTCAAACTGTGTTGACTGTAGCTTTTTATAAAGAATATTGACAAAAATTAAGGGGGTGGAAGGAGGGAGAGGGGCTGGGCTTTTGCAGACCAAATGTTGACAGGATTTTTCTCTTTATTTTAAACTATACATGTAAAAAATTCTATCAAAAACAGATAACGAATGTAGGTTTGTATAAAATTGAGGCGTGTAAAGGTGGAGTGGGAGTGGTTTTTATTTTTTATTTTGGTCAGAAATCTTCTCCATGAAAAATTACATTTATATGCGAACTTTCATGGTGATCTGTATTTTATAAATAACACTAACAAAAAATATAGAAGGAGGTAGGACGGAGAGGGGTTGGGCTTTGGAAGACCAAATGTTGACAGGATTTTTCTTTTTATTTTAAAGTATATATGTGCAAAGTTCAATCAAAATCAGATAACAAATATAGCTATGTATAAAATGCAGGGCTGTAATGAGGGAGAGGGGTTATTCTTAAATTTTTTTGGTCAGTAACCTTCTCCATAAAAAAAATACATGTATATGCAAACTTTAATGGAGATCAATTAAACTGACTGACTGACTGTAGCTTTATATAAAGAACAATAACAAAAATTAAGAGGGTGGATATGGTGAGAGGGGTTCAGTTTTTTCAAATCAAAAGTTGACAGTATTTTTCTCTTTATTTTTGAGTATACATGTCTAAAGTTCCATCGAAATCGGATAAAAAATGTCGGTTTGTAAAAGAATTAAGTGGTGTAAAGGGGTTGAAGGGGTGGTTTCTCAACGAAATTCATATGGGACCACTTTGGAGGTATACGCTATCCATTAAATTTTTTAATTTAAATCGGTTCAAAATTAGCCAAGATATCACTGAACATACATCAAAAAAGTACAGACAAATTGAGAACCTCCTCCTTTTTTTGAAGTCGGTTAAGAAATGTTTTTTCTTTTTTTTTTTGTAACTGCTTTACGTCTCTTTTAAACATCGAGGTCTTTAGAGACGGGAAAGGATGGGGGGCAAGGATGGGGGGCAAGGAATGGGAAGGAATTCGGCCATGGCCTTTTGAAGGAAGCATCCCGGCATTTGCCTGGAGTGATTTGGGGAAACCATGGAAAACCCAAATCTGGATGCCCGGACGGGGATTCGAACCGCCATCCTCCCGAATGCGAGGCGAGAACGCTAACCGTTACACCGCCCCACTCGGTGTTAAGAAATTAAACGCATTCGGGAGTTCAATAAATGCACAAACATTCAATTGCATTGGCGTTATTTATTTATCAATATTATCAGCAATTGAAGAAAATGATCCACCACGTCCTGATCGTACTTTCACAGTTAGTGCTTGCAATGAGAATATGGTTTTAGCATGTTTGATTGTAACGTAAATGACCCGCCGCCTACAAAAACGTGCCGGGAAACATTATCTGCATTTGGCAGATTAAATGGTGGAGGAGACATATTACAACTTGCGAATAATATTCCAATAATACGTCTGCGGAAAATTCCACTGTCACCTTCTTTCTCGTATGACCCGAAATCAATAAAAATTAATTTGTTATTCGTGTCGGCTAGATCCAGAATTTCTTATAATATTTTAACAAATGCCAGTTAATGAATGTCTCGAAACAACCCTCTTTTTCTCTTATTTGTAAAATAGAATGTATTTCAGAATTTACCTCACATTATTGCAGTTGGATTTCTTCATCTTTAACTTCCTCTAACGGTAAAGAAAATAACAAATCGTGTTCACTCACGATCTTTCTGGGTGACTGACTTATTATAGGAAGCGCCTAGTACTACATAGGAAGTCCACATGTAACCACCACATCCGAGAACAAGAGCCGATATACAGTGCTAACCAGTGTAAACAACTTGTAAATTTGTAGTTCATGGAGGGTGAATCGTCTCTCGTTGGCTATCCCGAACAGTACCATTACATTATTGAAAGATTGTTAAAGACGAAGATTTGAACAGACTCTGCTTTCTGCGGAAAGATTTAAACAACACAGTAATGCACTGAGTTTTACATGATATTCAGTCACGATTAAAAAATGTTTCTTCCTCATATCCCGTTTTCCTTTAAGTCCTGTTTAATATAAATTTCCCAGACTAATAAAAAAAATTATTCGACCTACTTTTTCTGTCATTCATGCAGATTTCAAAAAATATATAAATTGTGATTCTTACATCCTACCATATATCCGCAAATAAAATAATTTTTTCCTCATTTCATTTTCCATCCTTCAGGTTTTAAAGGTAAAATCAATAATTCCGTGTAATGAAACTGAGATACAACAAGTATTTAAATAATGGAAAAAGATGCAGAAATCGGTTTGAGTTTCAAGTTTTAGAACCGAGTTTGTAAACCCTTTAAGGATGTTAGAATACAGTAAAAAGGTAGTGAGATAAAAATTTTGGTTTCTCAACAATCATTAAAATTTTCGACACCCTATACAATATTTTCCTTACTTGAATTGTAACTTAATCCAATATTTACCACGCAAATGAACGAATCAGAATTTCCCAAAATATTTTAGATATTTACTCCTAATCCCTTCTTAACAGTGCAGTGAACCCAACTATTAATCCAAAGCTCCCTTTGCAACCCAGTGACAATGCTTTCCTAACATAGGTTGAAACAACTACTAAACAACATCCAGCTAAAGTAATTGTACTGTGGAACAGACCTTTTACCTCCGGTTGGTGAAGCGAATGCAGTTGTTGACCCAGCGTCAATCTGGCCACCAGCACCACCTGTCGAACAGACAAAGAAAATTCGTAATGTGTCGATGACATGACTTTCTAAAACTATACGGTGCTCAAACGAGTTTCATGTAAAAGATTTGAAAGAATGGATCTTTCATCAATATAAAAGTTATAGAAAGTGTTCTTGTGCTTTCCACCGATTCGCAGTTTCTTGCAGACGGCGAAGTTTTCATATCGTATCTGAGTGCTAGTAATGTCGTGTATAACAATTGACAAACTTCACGATGGTTAACATACACAGTTTTAAATTTATCGGCCAAATCTGCAATAACTCGCCATTACTATTTTACGCATATTCCTTCGTTTAATATCACTAGTTTTTTGTGTTTTTATATCTCGTGGAGGTCATTAAATCCGGAATGGGTTGGGGGCAAGGAGAAGAATAGAATTTAGCGATGGCATATTCTTGAAAGGGCCATCTCGACTTCACTTCTAACATCTAGAGGCAAGGAGATATCAGAACCATGGAAGTGTTCTCGCATACTTCACACTACACGGCAAGCTGTGCCAAAAGTGAAGGTCGAATTAAGGTCTTTTGAAAATCCCCGCCAAGACAGAGACGAACCAGGGACCTATCCGTCTCCAGCAGACACTAGACGTCAGACAACTGAAACACTTTTAATGTACATGTGTTTTCAACAGCACACTGTGACTGTATGAATACTAATAACATAAAGCTGCAATGTATATTTATATTTTATAAAAAATAAAATCCATTATCGGCGTTCTTAGATCAAAATGTAAATCTGATATGGGAAATGGAATTTAATTTAAGAAAATGTCTTCAAATGCTATTGAACAGTACTTGCAAAATGTATGTAAATTAGAACACATAATAGCGCAGCAATTAAATAAATGGTATAAAACAAAAATTCAGTTAAAAGTCAGCATAATTATAACAATTTAACCATCACTGGACCATGCATCTGATAAACATATACAAAATTTCATTCGATTATCATTCACCTGGTTTTTGAGTCCGAGTGCGAAATGATGTGATGGGGGACGGGGTGAGAATGTTCAAATCAATGATATTTAGACACATTTTCATACAGTACTAAACGAGACTTTCATTAAGTAAAGAAGAACTCATTCGTGGTACAAATCCTTCCACTTTCCATCACTTGATGAAACTATTGTTGTCTCCGCATTAATTTAATATGTACGAAACATTTGTTACTGTTTATGTACGACACCCATGTGAACCATAATGCCACGTGCAAATTCCTTGACGTAAACGGAATCCCACAAAAACAATTCTTGTAAAAATAGGCCAAGTCTCGTGTTCGTGCAGTGACAAAAAGGTATGAGATCTTCCTCTGAGCCAAGTCTACACTTTTAGTGTATATTCACTTCACTTTATGAAACAGAATGGTTTCTCTCGGTATCATAGATCGTTTATTTAGGATAAAAAATCTGATGACTTGGCCATTATGCATGTCATAATTTGAACTTAAATTGAGGGCATAATATATATACTTGTCAAATTCGAAAAAGAGCGATGGAAACCTTGGCTTTACGTATTTATAAGTTTGTGTACGTTAACTAAAACATGGCATGCATAATGGCCAAGTTATCAGATTTTTTATCCTAAATAAACGATCTATGATACCGAGAGAAACCATTCTGTTTCATAAAGTGAAGTGAATATACACTGAAAAGTGTAGACTTGGCTCAGAGGAAGATCTCATAACTTTTTGTCACTGCACGAACACGAGACTTGGCCTATTTTTACAAGAATTGTTTTTGTGGGATCTCATTTCTTTTTGTAAGTTTATCGCTTATCCTGAATCGCTGCTCAAATATAATGATTCCACTTGAATCGGTTAATAGGAGCATTTCAGATTTTAAGACATAAATATACGTTTACCAACAATGCCCCAATATCTGAAAACAATTGATGTGACCAGTAGCCGAGCAATGACGATTGCCGCTGGATTAACTACCACCATAAATAAATTACTAGTAACTTCCAAACTAAGCATAAGAGCAAAGTAAAATTAAAGATGTCACTTAAAATTGCTTATCTCTTTGCATTAAAAAATTACTTGTTTCTGGGATGGCTGGAGGTACAGTGAGATTTTGATATCGGGGTGTCGTCGTCAAAATAAAATTTTGAATTTCAATAACTTCCAGAATAAGAAAGGTAAATAAGTAACATTTAACACATTAGTTGAACTTAGTAAGCTCACTCTACAATTGAAATCTGAAGTGTATAAAGTTATTAGGGTAGGAAGCGATTTCACGTTAGGGGTAGGTAAGAGGTAGATATATGAAAATTTACGAGTTTGTTGGTATGTGAGCAAAATTTTATCTGTGTAGCAAATTTCAGCTTTCCACGGCTACGAGAAGTGCCTTAGAATTTCGATGATCATCAGTCAGTCAGTGAGTTAGTGAGTGACAAAATCGCTGTAGTTTGCATCCTAACAACAACCGAACTAAGAGTACCTTTGCTAAGATTGCTGATATCTATGCATAACAGAAATTTGAGACATGTAGCATAAATACGACAGAAGAAATTGAGGTTCAAAAGTGGCCCGAATCGATTCGAGAAAAGGGTAAGCAGTGCCACCGTTGACTCGACTAGTCGGGTGCACTGCCGAGCACTCAAATTATAAATGCGGAAGTAGGTCTCTGTCTTTTTGTTACGTTTTGAAGACTTAGTAGCTATACCAAAAATGATGGAATTTGACAAGGAAATACTATGTATCTGTAGGAAGGACACCGGAAATATTTTTTTCGGTATGAATAACAGTTGTATCCACGAAATTTTTAGAATGGTGACGTGTGTTAGTTTGTAATGATACATCGGTTGCTCAAGCTGTGCTTCTCGCGCGATTTGTTAGTGTATGATTTGTTATTAAATTTCGTTTAGAGACAAATCGTATTATTTAATATAGAGTTCGATTTGCTCAGCACTGTACTATTATTTTGTGTCTGCTTGAAAGTTTCTGGCACCAGTTTATTTTGTCTTCTTTTTTGATATGCCTTGCGGGTGTAAACCTAGCCTAAAGTGTAGCTCTAGGAGAGCACGAGCAGCTAAAGTTATTAGAACCCAAGAATTGGATGCTCATGCTAAAGAAAGAAGAAAAGACCAAGCTGAATTAAAGCTGCCATTAGTTAAACACACTCCCCCCCCCCCCCCCCCACACACACACACACACACACATCCCCGAACCCCCGCACCTTCTTTTGTTTTTCTGTTTTTAAATATGTTGGAAATTAATTCTCTTCATGAGGCAGGTTGGACGGTTTGAGCATACTGATTCATTCAGAACAAAGCAATTAACCTAAAAATATTTACCGTAACGTTTCACGTTTGGGTTTCCATTGAATAAATATAAGGAAAATCAGCAATATCATTACCAACAATGCCCCAATTTCGGCAAGCAATTAATGTGCGTCGTAGCCTATCAATGAGCATTGTAGCTGGTTTAACTACCACCTCAAATAAATAACAAGTAACTTCCAAACTAACCATAGAAACAAAGTGAAATTTAAAGCTTTTGTTAAACTTGTTTGCCTCTATATTGTATAGAAATGTCAGGTTTATAGCTTAATCCGGAGCAAAGTAATTAAGCCTCAAATATGTGCCAGAATTTTTCATGTTTGGGATTATAATAAAACTAGCTGATACCCGCGACTTCGTACGCGTGGATTAAGGATTTCTTTGCCAGAATTTAATATAGAAAGTTTTTGGTAACGAAGGATTGGTCCCAAACAACACCGAGTCGGCATAAAATGACAGGAAAGCCATCACTTTATCATTCTACCGTCGAACCTATCTCTTGAAGAGAATCAATTCTCAACATATTTAAAATAAAAAATAAAAAAAAAAAACGAAGGTGTTCGGATGAGGGGGGGGGGGGCAGTGTTAACTAAGGGCAGCTTTATTTCAGATTGGTCTTTCTTCCTTCTTCTGCATGAGCATCCGATTCTTGGGTTCTAATAACTTTAGCTGCTCGTGCTCTGCTAGAGCTACAACTTAGGCCAGTTTACGCCCGCAAGGCATGTCAAAAAACAACACAAAATAAACTGGTGTCAGAAACATTTAAGCAGACGCAAAGTAATAGGACAGAGAAAATCTACATCAAAACTAAATAATACGTTTTTTTCTCTAAACGAAATTTATTAACAAATTATTCACTAAGATAATGCGCGAAAATTACAGCTTGAGCAACCGACCTAACATTACAGACTAACACACACACATCCGTCACTCCGTCACCATTCCATAAGTTCTCAAAATTTCGTGACTACAACTGTTAATCATATCGAAAAAAAATGTTCTGCACCCTCCCTACAGAGTTTCTTGTCAAATTCCGTCAATACCGGTATAGGCATTTAGTCGTCATAACGTAACAAAAAGATAGAGACTTACTTCCGCATTTATAGCATTATTACTGCAGATCACACACACACTGACTGCGAATCACCCCTGAGTGGTCAATATAACGTAAAAAAGTGTACACCTTCAGCATTGCACGACTACTTACGATTTTCCTCGCATTGCACCCCTAAATTTGTGATATCTACAGTTTAACATTCAATCCGAATAACCGACGGTCCAGGCGTGACTCTTACGATCAACAACAATATTAAAAATCTTTGCCTCCATTGAGATTTGATCCGGCGGTACAAACATTAGTAAGCAAGCGCGTTAACCAAGGGGCCAACAGCCCACAATAGTATATGGAACTACAGAGTATTCCACATCCTAAACGTCGGTCTAAGTTCATTTCGGTAATTTTTCAAATTTACGTGACAATATGACGAGCAATTGTTCAACCAAATATAGACCTCCCTACAGAGTTTCTTGTCAAATTCCGTCAATACCGGTATAGGCATTTAGTCGTCAAAACGTAACAAAAAGACAGAGACTTACTTCCGTATTTATAGTATTATTACTGCGGTTCACACACACACACACACAGACTGCGAACAACCCCTGAGGGATCATTGTAACGTAAAAAAGTGTACACCTACAGCATTGCAAGACTACCTATGATTTGCCTCGCATTGAACCCCTAACTTTGTAATATCTACAGTTTAACATTCAATCCGAATAACCGACGGCCCAGGCGTGACTCTTACGATCAAAAACAATTTTTAAAAATTTTGAACTCCACGGAGATTTGAACCGGAGAACACGACTAAAACATTGGGAAGCCAGCGCTTACGCCACTGAGCTACATGACGGCTACACGGAAAAGGAATAGAGAGACCTCCATATCCAACGCGTCTGTCTATCGCCGTGCAGTAGTATTTCGAAATTATGAGAAAACGTGTATTATTTATACAGATAATTTTTCAACCAAATGTAGACAGTATTTTATCCTTGTTTCAAAGGATAAGTGTGCAAAGTTTCATCGAGATCAGATGAAAACTGTGGATTTGTATGAAGAACTAACAAACTTACAAACAAACAAACATACATTCATCTTTATATATATAGATTACACAGCGAGGAACGCCAATTCATTGTATATCATTAAACAAAAATTTTCTCTTTTCCCGTTGTCTGACTCTAGGAGCAAGAGCATAATTTATTGGCGAATCTGGAGGATTCGTGGCGGTATCTGAAGTTTGAAAGCTGACGCTGCAATTAAACTTCAATCCGCTCTCCTTAATAATTTTACGTCGTAATGAGAACCTGACAACGACTCCCAATTAGATCGCATACAAGCCACCAGAAATTCGTTCACAAGTCACAGGTTTTTGTCACTGTTTGCCGTTTTTTACAGTTCATTAATTCTCCATATTTCATTGCTTACTTCGAGCACTTTCAATAGGTAGTGTTGATTACCAGTTAGCTTCATTCAAATCCCAGTCCGTCAAACTAACATCAGGGGGGTTTTATTGCTATTGGTTTCAGCAAATTTCAGATTTGTGATTTGCTTCTTATTTGAAGTTGTTCCTGAGTTTATTTTTAAATGAAGTTTTGTTGTGACGTAGTCTTCACGACTTTGCAGCCAGATAGGCATACACAGACGCCTTCATCCACAAACGAATTTTCTTCCCAGTTTAGTATCCAGAAAGTTCACCAAGTGACCTCCTAAATTACCTTCTTGTTTGTATGTGACTTCAGATGCCGTGGGCGGTATTCAGCTTTCTCGAGCTGAAGAGGCTTGGCCAGTATTATGCTTTCATCTGAGGAACCATCTTAATGCCACATCTCCATACGTCGGGTTTTATTATATTATAACGTATATCATTATACATGTGTAATATATGAGCGCCCACCCATCCTGAAAAACATTAACTCATTGAAACGAATGTATAAGAGTTGTCAAGTTTTATTTTTGTAAACACAAATCACTGAAACTGTGAGAAAACGCCAATACGAAGAATAGCAGAGTGGTTTACCTCCATATCGGCGCATTCTCACTGTGATTTATTCACACGGAATGTTCTTTGTATAACATGTTACTTTCTCCATCGACTGTACTTCAGTTTGGCTGTATGGAGCAGATCCAACACCTACCAATAAAAGAAGTTGAATGGTACGTGATTATGTTTATAATGTGGATCGGGCGTATATGAGGTCTTTGATTACCAAGTATAATTACATGGCACATGATGTAGTTGGAGGTGTGTGGGCGTTAAAATTATATTGACCAAGTATTTATTTGTTTACATTACCATCCAAATCAGTATGAACGACGATTAAAAAGTATGGAACAAAATTAAATTCCATAAAATTATTCGATTTAATAATTCATAATCGCAAATCTTATGATTATTATACCAAAAAACGAAACAAACATATAAGTAAAAACACTTCATAACAATGTGCAGCCTATCCAATATTACAATTCTCGTAATAGTTCTGAAATTCATCACATTTATATATTGCATTGTGTGTTGTAAGGAAAATGATTTTTGATTTCATGTGTAATTTTAGCTTCATATTCCAAGCTTTAGTTAGGCATGCAGGGGTTCAATTCCGACAGTAATTAATACAAGAAATTAATTAGATGCAAAATACTCATAACACAACGCAGACATGTTAGGAGCAACATGAAAGAAATCAGGATGATTTACGTGACTCACGTTTTGAAGATAGGATAAAGTTTGACAGTAGCACTGCTTTGTGTTTTCCGCTGATAAAAATGACTACAACAGTATAAATTCTAAAGAAAGATGAAACATTCTTGTAGGTGTGTGTGTGAGTGGGGTCTGGCCATCAAGATTTCGGTTTTCCATGGTTTTCCGAAATCACTCCAGGCAAAAGGCAGTGGCAGAATTCCTCCCGGATCCTTGCTCACCATCCTTTCCTGACTCTAATGACGTCCACGAGGCCTAAGGACCGAAGAGGGAGGAAAAAATAAAAATAGAGTTCCACTTTCGGACAAAGATGATTTTTAATTATTTCCCATATTCTCCATTTCTCTTTGTAGCACTTTTGATATAGGCTATCCTTAATGATGAAATACTTTAATATCATGGAAACGCACAAACTACTCAATTGTTTTATCAAAAATGATATGTTCAATCGTATACGGTCACATGAATTATGGTTCCTTTAAATTCAAGTACTAAAAATCGTTTCAATTACTTTTGTTTGGTTTGTGAATAATTTAAGCGCTCTATAATTATTGAAATATTATAAGGTACTTCAGTAAATAAGAGAACTGTGAATTTGTTATTTATTAGAATCGGATTTTTCTCTTATATTGGATCAACTTATGTTTTGGCGAATGTAGCCCAGTAAGCTTCTGGGGAAAATACGAGTATATGAAAGAAACAAGTGTCAAATATCGGACACCAACTGTATCATTGCTCCTCGTCTGAATTATTGAAGCAACTCAACTGAAAGAATATCTCAGCTGAGTGAATACCTGGAGACTCGCCGTAAACTCAGTGAATACAAACTTTAATCTCAACGAGGACCTCTGACATTCTAAAGAAACAAAATAGAAATCTTCGTTAGTGTTAAACCTTTTGCGTTCAATATTTACGAAGCATAGAATTAACAATTTGAAGTACAGATAGAGTAATGGTGACAGATGCTGTTGTGAAGAAATCAAAATTGACGACCGTTTGCTCACCATTGCCAACAAGGAAGTATCTTCCACCCAACAATACAATATTAGCTACAAAAAAATCCAGTTAATGCTTCTAAATTTTGGAAGAATATAAGTAATATTTTCTTGCACATGATAGTAAGTATATAAGTGACAAGAAGATTCATCTCAAATTTTGAAGAAAATTTTGAAAATTTCAATGATCAGTTGTTTGTAGGCTAGGTCGTTAACGACAATTTGGAATAGTGTGGTGCAGAACTTATGGCTGACTCATATCTTAAGCTTATATAAAAATGTGGTCGGACGATATATCCATGAGTTCAAAAAAATTAAATATCTCGTTCCGAGAAGCTTGCGTTATGATCATAATCTTTTGAATGGAGCTATTTTGCTAGTGCTTTGCCTCATCACCACCGAGGTCTTTAGAGGCGAAAAACGACGGGAGGCAAGGAACGGGAAGGAATTCGGCCATGGCCTTTAGAAGGAAGCATCCAGACATTCACCTGGAGTGATATGGGTAAACCATGGATGCCCGGAAGGGGATTCGAACCCGCGTCCTCCCGAATGCGAGGCCAGAACAAACTGGTTACAAACATTTTCAATAGATCACACCTTGCTATCCTACATGATGATGTTTTTCGTTTCATAGTTAAGTAACTGTCTTCTTGTTTATATTTAGTGTCCTAGCAGTTACAATATTTTAATCAACGATGATTAAGGAAAGGTGTTGTTCGAGTTTTTCATGTTGTACACACAGTGTGAAATTCGATCTTATAGAGGAACGGGCTTGGCTGAAATATTCGTCCCTCTATTTAAACATCTAAACAGCACCAACGACTGTTATCATAAAATAAAATAAAATACTATCAGATGATACATAGTTATAAAAAGAAAATACGTACTTTTCACTTTGTAAGGAGACCATCAGAAACTGTTTTTACTGTTGAAGAGCATCCACACCTCCCCCCTCCTCTTTACATAAACACAAAATATGCTCGTAGTGCAGTTGTTTATTGTCAGAAGTGCTGTGATTATTTTTTCCGACAGGTAAACAGTTCAAAAATTCAGACTGCACTGGTCTTCTCGAAATTATAAGAAATGAATTCACAAGAAGATGCGATTAAAATACATTCGAAATCATGCAACAGCTATCTGACCTCGTATTACATCCTACGATACAACAGGCTTGTTTTTGGTATGAAAGAGATTCTAAACAGAAATTGTTACAGGTAAGTTAATGATATTTGTTTTTTTGATGTTATTCATGAAAGACGATGTTCATGGAGCAATGTGGTATTTGTCCAATGAACCTGATGCCTGCTCCAAATTTGTTTTAAATACCAGTAGGAAATATGGTCAAGCGAGTATTCCGCAAATTACATGAATTCCATCTCATTTGTAAAGATATGAAATTGTAAAAAAATGTCTAATATAATAAATTTTAAGTATTACTTCACGCAACAATATGGAAATGTTGATTAAAGAAAAGGAGGTATTAAAAAACTTGCTATGGAAACGTAAAGGGAATTTTATGTTTATTGTAAAAGTGACTACACAATTATTTCTAAAACACTGAGCCATCTGAAACCCAAAATTGCTTTTTTTCCCATTGTGGCTTTACGCCTTATCGACATTGAGGTAATTAGAGGCCGGAAGGAACTGGAAGGAATTCGACGAACGCCTGTAATGATTTCGGGAAACCTTCGATAGTCGAAACGGTTTTCAAACCTGCGGTCTTTCAACCACCACGCTCGATCCCGGCCGGAAGATGCGAGTACAAATATCTATTCACCATCCAGATTTTTGTTTTCTTGGTTTCCAGAAATCAGTCCAGGCGATTGCCGTGATGGTTCTTTCAAAAACGGCCGCGGCCGAATTCCTACACACTCCTTGTCCTCACTCCTCCCTCGCCTCTAATATTCCTGAAGCAAAAATAAAAGAGGATTACTGATTGTTAACAAGATGGCGATTATTCTAACACAGTGTAACTAATAATTAACATGCACGGTGATTTTCTTAGAATGTAGGATCCATTTGATGGAATCACATAGCGGGTACCCTTCGAAATATGTTTGAGAGATTAAAATCATGGTTTACCAAGCCTGTTACAAAGCAACACAAAACAGCATGCCAGTTGATAGTGCTGTGACAAAGATTAAAAAAAAATAGCAAGCATTGGGGACTGCCGACAGAAGTGAAAACTTAGAACTATCAATATCATACGCACCACTCGACATACTTATAGGTACAGATATACTGTTAACATTAACATGTCGGTGACGCGGAATCATAAGATTTTACCCATCCGAAAATCGCCCAACTCGCCTAAAGAAGTTTTCACTTCAGAAAAGTTTCTCCAATTGTGGATTCAATCCCGTAACTTATGCCAATGGCTGCGGACATATAAGATCTAATTCGAGCTATTAATGTCAGATATACTACCCAAAAAAAATACGAAGATATGATATTGTATAACCTTCCACGAGGACTGATGACGCGTGGCAATGAGGTATATATACCTTACAGTCAGGTGTATACAATGTATTTGTGTATATATGTGTATATGTGGACACAGGCCGCTGCGCGCGCGCCAGTTGGTGTATATACTATATACAAGTATAATTTATACATTCACTGCTTTCACTGCTGTCCAAGCACAACACGTCATACTGATCGTATATTGCTGTTACAGCATGTCGGCTTTACCCATTGAAAAAGCGTCCAAAGCACATAAGATTTTACCAATCCAATAATCACCAACGCACCTAAAGAATTTTTCTCTTCAAAGATTGCCACGCTTTTGAAAGCAGCAATTACAAACATTTCTTCATATGACGAATATGCAATGCTCTCCGGCTTCCTGTCGCAACATCTAACGGCCCTTGAATTCGACCATCCAGATTTATGTTTTCCATGGTTTCCCGAATTCAATCAAGCCAAATGCCGGGATAATTCCTTCCAAAAAGCGATTTATTTTTCGCAATCTTCTCCCATTTTCAAAGATCTCGGCTTCAACGAGATGTAGGGCCCGAACCCAAAAAAAGATACAGAATAAATGTTTCGCGAAACAGTGTTTGACAACAAAGCGTGCGAATTCAATCGATACTTCACCAAAGATCCGTTAAGGATACGCTTTTATTTATTTTTTATTATTTTTTTTGCTTATATCTTTACGCCACCTCGATGTTAAGGTCATTAGAGGCGGGAAAGGACTAGGGTCAGGAAGTGGAAGGAATTCGGCCATAGCCTTTTTAAGGAACCGTCCCGGAATTCGACTGAAGTGATTTGGGAAAACCACTGAAATTCGAAATCTGTGTGACCGCATGTTAGGAGTACATTCAGAACGTTAAAATTTTTTTTGTAGATCCTTAACTAACATACACCCTTTTAATCATAAGTTCTCATTTCATTGTTCGAGAAATAAACAAACCTTTGACAAAACAGAGAAAAACAAATATTCTCGTTTTGAGAGAACTTTTTTGGTGACTTACGTTAGCCTTTACTATTTGATATTATACACTACAAACTTTTATGCTTTACTACTAGAAGATAAACGAAAGGTGGGAAAGTGACAGTTCCAAATTTGATATTTACTACTATTATTATTTTTTCTTTAATAATTTTACTATTTGAAATATGTAACGATTTTAGTCGCACGTACAGGAACTAATGCTACAAGAAAATGAAAAGTTACAGTTTACTCGAAATAACACTTTCAAGATTATCACTATGGAAAACAAAGCTAACGTATCAAAGCTTGGCTTTTAATCACTTGTTTAGAAATGAGGAAATGTTTTCACATCTCATAATTTAATTTCAATGGCTTTAAAACTGTTCAGAGACGTTGTCGCCAATGATTTAGTTTGTTCCTAAGTTCAGTTTCTCTGCTTATAATAATTCGTTTATAGCCCAGTGACTACTTCAGTGTACAGTAATTCTCTCTCAGTAAAGATGATATTTGAACGAGTTGATTCAGTATCAAACCATACGGTTTATCGTATTTTTTCACCCAAAATAATTCGTTGTAGGAGAGGTTAACGTTTTAGCTATATAGTTATCCAGAGTTTTATAATTATTTATGATTTCATCACTCGTGTTATTGCTACGAACATCACGAACACAACATTTGGGGCAGTAGTTGACAGTTACGAATACTCACCAGCAACGAGCACCAGCTGACGTCCATGTCTGCGGCAGGCTGTGGCTCCCAGGCCCTCTTTATAACAGGTTGGAGGGGTATTCAATGTCAAGGACGCCTAGCTTGTCACACAGGAGAAAGGGATGGTATTACCTGCGGCTAACCTTCAAGGGCAACTCTCATAAATTTCACTTTTTCTGGTCACCAACACAGACACCTATAAACCGCTGCCGATTGATTTTGTTGCTCTATTTTAATTCTCATCATGGGATTCAGCTCTGGTTATGCGTAAGCAGATGCTTCACGTAAACGCAACAGGTATCAATGTGCTTCTTTCATGACACTCTTCAAACCACCGTGTATTCCTTTATCTTTATTTTACTCTAACCGTTGCGTTTCTTCTTCGAAAAACAACAGTAGAAATATTAAAAGCACGCATTCTTTTAATTGCTTCAGTTTTCAGAAGTGCGATATAAACCAAGAATAGTAAGATCTGATTCGAGAGAGATGTATAATGAAGACTCGAAATAGTAATATTTAGATACCTTCCCATTACCACTGAACGAAGGTAAAAAACAATTGCTCCCAATTATATTCCAGGCGGCCATGTAATGTTTTAATTACATGGGACTAATATTCTGGAGAAAAAGCGTAATTAATCCTTCGGCTACATGTATAACCATACGCTAAATAAAGGTATTACAAAAATAAGAAAAGAGAAAACTTGTTGAAGTGGTTTAGGAAAATCTAACAACAGGGAGACAATTCACTACCGACAAACAAGTATGCGAGCTGCGCTTCAGTGTACGTATATTGGGTTCTTGCGACACGGATTTTAGACTTTCCAGAAGCTTAGTCTTCTTATGAATACTGATTTGGAACCACCATACATATTAAAGGTAAAAATTGTCTACAAACAATGTCACACGCATCTATAGGTTACCAAAATAGTGCTATAGCCCTGTGCTGCAAACTCTTTTTTTTTTTAACTGCTTAACGTCTCTTAACAGCGAGGTCTTTAGAGACGGGAAAGGATGGGGGGGGGGGGCAAGGAATGGGAAGGAATTCGGCCATGGCCTTTTGAAGGAAGCATCCCGGCATGCAAACGCTAAATAATTTTTTAATTATGATAACATTTGATGACCTTGCATGGTTGATCAAGGAAGCAACTAGAATGATAAGAAGGTAACAAAAGTTAATACATGATAATGTGAATTTCCCCATGCTCGTCACAAATCTAAAAACAGGAGTTTATGGAAATAACGTTTCAAAACTAGCTTGTCACATGAAATTGGGAGAGCGTGTACGTGTTAGAAGATACTCACAAATGTTGATAGTCATATAAGTTATGATCTGAGAATGTGGATTTTCTCATTTTAGTCAAAATCATACAAATGAGCATCTAAGTATATTATCTCAAAACGTCATGTTAGCTTATACATTACCTCTTGTTAGAAGATATTTTTCACTCTCTCATTTTGTTACAATCATACTAATGCAATCTTTGATAGGATATCTGGCAAAGTTTTCAAGTCCCCTTCACTCTTTCCTACCTTTCCAAGCAGAGTGAGTCGGCCACTCCTTTTTCCATGGTTTCCCGAAGTCACTCCAGGCGAATGCCGGGATAATTCCTTCAAAAGCCCTTCACCGAATTCCTTCCCGTTCCTTGCTCCCAATCCTTTCCCACCTCTAATGACCTCGACGTCTACGAGGTGTAAAGCCATAAGCAAAAAAAAAATCAATATCTAGTACTCTGCTTGTTTTCTGTGCTGGTAAACTCCGTAAAGACAGTTTTCATTGTCCAGATACAAAATACGAATTACAATAATTAATTACTGATGAAGGTCTGGGGTTGAAAAAATTAGAGACTTTTATTTCATTATAATTCTATTTTTGCTGTATGTTTCAAATATGTAGCTACAACCCCTGGATTGATCTAAAATGACCAACATTGTTTAAAATGTGACTGCAGCAATATGTCAACAAAACCACACTACACTGGAGTGCTTCTGTAAGTTTTTCATATTTTCTCAATCGGTTTAAAGTAATCCTCTAAATATTCAAACTATAAACTGACCTTCTTATCGTCACAGTCACATTAAGACATTTACATGATTTACATTATTTACTCTGATTTCTAACTTCTTCCATTCTATCCTTCTTCAGTTATTCCTTCTACTAATGTCAATTTCATATTTTTCCTTCAGTGTATAATGTTACATTATTCTGAATTATCGATGCCTCATACGCCTTCCTGAGAGGAAAGTTGCGTTGTCTCTGTTTGAAAAACATGTAACTATGTGCTGTGTATGATGAAAGTATTTTTGTTTGTGAAATGTGTATTTAATGAGTCAAAAATTGGGTATCGTCGCAGCATTAGCCTAGATGATTTTGTACGCGGGGCCTTGTTTGGAACTTCGTCTCATTGCACCTCTCATAGCCACTTTTTTGGCACATTATCCCCCGCAGATCCTCATCCTTGATGCCGGATTGTTTAAAATTAGATGGATATAACAAAATACAACTAAAAATTGTAATATTTAAAACTGCTGATAAGGTTTCCAAAATGTTGTGCTGCGAAGTTTAACAATGTGGAAGTGATTTGGATAATGCATAGGGAGCTACATAGATAATCTATTGGTTATTTATGTAAATTGTCTGCATAGCATCAAGCAGTCAGAACATTCAGGACAAAAAGAACATATACTTAATCTGAGGTAGCAGAAGGAGGAAAAAATAAACTGTAAGTAATCCATGTCACTCAGAGTCATTAAGTCAAATGTCTGACAAAACTAAAGTGAATAGTGTGTTTTCCTTTCACTATAGCAGTGTTTTTCAACCTTTTTGAACACGCGACCCCTTTACAAGTATAAAAAATTTGGCGACCCCCCACGTCAGTAGAAAATTTTTAGCGGCGCCCCAGGTCCGTAAGAAAACTATGGCAGTTGTTAAAAAAACGACGTATTTAATTTTCTTTCTATTGAGACTATACGCACAGTTCGAGAAATCAAATGCTGTGCATGATACTCGCGGGCACTCTGAGAAGGTGGGTCTGCGGTCACATAGGACAGTTATCCAAATACGCCAGCGAGCACGAACTAGCTTTGCTAAGCCTGGCACACACACTCATGCTAAAAAGCATCGATTTGTTCACAGTAGATTATACATTATCGTTATCCTAAATTCCAGTATCGATATTTAAAGTTTCGCTGTAAAAAAAAGCGTACATTAAAGTAATTAATCTGTTCTGCCTGTAAATGTAATTGTCTTTAATTGTTATCTGATACAATAAAATAAAAACTTCCTAGCTTTAAAAAAAAATCGTAATTAACTAATTAGTTCTGATATATACTAGCACTAAATAGTAGTTTATTCTGAAATTTATTAGCATAAGTTTTATTCATTGGTTCTTAAGTACTTTTGTTACCTAGTTGTTACTTAGTGACTTGAGGTGTTTTTCCGGAATTCCGGACCCCCCCCCCCTTTTCTGGTGAAAATTCGACCCCACCTATTTCAACTCACGTAATTAATGGACGCCCCATCATATAGCTTCAAGCTAATTATATATAAAAAATTAACAGTCAGTTAAGAGATCTACAGACATAAGTTAATTTTTGGTGAACTGAGCACTTGTTTTGGGGTGAGAACTGTGCGCTAAACTTGAAATAACTTCGTCATCAGCTAAGTTTTGCCATCTAAATTAGTTTAAAGCTTTCGATTATAAAGTAAATAGTTAGGATTATTGTTAGTGTGGAGAAATAAAAACATTTTTCACTCGGTAATGGAGCTTCAAATAGCAACTTCTTAGCAAAAACAATTTAAGTATTTTATTAAAGTATTTTCGTGTACCTATTAATTACAATAACTTGTTTGAGGAGTAAAGCGCCTATCCAATTTAATAAATATGTTAAAAGTATAGTATAAACTTTATTAGAATACTTTATTAAATAAATTTAAGGTTTGTTTAGAAGGTGCTGGTAACAGGTCGTAGGAGAAATAGGATTAATAGGATGAAGAATCCAAACACTTCAGAAATTGTGGGAAAAAATAGGTTTGATATATTGCCAGAGACAGGAGGAGAAGAGCCTCATGTAGATGTAGGAGTAGGTAAGATGCAATAGGCCTATAAAAATAAGGATGTGCAAGGCAAGAATAGGAATAAGGGCATGCAAGGCAAGAATAGGAAAAATGGGTTCTGCTGTTAGGTAGTAGCCATGGGAGAATTGTAGGCCATCTTCTGCAGGATCAGTTAGTACAGGTTACCAGGTCACAAGCTTTTTGAACCTAGTGCAACATCATGTCAGGTAATAGGGGATATAGGTTAACTTTTTATGAGTTTCACTAAGGATGATAGAGTAGTGATAGTGGGTGGTGCGAGGAATAGTATCAATAGAAACGCGAATTATAGTATAGACAGTGACCTGCTGATGGTGGTGAAGTGGGCACAACATACAAGGTTGGAGCTCATGTAGGTCCTAAGTCGACACGACCTGCCACAATTAAACTATGCTGTGAGGCGAATAAATATGGAAACGGAAGTGCTACTTGGGAAAGGCATTAGTTCTGTGTTGGGTGTTGTGCCTGTGAACACCATTAGTAGGTGGTGTTTCATTAGGCATGGACTACACCTAAATAGTAGGGGCAGGGGGTACTTTCTGAGTTGTTAGCTAAAGCAGTAAAGGAGCCCATATCCAGTGATGATGGGGTCAGGACTGTGCCTTTTTTAGGTTAGGTGCTGCTGGTGAAGGAGTGGAAATAGATGGTCAAAGTCATACTGACTGCAGAACCACGATGGGAAAAATCACAGATGTTAAAGAAATAGATGTAGTTCCTGAAACAATAACTGGCTGAGTTAAACTTGGGGAAAAGGAAGTAAATTCTCAAAATATAAAGCCAGTAATAAGGGTGTTAATGGTGAACTGTAGAAGTATAATGAACAAAGTAATTTCATTTGAAATCTTAATAGAGATACACGAACCACAAGTAATAATTGGGGTAGAGAGTTGGTTACAAGAAGAAGTACAATACTGTGAGATTTTTCCTGATGGTTCCAGTGTGTACAGCAGACATAGAGGGGAAACTGGTGGCGGAGTTTTCATACTAGTTAACAAAAACTACCACAGTTAATTGGTGTTCATAGATCATGACCATGAGTTACTTAGGGAAGATTTCTGGGGTAATAAAAAAAAGAAAAAATCAGGATGTTGGCTGCTTACCGCAGTGGAAGAGTAACAGATGAGGATATTGTGGAGAAATTAAATTCATACTCAGATTTTAGAGGTGAGAATAGAATTGTCATTATTGGTGGGAATTTAAATTTACCAGGTGTAAAGTGGGTAGGAAATAAGATTAATAACACAAGGGAACAGATTTTTGCAAAAACCTTAATAAGGGAAGGAGGTTTAACACAAGTTGTAGAGCAGAACACTAGGCAACAAAATATTTTAAATAAATTCCTAATAAAGCCCGATGATAACCTTGTGAAGTTTCAAGTAACTGAAGGAATAAGTGATCATGAAGCAGTTCTGATTCATGTTAGAAGGTTCAGTGAACCAGCAGCCAAAATTGAAGCGGGAAATAGGTACAATTACAAAAAGGCATACATGTCGAATTTGGATAGATATTTCGGAGAACGTTTCAGCAAATGGAAGGAAGACACAAGTACAGTTGAGTCAAGGAAGGAAGAGATCAAGGAGTTAATAAGAAAGGGGGAAGAAAAATTTATTCCAACGCAGAAAATAAAGAGAAGTTGAGAACCTGTGTACTATAATAGGGAACTGAGGAGGTTAAAAAAGTTGGTAAGACGAGAACATAAAAGAGTTAACGGACAGCAGGGTAGTAAGTAATAATTAAAACAACTAAAAAAGTGTAGAAAACACTCTCGGGATTCTAGCCGCGTCAAATTTGACTTTATTTGACGCGGCTAGAATCCCGAGAGTGTTTTCTACAGTGCTGCCGCCGCGAAAACGTTCACAGTTATTTAACTAAAAAAGTACTTAATAATAGCAAAGAAGGTGGCTAAAGATGGGTTTATGAAGAGTATTGTCAGTGCAGGAGGACCATTGACTGATGCAACTAGAAATATCTATAGTTATGTTAGAAAACGGAGTGGTAGGAAGGGTGTTGAGCAGCTAATAGATAAGGATTTAGAAGAAGTTACTGAGGATATGAAAAAGGCAGAGCTTTTAAGTAACTGGTTTAGTGAGGGCATTAGGGACAATTAATCAGACACGGGAGGGTCTAATTCGGAGAAAGAGCTTCACAATACAATTGGAAATGAAGGGACCAAAAAATCTTAAATTCATCCTGATGAAATCATGAAGAAAATAAGAAAGCTGAAAAAACATAAGAGGCTGGTGTAGATGATATTACTACAGGTATCTTAAAGATAGCTGGATGTGACATTGTACCTTATCTTGAAATATTATTTAAATTGAGTCTTGATACTTGCTGCTTACCAGAGGACTGGAAAAGTGCGATAGTAGTGCCGGTACATAAAAGGAGGGGTGAGAAATAGAGTTGAAAATTATAGGCTAATCAGTTTGACATCAGTCGTAGGTAAATTAATGGATAGATTAATATGCAATCACATGAGAAATATATACGAGGAACGTAAGTTGTTGTCTAGTAGCCAACATGGCTTTAGGCAAGGATAATCATGCGAATCTCAGTTGGTGATATATATGCAAGATATTTCATATGAAATAGACAAGGGAGGCCAAACTGATAGTGTAGCACTAGATCTGTCAAAGGCTTTTGACAGAGTGATCGATAAAATGGTAGTTAATAAGAAAAAAACTATTGGTGTGGATGAAAAAGTATTTTATGGGTAGAAGTGTTTTTTAAAGGTAGAAAACAGAAAGTTAGGGTAGGAAATGCAGTATCAAAAGAAGTGGAACTAAAAATGGGAGTGCCACAGGATAGCGTATTGGGACCATTGCTATTCATTATTCTAATGAATAATTGTGTTGATTGTGTACTATCAGAAATTAGATTGTTTGCAGATGACATAATGCTATATAAGAGCATCAAAACGATAGAGGACTGTAAACAGTTGCAGGGTGATCTGGACAGGATATCTAGTTGGGTTGGTAAACATGTGATGAAGATAAATGCAAAGAAGAGTCAGCTTATTAGATACACAAATAAAAAACTTAAAATGTAAATATCTTGGAATTACATTTGATAACAAGCTTAACTGGGCTGGACACATTGAACAGGAGGTAGGAAAAGGTTTCAAAATTCTGCTCTTGTTGGAGAGAGTGATGAGGGTATGTACGACAGAAATAAAGGAACTGGATTACAAAACTTTGGTCAGACCATTGCTCAAATATGGTAGTGTGGTATGGAAACCACATTTTGAGTATCAAATACAGGTGTTGGAGAGGGTGTAACAAAATGGCTGCTAGATTTACGTCTGGAAATGCAATTAGTAACATATATGATAAAAGAGCTGGAATGGGATTCATTGCAAGACAGGAGGAGGGTGAAGGGAGTCATGGGAGTGTACAAGGCGTATCTTGGCGATGAGGCATGGAAAGATATTGGTGTAGGTATGAAAAGTAGTGCATGGAAGGGAAAAGATGGCCATGACCACAAGCTGGCACTCGATTTCAGGCACAAGGCTGTGGGAAGATTCTCTTTTTTTTTGGTAAGGGTGTCAGGGATTGGAATAAGTTACCAACTGAAATGATAAATAATTTACCACAAACGTTGAAAGAATTTAAAGTTAAAATTTGTAAAGGTCAATTGTAGGTGGGTGCAGGAAAGGGAGAAGATTTGTGTGGGGAAATTGCAACCTGAGCATGCACTCCATTGCAATCAATTTAAATTAAATTTACAACTTGGAACTTTACAAGCATGAGTGTGTGTCCCAGGCTCTACGAGCGAGGACAAAATAGAGACGTTTCTCAAAAGATTTGTGCAGACCTCCACGTCTGCTGTAAGTGTCAGTGGCGGAAGCAAATGAAAACCGAAAAAAAATATACTTTATGATGACAATTATCTGAAATATAGTGGAAAAAAGAGAAATAGGTTCCAATTAGAAAATTATTTTGTTTTTGGCGTCTCATAAATACAACCACGATTCGACAGTTTATTAAAAAATAAACAGGCACAGCCTTCTCGCCGAAAATGTTGTATTTTTACCATTTACCTTACTCGCGACAGCGATCCACTCGTAGCAATGTAGATGAAACGTGAACACTAAATTGCATAAAACTTTTGCACCAATGTTTCTTGAAAACAGGGAGCTTATGCGTTAAATCTTCGTTTTGCGTTTACCTACGTCACTTGATCGAGTCCGGAATCGATCTTCTGATTCTTTTGTTGTTGGGGTGGAAAATAGTTTTGCCCTGTTGCCAGGGATAGACAAGGATGAGCCTTCTATAGCTGTAGGTGTAGGGAAAAAGCAGAAGACTGGTAGGAAAATCTGTGTAGTTAAGTCTGGTAGGCAAGGATTAGGGAAAAAGAAAGTCCTGCTGCAAGGTAGTAGTTACGGAAGAGGTATGGGCCCACTGGTGCAGGAAACATTAGGATCGGATTACCAGGTCACGAGTTTCTTCAAATCTAGTGCTAGTCTTTCTCAGATATATTACATTACTATTGTTACACTGCGATTCACTAAAAGTGTGTGGCGGAGGGTGCATTGCACCTATCCGAAAGTGCAATAGTTTGGAAGAGATATAAGGGATATGGCAGGAGGCACCCATGGACTATTGTGTGGAACCATCCCGGCATTCGCCTGGAGTGATCTGAGAAAACCATGGTAGAAGGTATAGGTTCTTTGTGCAAAGATTTCACAGATCAGGATCATGTAGTGATAGTGGGAGTGGTGGGAAATAGTCTGGGCGGGGATGATAGTTATAATATAATAGATCACCTGGAGAAAATAGTAAAAGCAACGTGCCACACACAGGTCAGTATGACGTCAGTGCTGAGACGCTATGATAGGCCACATATGAACTCTGCAGTGAGGCGAGTGAATCTGGAACTGGAACAGCTTCTTATGTCTGATTTTGCCTCTGGAATGGTCTTGGTACCTGCAGATCCTTTTGATAGGTGGGGTTATACTAGGCATGGCCTTCACCTCAATAGTAGAGGGAAGGAGGTTCGTTCAGATCTGATAGCAGAACGTTTAATTGGGGCCACCACTTCTCATGAAAAGGTTCCTGTGGTTAATGGTGTTAGGGCCGCTCCATTTTTAGATTAGGGTCAAGTATTAGGTAGAGAGTCTTAAGAGAAATTAGTTTAAACAATAATGAGTTTTCAGATACCAAAATTAAAAACTTTGTAGGTATTAATTTATTACATTAGAACAAAGTGGATGAATTGCTTGTTCATGTAATCAATAGAATTGATGTTTTATGCTTGTCTGAACATCATATAATTACAGGAATAGGTATGTCAAATGTAACTGACTTTAATTTAGCTTCCATTACTGTAGAACAAACTTGGAGAAAGGGGGAGTTGTCACTTTTTATAGAAATGTTTATAGTTTTGAAGATGTAAATATTAGCATTTTTTGTCTCGATCAACATTTTGAAGCCTGTGCTACATGGCTAAATTTAAATAATGAAATTTTCGTAATAGTAAATGTATATACAGCACTTTTCTATTTTCCTGAACCAATTTGAATTCTTATTAACATTTTTAAACAGAAAATTAACTAACATAGTCGTGTGTGGTGATTTTAATGTATAGTTAGCCAGTTCATTCAATTTAACTCAGGTAGTTAATTTCCCTAGTACAACAATCAACAATAGTCACTCAACAATTAATAATGTTCTCCTAAATATCTATAAATTCAGCCATACAATCAAGCCATCTATCAATTGACTTTTGGATCATGATGCGTAGTTACTAACTATCAACTCTTCAACAGAAACTAGCCCCAAGAGTAATGTTTTTAACATTCAGCATGTAATAAATGATGAATCAGTTTCTTGTTTTAGAAACTGGGAACATGTTCACAGTGGACAAGGTATGAATGAAAAATACAACATTTTTAGTAGCATTGTAATAAATTAATTTGAAAGTTGCTTCTCCTTGAAAAGGTGTCGTGCTTCTCAAAAGAACAAAAATCATGGATAACTGTGGGCATTAGAACATCATGCATTTGTAAAAGGAAGTTATATATTGCCTCTAGGGGAGCGTCCATAGACCGCGTTAACTCCATTTTGGCCTCTTGTGAACCCCCTCTCCCTTCCTCCCCCCCTTTCCCTCGTAGCCTAGCGTAGCTTCCCATCCAACTCCTCTCCCCCTAGACCGAGCTACGTAGTTTATGGACGCTCCCTAGGAACAGTCACAATGTTAACGTTAAAACACATTACAAGCAGTACTGCAAAATACTGATAAAGGTTGTTAAAGAATCTAAAAGTATGTACTACAAAAATAAAATTCATTATTCTGAAAATAAAATTAAGACATTATGGGACATTTTAAAAAAGGAAATAGGAAAAAATAATCAAACCAGTTGGTTGAGCGATCTCATATCTTTTTCCATCTGGGCTTGCGGCTCGGTTTGGCGTAAATTTTTATTTCCGCCGGCCCTGGGTGTATTTTCGGTTTGGGCCAAAGATGGCACAATTACCCGAAATTTGCGTGCTTTGTTTTGCACGGAAAATTATATATGTGTCTTCTTCTTTTTCGTCGAAATTATTACATTCTCGATTCGGGACAGGTATGTACGCTGGTCTGAATACTAGGCGAGTTAAGCCATATGCTCTTTAATATCGGCGACCTATGCATAATTGTGCATACTGTGATAAACCACTAAGCCTATGAGTGTAGTGAATTACATTTCAAGCATTGTACATCCCCTGGTTTCGAACTGAAAGAATATCTTGTGTAGGGTATCAGCCTCTGCCACGCCCCTTTCTGTGCTGTATTTACAGGTGGGTGGAATTTCAGTTTTTTACGATATTACCAGCTGGGTCTGATCGCTCCTGTTATATTGTCGGCCAAGTTGTTATTTAAAGACCTGTGGATAAGTAAAACTGATTATAATGAAACCAAGTCCGAGAGTGTGTTACGCCGATTTGCAGCTCTCAATCAAGAATTACCTCTTCTTGCCACTATGGGAGTCTCTCGTCATGTAGGTGCATCAAAGGACTGCCAAGTCAATATTGTTGCCTTTTATGACGTAAGTATGAACGGTTATGGTTCTGTGATATATTTAAACACTACTGATGCTTCTGGCATATCTGTACGACTGTACGACTTAGTCCAAGGTTTTACCTACTAAAATAACGAGACTTGCGAGTCTCGAGTTATGCACCGCGCTTCTGATGTCAACGTTAGTTAAATTAGTTTATGAAACTAATCGAGATTGAGACCATATAATAGGCACCTATGCTATTTCAGACTCCACTGTAGCCTTATCTTGGATTCATTCTTCCCCACATCGTTGGTCTCTTTTTGTGAGCAATAGGGTCACTCAATGTCAAGAGAACCTTGCTTCTCAGAACTTCTTTCGTATGACGGGAGTAGACAATCCAAGTGATTGCCTCTCTCGAGGTATGTTACCGTCACAATTAGTTTTTATGGCCTGTGGTGGAATGGGCCGTCTTTGATGCATCGTCCAACTTCTGAATGGCCCCTTAAAACTTTCTCTCCGGGTGATTGTAAGGAATTACCGGAACACAAGGCGAATGTTTTCACCGCTACTACCACTCAGCCTGAACCTTCCGTGCTGTATGGTTTATCAGAAGGCGTGTCTTCTTGGCAAAAATTATTGAGAATTGTAATTTACATTTTTAGATTTATAAATAAAATTTCCCCTGCTTTTGGAGTAAAGAATGTGTTCTTTGCTGAAACGGCTATAATTCGTGCAGTACAAGATGAGCATTTTCAGTAGATACAGCTTTTCTCAAAAATAATAACTTGTTTTCGAAGATGCAGCGAAAATTGTCAATCTTTCTTACTGAGGAAGGTATTTTAAGAATTGGTAGACGACTGTCTAAATCGGACTTACCCTTCGAAGCTATGCATTCAACCCTACTTCCCAAGCATGACCAGGTTGTGCATCCTATTATCAGACATTACCATGTTTTGAATAGTCGTGCAGGGGCTGGTCTGTTAATATATATTTTACGCCAGCGCTACTGGATTTTAGTTGCGAGGATTGTTCTTCGGTCCATGGTGTGTAAAAGTAATTTTTGTTTTAGAGTTAGCCCTACTCACCATACTCCGAAAATAGCAAATTTGCCTTCCCGTCGCATACTGGAAGCTAAGGCTTTCGTTCATACTGGCGTATATTACGCTGGTCCGATTCGCATAACCATTACACGACGTTGTGGTCAACATTCTCAGAAGGCTTGTATTTGTCTTTTTGTGTGCCGAGTTACGAAGGCTATACCACGTACATATAGAGTTGGTCTCAGACTCAACGTCTGATACATACTTAGCCGCATTCAAGCGCTTTATTGCAAGACGAGCACCTGTTTCTTATCTATATTCAGGCAATGGTACCAATTTTGTAGATACCAAGGCTCAGTTAGAGGAGTTGAACAAAGCTTCAATCCCTGAATTGAGTAATAGCCATATTGAGTGGAAAATGATGCGGAGCACGGTGGGAGTCTAATATAGAAAATTTGAAGGCCCATTTATTTAGGGTGACTGGAAATCAACTCCTCACTTATGAAGAACTGCAAACGCAAATCGAATATGTTATGAAATCGCGACCTTCGGATGCAGTGTCGTCGGATCCATACCCAGAAGTTATTACTCCCGCACATTTTTTGATGACAACTTCCCTACAGTACTTAGCGGCCGCTGACATATCCTGTCCGAATCTGAACCAACGTAAGAAGTTGCTAGATCAGATGGCTCATTCCTTCTGGAAAAAGTGGCCTCTTGAATATTTGCACACCCTGGAAGTTAGGCATAAATGGTCGAAAGAGGATAACCATTTTCAAGTGGGTACCGTTGTAGTCGTGGGGCAGGATAATTCTCCCCCTTTAACTGGCCCTTCAGGGTGATTATTAAAACATACCCTGGTTCGGAAAATGTCACTCGGTGGGCGGTAGTGAAGACAGTCAAGCGTCCAGTGCTTTAGCTTTATCTCATACCAACACAATAATTTTTCTTTCATCTTTTGATACAGCAGATTTATTAATATTAATTTAACTCCCCGTCAATCATACCCTCAACCTTTATCCACATCAATGCTATTAAATGAGCAGAGTTAGTTTAATTTTTATATTTCATCTTAGAATATCTCTTGATTTAGAAGCAATTTCTTAAAAAAAAATGTCCTAAGACCTTTCAAGCGGGGAGCATGGTTGAGCGATTCTTATATCTCTTTCCATCTGCGCTTGCGGCTAGGTTTGGCTTAATTCTGATTTCCGCCAGCCGTGGGCGTAATTCATAACCCGAATTTAACTTGTTTTGTTTTGCATGGAAAATTACATATATGTCTTCTTCTTTTTCGTCGCAATTGTTACATTCTCGGTTCGGGACAGGTATGTTCGCTGGTCTGAAAATTAGAAGAGTGAAGCCATATTCTCTTTAATATCGGCGACCTATCCAATAATTACGCATACTGTGATAAACCAGTAAGCCTATGAGTGTAGTGATTTGCATTTCAAGCTTTGTACATCGCGTGGATTCGAACTGAAAGAAGATCTTGTGGAGAGTATCAGCCTCTGCCACACCCACTTCTGTGCTGTATTTACAGGTGGGTGGAATTTCAGTTTTTTACGATATTACCAGCCGGATCTCTACTGTCAAGATCTGGTGTTGCGGTTGACGGACGGGAGTGAAAATAACTCACCAATTTATTACGGTTAAGTTCCCAGTAGGGAGTCATTATTTATAAGTAACTTCCAAATATATTATCCACCAGTAATAACATTTATTTCAAATAAAATTCAGTACAATTTAATTTTCCAATTGCTGATATTTTTACTAACTTTTTTATCAGTTGCTGATTAATTGACTGCCAACACCTCAGTTACACATAGTATGGATTTTGTCAGTACAGGCTTCCAAAAAATACACTCCTGGAAATTGAAATAAGAACACATTAACGCCGGTGTGTAGGACCCACCATACTTGCTCCGGACACTACGAGAGGGCTGTACAAGCAATGATCAAACGCACGGCACAGCGGACACACCAGGAACAGCAGTGTTGGCCGTCGAAGGGCGCTAGCTGCACAGCGGTTGGGCACCGCCGCAGTCAGTGTCAGCCAGTTTGCCGTGGCATACGGAGCTCCATCTCAGTCTTTAACACTGGTAGCATGCCGCGACAGCGTATACGTGAACCGTATGTGCAGTTGACGGACTTTGAGCGAGGGCGTATAGTGGGCATGCGGGAGGCCGGGTGGACGTACCGCCGAATTGCTCAACATGTGGGGCGCGAGGTCTCCACAGTACATCGATGTTGTCGCCAGTGGTCGGCGGAAGGTGCGCGTGCCCGTCGACCTGGGTCCGGACAGCAGCGACGCACGGACGCACGCCAAGACCGTCGCATCCTACGCAGTGCCGTAGGGGACCGCACCGCCACTTCCCGGCAAATTAGGTACACTGTTGCTCCTGGGGTATCAGAGAGGACCATTCGCAACCGTCTCCATGAAGCTGGGCTACGGTCCCGCGCACCGTTAGGTAGTCTTCCGCTCACTCCCCAACATCGTGCAGCCCGACTCCATTGGTGTCGCGACAGGCGTGTATGGAGGGACGAATGGAGACGTGTCGTCTTCAGTGATGAGAGTCGCTTCTGCCTTGGTGCCAATGATGGTCATATGCGTGTTTGGCGCCGTGCAGGTGAGCGCCACAATCAGGACTGCATACGACCTAGGCACACAGGGCCAACACCCGGCATAATGGTGTGGGGAGCGATCTCCTACACTGGCTGTACACCTCTGGTGATCGTCGAGGGGACACTGAACAGTGCACGGTACATTCAAACCGTCATCGAACCCATCGTTCTACCATTCCTGGACCGGCAAGGGAACATGCTGTTCCAACAGGACAATGCACGTCCACATGTATCCCGTGCCACCCAACGTGCTCTAGAAGGTGTAAGTCAACTACCCTGGCCAGCGAGATATCCGGATCTGTCCTCCATTGAGTATGTTTGGGACTGGATGAAACGTCGTCTCACGCGGTCTGCACGTCCAGCACGAACGCTGGTCCAGCTGACGCGCCAGGTAGAAATGGCTTGGCATGCCGTTCCACAGGACTACATCCAACACCTCTACGATCCTCTCCATGGGAGAATTGCAGCCTGCATTGCTGCGAAAGGAGGATATACATGGTACTAGTGCCGACATTGTGCATGCTCTGTTGCCTGTGTCTATGTGCCTATGGTTCTGTCTGTGTGATCATGTGTTGTATCTGACCCCAGGAATGTGTATATAAAGTTTCCCATTCCTGGGACAATGAATTCACGGTGTTCTTATTTCAATTTCCAGGAGTGTATTTGACTCTATGTCTGTAAATTTAGGTACTTCAGAAGAAGTAAGAAAAGTTATTATGTCTCCTAAAAGCGAATACTAGAGTGGTTATAATGTGATTTCTAGCAGATTAATTAAACTGTGCTCCACAGTATTAAGTAATATACTAAGTTATCTGTTAACTATATCTTTACTTGAAGGTACCTTTCCGGAAAGGCTTAAATGTGCTGCAGTTAAATCAATCTATAAAAAAGGGGATAATTCAGCTGTATAGAATTAGCTTCCTAATTTATTACTAACAGCACTCTCCAAAGTTTCTGAGAATTCAATGTACAATAGAGATTATGAACACCTAAAGAATTATAATATTCCAACTAAATCACAATTTGGTCTTCACAATGGCCATTCAACAGAACAAGCTATATTTGCATTCACTGACAATATTTTAGAAGGAATAAATGATAAATTAATTCCAGTGTAAATTGTTTGCGACTTATCTAAGGCATTTGACTGTGTAGATCATAAAATTATGATACAGAAATTAAAGTATTATTGTATATATGGCATTGTTAATAGATGGCTTAGTCTCACTAAAAATTAGCAAAATTAACATTAAAAAGTAACAAATTGTAACTAGATTACCTTAAAATCTTTCCTCTTTCATTACCCTGTCAATCTCTCATCATTCAACGAAATTTCGATTAATTCAGGATAACCGAACTTACAGTTAACAAAATCTCCACAGAGAGGCGAGGAGATTGCTATGAAGCAACATCATTCTTGCCCCACCAAGCGGGGATATCATACGGCTCCGCCGTACTCTACATACTATTCAAGGATCACATAAACATCCGAAAGCTACACTTAAGAGGACTATTTCGATCACCGTTCACCATCCTGATTTCAGTTTTCCATGGTACCCCAAAATCGCTCCAGGTAAAAGCCGGGATAGTTTCTTCAATAAAGCTATCGCCGATTTTTTTTTCCATTCTTAAATTCAAAGCTCCAATAGCTCCGACAAATCACGAGGCCGTAGCATGCTACCAGGGTTCACAAGACGGACAGCCAAAGTAGATAGAGAACGGCGGTGACGGCTACATGGGCCCTTATGGACGGCGGTGAAAGCTTCATGGGCTCTTATGGACGGCGGTTAGGGCTACAACGCTGGACCAAAAAAAGTGTAATCGATACCCCTCCCCTCTCCACTAACCTCAGTTCCCCCTCCTTGTAAGCTGATACTCTATGCAGGTGTTCCGTTGTAACCTGATATCCTTCCGTTGGCCTTGAAACCCGATAATCTATGCAGGTGTTCCTTGCGTGTAACGTGATACCCTTTGCAGGTACAAACCTGTTGTAACCTGATACCCCGTGCCGAGAACAGCAGGCGCTAAAACAGTTTTGTTGATAGGGCGGGTGAACAAAAACCAGTTCTCGCTACCTGGAAACGTGCTGGGGTAAGACGTTCACGTATTTCCGCTTGGCTAGGACATTCATGAATTGAAGTTTAATAATAATAAATTTAGGGGTTTGTATAAATAAAAGCACATTGTATTTAATTTGATTTGTTTTTTATTTCACCCACTATTGGGCAATTAAAAATACATTTTCAACGGCACATACAGCATTACAAAATAAGTGTCCTTTACAAAGTTTTATAAAATTATTTTTCTTGAGTTCTCGTAGAGGCGAACACTCCAAATCTTCAATATTGTAGGAGACAATAGTCTTATTACAATTAAATAGACATTTGGTGTCGTAAAGATGTTCCTCGATAATAAATTATTTTTAAGCTCATTTCTTTCTGGCCTTTTGTCTGCATACATTAATCAATATTCCACATACAAATTACAACCATTTGAACTTGGTGGGTGAGCAATGAAGTCTTAGGTCTTAGGGAGGTCCCGGGTTCATTTATAGACTATTCATATTTTCCGAAACCACGCTATGGAAATGCCGCAGTGGTTCCTTTTACAAAGGCATACTTTGTTAGAAGTAGTGAAGAATATGTAATGTCCCCATAAATTAATGAAGAACGTTATAAGGCGTCCATGCTTTGGATTCCGTTTAGTTTTTCCTTGGCTCAGTGCTTTATGCTTCGCGGCCAGGAGACAGAGTTTGTGGAAATGTTCGAAGTTAGTAACACTATCATAGTTTAGTTATTTAAAGATGAATGAGATTAAAAATAATGATAACAATGCCAACCTGGACTACACTGCATGTATTTTCAATGAGTTAATCAAATTCACTTTCATCTCTCGTAGTTCTATGGTACAAAATATATTTAAGGATAGTGCAACTTTCCTAAAAGTCATCATACAGCTAGTTGAAACTTTCTGACGAATTTTTATGACTAGCTACGTATTGGGGATATTATTTTAATGTCTCCATTTTATTCCTCGATATTTCTTAACTCATATGGCATTTACTTTCTGTTACTATAAAAGCGTCTCACGTAATTACAGATCTTTTAGCGCCAGAGCGACTTAGAGGTTACAGCGTCTGACTGGAGACTGAAAGGTCCCCGGTTTGAATTTACGTATCGGCGGTGGATACTCATAGGCATGTAACAAGACGTAGCTTGCTGTGAAGTATTCATGGTTCATTTTTCTACGTTAAACTGCAGGTCCCCGTAAGTAATATAAGGAAGGAAGGAACTAGCCACCCTATCTCCAATATATGTCCTTCGGTAAGGTTTCAACCAGAAACTTAAAGTACTTCACTTTTAATTGTGCGCGCTAAGAGTGAGTGGCTGTTTAGAAAATAGAAGATAGTGTGTATTATGAGCAGCCGACTCAATGGGCTAAGAGTATTAAAAAAACTAAGGACATAAAATTTAAGGTATTTTGAATTTAGTGAATTATGAATGAAACAAAATGTGAGAATTTGGTGCATCAACTAACAGGAAGCGCTATTTGTTTAACAGTAAATTAGAAGTGCATGTTAGTCTTGAAGAACAGATTATTTTTAAAATTCTTACCCCAATATAGCACAATATATAGTTTAAAATCCTATAGTAACCTGTTTTTAATGTAAGTTATGCTGTTTCCATCCTTCGCACACCCTATCATGATGGGAAGATTGTATGTGTGGTAAATAGTCAGCACATAGTTTTCCAAACCTCTTGTTGCAACCAGAGATTAATATAAGGTATGATGGATCGTATACATACTGATAGTAGTTTTAGCTATACCTCGTTGACTTAATGTCGGTATATGTACCGCCTACCCCTTTTATCGATAACATCCGTAGTGTTCATCCTTTGCATTCCCTGGCGGTAACGTGATGTGTGTGATGGAGGGGCGGTGCAGGTTTCTCTGGGAACTGTCGCGACAGCTGAAACATACATTTGTGTACATATATGACATTTTTCTGTTGCCCATTGTGGTAATGAAAACACATCACATAGTTGGACACTGTACTCTGTGATGCACGCAAGAGTAATTGTCATGTCAATCGACAACGTCTTTTTTGTAGGAAATTACGTAACTTTGGCAAGATTTTACGTATTTTAATCATTTTTTTTGCGATTTTCATGAAATTTTGGAGATGTATAGGATTTTCATGCTTCTTACTGACACTGTGTATTTTTTCACAAAATTTTGTTTCAATTTGGCTCCCTGTTATGTTCGATACATGGTTCTATATCTCTGACTAGTGCCTGGATATATATACATATATATATATATATGGTGTCCGTGTATGACACCCATCTTCGTTAAATGCAAACAGCCTTCCGTGTTGAAGTCAGCTTCTATGTCGGTATACGCTCTGTCATCTCGTTTGATCAATAACACTGAGCTCTATGATGCATACATATGTAGCTGACATGCTCTGACTGGTTTACCGTTATGATAAAGTTAAGTGTGTGTTGGCTCTGCGGGTTATTCTAGAGACCACCATGTAAACTCAAACAGTTAATTCATACAAGTTCTGGTTTTCGAAAAACATGAACTTACGAAAAAAACAAAATATATTTATTCATATGATAGTCACATAGCACTTTATTAGCTAAAATGTCCACAAAATCTGTATAGTATCTTGAAACTAGGTAGCCCCACTTCTTCTTGACGGCCAAGGCGCCGGTTACTGCGGGCTGCGCGCTGATGAGGTTCCTCCAAAACGAATCACCGTTGGAAGGATAATATTTGGGTGAAAACATACTATTTTCATCCCAGCAACCATTCGGCAGGAGACCGTGTGTGGTAAAAACATACCATTTTCACCTCAGCTACCGTTCGGCAGGCGACTGTGTTTTTGCCAAGTGGGACTTCTGTCTGGGCGCAGGCGGTGTTGAATAAGTCGGACACTACGTCCAAACTAGGATTAGCACGTTTCATTCTTCATAAGTCAGTGTAACTCTGGTGCTGTGCGCCACTTGTTTGGCACCACAACCGGTTTAAAATCATGCTTAGACGATAACTCAGTCATAAACCGTTTTGAATTTCCAACGTTCAACTGACACACAGACGAGCACTTGATGGTCCATGTCTGAAGACTGGGAAGAATGTAAGGTTTGGCAGGGGGATAAACCGTTTGGATCTTGTCTATGGGAGACCATCTGTCCCTCAATTCATCCCCGTGTTGTGTAAAAATTGGTGATGTTGTAAGATATATACAACACGTTGGTTTTCCGGAAGGTGGAATCTTTCTATCACGGAATTGCTGATTATTCAGCATTTAGTTCCGTGGCCATAGTGTGAGTAAAAGGTTAGAAGGCATATAACGATAGGGTACCGAGGCTGGTTGTTGAGCGGTAACATCCTAGACACACATTCGGTAAGATGCGGTTTCGAATCCCCGTCCAACCATCCAGATTTCAGTTTTTTTTATTATTATTATTCTCTCAATAGTTTCTTGAAATATGTCCAAGCGAATTCCCACTACACACCTTGTCAGAATATGCGGGGAATAGGAATAGAATGATGACCTGACCACTAACTCATGAAATAGTGGAATGTCTGTCGATAGTAGTCAGACCGCGTATTTTTTTATGATCCTTGACACTGGTGTATACATGTATAAGTTGTCAATATTCTGTAAGTCCTAAAGGTATATACTTTCAGAATTTATGCTTGACGCCTTTCCTAGCTTATTCTTGAGAGGCCCAGTTCATCAAACCTTAAGATATGTAACAATGCCCGCCAATATGCATCTGTAACCACTGTTTCTGCAGGAAGTGTGCATTCTTCCATTTTCCCATTAACTGTGCGCTGTGCTGTCTTGTGTTGGGATAAGAACTGTCCACATCACGTTGTCCACTATGTGCCCTATGGGGGGTGTACACGAGATCCGTTTAGACTTCGGAACAGACTCGTACACTGGCACTGATGAAAAATTAAAAAAATTATCTAATATTTTCTACAATATTGAGGACTTTATCTCCGGCGAATTCCTGTATTGCTACCGTAGGGATTTTTAAATCATTGTAAAGTAAGAGAATTTTTAAGCGTTTGACAGTCTGCTAGCTGAAGAGTTAATATCAAATGACCCGTCCACAAAAACGAAATTGTTTAAGGGCTTCTCTGCCCATCCCGAAACACAATACTGTAGGCTTGTTAGCCACGACATAGACAGAGCGCGTGGCAAATTGAAAGTCTGTTACTTTCTAATGTGAACAGCTATTCGAGGTCTCCCGACCAAATAAATAAAGAAAAATTGTCTCAAATGGCTATGAATAAAAAAATCATCCCTTCCTGCCGACACAAACACCACTAAACGCGTTTTTCGTGGTCAAAGTGATCGCCGTGACTCTAGACGAAAAACGGCTATTTGTGTCTAAAGTACTACTACAACAGATAATAATGAACATCCGGACTGGGAATCAGTAGTGATGATTTGTCTGTTTGTAGACACAATAGACCTGTCAATCATTTTCACACCTCTATTGTTCTCCCCCTCCCACCTGTCAATCATTTTCACACCTCTATTGTTCTCCCCCCTCCCACCCATCAATCATTTTCACACCTATTGCTCTCTCCCCCCTCCCACTTGACTAACAACTTGACTTGAGGACCACTTGACTAACCTCAGTTAAACCCGTATTGTCCTTGACCACGCCCCCTTCTCCTCCCATCCCGCTCCCTCCATCTCTCCTACACTAACCCCAGCTTCAGCACCCTAGTACCAGCGGTCAATGCTATTGCTCTTTTGCCAGGCCATATTCGCCTGGAGTGATTTGAGGAAAAAACGAGAATATTGATGCTCAGACGGGGGTTCGAACCAAGGCCCTCCTAGATGCATGGCCATAGCGTGCCAGTATGGCATTACACATCGTTGTCATTAGAGGCGGGGAAAGGAAACGGCGACCTGGAGTGAACCAGAATATTGATGCTCAGACGGGGATTCGAACCAGAGCCTTCCTAAATGCGTGGTCATAGCGTGCCAGTATGGCGTTACACCTCGTTGTCATTAGAGGCGGGGAATCGGCAACCTGGAGTGAACCAGAATATGGATGCTCAGACGGGGATTCGTACCAGAGCCCTCCAAAATGCGTGGTCATAGCGTGCCAGTATGGCGTTACACATCGTTGTCATTAGAGTCGGGGGAAAGGAAACGGCGACCTGGAGTGAACCAGAATATTGATGCCCAGACGGGGATTCGAACCAGAGCCCTCCTAAATGCGTGGTCATAGCGTGCCAGTATGGCGTTACACATCGTTGTTATTAGAGGCAAGGAAAGGAAACGGCAACCTGCAGTGAACCAGAATATTGATGCTCAGACGGGGATAGGAACCAGAACCCTCCTGGATGCGTGGTCAGAGCGTGCCAGTATGGCGTTACACATCGTTGTCATTAGAGGCGGGGAAAGGAAACGGCGACCTGGAGTGAACCAAATTATTGATGCTCAGACGATGATTCGAACCAGAGCCCTCCTAGATGCGTGGTCAGAGCGTGTCAGTATGGCGTTACACATCGTTGTAATTAGAGGCGGGGAAACGGCAACCTGGAGTGAACCAGAATTTGGATGCTCAGACGGGGATTCGAACCAGAGCCCTCCTAAATGCGTGGTCAGAGCGTGCCAGTATGGCATTACACATCGTTGTCATTAGAGTCGGGGGAAAGGTAACGGCGACCTGGAGTGAACCAGAATATTGATGCTCAGACGGGGATTCGAACCAGAGCCCTCCTAGATGCGTGGTTAGAGCTTGCCAGTATGGCGTTACACATCGTTGTCATTAGAGGCGGGGGGAAGGAAACGGTGACCTGTAGTGAACCAGAATATGGATGCTCAGACAGGGGTTCGAACCAGAGCTCACCTAAATGCGTGGTCATAGCGTTCCAGTATGGCGTTACACATCGTTGTCATTAGAGACGGGGAAAGGAAACGGCGACCTGGAGTGAACCAGAATATTGATGCTCAGACGGGGATTCGAACCAGAGCCCTCCTAGATGCGTGGTCAGAGCGTGCCAGGTTGGCGTTACACATCGTTGTCATTAAAGGCGGGGGAAAGGAAACGGCAACCAGGAATGAACCAGAATATGGATGCTCAGACGGGGGTTCGAACCAGAGCCCTCCTAAATGCGTGGTCAGAGCATCAATACATTCGCCTGGAGTGATTTGGGGAAACCAGAATATGGATGCACGGACGGGGGATTCGAACCAGCGATCGTTGTTTGACGGCATTCAACTCTATATATGGACGGGAAAAAACGAATATACTCTATATTGAGCGCTTAATAAAATGCGAATCAAACCAATGATGTTTCTTTCTTAAGTTAAGAATTATTGTCCTTAAACATACCACGAAACACATTTCTGAAAGCTTATTTAACTTAATACTAAGCACGTCATTTCTACCCCAATCACACTAGGTACGATGATAAAATTTATATAGTGTTGATTGTAAAAAACTGAGTTTTCTAATTATCTAAAAATACTTTTTAAAAATCTGCTAATTCTGATAGCTGATCACAAATTTCGTTCGCTGAGCCAGAGGTTACGTCCCTATCAAAATTCAATGAGGGTACATTCGCACACACAATGCCCATTTGTTATTACCACTCTAGCCCCAAGGCGGAAGCAAGTTCTTTGAATGCAACGTTACCACTCGCCCTCGTACAGAATGGTATTTCTCGTCATACAATATAATAACGCTACGTTAGTATCTCCTAAACAGGGATTGACATATTTATCTCGGATAAAATTGCATTCTACTTATCGTGAAAATTACCAATTTGTAGAGGTATCACACATACCAATGTACAGATGAAATAAGGCCAGAACTGCGGGGGAAAAAATACGGTCGCGAGTATATCTAACTGAATACAAAAACATATCATGATTGTAAATCGGGCGACTATATGTTATTCACTTATTTTTATCTGTACTTGATCTGTAGTGGCGTGGAGACATAGCCGGCGTACAGGCAGTTTCCATCAAAGCTGCAAGAAAATCACCGTAACAATATTTTTACGTTTTCCGTTCTTAGCACCGAGCATGATGGTTGAACGGTTAACGCTCTGGCCTCGCATTCGGGAGGACGTAGTTTCGAATCTCCGTCCGGGCATCCAGATTTGGGTTTTCCATGGTTTCCCCAAATCACTCCAGGCAAATGGCGTAATGCTTCCTTTACACAGGCCACGGCCGAATCCTGTTCCTTGACCTCCGTCCTTTCCCGCCTCTAATAACCTCGACGTCGACGAGGCGTAAAGCAAAAAAAAAAAAAAAAAAAACATATTTACCGAACAATCTTGAAGGTGCATCATTTATCACGCGATTTCTACTGACGTGGAATGGAAAAACTACCGCAACGGTGGCAGACTTTGTAGACAGTGAAGGAGAATATATTATTGCTGATGATTAACTTTTCTCTTCTGTATATCTGAAGTATTTAATAAAATTATGAAAACCTAATATAAAAAATGTTAAGCATTACAGACCGTAAATAGTTTTTATTTTTATGGCATTCGGCTGCTTGGTCATACCGCCCGCTCAAGGCTCTGTAGCGATGATGTTCTACCAAACTTTTCCATGGTTGTAATGATGACTGACCTAGCGAGCTTTGGCTATTTATTCAAAAATGAATCAAATCCATTGCGGTATCAGTCCGTGATACATGTCGCTGTCCTTGTCAATAACCACAAATCCATGCTTGCTTGTATTCCAGCAGGAACTACATAGGTTTTTAAACTCGTTGAACGGCATGTCAGTATTAACGTGGTCATTGTAAATGTGTCTGAGATTCATGTCGTCCTGTTTAAATAAACTTTATAGGCAGGTAGGTGATTTCACTGCAGATCTATATATATTCGTCCTCCTTTCAGAGGTACTTTTTTTTTTCTTCCTGGTGGTTGAGTTTGTTAACGTTCGGGGCTGCCATGTGGGAGATGGAGGGTTCGATTCCCGGTCCACATGTTAATTAGTATCTGTTGTAGTTTAGACACACAAATAGCCGTTTATCGCCAAGAGTCACTGCGAACACTCCGACAACAAAAAAAATAAAAATAAAACGCGTTTAGTGGTGTTTGTTCCTGTGGCCAGGGATGGTAACGCGATGTGTGTGGTGGGGAGTTCTACAGGTTTATCTGTTCGAATACCTGTGTCAGTGATGTATACTCATAGATCCACTTCTCATTCTTGTTGAAGGGTGACTGTAAAATTCTTGAAATACAGATATTTGCGCGGGTACAGCGAATGCGTGCCACATGTTCACAATAATTGATTGTGCATTGAAATACAGAGAAAAAAATGTTTCTACTGTAATGGCAGTCTCTAGGTAAAGTGAAAAACGCGGTCATTATTTATCAAAATTTCTAAGTTTTTCGCCTGGAGCCATTTGAGGAGATCGAAACGCGTTTGTGAATAAAGTGGGTTGCACACGAGTCAGATGTCTCAATGGAGTGATTTGAGGAATCTATGGAAAACCGAAATTAGTTTTAAGTGATGTTCGATTCTCTGGGGTTTTTTCTCCGATGTTCCAATTCTCTAAATTCTCTGGTCGTGTCTCGCTGAAGCTAGAGGTAGTATGGGTGGCTGGCAGTCGAGTTGTTTTCGCGGATGTGGTCGTCGGAGAATTGTGGTGGAAGGAGAGTTTGCCAGATAGCCACTCTGTCTTTACCTATATGTCCCACGTTGAGTGCTTCTGTTCTTTTAAGCACTGTTGCCTGTCTGTTAACACTGACACTTCGACGTAGATGTCACTGGTGTCGGTCATTAAGTTCACGTGTTCGGCCACTGCATTGTCCATCATGGTAGTAATAATACCAAATATTACTCACTCTTGACACTGTTTTTCGAGGATTGCTAAATTCATGATCAATTGGCGAAATTAAATGCCTAACTAACCCCTATAATTATTTTGACCTCCTTTACTTTTGTAAATACATACACTGAAGTCATGGGATAGGTAGCTGTAAATATCCATATTCCTGAAGCACCACAGAAGAAGACTATAAATGTGAAATGTCGAGGGTTTCATTTGTTCTGTCGTGAGTCATGTGAAAGGTTATTATGATTGTACGACATGAATTAACAGACTCTAAACGCAGAATTGTAGTTGGCTCTACGCGCTCGAGGCATTTAATTTCGCCAATTGATCATGAATTTAGTAATCCTCGAAAAACAGTGTCAAGAGTGAGTAATATTTGGTATTATATCTACCATGATGGACAATGCAGTGGCCGAACAAGTGAACTTAATGACTGACACCAGTGACATCTACGTCGAAGTGTCAGTGTTAACAGACAGGCAACAGTGCTTAAAAGAACAGAAGCACTCAACGTGGGACATATAGGTAAAGACAGAGTGGCTATCTGGCAAACTCTCCTTCCACCACAATTCTCCGACGACCACATCCGCGAAAACAACTCGACTGCCAGCCACCCATACTACCTCTAGCTTCAGCGAGACACGACCAGAGAATTTAGAGAATTGGAACATCGGAGAAAAAACCCCAGAGAATCGAACATCACTTAAAACTAATTTCGGTTTTCCATAGATTCCTCAAATCACTCCATTGAGACATCTGACTCGTGTGCAACCCACTTTATTCACAAACGCGTTTCGATCTCCTCAAATGGCTCCAGGCGAAAAACTTAGAAATTTTGATAAATAATGACCGCGTTTTTCACTTTACCTAGAGACTGCCATTACAGTAGAAACATTTTTTTCTCTGTATTTCAATGCACAATCAATTATTGTGAACATGTGGCACGCATTCGCTGTACCCGCGCAAATATCTGTATTTCAAGAATTTTACAGTCACCCTTCAACAAGAATGAGAAGTGGTAACTTAGGAGGATCTATGAGTATACATCACTGACACAGGTATTCGAACAGATAAACCTGTAGAACTCCCCACCACACACATCGCGTTACCATCCCTGGCCACAGGAACAAACACCACTAAACGCGTTTTATTTTTATTTTTTTCGTTGTCGGAGTGTTCGCAGTGACTCTTGGCGATAAACGGCTATTTGTGTGTCTAAACTACAACAGATACTAATTAACATGTGGACCGGGAATCGAACCCTCCATCTCCCACATGGCAGCCCCGAACGTTAACAAACTCAACCACCAGGAAGAAAAAAAAAAGTACCTCTGAAAGGAGGACGAATATATATATAGATCTGCAGTGAAATCACCTACCTGCCTATAAAGTTTATTTAAACAGGACGACATGAATCTCAGACACATTTACAATGACCACGTTAATACTGACATGCCGTTCAACGAGTTTAAAAACCTATGTAGTTCCTGCTGGAATACAAGCAAGCATGGATTTGTGGTTATTGACAAGGACAGCGACATGTATCACGGACGATACCGCAATGGATTTGATTCATTTTTGAATAAATAGCCAAAGCTCGCTAGGTCAGTCATCATTACAACCATGGAAAAGTTTGGTAGAACATCATCGCTACAGAGCCTTGAGCGGGCGGTATGACCAAGCAGCCGAATGCCATAAAAATAAAAACTATTTACGGTCTGTAATGCTTAACATTTTTTATATTAGGTTTTCATAATTTTATTAAATACTTCAGATATACAGAAGAGAAAAGTTAATCATCAGCAATAATATATTCTCCTTCACTGTCTACAAAGTCTGCCACCGTTGCGGTAGTTTTTTTCCATTCCACGTCAGTAGAAATCGCGTGATAAATGATGCACCTTCAAGATTGTTCGGTAAATATGTTTTTTTTTTTTTTTTTTTTGCTTTACGCCTCGTCGACGTCGAGGTTATTAGAGGCGGGAAAGGACGGAGGTCAAGGAACAGGATTCGGCCGTGGCCTGTGTAAAGGAAGCATTACGCCATTTGCCTGGAGTGATTTGGGGAAACCATGGAAAACCCAAATCTGGATGCCCGGACGGAGATTCGAAACTACGTCCTCCCGAATGCGAGGCCAGAGCGTTAACCGTTCAACCATCATGCTCGGTGCTAAAGAACGGAAAACGTAAAAATATTGTTACGGTGATTTTCTTGCAGCTTTGATGGAAACTGCCTGTACGCCGGCTATGTCTCCACGCCACTACAGATCAAGTACAGATAAAAATAAGTGAATAACATATAGTCGCCCGATTTACAATCATGATATGTTTTTGTATTCAGTTAGATATACTCGCGACCGTATTTTTTCCCCCCGCAGTTCTGGCCTTATTTCATCTGTACATTGCTATGTGTGATACCTCTACAAATTGGTAATTTTCACGATAAGTAGAATGCAATTTTATCCGAGATAAATATGTCAATCCCTGTTTAGGAGATACTAACGTAGCGTTATTATATTGTATGACGAGAAATACCATTCTGTACGAGGGCGAGTGGTAACGTTGCATTCAAAGAACTTGCTTCCGCCTTGGGGCTAGAGTGGTAATAACAAATGGGCATTGTGTGTGCGAATGTACCCTCATTGAATTTTGATAGGGACGTAACCTCTGGCTCAGCGAACGAAATTTGTGATCAGCTATCAGAATTAGCAGATTTTTAAAAAGTATTTTTAGATAATTAGAAAAGCTCAGTTTTTTACAATCAACACTATATAAATTTTATCATCGTACCTAGTGTGATTGGGGTAGAAATGACGTGCTTAGTATTAAGTTAAATAAGCTTTCAGAAATGTGTTTCGTGGTATGTTTAAGGACAATAATTCTTAACTTAAGAAAGAAACATCATTGGTTTGAATCGCATTTTATTAAGCGCTCAATATAGAGTATATTCGTTTTTTCCCGTCCATATATAGAGTTGAATGCCGTCAAACAACTATCGCTGGTTCGAATCCCCTGTCCGTGCATCCAAATTCTGGTTTCCCCAAATCAAACCAGGCAAATGCTCTGACCACGCATTTAGGAAGGCTCTAGTTCGAACCCCCGTCTGAGCATCCATATTCTGGTTCATTCCAGGTCGCCGTTTCCCCGCCTCTAATGACAACTATGTGTAACGCCAACCTGGCACGCTCTGACCACGCATCTAGGAGGGCTCTGGTTCGAATCCCCGTCTGATCATCAATATTCTGGTTAACTCCAGGTCGCCGTTTCCTTTCCCCCGTCTCTAATGACAACGATGTGTAACGCCATACTGGCACGCTCTGACCACGCATTTAGGAGGGCCCTGGTACGAACCCCCGTCTGAGCATCCATATTCTGGTTCACTCCAGGTCACCGTTTCCTTTCCCCCTACTCTAATGTCAACGATGTGTAACGCCATACTGGCACGCTCTGACCACGCATTTAGGAGGGCCCTGGTACGAACCCCCGTCTGAGCATCCATATTCTGGTTCACTCCAGGTCACCGTTTCCTTTCCCCCGACTCTAATGACAACGATGTGTAACGCCATACTGGCACCCTCTGACCATGCATTTAGGAGGGCTCTGGTTCGAATCCCCATCTGAGCATCCATATTCTGGTTCACTCCAGGTTGCCGTTTCCCCGCCTCTAATTACAACGAGGTGTAACACCATACTGCCACGCTATGACCGCGCATTTAGGAGGGCTCTGGTTCGAATCTCCGTCTGAGGATCAATATTCTGGTTCACTCCTGGTCGCCGTTTCCTTTCCCCCGCCTCTGATGACAACGATGTGTAACGCCATACTGGCACGCTATGACCGCGCATTTAGGAGGGCTCTGGTTCGAATCCCCCTCTGAGCATCCATATGCTGGTTAACTCCAGGTTGCCGTTTCCCCGCCTCTAATAACAACGAGGTGTAACACCATACTGGCACGCTAGGACCATGCATCTATAAGGGCCTTGGTTCGAACCCCCGTCTGAGCATCAATATTGTCGTTTTTTCCTCAAATCACTCCAGGCGAATATGGCCTGGCAAAAGAGCAATAGCATCGACAGCTGGTACTAGTGTGGTTAAGCTGGGGTTAGTGTAGGAGAGGGGGGAGGGAGGGGTAGGGAAGCAGAAGGGGGCGTGAACAAGGTCAATAGGGGTGTAACTGAGGTTAGTCAAGTGGTCCTCTAGTCAAGTGGCCCTCAAGTCAAGTGGTTAGTCAAGTGGGAGGGTGGAGAGAGCAATAGGTGTGAAAATGATTGACGGGTGGGAGGGGGGAGAACAATAGAGGTGTGAATATGATTGACAGGTGGGAGGGGGAGAACAATAAAGGTTTGAAATTGATTGACAGGTCTATTGTGTCTACAAACAGACAAATCATCACTACTGGAATCGAACCGCCCTCATGACAGTACCGCCCGTTAAAAACTAGCCCATCATGCGCGATATTTAGGTCATCATTTAAAACAATAACTCTGAAAGCACGACGAATAACTCCAGCACACGCCTCTTGAGAATTTTGGGGAAACGCAAAGAAAACCTGACTGTAGAACTGTGCTGCATATCCTCGCCAACTATAGATCCGAACGCTACTGCTCTCCCACCAGGCTCGGTATTTTATGATCTTAGATTTCGACTTCCGATGCAAGTTTCCGATGATAATAACATCGTCACTGTCTTCAACGTTATATAACTAACGTTCAAACTGTTGGAGATAAAAGTGTGTAAAATCTTTTGTAGTGATCTTAAGAGATATACAGCACGAATAAAAATCCCTGTTTGGTAAAGTTTGTAGATTGGTTGATGGAGGAGATATTACTCTAACTGCCCTTGTTCATAACTCACTTTGCCGATCTTGTGGTAAGGCATCGTCTCTATGCATTCAATATAACCTTCATCTACGACAAATGCTTATTCATTATTTTGCTTTAAAAACTCACCCACCAGGCTAGATTTTCGGACCGGCATTCAGGAAATAACTATGAAAAGACGACGAATGGAATGCTTTGAAGAGAAAACCCGAGATCACCCGTATGACAGAGCCGAACATTAACAATTGACCAACTAGTCTCAAAAATTAAACATGCTCACCCACCAAGTTCAAATGGTTGTAATTTGTATGTGGAATATTGATTAATGTATGCAGACAAAAGGCCAGAAAGAAATGAGCTTAAAAATAATTTAATATCCAGGAACATCTTTACGACACCAAATGTCTATTTAATTGTAATAAGACTATTGTCTCCTACAATATTGAAGATTTGGAGTGTTCGCCTCTACGAGAACTCAAGAAAAATAATTTTATAAAACTTTGTAAAGGACACTTATTTTGTAATGTTGTGTGTGCCGTTGAAATGTATTTTTAATTGCCCAATAGTGGGTGAAATAAAAAACAAATCAAATTAAATACAATGTGAGTAGTATATACAGTATATCCCGGTTTCGCGCCCCCTAATTAGGTCACGCACGCCGCCCCCTGCGGCCGCTTCCCCTATAGTTAGGCGCCCGGCCGACTGTGCGGCTTGTCATTAGCTACATGGCTCTTTGTATGTCACGCGCCCCGCCCCCTGCAGACACGACGGCGCCGCTTACCGTCATTATCTTTGTAGGTCACGCGCCGCGCCCCCTGCAGCCACGCCGGCGCCGCTCTTTCGGGTAGAAGCCACGGGGCGGGGGTGGGGAGTTAAGAGGAGTCCAAAATGGAGTTACATGGTTTATGGACGCACCCTTAGCATAACAAATTTTCAGCTTCCCCTCTACTTGCCACACATTCGGGAGGACGTGAGTTCGTATTCCCCGTCCTACCATCGAATTATTATTATTATTATTATTATTATTGTTATTATTAAATACAATGAGAGACGAAGAAGGGAGAGAGAGAAACTTGGTGCTGGCCCATTCAGTCTTACTCTTCCGAACATGCGATCTTAAAATACTAATTATTAGCTAATTCATCGTAACTACTGAGATAATTGGCATTTTTTCGTAAAGTGTGGTCACCGGTTCAAAACCCCCGTCGGTTTAATAAAGCGGGAAGGAATACTGCATGTTAAAGAAGGGAAATGGCGAAAGCTGGTGTCGGCCCATTCAGGCCTAATCTTCCGATAGATACCAAAAGGTTTAACGTCCCCCTCCAAAGGTAGTTTACTAGAATTCGGTGAGTTTAGATTTGCGCGATACGTGGACACATTGAACGAGAAGGAATACGGCCATTGCCTTTTGAGCATCACGGCATTCACCTGGAGTGATTTCAGAAGCCATGGAAAAGCCAAATCTGGATGCACGGACGGGGATTCGAACCCGCGTTCCCCCGAATGCGCGGCCAGAACGTTAACCGTTCACCCACCATGTTCGGTCCTTAGGATTTGATAACAGCGAAGATATTATACGTACTTTATGTTTCTTTGAACAGCTATTTGTTTCAAGTGAGTGCTAAATTAGTTTCATTTGTATATCCACAACAAGGATGAGTTTGACACGTCTGGCTATAACACCGACCACCTTTTCGTTATAGAGGCGCCTTCCTAGATCTACCCGCCGTTCACACACTATTTATCCTCTTTGAATTTTTTATACAGTCTGGGAGACAACTCTTAAGCACTACCACGACTAAGAAGGGACCGAATACTATGGTGTGTCCCCTAATAGATAATGGCTGGAAGCAGACAAAACTATTTAAAACTATAAAAAAAACCTTCGCTTATTTACTTTTTAATAAAATTCGTGGAAAGTGGCACATACTTAGTACTTATATCCGGCAAAATTTATGTCTTTTCGAGTGTTGGTGTCTATTACGATTGGGGTCTTAAGACCAGTAAGTGATGAAGGACTCATGAAAAATAACTTGATAAAGGATTTTTTTAATGGATGGTGGGTAAAAATAAAACAAAGTGAATCGTGTACAATGTATTTTTTATTTATTTATTTATACTTTTCACATGCATGTAGTACCACAAACATCATATCCAGGATCATAATTCTTATTTACTATGTTATTAACATCATCCAATACTAGTAAATTTTTATATGCAGCAATTACATGTCTAAAGTTAAAGCAGCGAAAGAGGCGAATAAGCAGTTGGCTGTGGAGAAACGACACAACAAAACGATGGAGACACTTGCAAATGAAGACTATTTTGTCAAACGCAACGGGTATAAGACATATTTCGTGAAACGTCGATTTCAATTTGCACCATACAGTTACTGAAATTGTGGAAACGATTAGTTGATGCTTTGAACATGTCACTTTTAAATCAAACACTTATAATTTTGTCACCTATAATTTCACTGAGACTGTTGGCCTCTCATTCAGGAGGATACCGGTGTGAATCATGATCTGGGCATCGGATTAGGGTTTTCTATGCACGTGGGTTGAATGGATAACTGTTGTAACCACTTATGAATGAAGTGGATGTTTCTCACTCCGGTTGAAAACATACCTAAAGTATGCCCTGATTTTTTGAGGATCCAGCCACGAAGGCTCTGCTTGAGAAAGGTTACGAGTTTATAGGAGGTGGTGATGGTGGGGGTAAGCCAGTTGTATGTTGGGGTACATCACGACACGTACTGCGGGGCGAGTGGTGGTGGTTGTAAACCTGTGAAATCCTGTTTGTGGAAGACCGCTTGTCCCATATTTCACCAATCTGGACTCTGATGCTAGTTTAAACGTGCGTGAAGCGAAACTTAGCCACACGAGGTATATAGGTTGTCATTATAATTGAAGACTATTTTGTCAAACGGAACGGGTATAAGACGTATTTCGTGAAACGTAGATTTCAATTTGCACCATACAGCTATTCAAACTGTGGAAACGATTAGCTGATGCTGTGAACATGTCACCTTTAAATCAAAAAACTTATAATTTTGTCACCTTTAATTTCACCGAGAGTGTTGGCTTCTCATTCAGGAGGATATCGGTGTGAATCCCGATCTGGGCAGACGGATTAGGGTTTTCTATGCATGTGGATAGCTGTTGTTAACCATTTATGAATAAAGTGGATGTTTCTCACACCGGTGGAAAACATACCTAAAGTATGGTCTAATTTTTGAGGATCCACCCACGAAGGCTCTGCTCCGGAAAAAGGTTATGAGTTTATACCACAAGAAATGTTCCTAAGCAAAAAATATAGCATCTCCTAGGGTTATCTGGCATTCAACAAATTAAAAAAAAAAATGTTACAAGTTCGGTCGGTCTCGAGCCAGAATGCACACACATTTTTGCCCGTAACCCAGCAAACTCCACAATCAGGGTGCAATTCGCCTCGTCCTTCATAACACCGACAACCTTTTCATTAAGGGACTCTACCTGCCATGCTAACTATGTCCATATAAAGTAATTTAGGGCATCTAAACTGAGGAATGGTGAATTCTTGATGAAACTGATACATCCTCAGTCACCTTCTAACCATGTCAATCTATGACTTCTTTCGTGGAACGAATATTACATAATTTTGGCAATTTTTTACCTGTGTTCGCTATCTTTTGCGGTTTTCATAACATTTCGAAATTTTATGAGGTGGGGTGCGTAATAGGATTGACGATGACTGGTGGGAGAGCGATAACACTCTGGCATCGCATTCGGCGGGAAATTCTAATGGACCAATGGCGGCCAAGGTCGTATGACGTCACAAGATGGTGGATCGTTAGTTCATTTGGTGGCCGCTGGGAGGGCAGCACCGGCCGGGCTTGCGCATACGTTAGTTCCTTGGACGGCTGCTAGATGGCAGAACCTTGCGCTCGGTGAAAGTATTTCCTCAGCCCTGTTCTGGAACGCGCGCTCTGCGAAATGTGTACACTGTTTCAACACACCTACAGAAATTTCCACTCGACTGTTATCTATGTTTGCTCTCCATTAGCCGTTGCGAAATGTGTGCCACCGCGGCTGGCGTGCCGTTACGCAAGCACTTGTTTGCGCTGCGAAACATCTTGGCTACTATCGACAGCAAGTTGCAAGTATTTCAGCACAGTAAAATATTTTCTTCGGCTCTGTGTCGAGATTTCGTGAAATACACTTAAGCATGAACCATTGAGATTTTTTACTAAAAACAAAAAAAGTCCACATTAATGGATATTACGTAAACCGACATCGGTAGCGTTGGGGCTAGAGTGCCGAAGGTCGCCGGTTCGAGTCCGGCCACGGGTATGGGTTTTGAAATATTATTGAAAAAGCCGTTCCAACTCGTCAATTTCAAAACGAAAATCAAAATTTTAGTTTCCACACCTAGAGAGTATGGCACGAATTTTTTTGGGTAATGTGTCACGCATGAAAACACCACGAAAATTGGGTATGCGCAAACGCTTTACATGCTTACGTATATCATCGTCCGTCAGCGGCTGAACCGACTTTTTTTTTAATCCAGACCCATCTTTCCGGTATGGCTTCAAATATAAACATTTACCCCTCATTGCAAGTGTCTCCATCGTTTTGTTGTGTCGTTTCTCCACAGTTATCCATTCACCCACGTGCATAGAAAACCCTAATCCGTATGCCCAGATCATGATTCACACCGGTATCCTCCTGAATGAGAGGCCAACAGTCTCAGTGAAATTATAGGTGACAAAATTATAAGTGTTTGATTTAAAAGTGACATGTTCAAAGCATCAACTAATCGTTTCCACAATTTCAGTAACTGTATGGTGCAAATTGAAATCGACGTTTCACGAAATATGTCTTATACCCGTTGCGTTTGACAAAATAGTCTTCATTTGCAAGTGTCTCCATCGTTTTGTTGTGTCGTTTCTCCACAGCCAACTGCTTATTCGCCTCTTTCGCTGCTTTAACTTTAGACATGTAATTACTGCATATAAAAATTTACTAGTATTGGATGATGTTAATAACATAGTAAATAAGAATTATGATCCTGGATATGATGTTTGTGGTACTACATGCATGTGAAAAGTATAAATAAATAAATAAAAAATACATTGTACACGATTCACTTTGTTTTATTTTACCCACCATCCATTAAAAAAATCCTTTATCAACTTATTTTTCATGAGTCCTTCATCACTTACTGGTCTTAAGACCCCAATCGTAATAGACACCAACACTCGAAAAGACATAAATTTTGCCGGATATAAGTACTAAGTATGTGCCACTTTCCACGAATTTTATTAAAAAGTAAATAAGCGAAGGTTTTTTTTATAGTTTTAAATAGTTTTGTCTGCTTCCAGCCATTATCTATTAGGGGACACACCATAGTATTCGGTCCCTTCTTAGTCGTGGTAGTGCTTAAGAGTTGTCTCCCAGACTGTAAAAAATTCAAAGAGGATAAATAGTGTGTGAACGGCGGGTAGATCTAGGAAGGCGCCTCTATAACGAAAAGGTGGTCGGTGTTATAGCCAGACGTGTCAAACTCATCCTTGTTGTAGATATACAAATGAAACTAATTTAGCACTCACTTGAAACAAATAGCTGTTCAAAGAAACGTAAAGTACGTATAATATCTTCGCTGTTATCAAATCCTAAGGACCGAACATGGTGGGTGAACGGTTAACGTTCTGGCCGCGCATTCGGGGAACGCGGGTTCGAATCCCCGTCCGTGCATCCAGATTTGGCTTTTCCATGGTTTCCTGAAATCACTCCAGGTGAATGCCGTGATGCTCAAAAGGCAATGGCCGTATTCCTTCTCGTTCAATGTGTCCACGTATCGCGCAAAACTAAACTCACCGAATTCTAGTAAACTACCTTTGGAGGGGGACGTTAAACCTTTTGGTATCTTTCGGAAGATTAGGCCTGAATGGGCCGACACCAGCTTTCGCCATTTCCCTTCTTTAACATGCAGTATTCCTTCCCGCTTTATTAAACCGACGGGGGTTTTGAACCGGTGACCACACTTTACGAAAAAATGCCAATTATCTCAGTAGTTAATAATTAGTATTTTAAGATCGCATGTTCGGAAGAGTAAGACTGAATGGGCCAGCACCAAGTTTCTCTCTCTCCCTTCTTCGTCTCTCATTGTATTTTAATAATAATAATAATAATTCGATGGTAGGACGGGGAATACGAAATCACGTCCTCCCGAATGTGTGGCAAGTAGAGGGGAAGCTGAAAATTTGTTATGCTAAGGGTGCGTCCATAAACCATGTAACTCCATTTTGGACACCTCTTAACTTCCCACCCCCGCCCAGTGGCTTCTACCCGAAAGAGCGGCGCCAGCGTGGCTACAGGGGGCGCGGCGCGTGACCTACAAAGATAATGACGGTAAGAGGCGCCGTCGTGTCTGCAGGGGGCGTGACGCGTGACCTACAAAGATAATGACGGTACGCGGCGCCGTCGTGTCTGCAGGGGGCGGGGCGCGTGACCTAATTAGGGGGCGCGAAACCGGCATATATATACTACTAATGTGTTTTTATTTATACAAACCCCTAAATTTATTATTATTAAACTTCAATTCATGAATGTCTTAGCCAAGCGGAAATACGTGAACGTCTTACCCCAGCACGTTTCCAGGTAGCGAGAACCGGTTTTTGTTCACCCGCCCTATCAACAAAACTGGTTTAGCGCTTACTGTTCTCGGCGCGGAGTATCAGGTTATAACAAGTTATAACAGGTTTGTACCTGCAAAGGGTATCAGGTTACACGGAAGGAACACCTGCATAGATTATCGGGTTTCAAGGCCAACGGAAGGATATCAGGTTACAACGGAATACCTGCATAGAGTATCAGGTTACAAGGAGGGGAACTGAGGTTAGTGGACAGGGGAGGGGGGTTTCAAGGTCAACGGAAGGGTATCAGTTACAGTGGAACACCAGCAGGTTTCAAGGTCAGCGGTAGGGTATCAGGTTACAAGGAGGGGGAACTGAGGTTAGTGGAGAGGGGAAGGTGGTATCGGGTTTCAAGGTCAACGGAGTGGTATCAGGTTACAGTGGAACACCTGCATAGAGTATCAGGTTTTAAGGCCAACGGAAGGATATCAGGTTACAACGAACACCTTGCATAGAGTATTAGGTTACAAGGAGGGGGAACTGAGGTTAGTGGAGAGGGAAGGGGGTTTCAAGGTCGGCGGAAGGGTATCAGGTTACAAGGAGGGTAGCGGGAGGGGGTAATCAGGTTACAAGGAGGGGAGGGGCTAATCAGGTTACAAGGAGGGGAGGGGGAGGGGTATCGATTACACTTTTTTTGGTCCAGGGTTGTAGCCCTAACTGCCCTCCATAAGAGCCCATGTAGCCTTCACCGCCGTCCATAAGAGCCCATGCAGCCGTCACGGCCGTTCTCTATCTACTAGCCAAGTACCGCTGTCATGTCGGGATTACACATTGAGCACATGAGCACGCTACGATATGGCGACACAGTCGCAGCGAGATCCAGTGCCATTGCGGCCACCGACAGAACTACTTAACCTGAGGCAGAGCAGACGGTTTCCTCCACTACCACTCTCGAGTTAGCTGCCAAGCAGTGAGTATGCATATCGAGAGAGCTAAGATGTCGCCTTCTATCGATTTTGTCTCGAAGTTTCAAGGCAACGAGTATCCTAACGCATACGATGTCTTGCCGCTTGAACGTTGGGAAGCTCTCCTAGCGCCAGGCAACCGTCGTGGGTAGTATTTGTAGTGGTCACATATAACAAGCTAGGTACCAATGGCGAATACGTACCACCACATTCGAAGATCACGCGATTACGCAGCCGCCGATCCATCGGCTACAGACGTCAAGTTCAGAGACGGACGCATATCGTTCTCTGTGGTAATCGCAGAGGGCTTCTCTGAAGCGGAATTTGGGTGCACGGCAGTACCCGCCAAGTCGAGTCAACGGCGGCACTGCCTACCCTTTTCTCGAAGCGATTCGGGCCATTTTTGAACCTCAATTTTCGCGGTCGTATTTATGCTACATGTCTCAAATTTCTGTTATGCATAGATATCAGCAATCTTAGCAAACGTACTTAATTTTATTACTAGCTGACCCGGTCACGCGTTGCTGTGACTCAGTACATATAGTACATTGGATCAATGTTATTCTAAACTACCTAAAGTAGTCAAATTAATATTCACTAATAAAGACAAAAACATTTTAATCGATTTGAAAATTCAAAAGTAATTGGTAAAGAGTCAGGATAGTTGAAATTAAGGACAAATTAACATAAGAAATTTTAATTACATTTTATTACAAATTACGTAATTGAAAATATATAAAAATTGATATTTATAAAAATAAATAAATTATTTTTTATATATTTACAAATTGTAATTTCAGTTTTATAAATGATGTAGATGAAGTAGAATTTTAAACATTTTTAACAATTATTTTCGTTATTTTAAATTATTACAATTTATAATTTTAATTTATCTAAGCGCTAATTGGTGGACAATATTTATAAGTAGCCTGTCTTTTGATAATACAAATAGATCGGATGGTTTCCCCACACGTGAGCAGGGACATATAGCTGCCCATGGGAGAAACGCGTATTTTCCAAGTCCAAACGCAAACGGACATTGTTTGGCCTTGAGACTTATTTATGGTCATACCGAAAGCCAAACGAATCGTAAATTGAAGATTCTGACGGTATCATTGGAATGCGTGGCAGCAGGACAATTTCTCCTTTAAACTTTCCAGTCAAAATAGTTGCTTCATCAATATTTCCGGTGATCCATTTGATGACCAAACGTGTACCGTTGCATAATCTAGGTGGATTCAAATTCCGAAGTAGAATAATCGGTGAACCTATCTTTAACCGAAGATTGTGTGGTGGCATTCCTGGTATATACAAAGATTTTAAAAACTCAGTTGGAAAATTTACGGCTTCATTTTCATCTACGTGAGTGTCTATTGATTTAAAAGACATCAGATTACCTGGCAACAACTGTTGTATCTGGAAGTTAATTTCGTTGACATCAGCATTTTTTTGCTGCCAAAATAGCACGATTACTGAGCCAATTATGTATGATCTAAGTAATTATTTGATATATCCGGAAACACACTCTCAATTAGTTCATTTTTTGAGTGAACAACAGTGCAGAATTTGTCTGGCAATTTGATGTATTGTGTATTTCGATGCAGTTCTATTTCACCGTTTCAATATCCAGCAATTGCTTACAAAATACTTGTGCCGATGCATCATTTTGCAATTGTACTCGCATATTCATGGTCAATCGAAGTGTTTCGACATTCCGACATAAAAACGATTGTTTTAAACATGCGTTAATCTCATCGGCAAAAGTAGAGTGAGGAATCACTGGTAACGTCTGTCGGAAGTCACCAGACAGTAGTAGGACAGTACCACCGAAAAGTTTATCGTTGCATTCAAATCTTGCATATTTCTGTGAATTGCTTTGAGCGAATGTTTATGAGCCATAGTACACTCATCCCAAATTGTAATTGAATTTTTTGTGCAACACTGCAGCCATTCAGATTTTTTTTTTTTTTTATGTGTACGCATCGCGTTTGTTTTGTTATTAATGTCTAGTGGCAGCTTAAATACTAAATGTGACGATGCAATTGGCCATTACAATTTTCTGTTGCGACCATACCTTCGCAAGGATCAACGATATAAAGAATGTCATTACCGGTTCCACCTGGGGCATCCAAGAAAAAAAAAAAACCGCCTTGTTCAGCATCAACAGTCAGCAGAATCCGATTATAAATTTTTTTTGTTCTGCCTTCAGTTAATGGCTCATTATTCGCAATAATTATAGATAAGGTCCACATTATTATTGTGTTGTTCTCGTTGCAGATCACTGTTAACTAAGTCGGTGGCCGGGCGATCAGGTGATGGCATACCACAATGATTAAGTGGTAGATTTGAAATTAAAATACATAAATCTTCGATTAACACTAATGCTTCACTTATACACCTCTGGTGTGAAATCTAGATTTGGGCATAGGTTTTGTTTGTTTAACTCGGTGTAGTATGTCGTCAGTCATACGTTTTCATATTTTTCCCACAAAATCGATGTGTTGGATAAAACGTTCTCAAAATAATTGCAAACAGTTGCCGATACTATTCGGCGTGGATGTCAACGCTGATCAGCAAGTGTCCAGTTTCCAATGATTGTCGCCCACCAGCAACTGCAACTCGCGACATGCATCTTGATATGTATTGAACACTCGACCATTAACTGTTCGTAAAAATTCGAAAGAAGTTGGTCCTGGAACATTCACCAACACAAACGCAAAAAGAGGCATTCACGTTGTTTCGGATGCACGTGTGTAGAGTCCGTCCTAATGTCTTGGCTTTGAATATGCCTGTTATCAAAGGATGTGGTTCTCCTTGTTTACGTGGCTCCCATTTTTACCTAATTTGTTCCATGTAAAATAGCGTGGAACATCGGTAATATAATAATGTTTTTGCGAATTGGCCGAACACATCAGATTTTTGACACAATGTGAAAAATTCAATTAATGTCGTTTTTGGTGGCTCAAGTGCTCTTTGTATAATATTTTGTTCGGTGAAATATACACGTTTGCAAGATGTACTGCAAGATGCTGGATAGAAGGGTCTCTTTCATGTATAGGAATGCTAAAAATATGCCAGATAGCTTCGTTGCTGCTGATGTATCTACATATCTGGTATCGTGCTATTTCGTCATTTTTATTTACATTATTTACTTCAATACGGCCAAATCACTGCCTTTATTAACGTATTTGCAAGTGTACTTAATGGATTTTACAGAACTGCAAAACTCGACATTAATATGAGCCTTATACGTTTTTGAAAGCAATGGATGAGTATGGTACCACCCACTGATTGTCAATTTCAACTTGGTTTCTAGAATTTGACATTCGCAGTCGTAAATGTGTGGCCACCATTCTCAGCGTTTTCTGCGGCGATACAACGGATAACCGTCGATATCCGTAATAGTAGTCATTCGTATATTCCTTTGGGAAACGCTTCTTGCATTTTCCATCTTCCATGCATGGCGAGTCATGTTAAAAGCACCGCACGGGTCCGTGGATCATGTGACTGGTAACAATATCAAACAATTCTTGATCAATTACCGGGTCCGGAATTTCGGCTGAAATTATTTGATCAATTTCTTCTGAACGGATTTTAACTTCAAGCAAATCAAAATGTGAGAATTGAGGCAAACCTCGCTGTTTCCACTCAATCGAATACAGATAGCAACGTGTGTTACCGAAAACCGAATGTTTTACGATTAAATCAGTCAATGATTTTAATTTTGTTTGAACACACGTTCCGTGCATCATGAGGATGCATGATTGTTGGCCTAGTAATAGCAAAGTTTGTATTTCTTCCCAATTCGGATTACATTTAATTGTAATAAAAAAAATCTGGACGACCATAATGTCGTACGTAAGTAATCGCATCTGTATATATTCCTGGATGTTCCGTGGACTACCGATGTAGCTTGAAGGTAATATAAATGCATTACCGATATCATTGGACAGTTAAATTTTCATCTAATATTGCCGATATAGCATCATGTTGTAAGTGGATGTATTCCTCCTATCGTAATTTAGCCTGGTTGTATCGAATAAATCGCAAATGCGTCGTTTTCAATCCTAGGCGTACATATCTACGACGTATTGATGGCACAGTTGACGATATCGAAGGATATAGTTATCCTAATTACGTCTAATCATCAATCGGGGGGCCTAGTACATTCATTGAAGTAACTGATTTATTTGTTTCATTACCTGAAAAAATAAAAAATTAAATAGTAAAAAAATAGAATAAGAAATCAATGTAATGGGCCCGCTGCAATTCAGCCCCTGGTCGGGATACCGCGGGTCTACTGTACTAATAAAATAACGAATTAAATAGTTGAATATTAAATTTACCAGTAACTGGATCACGCTGTTTGATGTTGACGTGATATTCATCCTACCCTTGCCAGAACATCAGTGGATACTGGAGTGCGTCGTACGAACGGTTTATATCCGAAATTATGCTAACAGAGCTATTTCGACGTGTTGATTTTAATCAACTGAGTCACCAACCATAAATACTGCAACTTCATCTACGGTTGGTGCGTTGAACCTGCCAGCGTGTTCTCCTGATGGTAATTTGTCAACTTTAATGACAATTTGATAGTTGTTATTTTTTAATTGTGGCCACACTCTTTTAAATAATTGAATAAGTTGATTATTATTTTACAAAAATTATTCCAACAATATCACAATTGCTCTCTCTTCTGATTGTTCTATGAAATTATACTGGCACCTAGTTTTCACGCGTTCCTCACAATTTCCAATAGATTTGGAGAAACTTCGTATCATCGTTTGGTATCGGTATCAACGACCCAATCTTATGGTACACCTGGCCTAGTATTTTGAATGTAGTTTCAAAATGACGTTCATCAGATGTGAGATCGCAAATTTTTGCTGCCCCAAAAGACGTTATCTGGAAGCAAGAATTGAATTTGCGTGTCTTGCACAGAAACAATTTCGAATCGTTTGATTCGCCAGCAAGAAGTGATTGCAAAGGTTTTGGGGGAGTGGGAAGTGGTAATAATACAATTTTTCCTGATGCACAACACATGCCGGCTGCTTCATTGCGGAATTTCAACGCCTGACAGTATTAGCATACTTTGTCCATTGCACCGATTGCAATTTTAGAATGTGCAGAGTAATCAATGTCTGATGAATATTCGAACGCAAACGAACAAATGATTCACGTGTTAAAGCACGGCTGATTTGCTGTCTCTCTCCTTCTCTTTCTCTAAATGTAGCTATGTGCTGTTCTCGTGCCGCTCTTGTTCTCGATATATTCTGTAGCAGGCGTTCATCACGCTGTTCTTGAGATTCTTGCATACGACGCTCTGCTGTCCAGATTCTTTGAGCTTATTTACTTCCCGCGATTTGTTCTGCTGATTGATGAGCCCTTCTCAACACTTTTGCGTCGTGGCTCTCTGTTATTCGCATTGTTGTGGTTAGATTTTTTTGGCGGCATTTCACTGAAATTTATAATTGCAACAATTAAAATAAAAATAGTTTAATTACAACAAAAAGTGTCTTTCTAAAAGCCCTAAAATAAGACACAATAATACAGTGCTGAAACCAGAATGCCTCTATGAAAGTAAATGCCTGAAATTGAATAATAATAATTATGTGTTGTCGTAAAGACCTGATGACAGAGCTTCTGTCAGCTGCGCATTCCACTCCTGTCGTCGCCTTAACCTCACCGGATACAGGGAGACCTAGAGTTTTACATGGAATCCCGACCACTGAAGAGTTCTGGCGTACTTCACATTACACAGGAAGCTGTACCAGAGGTGAAAATCGGGTTAAATGCCTATGAAAATCCCGCCGAGACAGGGACTCGAACGTGGACCTTTAGACCTTTAGTCGGACGCCTTAACCACAGAGCCACCAAGACCATTCGCTATTAAATTACAAATTTGAAAGGCTTGGAGTATTGGAATGGGGAATAATAAGGAAAATTTTGAGTCCATTGAAAACTACAGTACAATGGAAGATAAGAACTAATGAGTAAATATATCATAACATTGAAAATATAACAGAATCAGTCAGAAAAGAAGGAGAATGATTTTTTTTCTACACATCTATCGCATGGATGAACCAGGCTAACAAAAAGTTATTAAAATATTTTTTGGGATTCAAGATTTGAAACGAAATAATATCAGTGAGCAGTATGGAAAGAAAATATTTTCGAAATCAGATTTCGAATATGGCAGGATTCCAAGGTAGAGAGGAGAAGAAAACTGGTGCAAAATGGTCTGAAGAGAGAAATAGAAAACACAGTGCAATAATGAAGGAAGTACTGGAGAGGAAGAAAGAAAAAAACAACCAACAGGGGAAGAATTGAAATTGACACGTGGTCCCTAGTTGGCCACAACGTAAAGAAGAAGAAAAATAAGAAGCAAGCAAAAAATTCTTACCACGTTTTTGACTTTTATCGTAACGTTTTCTTCAATGTTATATTCATGTGTGTGAATATAATAACATACAAAACGATACACAGCACAATTATTAAAATGATACTATACGAAAATTCACGATACTGGGTAATGTCATACATAAACACATATGACGTGGAGTAGACTGTAACATCGAAACACAACGCCATCTACTGGATGGTTACCCAACCTAGATAACCAAGTGTTCTGTCGATAAATTAATACATCGCCATCTGTTAGAAACCTATGGAACTATAATAATAATAATTTCGTGCGGTCGTAGTGACCTGGTGACAGTGTTTTTCTATTGGTTTGCGCATTCCATCCGTGCGCCGGAGGTGAAGGCCGAATTAACTGTGTATAAAAATCACCTCGGCAACAGGGATTCGAACAGTGACCTTCGCATCTCCGCTCAGAAGCCTTAATCACTGAGCCACCAGAAAGCTCAAACTTAGGGCACTTACAAATAATTACAAACCATTGTCCTATGACAAACATTGAACGAACATTTAATTCGCAATACTAAATATTAAGGTCAATAACTAAACTAAAAACTATCGTATCTTTTAAGTTTGACAAAATTACACAAAGTAAGCCCAAATTTCATCAAAATCAGTTAAGTTGTTTCGGAGTTCATCTTGGACAAACATCGTGACACGAGATTTTTATATATATGAAGATGTTACTGTTCTTAGTTCGTATGTTATTCGGATGCAAACTTTAGAGATTTTGTCACTCACTCACTCACCGACTGACTGACTGACTGATGATCATCAAAATTCTAAGGCACTTCCCGTAGCCGTAGAAAGCTGAACTTTGGTACACAGATAAAATTTTCCCCACATATTATAAGAAAAGTCTGAAACTCGTAAATTTTCATGTACCTACCCCCTACCTACCCCTAACGTGAAATCGCTTTCTACCCTAATTACTTTATAAAGCTCAAATTTTCACTGTAGAGTGAGCTTAATATGTTTAACTAAAGTGTTTAATTTTACTTCTTTCCTTTTCTTACTTTTGAAGTTATTGAAATTCAAAATTTTATTTCGGCACAACACCCCGACATCAAAAATCCACTGTACTTCCAGTAATCCTAGAAACAAGTAATTTGGTACACATATGTGGTTTCATCCCTAAATCATAAGAAAAATCTGATATTGGAGTTTTTCCCCGTATTTATCTATATATAAAAAGATGAATATTTGTTTGTTTATTCTTCATACAAATCCACAGTTTTCATCCGATCTCCATGAAACTTTGCACACTTTTGCATTGAAACATGGAGAATAATACTGTCTATATTTGGTTGAACAATTTCTCGTCATATTGTCACGTAAATTTGAAAAATTACCGAAACGAACATAGACCGACGTTTAGGATGTGGAAGACTCTGTAGTTCCATACACTATTGTGGGCTGGTGGCCCTTTGGTTAACGCGCTTGCTTACTAATGTTTGTACAGCCGGATCAAATCCCAATGGAGGCAAAGATTTTTAAAAGTTGTTTTTGATCGTAAGAGTCACTCCTGGACCGTCGGTGATTCGGATGAATGTTAAACTGTAGATATCACAAATTTAGGGGTGCAATGTGAGGAAAATTGTAAGTAGTCTTTCAATGCTGTAGGTGCACACTTTTTTACGTTATATTGACCGCTCAAGGGTGATTCGCAGTCAGTGTGTGTGTGTGATCTGCAGTAATAATACTATAAATGCGGAAGTAAGTCTCTATCTTTTTGTTACGTTATGACGACTAAATGCCTATACCGGTATTGACAGAATTTGACAAGAAAATCTGTAGGGAGGGTACAGGACAATTTTTTTTTTCAGTATGATTAACAGTTGTAGTCACGAAATTTTGAGAACTTATAGAATGTTGAGAGCGTTCTGGTAGCTCAGTGGTAGTTCGGTGCTAGCAGCCGGCGGGTACGGACGTATAAACGGACAACTGCCGCGAAGCTCCGAGTTTACAGTGTTAAAGTGTTTAAGTGTTCCAAGTAATATTCAAGAGAGTAAAGTGATATTGTAAGACGCTGAAGATTTACAGTCATCAGGCAGGTCATCGGCCAAAGAAACAGAAGAGGTAAGCAATGGCTCATGCGACGTTAACGAGAAAGAATACAGTGAAATTTGCGTTTGATCGAGCGTATGTTAGACCAACGGCCTTTGAGATTCACGAGTGGCTATACGACACGGTCAAACTGAATGACGAAGAAATTGTAGGAATTCAGTTAGTTTCTTTTCAGAATAGTGTTTTTGTGAAAATGACAAGCGAAAAATTTTGTGAGAAAATAATTGAGCTGTACTACGGAAATTTGAAATTCAATCACACAGACGGAAACGTTAGCAGTCTTAAAGTATCCAATGCAGGAATGGGAATCAGACATGTCAGAATACTGAATCTTCCCTTTGAAGTATCCAGTGAAACAATATTACACGCAGTTAAACCATTCGGAACAGTAATAGAGATAATGGAAGATAAGTGGAGTGGTAACATAAGATACAAAAAGTCAAACGGAGTGAGAATAGAAAAAATGGAAGTATCTAGGCATATCCCCTCCTATATCAATGTGTGTGGTTTCCGCGCTTTGGTAGTGTATGATGGCCAGCCAAGAACTTGTGCTGTATGCAATTCCGTGGATCACATAAGAGCAAACTGCCCAAGAATTCAAACAGCAACATTGCCTTTAACGTATGTGAAGCAGACAGTTGTTCAGGAAAATAACAACGAAAGCCATCGACCGGAATACCTAAAGCAATTTCCTCCACTGCAGGAAGGTTTTTTTTTTTTTTTTTTTTTTTTTTTTTTTTTTTTTTTTTTTTTTTTTTTTTTTTTTTTTTTTTTTTTTTTTTTTTTTTTAATGGCATTCGGCAACGGAGGCCATACAGCCAGCTCAATGTGTATTTTTTCCAATGTATGGACGCCACAGGACGGACAGGACATTCACACAGACACACAACACTTAACATCCATGCCCGCGGCCGGATTCGAACCGGCGGCCTTCGGCACGCGGAGGTAGCACTCTAGCCCCTACGCTACCGAGGCCGGCCACTGCAGGAAGTTAACAGCATAGGGGAAACAACAGAAATACAGTCAACATCGCTGCCACTAACTACGTGAAGCGGACAGCTGTTCAGGAAAGCAATGGAATCGATCGACCGGAAAACGCACAGCAACTTCCTCCACTGCAGGAAGCTGACGGAATAGCAAAAATGATAGAAAAAACACCATTGGAAAAAGAAAAAACATGGAAAATAGGAGAAACAAACCAAATAGAAGAAGATAAACTCCAATCGAAGCAGACAGAGAACCTAAACTGTAAAGAACAGGGAAATCCAATAACAACACAAACAAAAAAATGGAAAGAGTTAATAGAAAATCTTAAAGACCAAAATGAAATCGAGGAAGCAATGGAATCAGAAAACGAAAGAAGTGATCTCACAAAGACGAATGATACTCAGTTGACGGCTGATGAAATGGAGTGGACTCAACTGGAACTCGATAAGGCTGGTAGAAAGATACGAGCAAAGAGGAGACCCGAGACATACACTATACAGACAAGGATAAAGTCAAAAGATGTGGAAAGTAATGAAAACACCAGAGCAAAAGGGAAGAAATAAGAATACAAGCAAACGAAAAAATCCAACCAATGTCAATAGAAGAACTACCCTCAGATGCCAATGTGCTTTTAGAAGGAGACAAAGAAAAAGCAAACACCTATCTAAGCTGGGTAGATGACCGACCAAAGGAGAGTCAACAGAGCGTACTCAAACGGACTGAAACCTCAGAGCATACGCAAAGAACTGAAATGAAGATACAGCAATAATGGCAAAAAGAACCTGAGAGGAAAACTATATCAAGAAACTGACAGCATGATAAAAAGGAAATGCAGCAAGTACTGACAGAGATGCAAACATATGGCATAGCAACTATAAACCTAAATAGAATAACAAGCAAAACAAAAACAGAATGTTTAAAAGACTTCCTATATGCCGCTGATGTAGATCTAGCCCTCCTTCAAGAAGTTTTCCTTGACATAACAGGATATGAATACGTATTTAATCAAGGCAACGAAGCCGGAACTGCCATATTGATGAAAAAGGGGATAAATTACAATAATCTTATCAATATAGAAAATGGCAGAGGAATATCAGTCACGATTGAAGCAGTTACAATATGTAACATATACGCCCCCTCCGGAACTCACAAAAGAAATAAGAGATCAAACATCTTCAAATAATATATGTTACCTCTCCTACCAACAAATACCAACAGTCTGATATTAGGAGGTGACTTTAACTGCGTGCTACTCCCTAAAGATCAGTTCCCAAATTTTAACGCCTGCAACGATCTAAAGGTAATAGTCCAAGGACTCAGATTAAAAGACACTTGGGAAACAAAACATGGAACTGACAGATCCTATACATACGTTACAAAGGACGCAGCAAGCAGAATTGACAGGATATACATAAGTGAAGATATCATTTCCGATGTTACTAGTGCAGAGGTATGGCCTGTAAGCTTCTCAGACCACAGCGCCTACGTAATACATATAAATATGAGCAGACAAGAAATTCACCGAGGAAGAGGCTACTGGAAATTTAATACTGTTTTTCTAAAAGATCGCGAACTTAATTAAATGTTCCAAGAAAACATAGCAAATATCTATCAGGCAATATCAGAGATACGATAATAAACTAGATTGGTGGTTACAATGCGCGAAACCAAAACTGCGCCGTATGCTGATAGAATACGGAAAAGTAAAGAAGCAAGAACATAAGGAAACAGCGGAATTTTACTATGCCTGTCTAAGAGATGCTTACCGGAATATGGACAGATTAATTCAAGACATAATAAAAATAAAAAGAATAAAAGTGAAACTAGTAGCAATAAAACGTTTCGAACTGGAGCAAATGATGATTAGATCTAAGACCAAATATGCTGTACCAGATGAAAAGACTTCAATTTACCACTATATGCTGGAAAAGAAAAGAGCAAGGATTAAAATTCTTAAAAACTTGAGAATCGGTGAAGACACCGTTGTAACAAACCAAAAGGAAATTATAAACGAAGTTTATAAGCACTTTCAGGAACTATACGATGAGGAAAGTATTTACGAGGAAGATTCCAATGACTTACTCAGTGTGGTGTGCAACAGAATCGACGCAAATGACAACACACAACTGGAAAGTAGAATAACAGAAGAAGAACTAGAAGAAATTATAAAAACAAGCCCAAGGAACAAATCGCCTGGCCCTGATGGCATTCCAGTAGAAGTATACCTACAGTTCTGGCCAGCCATCCAACAACAACTCACGGAAGTACTTAATGATGTGCTTACAATACATAATGTACCCAGAAGCTTCAAAGAAGGATTAATAGTTCTGATACCAAAAAACCACAACAACAAAACCCTAGACGGAATGGGACCTATATCATTACTACATTCAGACTATAAGTTGTTCACCAGAATACTGACAAAAAGAATGATTCCTTTGATGAATAAAATAATTGCGGAACACCAGGTTTGTGCAGTACCTGGCAGAACAATCATGGGGACATTAAGCGAGTACAGAGACATCATTGCAGCCGCAGCAGTAACAGGAATAAATGCAGAGTTATTGTCCATCGACTTTAATAAAGCCTTCGACAGGGTCAGTCACAAACACATACGGAAGACATTGGAGAGAATGGGATTTAGTAACTCTTTTATTAAAATTATACAGAAACTGCTCCATGAAGCAGAATCAAAAGTTCTAGTCAATGGCTTCAAAACAAAAGCAGTGCAAATAAAAGGTCTGTAAGACAAGGTGACCCCATATCAATGGCGCTGTTCTCAATTGCTCTGGAACCTCTGTTGCGATACATAAACGCCACAACATCTGGAATAAAATATGCAAACAGAAAAATCACTTGCAGAGCCTACGCCGATGACGTATGTGCAGTGGCCAGGAATGCTGAAGAAATAAAAATAATCAGGAAAAACATCTTAAAATATTGTCGTGCAACGGGGGCAAAAATAAACTTAATTAAATGCAAGATGTTGAAACTAGGTAACGGCATTCAGTACCAGCAGCCTCATTGGATACCAGAAAGAGAAACAATGCAAGTCTTGGGAGTAGAACTGCACACGTGCCCACTAAAAATGATAGCTAGAAACTGGAGGACAAAGCTATATGTGATTAGAGGAGCAGTAAGAGAACATTACACCAGGAACCTAAATATTTACCAGAAAGTGGATCTTGTCAATGAATACATAGTCTCAAAACTATCATACTTAGGCAGCATTTTCCCAATTCCAGCTTCAATCGCCAAGAGAATAACCTCGTGCCTTTGTAACTTCATACTAAGAGAAAACACCTTTAAGATTAAATATGCAACAGTGACTCTTCCTAAAACGAAAGGAGATCTAGGACTAATCGACATAGAGTTGAAGTGTAGAGCATTATTTATTACCACTATGCTGAAGATCTTAAACAGCCTACCACAAAGTATAACCAGCGTACTGGCAAATGAATTACAACCAATCAGCAAAACACCACCGGTGAATGTAGGAGGAATCCACTTCAAACTGAGTCATATAAAGCAATACCACCTAGAAATCAGCTACCTATCACACAAACAAAGCCCCCAGATCAAAACAAGACACCTCCTACTAGAAATGAATCGTCAAAACCAAAGGAACAGACAAGAAGAAAAATACAAAGATTGCAGCTGGCAGCAAATTTGGAAAAATGTCAACAATAAAACGTTAAACCTTGCAGTTAAATCCACGTGGTACAAAGTGGTCAATGATATGGTACGCACTAAAGATAAACTTTATTCAATACATCTCAGCAATACAAACAAGTGCAGCCAATGCCAACAAATCGATACCCTAGTCCACATATTTGAGTGTGAAGAAATGATAGAAATATGGGAATGGACTAAGGAAAAAGTCGCGATAATAAACAGGACCGCAAAAAATCAGATCAGAACCGAAGAATTTATAAGACCACAGAGGAGAGCGTATCCCGATACAAAACATAATGCCACAATGTGGCTACTAGGACACGCCGTATACTACACCTTCTCAAACAAGAGCAAAACAAAACTAGAATACTGGTTTTACCTAACAGAAGAATACAACAAACTGACACCAACTCAAAAGAAAAGCTGTTTTGCAAACTTTTTAATTGTTATAAACGAATAAAATAAGAAAACATCAAACTAGACAACATGAATGAAAATCACATTACGAAAAAGGGGAACACAACACCCCATGAGTCAATAAACAAAGGTATAGAGCCAGGCAAAGAGCCTATTCATTGGTGAGCGAAGGGTAGGGCTGAAGGGGAGGAAGGAGGCCCAAAATAAAAAAAATAAAATAAAAAAAAAGTGGCTAAGGTACTTTCTTTCAAATGTTCACTACTCCTGCCCCGGGCACGAAACCCGGCAGGCACAGGAATTTTGAGAGTTGTGTTTAATCATATGAGCTATGCCAGGACACTCCGTGGTTCGGATTCCACGTTAAACTGTAGGTCCCAGAGGAAAGGAACTGGCCGTCCTACCTCTGACACAATGGCTTAGTATACCTCCTTCGGGAGGATCCAACCAACCTTCGGGTTGTGGACTAAGTTAAGTTATGGAATGGTGACGGAGAGACGGATGTGTGTGTTAGTCTGTAATGTTAGGTCGGTTGCTCAAGGTGTGCTTCTCGCGCATTATCTTAGTGAATAATTTGTTAATAAATTTCTTTTATAGAAAAAAACGAATTATTTAGTATAGATATAGATTTTCTCTGTCTTATTACTTTGCGTCTGCTTAAATGTTTCTGACCCCAGTATATTTTGTCTTCTTTTTTGACATGCCTTGCGGGCGTAAACTGACCTAAGTTGTAGCTCTAGCAGAGCACGAGCAGCTAAAGTTATTAGAACCCAAGAATCGGATGCTCATGCAGAAGAAGGAAGAAAAGACCAATCTGAAATAAAGCTGCCTTAGTTAACACACACCCCCCCCCCCTCATCCGAACACCTTCGTTTGTTTTTATTTTTTTGTTTTTAAATATGTAGGGAATTGATTCTCTTCAAGAGACAGGTTCGACGGTAGAATGTTATAGTGATGGCTTTCCTGTCATATTATGCCGACTCGGTGTTGTTTGGCACCAATCCTTCGTTACAAAATACTTTCTATATTCAATTCTCGCAAAGAAATTCTTAATCCACGCGTAGGAAGTCGCGGGTATCAGCTAGTTTAATTATAATCCCAAACATGAAAAATTCTGGCACATATTTGAGGCTTAATTACTTTTGCTCCGGATTAAGCAATAAACCTGACATTTCTATACTACATAGAGGCAAACAAGTTTAACAAAAGCTTTAAATTTTACTTTGTTCCTATGGTTAGTTTGAAAGTTACTTGTTATTTACTTGAGGTTGTAGTTAAACCAGCGACAATCCTCATTGCTAGGCTACGACGCACATTAATTGTTTGCAGAGATTGGGGCATTGTTGGTAATGATGTTGCTGATTTTCGTTGTATTTATTCAATGGAAACCCAAGCATGAAACGTTCCGGTACATATTTGCAGGTTAATTGCTTTGTTCTGGATGAATCAGTATGCTCAAACCGTCGAACCTGTCTCATGAAGAGACTTAATTTCCAACATTCTTAAAAACAGAAAATCAAAAGAAAGTGGTGGGGTTCGGGGATGTGTGTGTGGGTTGTGGGGAGGGGTGTTTAACTAATAGCAGCATTAATTCAGCTTGGTCTTTTCTTTTTTCTTTCGCATGACCATCCAATTCTAGGGTTCTAATAACTTTAGCTGCTCGTGCTCTGCTAGAGCTACACCTTATGCTAGGTTTACACCCGCAAGGCATGTCAAAAAAGAAGACAAAATAAACTGGTGCCAGAAACTTTCAAGCAGACACAAAATAATAGTACAGTGCTGAGCAAATCGAACTCTATATTAAATAATTCGATTTGTCTCTATACGAAATTTAATAACAAATCATACACTAACAAATCGCGCGAGAAGCACAGCTTGAGCAACCGATGTATCATTACAAACTAACACACGTCACCATTCGATAAGTTCTAAAAATTTCGTAGATACAACTGTTATTCATACCGAAAAATATATTTCCAGTGTCCTTCCTACAGATACACACTGTTTCCTTGTCAAATTCCATCATTATTGGTATAGCCACTAAGTCGTCAAAACGTAACAAAAAGACAGAGACCTACTTCCGCATTTATAATTCGAGTGCACGCCAGTGCACCCGACTAGTCGAGTCAACGGCGGCACTGCCTACCCTTTTCTGGAATCGATTCGGGCCACTTTTGAACCTCAATTTCTTCTGTCGTATTTATGCTACATGTCTCAATTTCTGTTATGCATAGATATCAGCAATCTTAGCAAACGTACTCAATTTTATTTCGATACTGGTCTTAGTTCGGTTGTTGTTAGGATGCAAACTACAGCGATTTTGTCACTCACTTACTCACTGACTGACTGATGATCATCAAAATTCTAAGGCACTTCCCGTAGCCGTGGAAAGTTGAAATTTGCTACACAGATAAAATTTTACTCACATACCAACAAACTCGTAAATTTTCATATATCTACCTCTTACCTACCCCTAACGTGAAATCGCTTCCTACCCTAATAACTTTATACACTTCAGATTTCAATTGTAGAGTGAGCTTACTAAGTTCAACTAATGTGTTAAATGTTACTTATTTGCCTTTCTTATTCTGGAAGTTATTGAAATTCAAAATTTTATTTTGACCACAACACCCCGATATCAAAATCTCACTGTACCTCCAGCCATCCCAGAAACAAGTAATTTGGTACACATATATGATTTCACCCCAATATCATGAGAAAAGTCTAATATTGGAGTTTTCTCCCGTATTTATTTAATTACAATGCCAAATATGAAAACTTCTGGCACGTATTTGCGGCTTCATTGCTTTTCTCCCGATGAAGCTACATGGCTGAGAATTTTTTAATGCAAAGAGATAAGCAATTTTAAGTGACATCTTAAATTTTATTTTGGTCTTATGCTTAGTTTGGAAGATACTAGTAACTTATTTATGGTGGTATTTAAGCCAGCGACAATCTTCATGGCTCGGCTACTGGTCACATCAATTGTTTTCAGATATTGGGGCATTGTTGGTAAACGTATATTTATGTCTTAAAATCTGAAATGTTCCTATTAACCTATTTTCAAGTGAAACATTACATTTGAGCGGCGATTCAGGATAAGCGACAAACTTAAAAAAGAAATGAGATCCCACAAAAACAATTCTTGTAAAAATAGACCAAGTCTCGTGTTCGTGCAGTGGCAAAAAGTTATGAGATCTTCCTCTGAGCCAAGTCTACACTTTTCAGTGTATATTCACTTCACTTTATGAAACAGAATGGTTTCTCTCGGTATCATAGATCGTTTATTTAGGATAAAAAATATGATGACTTGGCCATGATGCATGCCATGTTTTAGTTAACGTACACAAACTTATAAATACGTAAAGGCCAAGATTTCCATTGCTCTTTTTCTAATTTTACAAGTATATATATTATGCCCTCAATTTAAGTCCAAATTATGACATGCATAATGGCCAAGTCATCAGATTTTTTATCCTAAATAAACGATCTATGATACCGAGAGAAACCATTCTGTTTCATAAAGTGAAGTGAATATACACTGAAAAGTGTAAACTTGGCTCAGAGGAAGATCTCATAACTTTTCGCCACTGCACAAACACGAGACTTGGCCTATTTTTACAAGAATTGTTTTTGTGGGATACTTCTAACTTACACAGCAGCGCATGGCGCCACCGACACTGCGCTGCGTGTAGATGGCAGCACCGTGCCGACCGGCGGCGATGAGCTGCTAGACATCGTCCAGGGGCCGGTGCAACAATTTGTCGTCTACTCGAGTGGTCCACAACCGGTGTGCCGCTACAAGGTGAAAAGTGTGCCCCGAAATTTTACCCATTGTAAGGAATTAAAAGTTTTTTTTATTAGTTATGAATTGTTACATACTGTCATATTCTAAGAAATAAAATGTTATTTATTTACTCACAGTTGCTGTTAGTTTTATTTATTTATTTTTAAAATATTTTTATTCCTCGCCTCTACTGCTGCGCTCTGAGGTTCTGTTATATTTACCGCATGTTCTGTGTATGTGCGCTTCCCTCAGTCTAAACTGCTGGGATTAGCAGAACTTTCCCAGCCTTATATTATTTTATTAACTTGCCGGTGTCGTTGCTTCTCCAACAATACTACTTTCTTCCTAAACGTTTGCACAGACTCATTGTTAGACATCACTGAAAAAATAATCGGCTCAATGTATGTGACTTCATTGAAGTGTATAAGTGTATAAATAGTGCATCTTACAATTACTTCAGGTCCATTATAGCTAAACTCTGAAGTGGTCCGAAAACTGTGTTAGTAGTTAGTGTTGATATTTTCTATTACAATTAACAGACTATTTTCTTTCTTCAAGCTGGACACATTCCTTAAACGGTGTGTTCCGTCTATGAGTGCAACTGGTGGAAGCGTTGAGCCAGAAAGAAAGAAAGAAACAAACGTTGATGTAGCGGAAATATAGTGCTAATTACTTATCCTAAGTTTTTTTTTTTTTTTTTGGTGTGGTGAAAAAACGTGCCCAATTCGCGAGTGTATCGTTTGTGGTGAAAAATTCAGTAACGCTGCTATGGTTCCCAGTAAATTGAAACGACATTTGCCAACAAAACATTCTTCTCTGTCAAGCAAAGATGTCAATTATTTTCGTCGGTGGTTGGAAAATAAGAAAAAAAAAACAAAGAACGTTCATGACCGTTACAAACATGTTTCGGAAAAGTAAAGGAAGCTTGTTATAAAGCAGCCGACTTATCGTAAAGGTCAAGAAACCACATACAATAGGTGAAACGCTGTTAAAGCCTGTTTGTAAGGAGATGGTGAGAATAGTTCTGGATTTAGAATCTGCTAATGAAATTTCAAAAATTCCTCTTTCTGCTGACACAATCAGTCGCCGAGTAATTTATATATCTCGTGATATTGAAGATATTATGAAGGAGAAAATCAACAACAGTCATAAGTTCAGATCGACGAGTCCACACTCGCACAACTTCTGGCTTATGCTCGCTACATCGGTGGAGATGTAATCGTAATTTCTTCTTTTGCAAAGAACTTCCAGAGCAAACATCCGGTGAAGAAATATTTCGTTTGACTCATGAATATTTGCTCCTTAATGAATTAACATGGAAGGATTGCGTTAGTGTTTGTACAGACGGAGCGGCTGCTATAACAGGCCCAGTGAAATGATTTGCAGCTAAATTACACGAAGTAAATCCCAACGTACGATGCGATCATTGCCTTATTCACCTTGAAGCCATTGTTAACATTTCTCTGTCACCTTCTCTGAAATGTGTGCTGGATGAAGTAGTAAAAGTCGTGAACTTCATAAAATAGTGGCCCCTAAATTCGCGACTTTTTACCGTTTTATGTCAGGAAATGTGTTCAGAACACACCACACTCCTGCTACATATAGAAGTACACTGGTTATCAGGAGGAAAGGTGTTAACGCGAATATTTGAACTTAGAGAAGAGGTCCAGGCATTTTTGACTATTGAAAGACATAATTACGCGTATTTATTCGCAGATGGCGGATCGGTATGTATGTTGGCATATCTTTCCGACATTTTCGTACATTTGAAAGAGCTGAACATAAAATCGAAAATGTTCATTTTAGTATGGATAAGATTACAGGATTTGAGAATAAGCTGGATTTGTGGTTACAGAGGTTTGAAAATGGGTCATGTGAGGTGTTCCCGACTGTATGGTCACTTGATGACGGTAATAAAATGGCAATGAACTTAATTGAAGAAAATTTAGAAGTCCTCCAGCAGAGATTCAAGAAGTCAGTGTCGACCCAAAGAAGAAACTGTCGGCCGCAATGCAGCAATGTTATCGGTGCAGAGGGGGCGAACGTAGCTACGAAAATGGAGCCGCCCACGAGACGCGACGTCAAGGTGCGCTCTGTCGCTTAAGCGGGTTGCTTCGGCAGGCGCAATCTGCGCAAGCTGACAGCAAAGTGGACTAGGTTCAATATGAGCTGCGGCGCCGGTCCGCAACCAGAGCGACAGACGAGAGGGCGCGCAGTAGTCGCCCGCCTGGAAACCATCACGCCTGAGAACAACCAGCCCGCAGAATAAAAACGTTCAGCAGGAGTGGAGAGGCGCAGAAGCTGCCTATAGCGCCACGTGGCGACACTAACTTCGTTCGTTCCACGGCTTTCCCTTTCTTGCCCGTCCGCTATCTGTAATAGTGTATTGTGAGACTGAAGCCATAATAAACCTAATTAACCGACTTCAAAAAAAGGAGGTTCTCAATTCGTCTGTATTTTTTTGTATGTATGTTCAGCGATATCTTCGCCAATTTTGAACCGATTTCAATGAAATTTTTTTAGTGGCTAGGGTATACCTCCAAAGTGGTCCCATATGAATTTCATTGAGAAACCACCCCTTCTACCCCCACTCTCCCCTTAATTTTTATAAAAATCCACATTTTTTATTCGATCTCGATTAAACTTTGGACATATATTGTCAAAAATAAACAGAAAAATACTGTCAACTTTTGGTTTAAAAAAACTGAAACCCTCTCCCCCTCTCCACACCCTTAATTTTTGCAAATTTTCTTTATTCAAAGCTACAGTCGACACCATTTAACTGATCTCCATTAAAGTTGGCAATTACATGAAATTTTTCATGGAGAAGGTTTCTAACAAAAAAATAAAATAAGAAACCACCCCTTCTCCCCTTTACACCCCTTAATTTTATAGAAACCTACATACCTTATCTGATTTTTATTGAACTTTTCCCATGTATACTTTAAAACAAAGAGAAAAATCCTGTCAACATTTGGTCTTCCAAAGCTCAACCCCCTCCCTCCTTCCACCCCTTTAATTATTGTCAATGTTCTTCATAAAAAGCTACATTCGACACCATTTGACCGATTATCATCAAAGTTGGCATATACATGTAATTTTTCATGGAGAATCTGACCGAAAAATAAATAAACAAAAATCCACCCTCTCCCCTTTACACCCCTTAATTTTTATACAAACCCACATTTTTATCCGATTTCGATGAAACTTTGGACATGCTTAGTCAAAAATAAAGAGAAAAATACTGTCAAATTATGGTTTGAAAAAACTAAAGCCTTCTCCCCCTATCCACCCCCTAAATTTTTGCCAATGTTCTTTAAAGCTACAGTCGACACCATTTAACTGGTCTCCATTAAAGTTGGCATATACATGTAATTTTTCATGGATAAGGTTTCTGACCAAAAATAAATAAATAAATAAACCACCCCATGTCTCCCTTTACACCTCTTAATTTTATAGAAATCTACATTTCTTATCTGATTTTTATTGAACTTTGCCTATGTATACTTTAAAACAAAGAGAAAAATCCTGTCAATATTTGGTTTGAAAATGCTCAACCCCTTTCCCTCCTTCAACCCCATTAACTTTTGTCAATGTTCTTTATAAAAAGCTACAGTCGTGATCGTTTGAACGATTACCATGAAAGTTGGTGCTTATATGTATTTTTTCACGAAAAAGGTGTATGACCAAAAGATCTAAACACCACCCCCTCTCCCCATTAAACCGCTTAATCTTTATACACAACCACAGTTTTTATCCGGTTTAGACAGAACTTGTCAAATTTTTACTATAAAACAAAGAGAAAAATAATTCCAACTCTTGGTTTGCAGAAACTGAACCCCTCACCCCGTTTCCACCCCCTTGATTTTTGTCAATTTCTTTTTAGATAGCTACTGTCGACACCATTTGACCGATCTTTATGAAAGTTGGCGCATATATATGTAATTTTTTATGAATAAGATTTCTGACCGAAAAATCAAAAAAACTATCCTGGCTCCGCTTCCCTTAATATTTGTACAAAACCCACATTTTAATCCGATTCGGTGGAACTTCGCATGTGTATAGTTTAAAACAAATAGAAAAAGAAAAATACTGTCCACATAACGTTCACAAAAACGCAAACCCTATCCCCCTTTCTACCCTTTAATTACTGCCAATGTTCTTTATACAAAGCTACCATTTCTTTCTGATTTTGAAGGAAGTCTGCACATGTATACTGCAAAACAAACAGAAAAATACTGTCTACATTTGGTTTCGAGAGTCCAAACTACACTCATTCCTTTCCATCCTTTATTCTACAATTTCTATCCGATTCTGAAGGAAATTTGCACACGTATACTTTAAAACATACAGAACAATTGTGTTTAAATTAGGTTGCAGAAGCTCAACCCCTCTTCCCTTCTACCCCCACCTCTCCTAATTTCCAATATTCTTTATAAGATACCCACAGTTTTATCAGGTTTTCATTGAACACGGCACATGTATACTTAAAAACAAAGAGAAACATAGTGTCTACATTCTGTTTACAAAACTCTACCACTCACTCCCTTACCCCATTTAATTTTTGAAAATGTTCTTTACACAAAGCTACAGTTTTTATCTGGTTTCGATGGAAATTTTCACATGTATACTTTAAAACAAAGAGAAAAATACTGCCCACACTAGCTTTACAAAAACCAAACTACTCTTCATCTCCACACCCCTTAATTGTTTTTTATACATACCTACAGTTTTATCTGATATCAATAGAAATTTACACACGTATACTTTAAATCAATCAGAAAAGGTAGTCTATATTTGGTATACATAAGCCCAATCACACTTCCCCTTTACCCTCACCCCTTTTAATTTCAAATGTTCTTTACAAAAATCCACAGCTTTAAATCCCGTCAAAATCAGTTAAGCTATTTTTAAGTCATGGCATAGTATTTATAAAATAAATGTGTCATAATGTCTCAACATTTACTTCAGATTTCAACTTGGATCCCAAGCTTTCACGTTGTGAAAACCAATTAAAAATCTGTATTTTCTGTGTGATGCCGGAGCAGACAGATATATTCCAGAGACAGATGTGGGATGTATTAATGCCCAGATGTTACATGTTTCGGTTATCGACCATCAGCTTTAACAGATGTTATGATACGATCGAAACATAGCATGGACAAAAATGTAAACTGACATTCCTTATCACAACACCCAATTCACCCCGTTCTGGAAGTTGGTGTGGTATATAAAGACAGAATTCTTCTTTGAAAGCAAGCACTTTAATCTCTGAGCTACCAGGAAGTTCGCAAAATACAAGCGGCATATTCAAAATACAAAACAAACTATAATATCACTAAAAATTTAAAAATAAAATAATTGTTTAAAAAAAACATAAAAACCGCCTTCAAAAAAAAAAAGCACTAAAAATTTTAAAATAACTTTATACCTTGCTTAGGATAAAGTAAATGTAAATGGACAATATTTTACATTACTGTCATTGATATTTTTAAATTAATTAGTTATTTTTGGAGTCGGTGCCAGCTAAAGCAAGAAAAACAAAAAGATAAAAACAATGAGAAATAACAATAATACATAAAAAATCATGTTACTGCTTACCTACAATTAATGCTACAAAAATGTTTCAACAAAACTGAAACATACAGATGATACGCCGATATTATACTAACTGTAAATCGTTTACTGCATGATGCAGCCTACCAACTGACACTGTAGCGTCAGAGAAATGCCTGGATGACCAAATAAGGCCAAGCCACAGATTAAAATACTGTTAATTTATTTCCCTAAGCTGTCTACAGCTGTAACACTATCTGCCTCACGACATGCTGTAAAATATTGGGAATTTTTGTTCGTACTCCCCGTTTCGCGTCTAACACCAAAAGAAGTTCAGTAATTCGATCTTTGCGATTTGACAGCTGGCACCGACTCCAAAAATAACTAATTAATGTAAAAAATATCAATGACAGTAATGTAAAATATTGTCCATTTACATTTACTTTATCCTAAGCAAGGTATAAAGTTATTTAAAATTTTTAGTGCTTTTTTTTTGAAGGCGGTTTTTATGTTTTTTAAAACAATTATTTTATTTTTGTACATGCTGGGTTCTCTCGGTCACTGCCCACTGTCCGGTGGGTATATACAACCTTCCATCGCCGGGATCGGGCTCTCCGCTCGACTCAGCTCCCGATCCTTCCCGTAAGATCCGTCATATTACGATATTCATTGATTATTCACTAGTCTATCACAGGGCCAAAAGCGCGTATTTTTGTAAGTAATAATGAAGAAAGTAACAACTGATTCCAATTATGTATATGCAAATTACGCATACTAATATAGTAAATACAATAAATCTCACTGGAAACAAATGCTCAAAATACAAAGCATTTAGAAATCACTTCGAACAAAGAAGAGATAATTTAATAATAACATTCCATGAGGAAACAGATAAAAATAAAATCTTCCAAAGCAAAAATAGGGAAAGCAGCCGTATTTGTTAATGTTTATAGACGATCAATGTGACAATGTTAAATGCTGGTTGCGATTGTTTTCCGACGATGCGGTTATCTATAGGGAAATAAGGTGTTCTGGTGATCCGGATGCTATTTCATAATGGTGCCATTAATGGCAGCTTACACTTAATTACATAAAGTGCAAGGCAATGTGAATAAGTAACAAAAAGAATCAATTTGTTCACGAGTACAAAGTAAAAAATTCAGTTGCTGACACGTTAGACCCCCTGAAGTATCTGGGGATAATAGTACATAGCAACATAAAATGGGACTTGCACATAACTTCCGTCGTAGGCAAAGCTAATTCTAAATTACGATTCGTAGGTCGTATTTTGAGGAATTGTGATGCTCATACAAAGGAATAGTGTATAAAACACTAGTGCGTCCGCATCTGGATTACTGTTGTAGAGTTTGGGATCCGTGTCGCAAGGGCTTGATTGACTCATTGGAGAGGGCACAGAGGAAAGCCGCTCGATTCGTGACTGGTTGCTACAGCCCTTATGAAAGCGTCACAGAAGTGATACATAGATTGGGCTGGAAGACAGACGACGTCGTTTGCGTTTGAATTTATTGGAAAATGTTCGAAATTCTTTGACTTACGAGTGCAATGAAATACTTCTTCCGCCAACATATTTAGGTTGCAATGACCGAAGGGATATGATTCGAGAAATTTGATGCCGTACTGATGCTTTCATGTATTCTTTCTTTCCTCGTGCTATTCGAGATTGGAATGCGCAGAGTTAATATTGGTGCTTAGCACCTTCTGCCACCCACAATGTTTGTGAATTGCAGAGTGTGGATTTAGATGTAGTTTAGTAACTCGCGTAAAATTGTTTTGGAAGATAGTAAGGAAAAGGTATAAATTGAATATTTAGTTGACAGTAATACAAGCAGTACTAGCGTTTCAAACTTCCTCAATACATTCTCACAACATCTAAAAAGCCAGAATTTTAAGCTGAAAGATATCCTGAAAATCTAAAAACTCAGCGTTGTTGGACGTTATTTCGAACGTGTATAGAAACAGCTAAAATCCTAGTCTTAATATAATTTCCTTTCATGTAATATGGGTTAAGAATGGACAGAATAACAATTCAAAAGTTACAATATAATTTTCTTGCATCTACAAATTACTCTAAATAACTATTCATATAATACCTATATAAATAATTAATGGTATCTCTGAATGGCGAAAGAGACGCAGACACATATCTGTGTTTTTTCCTCACAGTCACTTTACTATCTCGAAATGGTGTCTGTAAAATGTGTATTTTTTCAATATCGGAAGTTATTGGTAATAAGAGTAACTTCTCTACATATAACAGGAATCGAATATATATTTTCCTCTTCAACTCAAATTATGAAGCTTGTTTATAAAATGCTTCGGAAAGAGCTAACAATGGAAATAAGATAAACGGTAAACAACTAATCAACTTAGGCTTTGCAGGTAACACCGTCATCTTCGCTGGCAACCTTCAATTTGTTCCGGAAAGAATTAGCACAGTCTGGAAAGAGTTATTTCAAAAACCAAACAGAGCATGCGGTAGTCCACTAAGGTAGAAACATACTCGAAAGAATGGCCAAACTCAAATACCTACGACGCAGATTAACGAAAAATGTAGATGTTGAAGAAGAAGTGTAGATCAGAATCTACACTGCTAGTGCAACATCGCCCAGGCCTTAAGTATCATGTGTATGTACGACACCTGCAGTTCAGCACTCGGAATGTTATATGCTGTTGATTTTACTGAACGGCGTCAAATTCTTCTGCCACTAATCGGTTGAAGGCTTTCGAAAAGTGCTGTACCTTAAATGGACTGCTTTGCGAAGCTTCATTTTTATTAATAAAGCATTTAAATAAAAAGGCTGCATGCAACAATAGTTTATTTTGCCAGTCTGCTGGATGCTGGTACGAGCTGTATGTGGCATTGTGTGGAATGTTCAAAGTTGTACCGCCTTTGTGACTGGGTGCAGTTGTTCTTTTGTCAAGGACATCTTGGTATGGCTCACGTCGCACGTTCGCAAACAGCCAACCAGGGAGTTGGAGAAGGTCACATGGACGTGTGAAGTGGGGAACCAATCAAAACATGTATCTGTGTTTAATATAAACTCAAACAGTTTAGTTATTATATTTTTCAGGATAAACGAAGGCAGTCCCCACCCACCTGGGTTGGGATTGGTAAATGGAGGAAATGCCAAAATTCACGTGATGGAAGACTGTGCTTTGGAGCGACTCTTGAAGTTGGACCACTGGGTCTAACCACTTGTCAGAGTCTCATCTTATTTGGTGTTGGACAATTCTCATCTATCCTTTATGATATCGTGTCTTTATCAAATGTGTATATACAAGTTAAAGTTCATATAATTTTGTAAGTGTCTGGCCATTTGAGTGCAGTGTGATTGTGCGTATGAAGTACGGTAAATAATATTAAAATAAAAAGCTTTTTAATGTAAATGTTTTTATAACGCACTAAAAAGTATAAAATAATTTATTCAATCCTTATCAAAGAAAAAAACCACATACTGTAATGGACCACCGTATGAAGAGGGGGGGAGAAGCCATTACGTTGAATTTTTTTTAAGAATATTAATATTAATTTGCTAATCTGGTTAATTTGGTGAACCAGAATCTTGAATGCTGCAAGAATTACAGGTAAAGAAAATATTGAATTTATTTTATCATCTGGCTTATACACTGCCGGGTATATTTAGTTTTAATTTAATTTAATTGCAATGGAGCACACGCTCCGGTGGCAATTTCCCTACACACCCAACTTCCCCCTATCTTGCACCCACCTACATTTGCCGTCTACAAATTTTAACTTTAAATTCTTTTAACGTTTTCGGTAAGTTATTCATCATTTCCCTCGGTAACTCATTCCCTTACCTAAAAAAGAAAATCTTCCCACACCCTTGAGCCTGAAATCGAGTGCCAGCTTGTAGGCATGGTCATCTTTTCCCTTCCATGAACTACTTTTCATACCTACTGCAATATCTATCCATGCCTCATCGCCAGTATACGCCATGTACACTCCCATGACCCTCCTCATCCTCCTCTTGTCTTGCAATGAATCCCATTCCAGCTCCTTTATCATATCTGTCACTTAAAGTTAAGCACAAGATATTAAAAACAAGCAAGCAATACCTGGGCTTTACAATTTGCCAGATAAATGCAAACATTAGTAGATTTAATTATTTCATAGATCTGCAAAGTGAATATAAAATAATGTGGCGTCGCAGGCCAACAGATTAAAGTTAAACATTTTACAAAAATTCCCAGGGGCGCCAGTTAAAGTGAAAACATCATTTGAATTAAGTTATGATGATCAAGATGCTTAAAAGTTCAAAAGTTGGTGAATATGGAATGTTAGCTAGCTCAGCAAATATTTTCATGATCAGAGCAGAGAATCAATTCACAGGGATCGCTTATGGGTCTGTCAAAAACCCATGGAACTAATGACCTTGCGTCGGTACATTACCGTTGTTGCAACTGCTTGAAGAATTGCGACACCCTGTGTAGCAGTCAGATGCAGATCCGCGGATAGCCCATCCGCGCTAATGCATCAGTGGTAATGGCCTCTACAAGAAAAGACACTCTGCTTCCGGCAACGTATGAGCCAGAAAGCGTCTATCTTCAACCATGGACGAACAGCTAGTCGAGTGTGTCGAACCATACCCGGACAGTACATGTGTACTCCAGCTCGTCTGGACAGCAAGTCTCAAATGATGGCGTCTTTTTTGCCGCCACGAAGAAGTCGGCTTCCCCTCTCCCAGCACATGGAAAAGAAGCCTTTAATCATCAACTGTAGACCCTGTGGCTATACACGATTGGTGAAACGACGTGTTCCACAATCACGTGTGTCGTGGCGTTGCTATCATTCGCCGTTCGTTTTGCGCGCATTATCTGTGACCTTGCGCCCTCAGTGTAGGGCCGAGGCACATTGCCCTTTCCAGCTAACGGTATCTCCCCACCCTCCACCGGTCGTTTCCATTGTGTACGGGGCGTCTGGCTGCCGCCAGCGTTTAGTATTGTCTGGCCATTTGAATGTTCAAAACTGCCACTGAGTTCTAACATTTTCACCGTTTAATTCTTCCCTAACAGCAATCTTGCAATAAAATTAAAATTATACAATAATAAATTCGGCCGCCCGGGCTTAATACATAATCGCCTACGAATTGATTAGCCATAATCAATTTATATATGTGAACAAAATAAATACAATTAATCTGAATATTAAATATGAATCTATTAATATTCATTGGGGATGACGCTGTCATACCACAATAAAGATTTCTAACTTCTTCAAAGTTGTACTTAAAACTTATACATGGAAATTTTTGATAGCTATTAAAATCCTTGTAAGATTGATGACGAAAAACATTGGGCTCATGCAACAGATAATTGATGCATTGAAAGCTCTACTAACAATTTTATTGCACCGCAAATAATGTGAACTGATAAGTAAATTCTTTCATTGATAGCTACTCTCTACACTTTTTATAGTTATGTACTGCATGCGCCCAATTTTTTTCGTCATCAATCTTACAAGTTTTTTTATAGCTATCAAAAATTTTCAAGTTTACAGTACAATTTAGAAGAACTTAGAAATCTGTATGTGGTTTTATCCTTCATAAGGATTGGATAAATTATTTTATAGTTCTTAGTCCATTATAAAAACATTTTACATTAAACAGTTTTTTATTTTATTATTATTTTATGCTTTTTAATGTTATTAGAGTGAAAATTTGGAATTGATTTTAAATACTTTGATGACATGGTTCACAGTGACATGCAACAAATTTCAGTTTTATTTCAGTTTCTTTTCATCTGATTGTATCTGAAATGCAAAAATGTTATATCTGCTTACCAATAGTACATCAAACTATTCAATTATTATTTTTGAGAAATAAAATAACGAAGCGATCGAAAATAGTTTTTATAAATTTTTTAATTAAATATTAAAAAATCAATGTCAAATCCGTTTTAGACAAATTTTTAAATATACGACTCCATTCATGATGGTGGAGGTCTTAAGTCGCATTCGGTCCATCTCCTTCATTGCATTTTCTTTGCACGGTGTCTTGCCAGTGAGTTTCGAACAATCGAGCTCCACTATCCTTATTCCATCCAATGATCTGACACGGCTAAGTTCGACATACTCCTGTCCTTTAGCAAATAGTGCAGGACCGAGGTATACAACAGCATGTTCCCCTGTACATCCTTACATTTTATGGACTGTGCAGGCCGAGCATAGTATTTGTGGAAGTTGTGTTCGCTCAATTGATCCATAGTTTCGAAGTGCCGAAAACTGTATTGATTTTGACTTGATTAAATGAATTCCATCTTTGCCAAAATCGATACGAACAGATGGAATGTCAGTATCGTAGATCTGATCACGGCGAAATAGCGGCCAAACAATTTCAGTTATAATGCCCATTGCACCATTTACAAGTACTTATTCTATATTAATATTCGAGCGAAGCATCACTCTCACTCCGTTGAAAATTTCTAACACCTCTCGTAATCCTCCAGTTTTGTTGATATCACCTGAGACAATGTTGTCCATGTTTACATTATCCGCATTTCTTGTCTCATTTATCAGAACTTCCTGAGACCGAATTCTGAAAACTCGGACTCCTTGGGCTCGATATCGGTCAAGGACAGCTGAGTTGTGTGCATCAACTTGTGCATGAGTTGGATATATGCGGATTGCTCTATCCAAATCAAAATCGCCAGATGCCTCTGTTATCACTTTTGACACTAACAGAGCAAAATGTTGGGCCTCACCAACACGTAGAGCATTCAAGAGCATGTTCTCTGTCAACTCAAGCAAACTGAAGAGTCACCACAAATGAGTTACCGGAATCAATCTTTCATTTTGGTGAAATGCCTGAGCTCCTCGAATAGGTGGCAAATGAAACAAATCCCCAAAAAGCATAGTATTGATTCCATCAAAAGGTTCACTTTCCTTCTTTTTCAATTGTCGCAATCTAGATACAATCATGCACAACATTTCGTATGGAACCATGGAAATCTCATCGATGAACAGAAATTCTATGTCCTTCCACTGATTCCGCAAGAGTTTCAAATTGTTACAAGTCAGTGGTGTAAAATTTCCTAACATTTTTCCGTCTTTCTCAACTGGTAATTTAAATAGTGTGTGTAGTGTTGTTCCACCAACAAGTCATGCAAACAATGCACCAACTTTTACTGTCTTCTTACCATAACAGCGATTGAGCTGTTCTTTTAGTGCATTAAATGTGAATGTTTTGCCAACTCCAGCACCTCCGGTAACAAACATTCTAATACGATCCAGACTTCCATTCAACTGGTCCTGGTTACTGTGAGTTATGGTGTTAAATAATTCTCGCTGTCGTAAATTAATTGCAGCACACATATTCTGAAACTGTTCATTTGTCATTGTCTGTTCATTAACTTCATCTTCAAGTTCTGCCTTAACAATTTCTTCTGGATTTTCAAGAAGATTGAAAGCATATTCCCGATTAAATGCAATCTCAAGTTGTCTATCTCTTGCACGGTGTACTTCAAGATGTGCAATTGTTTCTCTCAATTGCTGTTCTCGAGCAAGTAAAGCCTCGCGTGCTTATTATGTTTATCAATTAATTCATCTTCAGAGTAAAATGGTACATATTGTACGAGCAGAATATAGAAATAATTTTCTGGGTCCGTCTGCATTTGTTATAACCATTTTAGTGTTATTTACTAGATTTATTAGTCTTTGAATTGTTTGTACTTCATTTTATACATTAATGCTTTATTCCCTCTTTTTTTGCATAAAATAGCTCAAAATTAATTGGAAATTCAAGTAGACACATATTTTGAAAATCATAAGCCTGTTCTGTAAGGGTTTTGGAGAGACTATACTAGCATTTTCCAACCAAATGTCAACCTCTCCTTCACGTGGTGCACCCTGTTTGCACGGACGACGCTCTGGCGACTGAAAGATTCCCGTTATAAGGAGTCACCCACTACTTGCCAACGGCCTCCGAAAGGAGGGCGGAACATAGGGGAGCAATTCAGGGCACCCTCTTGCCCTTGATGTTGGAAACGGCCCCTAAAGGCGGATGAATCAGAAATGATAAACGGCATGGGCATGCAGAAGGCAACGGGAAACCACTGCATTAAAGACCAAAAGGGTATCCCGAGGACATGTAATCCTCTCAAATTACATATATCATGATGGCTTCTTCCTGGGTAAAATATTCCGGAGGTAAAATAGTCCCCCAATCGGATCTCCGGGTGGGGACTGCTCAGGGAGGAGTCATCAGAATGGATAGAAACATTCTTCGAGTCGGAGCATGGTACGTTAGAAGTCTGAAAGGGGCGGGTAGGTTAGAATACTTAAAAATGGAGATGGAACAACATAAGTTAGATGTTGTTGGGATTAGTGAGATTAAATGGAAGGATCTACAGGATTTCTATTCTGGATAATTAGCACGCAAGATGTCAATGGAGTCACTAGTGTAGGATTGAACAAGAAGTAGGGAAACGGGTGAGTTATTATGAACAGTTTACTTACAGGATTATTTTGATGAGGTTAGAAACTATGCCCGTCCCAACCACATTAGTACACGTGTATATCCCAACGTCACAGGAAGATGACGAAGAAATGGAAAAAATATATGCTGAAATTGAAGAATTAATCCAATATGTGAAGGGGGAGAAAAGATAATAATCAAAGGTGTTTGGAATGCAATAGTGAGAGAAGGAAAAGATGGGAATAATGTAGGAAGTTTTGGTCTAGAAGAAAGAAATGAGCCACGAAGCAGGTTGTTAGAATTTTGTGAAAGATATAAGCTAGTAGTGGCAAAAACACTGTTTAAGAACCACGCAAGAAGAATATACACCTGGAAACGTCCGGGATATAGGCAGATATCAGCTAGATTATATCATGGTCAAACAGAGTTTCAGGAATCAAGTTTTAGACTGTAAAGCGTACCCAGGAGTAGACATAGACTCTGACCATAATTTGATAGTAATGAAGTGCAGGCTGAAATTGAAGCGAATAAGATAGCAGTATAAGCAGAACAGACTGAAAGTGAATAAACTGAAACAATCTAGCACGAGAGAAAAATTAGCAGAAATGGTAAACTTAGGTATAAAAAGTAACTCTGAAAGGAGTTCAGCCAAGGACCAATGGAATGTATTAAATACCGAAAAAATGAATGCTGGTAAAGAAATATTAGGCTTTAGGGAACAAGCTGCCCGAAAACCTTGGATCACAGAAGAAATTTTGGAGCTGATGGATCAGAGGAGAAGGCACAAAAATGCTCAGAATGAAGCAGTAAGAAAGCAATAATGGCAATTTAGAAATCAGATAAAAAGGAAATGCAAAAAAGCAAAAGAAAAATGGCTAGAAGAAAAGTGTGAAGAAGCAGAAAAGAAAATGGTCGTAGGTAAAGTAGATGTTGCATATAGAAAGATCAAACAGAATTTTGGAGAAATAAAGAAAACAGGTATGAACATTGAAGCTGACGATGGGAAACCTCTTTTGAGCTCAGAAGATAGTGCTAACCAAAGGAAGGAATACACTGAGAAACTGTATGTTGGGTACGACTTGAGCAATAGTGTAATGGAAAAGGAAGGCGATGTCGACATTGATGACTTAGGAGATCCTGTTTTAAGGACAGAATTTAATAAAGCTCTAAATGACTTGAAAGCAAATAAGGCAGTTAGAATTGATGAGATACCTGCAGAACTTCTTAAATCCCTAGGAGAGGAAGGAATCGATAGATTATTCAAGCTGATATCAAAAAGTTATGAAACAGGAGAAACTCTAACTGATTTTAATAAAAATATCATCTTCAAACTTCCAAAGATAGCACAGGCCGACAAATGTGAGAATTATCGCACAATTAGTCTAACATCACATGCTTCAAAATTACTGACCAGAATAATAAACAGAAGGATGGAAAGGGTAGTAGAAGAGATAGTAGATGAAGATTAGTTTGGGTTTAGGGAAAAATTGCGGTACAAGGGAAGCAATTCTGTCTTGAAGACTAATACTTGAAGGGCGGATCAAGAAAAACAAAGATACTTTTATGGCATTTGTTGATTTAGAAAACCTTTTGTTAATGTTAAGTGGGACAAGATGTTCAAAATTTTAAAGAAGTCAGGTCTAAAGTATCGAGATAGAAGAATACTCTATAAATTATACAAGAATCTAGTGGCTATAATAAAAGTAAAGAATCACGAAAGACATGCATCAGTTAAAAATGGTGTGAGACAATGTTGTAGTCTATCCCCGTTAATATTCAACTTGTATATAGAAGAAGCAATGAAGAAAGTCAAAGAAAAATTTCCATGTGGCATAAGTTTTCAGGGAGAAAAAATCAGTATGCTACGATTTTCTGATGTCTTGTTAGCAGACAGGGCTGAGGATATTGAGAAGTTACTGAATGGCATGAGTAAAATACTGAGGGAAGATTTTGGACTGAATATAAATCAAAGCAAGACAAAAGTGAAGAAATGTAGCAGAAATGATACCAATACCAGTAGATTAAATATAAAAATAGGATCGGATGCCATAGGAGAAGTAATTTAATTCTGTTACTTGGGAAGCAAAATTAAAACCGATGGCCGAAGCAGGAATGATGTTAAAAGCAGAATAGCACTAGCAAAAAGAGCCTTAATGAAAAAGAGAAACCTTTCAGTTTATTAAAATATTGATCTAGGAATAAGAAATAACTTATTAAAACTCTTTGTGTGGAGTACAGCACTTTATGGTAGAGAAACATGGACTTTAGGAATACCGGCGATAAATAAAATTGAAGCATTTGAAATGTGGTGCTACTGAAGAATGCTGGAAATTAAGTGGACTGACAAAGTAAGAAATGAACGAATTTTGGAAATGATGGGTGAGAAAAGAAGTTTGTGGAAAAGCTTACAGAAAGAAGAGACAGGCTGGCAGGTCATATTTTGAGACATGCTGGCTTGGTTAATTTGCTTGTGGAGGGAACAGTCTAAGGTAAGAACTGTAGTGGAAGACAGAGATCAGAATATATGAAACAGATAAATGAGGACGTGGGTTGTAAGGGGCATGTAGAGGTTAGCACAGCATAGGAAGGGATGGAGGATTGCATCAAACCAGTCGAAAGACTGAGGACAGCAAAAAAAAAAAAAAAAAAAAAAAAAAAAAAAAAAAAAAAAAAAAAAAAAAAAAAAAACGAAAAATTGTAGCTCTTTAAAAATCCGCATGAATGATTTGAAGATCTTCATTGCAATGTTGGTTTAATCTTGACGAATTTGACGGATAGCTTGAGCTACACTTTGGTTTACATCTGATGGTTCCGTCTTCGAAATATATTTGGTAATGTAATGGGCAATAGATTCGTTTGAACCGCATGGTTATATATCCATATTAGCATTCCATTTCTCATTTTTTGTTCGTTTTTAACTGCAAAATATTCCTCCATTTCGAATAAATTCGTTTGAACTCGGTGGTGCAATACGAGTTTGTTGACATGGGTCACGAGGAAAAGCAAATCGGCATGTATCAGAGTTGTTCTTATGACGTGTATGCGTATGGCGATGAATTTGGTTCAGTTTGACGAGTGTTCTTAAAACTTGATCTTCTTCGCTTGGCAAGCGGCATGAGATCACTTGGTCGATGTACGTATGTACTGCTTGAGTTTCAAACGATGGAGCGTTTTCAATCAATTCAACAAGGTGAATATGTAGACTTCCACGGTTCTGAAACTCAATTCGATACCAGAAATCGATGATTTTTCCGCCAAGAAGATCATCTGTTTTATGAAAGCAAAACCCGACGTGAAAAATATCGGCTCAACACAAGAGGATACGATTCAATCAAACATTGCATCGACGATTAATTGGCTAGCATCTTCATCGAGTCTGCCATCTGCAATCAATAAAGCTTTGCGTATGTCAGTACAATTTAAATCATTACAGCTCAAAGTAAGAAACAAAGTTGGAGGACCAAGACAACGAATAAATGCAATTAATTCATTATGAGCTGTTCGCCAATATGATGCAGATCCTCTGAGATTCTTTAAATATAAATTAAGATGTTCAACAATACCGTGTTGTCCACATACAGCTCTGCCACATGCATTGATTGTTGACTGCACTCTAAGATATTCAAACATCGATACTGCATAAAACAAATAATCTGTCCTTTGAATACGAGTATCCGAGCATAGAATACACTGCTGAAAATAATCCAATGGCGTAATTTTGACCGAGCGCTTTTTGTTCAAGCCTTTTTTGCCATAGGGAAAAAGATAGAACCATGAAAATTCCTCTGCTTTTAACTCCCAAATTAAATTAACAATGTTGTCCTCAGTTTCTCGAAAAATTTTGTTAATGTTTCTACTTTCTTTAAACTCGTCATTAAGATCTGGCTGCTCGTGATCAATTGGTGCCATTACAGATGTTTTCACAGGAACGAATTGCGATACATTTACTAGCTCTGGTTCTAGATCATTTTGTTCAGTAGAAATTCCATTGGCATGTATTAATGGATGTGGTTCTGAATATTCATGCACTGACACAACTCTTTCTTTTACGACAACATTGATTTCATTAATTGAAAGTTGTGTACCTGCATTGGAATGTGTATTTCGGCGAATAATACGAAGAAACTGGTCAAGAGTGTCGCATTCGATAATACATGCTTTTCTATTTTGAGCTCCAAGTTTTTTCCCTTCGGTCGGCATGAATGAGAATCGGTGAAATAAAAATTGTCATCATAATGCGTGAGACCATATGCACTACCGGCAACTATAAAAATGCCAACATTATGTTCGACGAACAATAAATCTATCGAAGCACGAAGATTTAGGAAATTAACTCCATCGTTTTCCCTGTCTCATAAACTGCCATTGAAAGCACCACCTAAATCATTATATTCAACAGCAGAGATATTGTCGAACATAAGGATATCATGTCTTACAAAATCAAGATTTCTGATTTCTAAATAGCCGCGATTATCAATTGGAAAAGCACCTGGTTGATTTTTAGTTTCCCTGTCAATCCGTTCGTAAAATCTATCACCTTCGATTTAAAACATTTGTATCCCATTGGCTCGGTGGAAGAATGGCAGCAAGAATTAAATTTGCAACAACCAGGCAAAGCGTTGATGACCAGCATGTCCAGATTCGATTATTTCATTATTTTGATTCCAGGAAGCACGTACGATTCGCGATAAATCATTAATTTCCATATAGGCACTGCTAGTTGGAGCATCAGTAGATTGGTCATCAGATTCGTTGGGTTGTTCCGACTGAGCTGGAATAACGTGAATGATATTCTGCGTATTTCATCGAACAAATCGATTTACTTGTACATCCTTGTAGAGTGGGTTATTTGCAATTAACCAATTAAGCTCAGTGTAGACACGATCTGACGATACGTTGTAATTTCCTGATAAATTTAAGTTATTCAGAGGTTCAGTTACTACAATCATTCCTACATCTGTGCTTGATCGAGGAAGAATTTCGGGCAGCTTTTCATTGACTTCGAAAATAACGAGAGCAAATAATGTTGCATGTCCTTTGAAACCGTATTAACCAAACCTACATGGAAATTCGATCACTTTGACATACGGAATGATGCGCTGAAGTAAACGTTGTTCTGGTTCAGTTAATGCTGCAATTTCACAAGGAATATCACCTGGAAGCAAGTTATTCCAATACGCCTTAGATGGAGTATGACTCTTTGAGCTTTTCAAATGCATATTGCATCGATGACAAACGACCAAATCATTTTTAGTGACAATTTCCGGTGGCAAGTATAGCTTTGGCAAAGTCAAACGATAATTTAGTACCAGATTGGGGTAGCATTTTTTTGGCAGATATCACAACACTTGTCGCAAAAAGTGTTTTTCTTTGAGAGAAAGTCTGAGTCATCAGCTAACAGTTGAGCATAAGCCTCACGTCGACATCGTAATCTTGCTTTGCGTTCCCAACTTGTCTCTCTAGCTTTAGATTACGAGAATCTAAATCGACTAGATTCCAGTCGAGAGCTATGCTGGTCAACTGTTTCATTTGCTCTTGCTTCGGCATGTCGTCGTGCGTCACTAACAAGTCGAGAAGAATGTGTGAACGAGTTCTCAATGGATCTTGCATGAGCATTACGTTCCTTATCATTAGTGCGTTCGACATTACGCTGTTTTTCATTAACTTCTGTTGCTTGCTTCCGACGTTTGGCTAATCTTTCTGACCGATCTGCCTCCAATTCCTGTTGAAGCGTTGCAAGTCGCTTTTGCTTCTTCTTTTCTAGGCTTCGCTTTCGTTGAGTGGCTGGCTCCTTTACTATAAGAGAAACTGCATAGATATAGAAATCAGAATAAAACAGCTGACTGCTCTGTATACTCTTTGGATCACGCTGCGGCAACGCGGCGACTTCTGTTTCCGCACGCCGGCCGCATAGGTCAACACGGGCGTACCGGAGGTCGGCCGGAAATCAGACGGGCCTGCCGTGGATAGAGACGATCACGGGTAGCCAAGCGAAGAACCGCGACGCGCACGATCACATTCCACAAGTAGACTCACTGTGTCCGAAAGAGCAAACCGAGGCGCGCACGATCTGAGTCCACGAGAAGACGCACTGTGTCCAAAGAGCAAACCGATCGGAGAACCGAGACGCACACTATCAGAGTCCAAAGATCAAACCGAATGGAGAACCAAGACACGCACAATCGAAGTCCACGATGAGAGGTATGGTGAGACGTCAACGAACTTAGCCGCAGCGAACATCCGCCTGTTATCAGCGCCAGCTATCGGCTGTCCACATCAATATCTTCTGGCGGGCACGTGAACGCATCGGGCGCCGGCCTCGGTAGCGTAGGGGCTAGAGTGCTAGCTCCACGTGCCGAAGGCCGCCGGTTCGAATCCGGCCGCGGGCATGGATGTTAAGTGTTGTGTGTCTGTGTGAATGTCCTGTCCGTCCTGTGGCGTCCATACATTGGAAAAAAAATACACATTGAGCTGGCTGTATGGCCTCCGTTGCCGAATGCCATTTAAATTAAAAAAAAAAAAAAAAAAAAAAAACGCATCGGGCCGGGATACCAGAACTACTGTTCGTACTACTGCACCGTTATTCAGTGGGTTTTCTTTTTCTTTAATTTTAATACTGCATCCATATAGAAATCAGAATAAAACAGTCAACTGCTCTATATACACTCTGCGGCAACGCGGCGACTGTTCCTTCCCGGATAGACAAAGCCCAAACCGAGTTAGATTTTTCCGAATTTTCTAGGCAACTTTTGCAATTTTTCTTTCTTTGAAAACCTTATTCGGACTATTATGAACATTTTTTTAAAAAAAGTCAAATTGGTTCATAGAAAACAAGAATTTCAATTTTCTCCGAATTTTCCAATTTTCCGGGCAACTTTTACAATTTTTCACCAACTAAAAACCTTATTCGGACTATTATGAACATTTAAAAAAAATTAGCCAAATCGGTACACAGAAAAAAAGGCTTTCAGTTTCCTACAAATTTTCCAATTTTCCGGGCAACTTTACAATTTTTCATTAACTAAAAACCTTATTCCGACTATTACGAACATTTTAAAAAAATAGTCAAATCGGTCCATAGAAAAGAGTCAGTTTTTTCCGAATTTTCAAATTTTCTGGACAACTTTTCCCATTTTTTTTCACGTTTTCATGCATTGTCATCCAGTTCTGAGATATGGTCAAATTTCAAGTCTCTAGCTCATCGAGAAGTTACTTTAAAATCAATTACTAAATTCCACCCGGACAGACAAAGCCCAAAGCGAGTTAATAAAAAAAATTAATAATAATAAAATAGATACCAGGCCGTTATCTACATTTCAAAAGAAGAGCTACAGATGACTCCACAACTTATTGTATCCGCAAATACAAACTGAATTAGAAGTGTTTCAGTTTTGTACATTTGGTAGTACCCATAAACGAAACCAGTGGTTGACACCACAATGATGAAATGTCGTGCTCTCTAGCTATGGAAACTGAGCTAGCCTAAACTGTAAATGATCTGCAATTTCATTCCTCCTTTCAATTATTTTTGTGTGTATCATGTAGATTTTGGACAACGTTTGGTAATTTTGTTTAAACACTCCATAATATATTTGCTTGTTTTATTAAATGTTAACAAACGTAGTTTTCGCTGCCTTGCACAGATAATTTCATCGTTTTGTGGATAATCCTAAGTTCCTATTCTAAAATCATTGTATTTGAAATTATATTGTTTTCACTAAATTCTAAGAGTTCCCTTCCATTATGCCGTGCCAGTTATCTAAGAGCGCGATATTTATACTAGGTACACCACAACCTTTAAATGTTAAAAATCCCGTAAATAGATCACGTAACCAAAGAAGTGCCGACTTGCGCAGTTCATCAGTGGAGGTAATATAAAAGGAAATTGAGGACCTAGACGAAGGATTGTTTCCTGGTCTCAGAACATCCTTCAATGGTTGACATTAACGATATTTTTGTTGTTAATAAGAGGGCCTTGGCCTTCTGAAGAAAGCATCCCAGCATTCACCTGGAGTTATTTGGGGAAACCATGGAAAACCTAAATCTGGATGCCCGAAGGTGGATTCCTCCTGAATGCGGGGCCAGAGCGTTAACCGCTCACGCACCACCCTCGGCATAACATACACGCGCTGAAAACGATAAACTTTTCTTGGCTCAATTTTCTGATGTCGGATGTTGGTAATTATTAAGGATGAATCAGCAAGCAACCATTAATGACCAGCTTCCATGAAATCCTCACATCAACATTCTGAAAGGAAGCAATAATTTCGCTGTTCTGTTATATACCAAGTTAACAAAAAACAGTAAAAGCTGCTGGCAAATTACAAAACAGGAAATACCTCGTGACGTTTGTATCTCTACTGCCAAACTCTTCTACATAATTAAAAATAAGACCATTAAAAAATATATATATTTTACGACCTTCAATTTATTTCAGTGCTTTTTGTACTAATATATCTGACAACATAATTCACATTGGTCAGTAATTGAGATTGAGTATAACGTCACGCATAAGTAATTTAAAAAGTATATAGACCGAAATCACATGTCAATTACCGGCCACTTTTAATTAAAATTCAGTCCCCCCAATTGATCGTTAACTATAACGTATACGTGACCTCCGTAAGTAATGCACGGTGGACAATTTCCTCCCACTAAATGGGTGAGTTTGCTGACAAAGAAAAATCATTTTAAGAGGTATTCAGGGATAGAAGCAATCAACTACTCGTTAAAGACTTCACTTCTGTGATTGGCCTGGATGACATTAATTAGGATCTCTCCGAACACACAGAAAAATTAATGTCCGTAATTTACCTCCTTCACCCAGATATAAACGCTAAATCGTCGACATTTTCTCATTCGGTTTGTGGTCACTGTAGAAACCAATATGGCAGGAAGGTCAGTAGCTCTTGTACTAATTCAGTATGATTATTTCAACACACCTTACTGTTTGAACAATCCTTCCAGTGATAGTGCCTACAATATACTAATGCTTTTTAAAGAACTGATTCAGCTGTTATTTGTAGAACTACACTAATATAGTAATTATCTAACCCTCATTGGATTATCTACCTGATTCTGCTTAATTTTCTGTTTTATATACTAAAAGCCCCTCATTTTTAATTTTTTATGCTATTTTTGTAGTAAGAGTGTTATAATCAAATTTTGACAGTAACAACGCTCAAGTTTGATATTGATTTGACAATATCTCTGCCGGCTTGTGGGAAGATGTACATTACTTGGGAATATTAGATAAGCATAATATACCTGATAGTAACAAGTAACTTCACAGAACAGAAAAATAGTGTAATTCATCATGGAAGTTGGTTTTAGCTATACTGGTCACAACCAGAAAAATGTAATGTCTAATACCGTTGTTTAAATACAATGTGTATAGCATAATTGTTTCATACGGCTGTTCAGAGTAGTTTCAACTGCGTGTGTGAATGACATACGGTCTATGTAAATATTTTATAGTACAGGACAAAGTAAAAAAGAATAATGATAACACAATATTTTAACCGAAGTGTTTATCGGATCTTTTAATTTTCTGCAAGCATATGGGTGTTTTTTACAGATAACTTTTCGTACGATAAGCGATACAGAAATTATCAGCTTAAAATTTGATGCTATGGTTTTCAGTTCTTAGCCTGAATATGTTTAAGTCAATTTATTCCAATCATTTTCTAAGACTTTCTTTCGCAGCTTGAGTGATCAGATACTGACTAAACTTCCATGTAATGGATGACCGATGTAAGGAATGGTACTAGGTTGTTAATATTAGAACGGAAGGGAGTAATATTTTGCTACCATACTTCAAGGTAAATTACGAGCACGGTTATGTTCATATTACGTAAAAAAAAACTACCTTTTTATCAGGTTAAAATAGATCAATGCGCATTAATTTCAATTTTCGTGACAGCCAGTAAACTAGAAGAAACAGAGTACTACAACCAAATAAGCAAACTACGTAACATATGGCTCTTATAGAATATTGATTAGAAGCACTTTTTAAACCGACTTCAAAAAAGGAGGGAAGTTGTCAATTCGTCTGTTTTTTTTTTTTTTTTTATGTATGTTCAGCGATATCTTCGCCAATTTTGAACCGATTTAAATGAAATTTTTATAGTGGATACAGTATACCTCCAAAGTGGTCCCATATGAATTTCACTGAGAAAACCACCCTTCTACCCCTTCTACCCCTTTACACCCCTTAACTTGTATACAACCCACACTTTTTATTCGATTTTGATGGAACTTTGGAAATGATAGTAAAAAATAAACAGAAAAATTACTGTCAAGTTTTGGTTTGAAAAAAACAGAACCCCTCTCCCCCTATTCCCCCCTCATTTTTGCCAATGTTCTTTATACAAAGCTAAAGTCGACACCATTTAACTGATCTCCATTAAAGTTGGCATATACATGTAATTTTTCATGGAAAAGGTTTCTGACCCAAAAAAAATAAAAAACACCCCTCTCTCCCTTTACACCCTTAATTTTATACAAACCCACATTTTTATCCGATTTCAATGGAACTTTGGACATGTATAGTCAAAAATAAAGAGAAAAATGCTGTCAACATTTGGTTTGAAAAAACTGAACCCTCTCACCCTATCCACCCCTTAATTTTTGCCAATGTTCTTTATACAAAACTATAGTCGACATCATTTAACTGATCTCCATTAAAGTTGTCATATACATGTAATATTTCATGGAGAAGGTTTCTGACCAAAAAAAAAAAAGCCACCCCATCTCCCCCTTTACACCCCTTAATTTTATAGAAACCTATATTTCATATCTGATTTTGATTGAACTTTGCCAATGTATACTTTCAAACAAACAGAAAAATCTTGTCAACATTTGGTCTGCCAAAGCTCAACCCCTCTCCCTCCTACCAACCCCTTAATTTTTGTCAATTTTTTTTTTATAAAAAGCTCAGTCGCCACCATTTGACCTATTACCATGAAAGTTGGCGCTTATATGTATTTTTTCACGAGGAAGGTTTCTGACCAAAAAAATAAAAAAACCCCCTTAAACCGTTTAATTTTTATACAAACCCACAGTTTTTATCCAGTTTAGATAGAACTTAGCAAACTTTTACTGTAAAACAAAGAGAAAAATAATGTCAGCTTTTGGTTTGCAAAAACTGAACCCCTTTCCCCATTTCCGCCCCTTGACTTTTGTCAATTTTCTTTTTGAAAAGCTACAGTTGACACCATTTGACCGATCTTTATGAAAGTTGGCACATATATGTATTTTTTTATGGAGAAGATTTCTGACCAAAAATAAAAAACTACCCTAGCTCCCCTTTTACATCCCTTAATGTTTGTACAAACCCACATTTTAATCCGATTTCGGTGGAACTTCGCATACTTTAAAGCAAATAGAAAAAGAAACATACTACTCACATTACTTTGACAAAAACACAAACCCTATTCCCCTTTCTACCCCTTTAATTACTGTCAATGTTCATTATATAAAGCTACCGTTTCTATCTGATTTTGAAGGAAGTATGCACATGTATACTTCAAAACAAACAGAAAAATACTGTCTGCATTTGGTTTAGAGAAGCCAAACCTCTCTCCCCTTTCCACCCCTTTAATCTACACAAAGCACAGTTTCTATCTGATTCTGAAGAAAATTTGCACACGTATACTTTAAAAAATACATAACAATTGTGTTTAAATTAGGTTGCAGAAGCCCAACCCCTCTTCCCTTCTACCCCCCCCTCCTAATTTCCAATGTTCTTTATAGATACCTACCGTTTTTATCAGATTTCGATGGAACACTGCAAATGTATACTTAAGAACAAAGAGAAACATTCTGTTTACAAAACCCAACCGCTCACTCCCTTACCCCATTTAATTTTTAAATGTTCTTTACACAAAGCTACAGTTTTTATCTGGTTTCGATGGAACTTTGCACATGTATACTTTAAAACAAAGAGAAAAATGCTGTCCACACTACCTTAACAAAAACCAAACTACTCTTCACCTCCACACCCCTTAATTATTTTTTTATACAACCTAAAATTTTATATGATATCAATAGAAATTTACAAACATACTTTAAATCAATCAGAAAAGACAGTCTACATTTGGTATACAAAAGCCCAATCCCTCTTCTCCTTTACCCCCATCGTTTATAATTTCCAATGTTCTTTACAAAATCCACAGTTTTAAGTACCGTCAAAATCAATTAAGCTATTTTTAAGTCATTGCAGAATATTTATAAAATGTATGTGTCCTAATGTCTCAACATGTACTTCAGATTTCAACTTGGACCCCGAGCTTTTACGTTGTGAAAACCAATTAAATATCTATATTTTCTGTGTGATGCCGGAACGAACAGATATATTCCAGAGACAGATTTGTGTATGTGGTATGTATTAATGTCCAGATGTTACATGTTTCGATTATCGAGCAGCAGCTTTAAACAGATGTTATGATTAGATCGAAACACAGCCTGGACCAAAATGTAAACTGACATTCCTTAACACAGCATCCAATTCTACCCCATTCTGAAAGTTGTTGTAAAGACAGATTTTTTTTTTAAAGCTTTCGCTTTAACCACTGAGCTACCAGGAAGTTCGCAAAATGAGAACTGCTGCGGCATATTTAAATACAAATTAACTATAATACCACTAAAAATTTAAAAATAAAATAATTGTTTAAAAAACATAAAAACCGCCTTCAAAAAAGGGCACTAAAAATTTTAAAATAACTTTATACCTTGCTTAGAAGAAAGTAAATCTAAATGGACAATATTTTACATTACTGTTATTGAAATTTTTACATTAATTAGTTATTTTTGGAGTCGGTGCCAGCCAAAACAAGAAAAACAAAAAGATAAAAACAATAATAAATAACAATTAATACATAAAAAATCATGTTACTACTTACCTACAATTAATTCTAGAAACATTTTTCAACAAAACTGAAACATATAGATGATACACCGATATTATACTAACTATAAAGTGTTTACTGCATGATGCAGCCTACCAACTGACACTATAGCGCCAGAGATATGCCTGGATGACCAATGAGGCCGAGCCACAGATAACATACCGTTAATTTGTTTCCCTAAGCTGTCTCCCGCAATAAAACTATCTTCCTCACGACATGCTGTAAAATATTTGGAATTTTTGTTCGTACTCTCGGTTCGCCTCGAACACCAAATAAAGTTCAGTAATTCGATCTGACAGCTGGCACCGACTCCAAAAATAACTAATTAATGTAAAAATTTCAATAACAGTAATGTAAAATATTGTCCATTTAGATTTACTTTCTTCTAAGCAAGGCTATAAAGTTATTTTAAAATTTTTAGTGCCCCTTTTTTTGAAGGCGGTTTTTATGTTTTTTAAAGAATTATTTTATTATACTACCTTAAAATTTTATATGTATCAATAGAAATTTACCAACGTATACTTTAAATCAATCAGAAAAGACAGTCTACATTTGGTATACAAAATCCCAATCCCTCTTCTCCTTTACCCCCATCGTTTATAATTTCCAATGTGCTTTACAAAATCCACAATTTTAAGTACCGTCAAAAGCAATTAAGCTATTTTTAAGTCATTGCAGAATACTTATAAATTGTATGTGTCCTAATGTCTCAACATGTAATTCATATTTCAACTGGACGCCAGCTTTTACGTTATGAAAACCAATCAAATATCTATATTTTCTGTGTGATGCCGGAATGAACAGATATATTGTAGAGACAGATTTGTGTATGTGGTATATATTAATGTCCAGATGTTACATGTTTCGATTATTGAGCCGCAGTTTTAACAGATGCTATGATTAGATCGAAACACAGCCTGGACCAAAATGTAAACTGGCATTACTTAACACAGCATCCAATTCACCCCATTCTGAAAGTTGTTAGGGTATATAAAGATATTTTTTTTTTTGAAAGCTTTCGCTTTAACCACTGAGCTACCAGGAAGTTCGCAAAATAAGAACTTCTGCGGCATATTTAAATACAAATTAACAATAATACAACTGAAAATTTAAAAATAAAATAATTGTTTAAAAAACATAAAAACCGCCTTCAAAAAAAGGGCACTAAAAATTTTGAAATAACTTTAACCTTGCTTAGAAGAAAGTAAATCTAAATGGACAATATTTTACATTACTGTTATTGAAATTTTTACATTAGTTAGTTATTTTTGGAGTCGGTGCCAGCCAAACCAAGAAAAACAAAAAGATAAAAACAACAATAAATAACAATAATACATAAAAATCATGTTACTACTTACCTACAATTAATTCTAGAAACATTTTTCAACAAAACTGAAACATATAGATTATACACCGATATTATATTAAGTATAAAGTGTTTACTGCATGATGCAGCCTAACAACTGACACTATAGCGCCAGACATATGCCTGGATGACCAATGAGGCCAAGCCACAGATAACATAGCGTTAATTTGATTCCCTAAGCTATCTCCCGCAGTAAAACTATCTTCCTCACGATATGCTGTAAAGTATTTGGAATTTTTGTTCGTACTCTCGGTTCGCTTCGAACACCAAATAAAGTTCAGTAATTCGATCTGCGCGATCTGACAGCTGGCACCGACTCCAAAAATAACTAATTAATGTAAAAATTTCAATAACAGTAATGTAAAATATTGTCCATTTAGATTTCTTTCTTCTAAGCAAGGTATAAAGTTATTTCAAAATTTTTTGTGCCCTTTTTTTGAAGGCGGTTTTTATGTTTTTTAAACAATTATTTTATTATACATACCTAAAAACTTTATATGTTATCAATAGAAATTTACAAACATATACAATAAATCAATCAGAAAAAACAGTCTACATTTGGTATACAAAATCGCAATCCCTCTTCTCCTTTACCCCCATCGTTTAATTTCCAATGTACTTTACAAAATCCACAATTTTAAGTACCGTCAAAACCAATTAAGCTATTTTTAAGTCATTGCAGAATACTTATAAATTGTATGTGTCCTAATGTTTCAACATGTAATTCATATTTCAACTTGGACGCCGATTTTACGTTATGAAAACCAATCAAATATCTATATTTTCTGTGTGATGCCGGAATGAACAGATATATTCCAGAGACAGATTTGTGTACGTGGTATATATTAATGTCCAGATGTTACATGTTTCGATTGCTATGATTAGATCGAAACACAGCCTGGACCAAAATGTAAACTGACATTACTTAACACAGCATCCAATTCACCCCATTCTGAAAGTTGTTAGGGTATATAAAGATTTTTTTTTTGAAAGCTTTCGCTTTAACCACTGAGCTACCAGGAAGTTCGCAAAATAAGAACTTCTGCGGCATATTTAAATACAAATTAACAATAATACAACTGAAAATTTAAAAATAAAATAATTGTTTAATAAACATAAAAACCGCCTTCAAAAAAAGGGCACTAAAAATTTGAAATAACTTTATACCTTGCTTAGAAGAAAGTAAATCTAAATGGACAATATTTTACATTACTGTTATTGAAATTTTTACATTAGTTAGTTATTTTTGGAGTCGGTGCCAGCCAACCAAGAAAAACAAAAAGATAAAAACAACAATAAATAACAATAATACATAAAAATCATGTTACTACTTACCTACATTAATTCTAGAAACATTTTTCAACAAAACTGAACATATAGATGATACACCGATATTATATTAAGTATAAAGTGTTTACTGCATGATGCAGCCTAACAACTGACACTATAGCGCCAGACATATGCCTGGATGACCAATGAGGCCAAGCCACAGATAACATAGCGTTAATTTGATTCCCTAAGCTATCTCCCGCAGTAAAACTATCTTCCTCACGATATGCTGTAAAGTATTTGGAATTTTTGTTCGTACTCTCGGTTCGCTTCGAACACCAAATAAAGTTCAGTAATTCGATCTGCGATCTGACAGCTGGCACCGACTCCAAAAATAACTAATTAATGTAAAAATTTCAATAACAGTATGTAAAATATTGTCCATTTAGATAGATTCTTTCTTCTAAGCAAGTTATAAAGTTATTTCAAAATTTTTGTGCCCTTTTTTTGAAGGCGGTTTTTTATGTTTTTTAAAGAATTATTTTATTATACTACCTTAAAATTTTATATGTTATCAATAGAAATTTACCAACGTATACTTAATCATCAGAAAAACAGTCTAATTTGGTATACAAAATCCCAATCCCTCTTCTCCTTTACCCCCATCGTTTAAAATTTCCAATGTGCTTTACAAAATCCACAATTTTAAGTACCGTCAAAAGCCAATTAAGCTATTTTTAAGTCATTGCAGAATACTTTATAAATTGTATGTGTCCTAATGTCTCAACATGTAATTCATATTTCAACTTGGACGCCCAGCTTTTACGTTATGAAAACAATCAAATATCTATATTTTCTGTGTGATGCCGGAATGAACAGATATATTGTAGAGACAGATTTGTGTACGTGGTATATATTAATGTCCAGATGTTACATGTTTCGATTATTGAGCCAGCAGTTTTAACAGATGCTATGATTAGATCGAAACACAGCCTGGACCAAATGTAAACTGGCATTACTTAACACAGCATCC